>CM075977.1:223602519-223684865 GCA_038087875.1 Malacoraja senta | reverse complement strand
TATATATTTTCACTTACTTTCTTGTCATGAACAAACTTGGAAATGTTACACTTTGTCCTCTCAGTCAAACTATTGATTTAGTTGGAGACAAAATGAACTGCAGATATTGGAATCTTGAGCAAAACACAAAGTGCTGGAAGAACTCAGTGGGTCAGACAGCATCTGTGGAGGGAATGGCTAGGTGATGTTTCAGTCTGAAATGAGGACCCGAGCCAAAACCTGTCTGACCCGTTGAGTTACTCCAGCACTTTGTGTTTTGCTATTGATATAGCTTGTGAATATTTGGTGCCCCATGCATCACACAGTGTCACTCCATGAAAGCATGTTTATTTCCCCCCCCCCCCCCCCTCTATTTTCGATCTGTAAACCAACTCTCAATCAGCACTGCTATATCACCCCAATACTTTGAGCTTTAACTTTGTTCACCAACTTCTTTTCTGGGACCCCATCAAAAGTCTTCAGAAAATCCAAATTCACTTGGATCCCCTTATCTACACCACTAGATACATCTTCAAAGTTAACACTTTTTAAAATTCTATTCACTGTTGTTTTCCAAGTGTCTTACTTAAATTGCAGCAAATTAAATTATTGTTGCATTCATTGCAAGCTTTCACCAAAACATTATTTGCTTGAACATACAGTGGCTTGCAAAAGTATTCATACCCCATGAACTTTTCCACATTTTGTCACGTTACAACCATAAACGTAAATGTATTTTATTGGGATTTTATGTGATAGACCAACACAAAGTGGCGCATAATTGTGAAGTGGAAGGAAAATGATACATGGTTTTGAAATTGTTTTACAAATAAAAAACTGAAAAGTGTCGCGTGCAAAAGTATTCAGCCCCCTTTACTCTGATACCCCTAAATAAAATCCAGTGCAACCAATTGCCTTCAGAAGTCACCTAATTAGTAACTAGAGTCCACTTGTGTGCAATCTAATCTCAGTATAAATACAGCTGTTCTGTGAAGGCCTCAGAGGTTTGTTAGAGAACATTAGTGAACAAACAGCATCATGAAGCCCAAGGAACACACCAGACAGGTCAGGGTAAAAGTTGTGGAGAAGTTTAAAGCAGGGTTAGATTATTGAAAAATATCCCAAGTTTTGAACATCTCATGGAGCACTGTTCAATCCATCATCCGAAAATGGAAAGAGTATGGCACAACTGCAAACCTACCAAGACATGGCCGTCCACCTAAACTGACAGGCCGGGCAAGGAGAGCATTGATCAGAGAAGCAGCCAAGAGGCCCATGGTAACTCTGGAGGAGCTGCAGAGATCCACAGCTCAGGTGGGAGAATCTGTCCACAGGACAACTATTAGTCGTGCACTCCACAAATCGGGCCTTTATGGAAGAGTGGCAAGAAGAAAGCCATTGTTGAAAAAAAGCCATAAGAAGTCCCGTTTGCAGTTTGCCACAAGCCATGTGGGGGACACAGCAAACATGTGGAGGAGGGTGCTCTGGTCAGATGAGACCAAAATTGAAGTTTTTGGCCTAAATGCAAAACGCTATGTGTGGCGGAAACCTATCACTGCACATCACCCTGAACACACCATTCCCACTGTGAAACATGGTAGTGGCAGCATCATGCTGTGGGGATGCTTTTCTTCAGCAGGGACAGGGAAGCTGGTCAGAGTTGATGGGAAGATGGATGGAGCCAAATACAGGGCAATCTTGGAAGAAAACCTGTTAGAGTCTGCAAAAGAATTGAGACTGGGGCGGAGGTTCACCTTCCAGCAGGACAACGACCCTAAACATACAGCCAGAGCCACAATGGGAATGGTTTAGATCAAAGCATATTCATGTGTTAGAATGGCCCAGTCAAAGTCCAGACCTAAATCCAATTGAGAATCTCTGGCAAGACTTGAAAATTGATGTTCACAGACGCTTTCCATCCAATCTGACTGAGCTTGAGCTATTTTGCAAAGAAGAATGGGCAAAAATTTCAGTCTCTAGATGTGCAAAACTGGTAGAGACATACCCCAAAAGACTTGCAGCTGTAATTGCAGCGAAAGGTGGTTCTACAAAGTATTGACTCAGGGGGGCTGAATACTTTTGCACACGACACTTTTCAGTTTTTTATTTGTAAAAAAATTTGAAAACCATGTATCATTTTCCTTCCACTTCACAATTATGCACCACTTTGTGTTGGTCTATCACATAAAATCCCAATAAAATACATTTACGTTTGTGGTTGTAATGTGACAAAATGTGGAAAAGTTCAAGGGGTATGAAAACTTTTGTAAGCCACTGTATGCTCAATATGTTTGTAACAAACATTTACTCTGCTTATTAGGAAGTGCTAACGCATTTGGAATTAATTGGCTACGCAATGAAGTAAATCACTTCAATATGTGCCATCATGTCACATGCGTGAGATACCATCATGAGGAAATTATCCATACTTTTCTGGTTCAACTCATTCTTGGGCTAAAAAATGTTTGCCAAAGTATCTTTTCATCATGATAATGCCACCTTAAAGTTATTTTTCTCTCGGTTCAACTGAACATAATTCCTCAGCCATCTGGCTGTTTCAACAGATGCTAGCAGAACATTTTCCCAGTGGTGCTTTTAGCAGAACAGACTGGAAATTTAATGAAAATTCTTCAGGTCCCACACTATACATTCAGTAGAAAATTGGCTAAGCCTACATAAAAAAAGAGTAGGTTTATCAAATCATTTTTAGGAAAATTACATGGATCTCCTGTTGAACTTAGCCAAGAGCTTGGGAAACCATCATGGAACTTCAAGACCTGTCAGCCACAATTCCAGCTGGACAAAGAGCACTCACCCATGCTTACTTCCCCACAACTGTGACCATTCGTTCCCGACCCGATACGTTGACTGTTCATTTCCCTCCACAGATGCTGACTGACCCACTGAATTCCTCCAGCACTTTGCTTTTGTGTTCAGGATTCCGGCATCTGCAGTCTCTGAAATCAATCTGCCACACAGAGTCTAGAGCACGGAAACAGGATCTGGATCCCACTCTGTCCATACCTACCATATAACCATATAACCATATAACCATAACAGCACGGAAACAGGCCAACTCGGCCCTTCAAGTCCGTGCCGAACATTAAAATTTTTTTTTTTTTAAATTCAAAATAAATACTTCCCCCTAGTCCCATCTACCTGCACTCAGACCATAACCCTCCATTCCTTTCCCGTCCATATACCCATCCAATCTATTTTTAAAGGATAACATCGAACCTGCCTCCACCACTTCCACTGGAAGCTCATTCCACACAGCTACCACTCTCCGAGTAAAGAAGTTCCCCCTAATGTTCCCCCTAAACTTCTGTCCCTTAATTCTCAAGTCATGTCCCCTTGTTTGAATCTTCCCTACTCTCAATGGGAAAAGCTTATCCACGTCCACTCTGTCTAACCCGCTCATAATTTTAAAGACCTCTATCAAGTCCCCTCTTAACCTTCTGCGCTCCAAAGAATAAAGACCTAACTTGTTCAACCTTTCTCTGTAACTTAGTTGCTGAAACCCAGGCAACATTCTAGTAAATCTCCTCTGTACTCTCTCTATTTTGTTGACATCCTTCCTATAATTAGGCGACCAAAATTGTACTCCATACTCCAGAATTGGCCTCACCAATGCCGTGTACAATTTTAACATTACATCCCAACTTCTATATTCAATGCTCTGATTTATAAAGGCCAGCACATCAAAAGCTTTCTTTACCACCCTATCTACATGAGATTCCACCTTCAGGGAATGGGTGAAACTATGCACAGTTATTCCTAGATCCCTCTGTTCAACTGCATTCCTCAATTCACTACCATTTACCGTGTACGTCCTATTTTGATTTGTCCTGCCGAGATGTAGCACCTCACATTTGTCAGCATTAAACTCCATCTGCCATCTTTCAGCCCACTCTTCCAAATGGCCTAAATCTCTCTGTAGACTTTGAAAATCTACTTCATTATCCACAACACCACCTATCTTAGTATCATCTGCATATTTACTAATCCAATTTTCCACACCATCATCCAGATCATTGATGTACATGACAAACAACAGTGGACCCAACACAGACCCCTGAGGCACCCCACTAGTCACCAGCCTCCAACCTGACAAACGGCCATCCACCATTACTCTCTGGCATCTCCCATTCAGCCACTGTTGAATCCATCTTGCTACTCCACCATTAATACCCAACAATTGAATCTTAACCAACCTTCCATGAGGAACTTGTCAAAGGCCTTACTGAAGTCCATATAGACAACATCCACTGCTCTACCCTCATCAATTTCCCTAGTAACCTCTTCGAAAAATTCAAGAAGATTAGTCAAGCATGACCTTCCAGGCACAAATCCATGTTGACTGTTCCTAATCAGACCCTGCTTATCCAGATGCTTATATATATTATCTTTAAGTATCCTTTCCATTAATTTGCCCACCACTGACGTCAAACTAACAGGTCTATAATTGCTAGGTTTACTCTTCGAACCCTTTTTAAACAACGGAACAACATGCGCAGTACGCCAATCCTCCGGCACTATTCCCGTTTCTAATGACATTTGAAATATTTCTGTCATAGCCCCTGCTATTTCTACACTAACTTCCCTCAATGTCCTAGGGAATATCCTGTCAGGACCTGGAGACTTATCCGTTTTCATATTTTTCAAAAGTGTCCGCACCTCCTCTTCTTTGAATCTCACAGTTTCCATTGCTACTCTGCTCGTTTCCCTTACCTCACATAATTCCATATCCTTCTCCTTCGTGAATACCGAAGAAAAGAAATTGTTCAATATCTCCCCCATCTCTTTTGGCTCTGCAGATAGCTGTCCACTCTGACTCTCTAATGGACCGATTTTATTCCTTGTTATCCTTTTGCTATTAATATAGCTGTAGAAACCCTTTGGATTTACTTTCACCTTACTTGCCAAAGCAACCTCATATCTTCTTTTAGCTTTTCTAATTTCTTTCTTAATCAGGTACCTATCTGCACCAATCACATTTTCCAGCACTTGGCCATTGTCTACAATGCCATATCATCTAAGGTGGTCAGGTAAATGATTCTTAAATATTGGGAGAATCTGTGCAATCACAATCCTCTCAATCTGTGTGTACCAGATTGCAATCACCCTCTGGGTGAGAAAGTTCTTCCTCATGTTCCCACTAAACCTCCTGCCCCGTTACCAAAAGCCTTTCCCCCCCAGTTTTAGATATCTCTTTCATGGGGAGAAGTTTCCTACCATCTAATATTCCCCATAATTTTGTGAACTTTAAGAACATCTATCTCAATCTTCTTCAAGCAAGACTAACCCAGCTGATCCTGTCTCTCCTCATAGCTGAGACACTGCAACAAAGGCAACGTTCTGGTAATTCTCCTCTGCAACCTCAGTGCATTCACATCCTTCCCATAATGTGAACAGTTTTCCAGCTGTTTTATATAGTTGTACTATAACCTATTTCCACTTATATTCTATGCCCAGGCTAATGAAGACTGGTATTTCATTTTATCTGAACTACCCTATCTGCTTGTGCTGCTGCCTTCAGAGATCTCTGGCATATATAGCACTTCCCAAGATCCTATCATTGATTGTGTAACTTCATTAGTTCTTCCAAAATGCATCATATGTTTCAATATTTCCATATGATGTAGAAAGAACCATCGCTGCCTACTGAGTTAAGAGTGAGGTGGAAAACTCTTCACCTGTCTGGATGAGTGCAGAGGCAAGAGCACTCAAGAAACTTGACATTGTGCAGGACAGAGCAGCCCACTTGACAGGCACCCATCCATAACCATTCACTCACTCCACCATCAGCAGTGGCAGCAGATGTGCCAACTACAAGATGCACTGCAGCAACTCACCACGATTCCTTAGACAGCACCTTAAATACCCATGACCTCCACCACCGAGGACAAGAGCAGCAAAACCACCTTCAATCCACACACCATCCTGACTTAGAAATATATTATCATTCCTTCACTGCAACAGAGTCAAAATCCTGCAACTCTCTCTCTCTCTCTCTTACAGCCTTGGGGGGTATAACTACACCTCAAGGACTGCAGTGGTTCAGGATGGCAGTTAATTTCCACCTTCTGCAAAGCCCAATTCCCTTGAATGAATAAAAAGTATTTGCTGGACCTCAGACTAATCATATTCTCCATTAGTTTTCTCCCCACATTCCCATCAACTCCCCCAGATGCTACTCGGATCAATTTACAGTGTCCAATTAACCTACCAACCGACATGATTGTATAATATTGGAAGAAATTGGAGCACTTGGATAGCCAGGGAGAACGATCAAAACTCTGTGCAGACAACACCAGAGGCCATGATTGAACTTCAATCCTTGGAGCTGTGAGGCAATAGCTCTACTAACTTATGCCTGCCTTTTCATATGGGTCTGTATGGGTGTCAATAGTAGTGAACAGATAACAATGGGTGTCATGTCATCAGATCCGTTCACCTACATCTTTAAAAATAAGCTTCCCTTTCGTTTAAAATGCTACACTGACTTTGAATACATATTCCTTTTTGGATCTCAGAGTAATTATATTTTCCATTAATTTTCTCCCCATATTCCGATCATCTCTACATCGACACAACTTGGATCAATTTACAGTGTCCATTTAACCTACCAACCAACATGATTTTATGATTATGGGAGTAAATCGGAGCACTTGGAGGAAATACATGTAGAGCCTGGGAAAACGAGCAAACTCGTGAAAGATTTTCCAATATATCTTTAATCTGATAATAAATTAAATAATTAAGGTGGTAGACACAGAATCCTTCACCGAGTCATTACTAACACAAGGTACAGAGGTTCAAAAGCACCTAAGCATGTGCTGATAAGCAATAAAAAGCAATGCTATTGCTGTGAGAACAAACCTCGCAGAGGTTGAAGAGCACGCACTCTCTATGGTATCCTATCACAATTTGCTTTGCTTAAATCCCAAGGAAAGAGGTCAGAATTGAAATTCCACAGCCCTGGAATGAATTTATGGAACAGGCAGGTTACATGAACCACTGAGAGACAGAAACCAGATGTTTTTTCTATCCACTGCATTGCTAATATCACTGAGCATTCCATAGGAGGTCCCATTACTTCCTATGTCCATTTCCATTTACACAGCAGCCGCAGTGGGACCATATCCAGTGTATTGTGAATTAAAACTGCTCTGACAGACCAGGTGGTGGATATAAGATGAGCTTGCTTGGGGGATTCTCCTACATTACTACTGGAACACTGAAACGTCACTGATGTATTGACAACAGGCTCTGGCTTGGACAAGATCTCCTTTGGGTTGTGGAACTGAAGACAGGAATGGCAATTGACCTCTGCCTGTGTCTATTGTCCTGGGGATAACCAATAAAACAACCCTATTTTTACATTTAGGTTGATCTTTCCTGCTTGTTCCAATCTCAGAGCTTAAAGATCATAAATCTCTTCAGGGCAGACAATTGTGTGGTGTCTCTACAGGACTGGGTACCCGCCTCTGCAATTTATGAGACCCCCATTGCAGGGTGAAGGGTGATCAGGTCAAAACAGCAGGGGTTATTTAACATCAGCCACTGATCCATTTTCTCCTTATCTGAACCTGGAATTGCAAACAAATATTTCCAGATAATTACAGATCATCAGATACTCCATAAGTGCGTAATTTCCATCATTGGCCCCTTCCTTGGACAAATGCACCATTTAAAAACATTATGGCACCTTTTGAGGTATAAAGATTCATATTGCAACTTTATTCAGTGGAGAAATTTTCAGTAAAACTATGGATTTGCCTAGGACAAATCATTGAAGAAATTAGGCAAATTATATTTTTTGCAAAGTCATCCTCCTGAGGATTCTGAATTTTTTTGAAAAAGAAACGTGGTTTGAAACTTTCTCAAGATTCTGGCATTTTCGACAAAAGCCTAGGATTTCCTTTTGAACACTTTGAGCCACTTCCTTTGATTTTGCTGAGGCTGCCTTCGGGTCTCTATTTTAAAAAAAACAAGCAGGAGTGACCTGCACTCTCAATAATGGAGGTTTCATTAGAAAACAGAAACACTATTCCTGCCCCTATAGACCCAGCACCAGAGGTTAATAAGCAAGCCCTGAATAATACACTGCAGCTTTCAAGAGTCAATAGTCTTATTATTATTGGCTGCACAACTTGTATTCAATAGACACCGATGGTTTACATCTCGAGTGAATCTGTGCCGGAACTGTTGATAACATGTAATTTAATTACATTTTGTAAACTTGACCCAAGTTCTTTTCTTACTTTTAGAATTCTTTAACTTCAAAACTATTAGGAAAAGAAAGTGATGCCATGAATGAACAATAAACTCCAGAAACAGGAACAGTCATTAATAATGATCATGCAAACTAGGCTAAGCTGAACTATGGAACAGAGCGTCAATTTAAAGTGGTGAGAAAATCTAATTTAAAATAAAATCAAGCAAGAGAAAGAGGAATTCACTGCTTAAACTGCAGTGGTAAAGCTTAGAAATATTTGACTATGAAATGACACTTGCTAATTTAGCTGAAATTTTATACACAGCCCTTGCGTACACTTCTTAGCTTGACTTTTCTATTTTGAAGAGTGCGTATGGTGCCTGCACAAACCAGAAGCAAGCAGAGTTGCCACTTGGTCGTCCCAGGCCTCCATGAAGCTGAAATGATGCCACCCTGCCAAAATGGATTTGAATGATCCAGCAAGCACATTTTATTCAAACTGAATGAAGCACAAACTGTTTAGCAACAGGAAGAATTGCCCCCATTTAAATTACTTAAAATGATCATCAAGTTCCTGTAAATTTCTGACTGGAAGAAGAGTTGGTCGCGCTGATTTACCATTTGATTTTTAGATGACGTTGGAGTTTAAGAAGTACTGATGGAGTACTGCAGCTGTAGTTTACCTAGACTCCAGACTGATCCTGTTGCTGCCAGATTTAGGCATTTTGGTGACCAATGCTTTGGTGTGTGGCAGGAGAGGGAGAATGAGGAGGGGAGAAGGGCTTTCAGCAAGAGGTGAGCTGAGCCTCTGGGGCTAGAGAATCTCTCTCCACATTACCTTATCTATTAGAGCAGGGAAATTAGGATGGCATCAGTAGTCTGTTATTTCTTTCTACAAGCTTTCAAGGCCTCCAGAATGACTTTCATAACTAGATGTAGCCCAAAGCATTAATTGCTTTAAACACCACTAGCTAGCTTGAACCAGTACAAGCCACATGAAATTAGACTCAATGATTGAATGATCATGTACCAGAGCAATAAACACTATTGGTACAGCTGGCAAATGCTCTCTTGTTCCAGTAGATTGTGAGTGGCTGATCCCGCCTGAACCTCCAGACATCCTCACCATTTCAAATACCTACATTGGGAATGACCTTTGCCAATTACAGAGTTCTTCTGATCTCAGCTGCTCCTGTAGTACTGCAAGGTTATGGGCAACAGGTGTTGCTGCTAGTGTAGAACTGCAGGGCTACGGATAGCTGGCACCGTTGCTCCTATTGAACTGCAGGGCTATGGGTAGCCAGTACTACTGGTCCTGTTGAACTCCAGGCATATGGGCAGCTGGTACTAGTGCTCCTATTATTGCAGGGCTATGGGTAGCTTGTACAGCTGTTCCTGTGGAACTCCAGGGCTATGGATAGCTGGCACTACTGCTCCTGTTGAACCACAGGGCTATGGATATCTGGTACTGGTGCTCCTATAATACTGCTGGGCTATGGGCAATAAAATGTTGCCCGTACCATAGAACTGTAGGATTATGGGCAACTGTGTTACTTCTACTGTTGCTAAAGCTGCCAGTAATCACCTTGATCCAAATTTTATGTCCAAGCAAGACACGAGCTGAAGTAACGATTAGATAATGCATATGCTACTCCAACGTATGTATAACGACTGCAAAGTTGTAAAATTAACTTCAGAATTTCTATAGTTAACTTCCAAAGTCTGTATCATAATCACTCATCACACGTCCCAAAGGCAACCATAATATATATATAAGTTGTTATGGAATCATTTATATAATTTCTTTATCCATTCCTGTCCCGTTTGCTATCTGGACACTATTCAGGCATGGGCTGATAAGGTTGATAGGTAGCAAGTGACATTTGCAACACTTAAGTACCCAGACAATGGCTATTTTCAACAAGAGACAGTCTAATTACCTCCACTTGATATTCAATCGAACCACCCTTTAAATTGCCCACATCAAAATCTAAAATATAAACTCTATAGCTGCCAGGTTTATAGTTACAAGCAGTTTGTAAGCTGGATATTCTGTGGCAACGGCCTCGGTTTGTGATTCATGAAAACTTTCCACCTTCAAATAAACACAAATTGTCAGTGGGATGGAAGACCTGACACTTTCCTGGCTGACCACATCGCTCATAATAATTTAAAAAAACTCAGCACCATTCTGGACAAAATAGCCTTCGTGATCAGCACTCCATTCTCTACGCCAAACATCACCACCTGTCCACCATTGATGCATCCCAGTTACAGTGTTCACATCTACAAAATGCACTGGCAATATCTCAAGAGTTATTCATGGCATCAAAAAGGACAAGAGCTCAGACAAATGTGAACAACTTTAGCTCCAAGTTCTCTTCAGAGCTATCTGATGTAAATATGTAGCAATATCACTTTATTTCTGCTTTGTTAAAATCATGGCACTTCTGCCCAAACAGCATTCACTACACAGACTTCAGCAGTTCAACACAGCTCATCATTACCTTCTCAAGGATAATTAGGGATGAAAAATATTTGTTTGCAACAGTCCACCAAAAATACTTCCAAATTTGCGAAGAGATAGTATGTATCTATCACAAGTGGTAGACAAGCTTTGGTTCATTATCTGACCTCCCTATTTTGTCAACTTGAAAACTTTAAGTGGAGCTTGGAAACAAAACTTTTGGATACAGAGCTGAAAATACTGCACCTGAGTTAATTGGCAAAGTGAGTGTTGTACGGTATTCCACAGTATTTATGGTTGGGAAAGAGAAATAAATAGCTGTTTCACCTCCTCCTGGATCTTTCGTAAAATGTGTAGATACCAGGAGAGCAGCGAAATCGTTTGAAAATGCTCAGCCTGGGATTAGAGTAAAGAATAGAAAAATAAGGATCTATCGACGCTGATTTACAAAAAAACACATAAAATGCTGGAGTAACTCCTTAGGTCAGGGAGCATATCTGGTATAATCAGTCTGAAGAAGGGTTCCAACCTGAAACGTCATCTATCTATGTTCAAACAAATATTTCCAGCTAATTGCAGATCATCAGATATTCCATAAGTGCGTAACCAATTTTAAAGGTACACGAATGGTATCAATGCTTCAGTTCCTATCAGAAGTTTGTTTAACACTGTATGTACCTTTATTTTACCATTTGAGTGGTTGTCATCTTTTGAGTAAAAGGCAGAGTAAAAAAAATCAGAGAAGATTCCATAACTGAAGTTGCTTCTTGAAGTTGAAAATGAAGAAACGTGGTCCTAACACTGGCACATGGGATTAGATGGGCAAAAAGGTCAGCATGGTTGTAGTGGGCCAAAGGCCCTAATTTCTATGTAGTATGTCTCCATGATTATGACTATTTACTTGTCATAGTTATTTTACATTCTATGTTTCACCCTAGCTATTCGTTTATGTCCACACAATAAAATCGATATTTTAATAATAAATACAGAATTATTCATAGAAACTGTAAAGACCCAAAAGCGGTATTCTTTTCTCAGTTTTCTAACATCAATTTTGAGCCTTTGTGGTTCATTTTATTGTATGAGATTGTATTTTCAGAAAAATGTTTACAAGAAAAATACTCCTGTATTTCATCGCCGAACACTGATGATGAAAATGACATGGCGTCTTGCGCAAACTCAATAAATGATCTGTTACAATTTACTCCTGAGTGGTACGATGTTTGCAAATTCAGGCTTTGGGACTGAATTGTATGTCAATATTTTCCCCAAAGTGGGTACTTATTAAATTAAATATGAGGGAGTCAGATGTAGTGAAATTATGGTCCTCGCTATATCTCAGCTTCGAAAACCAATGCTGAAATTGTCTGTTTTATGCAATAATTTCAACTTTAGTTGAATTCTATGATTTGAAACTATTCAAAGTGACTTCATTTAGGAGATAGCAAACGAACAAATTCCCAGGCTAGATTCAAATCAATTGTCAGGTAACAAACAACATGGTTATATAGATAATGATGAACTTCATTAAAAATGGATCCAGAATGACATAATTATAATTTTAGCCAGAGAATTATAATATATTGTCAATGATCTTACGAGCAATGTGCTATGCTTTAGTAACCCCATTGTGATTCAACATTGTAAAAGATTGGTGAATATCATTTATGGAAATGTTAAGAAATGATCAAAATTCCCAGAGAATAGTTTGCTGAACTACCCCCATACCTTGACAGCATTGTGAAGCCATGGAATAATATCGAAAACAAACATATTCACACCTAACCTTGATCTGTAACATAAACTAGTATGCATAAACATTTAAACACATTTAAAATTTGATTTTATTAAAGAAATATAAATAACTTATTTTTTCTTAAATACCACAAAACTGAAAAACCATCACAGCTTTGAACTTCGTTCCTGATTTTCAAATCCCACATAACCCGATTGTTTCTAGGATTTCCAATTTCTGTATTTAGAATTTCAAAAGAAAATATCTTTCATCTCAAGGTTGCCTAACATGCTGGGCTGGCATAGTCAGGTCTCATAGAACTGAAAAGTGCTGGAATAACTCAGTGGATCAGGCAGTATCCCTGGAGAACATGGATAGGTGATGTTTTGGGTTGGGATTCAAACATCAGTCCAAAGAAGGGTCGCAATGTAAAATGTCACCCATCCATATTCTTTAGGAATGCTGTCTGACCCGACGAGATACTCTAGTATTTTGTGTCTTTCCTTGGTAAACCAGCATCTGCAGTTCCTTATTTCTAGTCAGAACAGGGGATCATTATCAAAAATGCTACAACAACAAATTGGTGCATTTTACATAGAAACAAGAATAAGGCACACCTGTCCACACTCAGAGCACAGAGGTTCAGCACTGTGATCCCCATCGATGCTTTCTGTAAGAAAGGCATGAGCTTGCAAATAACAATCCCAAAAGGCCACTTTGGTGCCAGAAGCTGGAAAAGATGTTTAGCAAATGTCAGTTAACGTAGCTAAGCAGAGAGAGCAAAAAACTACAAATGAGATAAACTAAATAAATTATGAAACAATTATCCTGTTTCACCCCAAAGGAAGAATAGAATAATGAAACATGTTAACAGCCAATGAAAAGGAAGTAGAAGCTACAAGGGAATACGCTAAGAGGTGTGAAAACTATTGAAGACAACAATAAGGCAAAGCATATCAATGAGGAATGGGAAGCACCAATTTAAATGTAGAAAAGGTGTGAAAGCTGGTACAAGCAATTGTCCTTGAAAAAGAAAGTGTGGTGACCGTCAGAAAGTGATGTGACTGCAAACGTATTGGAATATTGAAAGTTTGCAGGAACCCTAGACTTTTTAAAAATTAATATTTCAATTCGATGAAGTAAAGTGCAATGCATAAAAGCACACCCTAGCCTAGAAGCTGGTAAAATGTTCTAAGGGTGAATCCGATAGAATCGCTCAGGTTAGTGAACCGAAATATATAAATCGAAAAACTGTGGGGCAGACACTAAGAAAGATGGGAAGAAACAGATTATTAAAGGAGAGAATGAAAATAGCGGAGGAGAGGAAAAAACGGTGAGACTGACGGGGAGATGAAGTGAGCCAAGATCAGTGATCTCTGAAACGTTTGGAGAAACGCGAGCAGAGAGGTGAAGAAGGCGGAAGTGGGGTGCAGACACCCAAGGAAAGGTGAAGTCAAGGAAAGAGGGTGCAGGTTTACACGATGAAGCACATGGACCTTATAGACGTTAATGGGGATGCCGATCGTGATGTAGAACAAGTCTCCCAGGGCCAGGCTCCCGATCAACAAATTGGGTCCATTCCTCATGCACTTGTTCTTGTAAATGATCCTTAACAAAGTGGCGTTTCCGATCACCCCGACCACGAAGATGACACAGGAGATGGCCGCGTTGATGTACTTGAAGGTGCGGCCGCTGTCGAGCGCTTTGTGACAGGAGGGAAAATTGCTGCCATTGGCAGCCGACGTGTTGATGTCCCGTAGCCCGTTCTGCTGGGACCAGGCTGCGGTCGGGAGAACCAGCTCCATGTACTGGGAATGAGAAGGGAGTCTCCCAGTTGTCTCGTTTGCCGACCTAGGGGATTCCCCGGTGACCACGGGCGACAGCGCGAACCCAGCGAGAAGCGAAATCCAACACAAAGTCGTCTCCATTCCCAGGGAAATCCGAAGGAAACTCGCGGGGAGAAGTGGAGAGGAGAGAGGGCACGGACCGCACCAATTTCACGCGTTAATATTGCCCCAAGCCGGCAGCTCAATGCTGCTTTAAAGAGCGGTGCAGAAAAGCTGGTGGTAGATCTCCCCCGCCTTCACTTCCCCAGCGCCCCTTGTCCTGGGCTATCCCGGAGAGAGATCCAGTCCGTTCTCGGCTCCTTATGCGGACAGGGCTCGGTGCTCCAGCGGGCGTCTGATCCAAGTGAGGTCCGTCGCTCTTTGCAGCTTCTCTAAAATGAGCGATGAGAATGAAAGAGAGAGAGAGAGAAACTAAAGTGGCACCAGTCTCTCCCTCCCCCAGGCTGAGGGAGGCGAGTGAAGGAATGAGCAGAGCACCAGTGACCAGCAAACAGCAGCAGCAGGCAGTCTCCGCTCAGTTCACTCGCCTCTAGTTACACAGGGCGGGACAAGACGAGCTTGATACAGACACAAGTCTAAAGAAGGGTTTCGGCCCGAAACGTTGCCTATTTCCTTCGCTCCATAGATGCTGCTGCACCCGCTGAGTTTCTCCAGCATTTCTGTGTACCTTTGATACAGATACAAAGCGCTTCACTTCCCTTTTCAGCGGGGCATTGATCACCAGCAATAAAACACCACTTGAACATTATATCCCCTCCCATCCAATTAGTCCTTTGTCCAATTCTCGATAAATTGATTTAGATGAAAGAAGACTTTATTTTTTATCAAATAATGTCAACATTAGTGGTGGGCGACATTAATGTGCCGCCGGACCCTCGTACAATCGTGGGGTAACGTTAAAAGTAGCTGAAGAGCAAACCGTGACTTTAAAAGGGGACTTTCGTTTAGATTTTAATCGGCTCCGTGAACATTTGTGAAAACTCGTCATCCCCGCTATTTTATAAACATCGAGTAAAGGAATTATCCGCTAAATGTTTTGAGTTCTATGATTTGTGTGTATGCAACTTTAAATTAATTGGAGTGAACTTTTCCATCATTTGCGGAACTGCGGCCAAGAACTAGAATAGAGAACTGGGAAACTGCGCTGTCTCATGGCAGACGCTGTTGGTGGGCGTGGTACTGGTTCCAGGAGGGGTAGGAGAGTAAACGGAGCGATGGACAATGAAAGAGAGAGAGAGAGAGAGAGAGAGAGAGAGAGAGAGAGAGCTGGAGGAACTCAGCGGGTCAGGCAGCATATGGACCGGCGACGCTCCGGGATGGGACCTTTCAGAGGTTCACACAGGGAAATAAGACTGGCGTGTGAAGAGGACAAAATATTATTTAAGATCCATTCGGGTACGATTTTCAAAGACAGGAGCATGAAGGTGGAAATGAGAAGGCAAAAGGCAGAGGTCAGAAGATTCCAAGCCCATTCTCTAGTGGTTTGGTGAAACTGGCCAGGATGAGAGGACTAATTGGATGTGAGGGGATATATGTTGGAGGGAATTTTAAAGCTATACCCATTTCAAGGCGATGGTAAAGCCGTGTGTCAATGGCTTTGTGGAGAAAGTGAAGATGAGAACTTTCATTGAGCAGGACCTGGCATGAGGAAGAACTGGACACGGTCATATGTGATAGGGGCAAAATTAGGCCATTCGGCCCATCGTGTCTACTCCGCCATTCAATCATGGCTGATCTATCTCTCCCTCGTAACCCCTTTCTCCTACAAACTTCATCCATTGATTTCAATGGCATGAACATCAGGAAGTTGGATGATTAAAAAAAACTCCTAAAGGGGCTGTCCCACTTTGTGACCTAATCCGCGAGTTTGCCCTCGACTCATACTCGCAGCATGGTCGACACGAGGTCCTAGGAGGTCTTTGTAACTCTCCTTTATGCTCGAGAGTAGTCCCCGTGTACTCGAGGCCTCAGCTAGGTCGCGGCGTATTTTTCAACATGTTGAAAAATGCCCGCGAGTAAAAAAAGGTCGCCATGGAAAAAAATCTATACTTTTTTTACTCATAGGTTTAGTCGTAGTAGGTCGTATTAGGTCGCAGTAGGTCGGCATGTTAGTCGTAGGTAATCGAGGGTAGTCGAAGGTAGTCTTCAACATGGTCGAAGGAGATCGAAGGAGGTTGTGTTCACTCTCCACTATTCGGTGTCCAATTTTCCCGAAGTTAGTCGTAGCTAGTCGAAGCTAGTCTTCAACATAGTCGAAGGAGGTCTTCTACATAGTCGAAGGAGGTCTTCAACATGACATTTTTTCAAACTCTCCTAAACTCGCCAATTAGGTCGCCCAAGTGGGACAGCCCCTTTAGGCTGCAAAGAAGAAAGCTATTCCTGTGGCTCCATGATTCAAAAGGATGCATTGATCACATAGAAACCATGAAACCTGGATTCATGAAAAAAAAAGATCTGGTGAACTGCATTTCCAACCTATCGCTTGGGAAACTATGAAGAAAAACCTTTAAATATTCTGTTGATAACCTGGTATAAGATTCTGTTTCAGTTCGTTATTGAGACTTCAGAACACAAAGACTGAAACTGAGAATGTAACCATTAAATCACAACTGAAACAAAAATAAGTATTTTGCATCAGAGAATCCATTGGATTAGTTTAAGTAACACTGCAGAAATAACTAGCAGTCTCTTAGATTTAGGGTAAGCTAACATAAACCGTAACATAAACCATGGCAACGGACGTGTTCTGGAAATCATAAACAGTTTGGACTTCTTGTAAGTTAACCAAGAAAACATATCACACTACACAGTTCTGGATGCTGGGACCACCATAATAAAATAATTATTGCATTGAATTTTTGAATGATTTCACTAGATTAAGTATTGACTTAAAATCATTGCCCAGCATTGCCAGAAACAAAGACCCCCTGACGGTAAAAGTCGAACTGCCACCTCCCTCGAGTAAATGAAGAGAACGCGAGTACAACTACAAAATAGTCCTATGTCCACATTATAGCAGGAAAAAAATATGTTGACATTAGATTGATGCCAATATAAAGATATTAACCGGTTTGTAAATAGATGCTTTCTGTTAAGTTTAATAGCGCTTAACGCTTAAAGTGTTGAACAACTTGGGGGCAAAATCATAATCATTTCAACACTATGATCCCTAAATCCAATAGTAGCCTTTTGAGATGTAAATGACTCCATATGAGTGGTTTTTCTTTTTCAGAATGTTAGCTCTACCAGAGTTTGGATATAGCTGATTTGACCTCATCTCATGCATTGAAAACATGGTTCAGTTATAGCTGGCATTTCTCATCCAAGGGTAAGTTCTTTACACTTTACAATCTCAATGTTCAAATTTTGCTTCCTCGTGTGGAATTGATTTTATTTTTATTTGAAATGAAACTCAGACAGGAAGTAAACAAGCACCAATTTGCTGTCCTTCATTTTCTGTCCAGCAAGAAATGAAATGAAGGACAGCAAATTGGCGCTTGTTTACTTCCTGTCTGAGTTTCGTTTCCATCATTTTTTAACATAAATCTTAATTTTCATCTGACGCAAGGACAAACTATTAAAAGGTAATAAATCACTTTGAAGTCTTTAAAATGAGCTATTATAGTCAACTCTCCTTAGGATAACATCTGATCTATTTTTGGAAAAAAGTATCAAATATAATTGAAATAAAACCAGAAAAATATGAAACAGCCCATCAGGCAGCGTCTATGGAAAAGATGCAAGTTTTAATTTTTTAAACATTCAGATGAAGTCAGCAAGAGCAGTGTCTTCATCAACTTTTACCAATTGTCCCCTTCTCTTTCTGACACTCTGCATATTCAACCATTTACACAAAGGTCTAATCAATTGAGATAGTTAGCCCAAAATTTGATCCAGTCATTAGCCAAATTGTTTGCGCCAGGTGAGTTTCCTATTTTCTGTTTCTATGCTTATGTCAGCATTAGTTAGGCTGTATGCTGCAACCAAATTGATAACAGTATCCACCTTGTCCCTTTACATAATATGGGAACATCCTAAGATCAACCAACCTCTTTGTAAAGGTGGAAACATTTGAATGGGCCAGAAGGCTGATTCTTATTTCCTCTTGTGTAAAGTTCTTGAATTGTAGCACTTCAGTAGAAATTAAGAAATTAGGAATTTCTAGTTTTCATTCGGTGCTGCATAAACGGTGTGTTCTGCAGTAGCCATTAAACATTTTGTGATTTTGTGTGACAATAGACAATAGGTGCAGGAGTTGGCCATTTGAGCCAGCACCGCCATTCAATGTGATCATGGCTGATCAATCCCCAATCAGTACCCCGTTCCTGCCTTCTCCCCATATCCCCTGACTCCGCTATTTTTAAGAGCCCTATCTAGCTCTCTCTTGAAAGCATCCAGGGAACCTGCCTCCACCGCCCTCTGAGGCAGAGAATTCCACAGACTCACCAATCTCTGTGAGAAAAAGTGTTTAGATAGATAGATAGACATTTATTGTCACATACACCAATTGGTGTAGTGAAATTTGACTTGCCATGCAGCACACAAATAAAGATAACATCAAAGAATTTAACAACATAAAAACATCCCCCCACAATGGTACCCACTGTGGGGGAAGGCAGCAAAGTCCAGTCCCATCCCCAGTTCACCCATAGTCGGGGCCTATTGAGGCCTCTGCAGTCGTCGATACGGCAGCCCGATGCCTCAGGCCCTCTCGCCGGATGATGAAGCTCCGGCGTCGGGTGAACACTCTCAGCAGCCCGGAGTATCTGGAGCGGCCGCCTCATCCCAGTAGACCGCGGCTCCCGAAGTCCACGAGCCACACTGGTCGGAGCTCCGACTCTGGCGACCTCGTCGTGAGATCCCAGGCTCCGCGGTGTTCCAAGCTCAGCGCCGCCCGCGGCTGGAAGCTCCGCAGACCGCAGCTTCGCGATGTTGGTGCCGGCTATCACAGCACTCCGGAGCTTACTGCACGGCGACCCGGGTTTGGCATCGCCCGCTCCGCGATGGTGCTTCAGCGCTGTGCCGCTGCCGAAGCTGAAGTCCTGGCCGGTCCCGGCAGGAAAACGCCGCTCCAGTCTGCCGGTAGGCCGCGAGGAAGGGGCGAAGATCCGGCTCGGAGAAAAGCCGCAACTCCGACCAGGTAGGTACTGAGAAAATAGTTTCCCCCTAACCCCACCCCCCACATAAAAAGACTAAAGACCTCCAAAACAAACACTTTCAACTAACTAAAAATAAAAAAAGGGTGAAAAAACTAACAGCTGCTGGCAGGGCAGCCATACTCGACGGCGCCCCAGGTGGATTCCTCGTCTCCTTCTAAATGGCTTACTCCTTATTCTTAAACTGTGGCCCCTGGTTCTGGACTCCCCCAACATCGGGAACAAGTTTCCTGCCTCTAGTGTGTCCAAGCCCTTAACAATCTTATTTGTTTAAGAAGGAACTGCAGATGCTGGAAAATCCCAGGTTCACAAAAATGCTGGAGAAACTCAGTGGGTGCAGCAGCATCCATGGAGCGAAGGAAATAGGCAACGTTTCGGGCCGAAACCCTTCTTCAGACTGATGGGGGTCTGTGCTGCATAAATAAACCGTGTGTTCTGCAGTAGCCATTAAACATTTTGTGATTTTGTGTGACAAGACAATAGGTGCAGGAGTAGGCCATTCGGCCCTTCGAGCCAGCACCGCCATTCAATGTGATCATGGCTAATCATCCCCAAACAGTACCCCGTTCCTGCCTTCTCCCCATATCCCGACTCCGCTATTTTTAAGAGCCCTATCTAGCTCTCTCTTGAAAGCATCCAGAGATGCCAGTTTCTCTAGCATTTTTGTGTACCCTTAACAATCTTATATGTTGCAATTAGATACCCTCTCATCCTTCCAAACTACAGAGTGTACAAGCCCAGCTGCTCCCTTCTCTCAGCATATGACAGTCCAGGACTTCCGGTGGCGCCATGTTGGACTAACAGACGTGCACCTAGCTCCTCTCCCGAAAAATCTCACGATTTATCGTGTAAAACGGGTCCAAAAATCGGGATTGTTTTTAAAAACCTTACTGCCGCGCTGATGACGTCATCACTAAGCGCGATGTTTTAAACGGTGGTTTGAAGCCCTTTAAATGAGTAAACTGTCCCCAGCTGTGAGCCCTCAGAGAGCAGTGAAAAAGCTGCTGAAAGACCAGAAGAAGTCCGAAGCAGAAGTTACCTCTGAAGTCTCTGAAGTGGCTGCAGAAATGGATACAAGAGCTAAGAAAGAGTTTGATGACTTGAAAAAATCAGTGAAAAATATGAAAGATGAGATTTTGGACGAAAATAAAATTATGATGGAAAATATGAAGGAAAATATGAAGGAAGATAAAAAGGAAATGAAGGAAAATATGAAGGAAGATAAGAAGGAAATGAAGGAAAATATGGCAAAAATGATGGAAGGAATGGAGAAGATGATGAGGGAATTAAATGCTGGTAACCAGAAGAATATGATTGATTCACTGGACATTATGAATAAATGAATTGATGAGGTGAAAGATGGACTATCAGAGAGAATGGACAAGATGGATGAAACTAATACGGATAAGTTCACGGCTGTGCTCGAAACAGTAGCTGCAAGTATGCGCACAATTACGGAATTGGAGAAAAACACGGCTCGAATGGTTGAAGACATGGCGAAAATGAGGCAAGAACATGAGCAAATGAGGCGAGAAAACGAACAAACTTCACTACAGATGGTGACTCAACTGGAGAAAGTCTCAGTCAAATGCCTGGACCTGGAAGCTCGCTCTAGACGCCAGAATTTGAGAATTCTTGGAGTTTCAGAGGGAGCCGAAGGGGAGGATGTACGTGAGTTTGCCATGGGCTTGCTTAAACAACTGCTGAATCTTTCCAAAGAACCGAAAATCGAAGTGGCTCATCGTGTCCCAAGATTTAAACAAAGATCTGGTGCGGGAAAAACGTATCCACGACATATTATTGTGAAATTTCGGGACATTTTAGAACTGGAAGATGTTATGAGTAAAATCAAATACGGTGTGCAACTGCGGCTGGACAATGATACTATTAAGATATTCAGGGACTACCCGTATGAAATTGTGCAAAAAAGAAAAAAATTTGAGAAGGTTAAAGATCTTTTAAGAGGGAGAGAAGGGATCAGATTTGGGATTTTTTATCCCGCGAAAATGCGTATTTCCTTTAAGGGTCTTGAAAAGTCATTTGTTAAGCCTGAAGAAGCGTTTAAATATGCTCAAACTATCGTTGAAAAATAGGAAGGAAAGGGAGATCTGAACCATTTTAAACAATGCTTTGTCTGGGGATAGTTACACTGTTATCTTCGGAATGTTGAATCAAGGACACTTTCTGTTCAAAACGAGTAAACAACTGAACAGATGGCAATGGTATATACCAGAAAGCATATAATTGCTTATTAGATTATAATATTATAACCAATTGTAAGAACTTATCCTATTAACAACTTAATAAGTTATGCATGTTAGATTAGAATACTAATAAAAACAAAAATAAAAAATAACGAACTAACATACTAATATGAATTTTTAATAAACTGAAACCTTATCTATAAGTGGGAGGAGGGGATGAGAAACGAGCAACTGGCTTAGGTCCAGGGGCACGTCTCGTTAACCCCTTCAACCATCAGTTGATTCTTATTGAAGTCAAAAGTATCGGTTTAATAATCAGTAGTTAAAATTCCGATATATATATATGTTACAATGAAACTTACAGGGTAAAAGTGTATTATATATCTGAATGTGAGGCCCCGTTTTAATATTATAATATGTTATGATTAACCAAGAGAGCGGAGCTATTTGTGTAACAACGCAATGGAAGTCAAAACAAGGTTTTTTCCCACCTACAGGTGGGACACTCGCTACAGTGCCGACTATATCAGACACTGTATCTTCACTCTTTTTAGTTGTTTTTTTTATCACATAAAATCACTTGTTTGTGTTTTGTGTTTAGTGATAAGCGTAAAATGGACATAACAGCAAAACTTAAAAACTCAAAAGCTCCCCCAAAACCTAAAGACCTGGGATTTGGATGCACCACAAGATTTAAAGGTACTATAATTATTCAAAATGCATGACACCACACAAAAGAACCTAGGAGGAATCTCATTTTGTAGTTGGAATATAAGAGGTATTAACGAACCTATTAAAAGGGGTAAGATACTAGCTCAGCTGAAATTGTACAACTCCGACATTATCTTCCTACAAGAAACACACCTAAAATCTCAGGATCAAGTTAGGTTGAGGGCGAAATGGATAGGTCAAACATACCATTCTTCATTTACTTCAAAATCTAGAGGCACGTCAATCATCATAAGAAAAGGTATACCATTTAAAGCAAAGAATATTATAACAGATATAGAAGGGAGATATCTAATAGTTAATGGAGAAATCCATGATACTCCACTTACTTTGGTAAATATATATGCCCCTAACTTTGATAACCCCCACTTTTTCAATAAAATTTTCAACATAATTGCAGAGTCAAACTATCAAAATGTTATAATAGGAGGAGACTTTAACTGTGTTTTAGATCCGTACTTAGATAAATCACGTCAAAAACAGAGAGGGAATATGAAATCGAAAACTGGGGAACTTCTCAATACCTATATAAACAACACTAATATAGCAGATGTTTGGAGAATTGTTAATCCAACTGGCAGGGAATACTCGTTTTACTCAATGGTACATAAGACATACTCACGTATAGACTACTTTCTGCTGGATACAAAATTAATCCCCCAAACATCTAATGCAATATACCACACAAACTCGATTTCAGACCATTCTCCACTAACTTTCTTTTTAAAACTGGAAGGATTGTCTAAGAATAAATCGTTTTGGAGATTTAATTCTCAAATTCTAAAAGATCCACAAGCGAGTATATATTTAAAAGAACAAATGGAGGTCTTTTTTCAAATAAATGATACTCCAGATATATCGCCTACTGTATTATGGGAATCTTTTAAAGCATACATTAGGGGTATTATAATTTCATATCAAGCTTTTCAAAATAAAAAGAATAAGAATGAACAAAGACAGTTAGAAGAACTTATTAGACAAATGGATATAGATAATGCTAAAGATCCATCAATAGATAAACATAATAAAATAATAATTTTGAAATTTAAATTAAATAAATTATTATCTGCCAAACTTATAAGACTTTTTCAAATTACAAAACAAGAGCACTTTGAATTTGGGGATAAACCGCATAAACTTTTGGCTCGCCAGCTAAAAAAACGAGAAAAGGAACATACTATACCAAAGATCAAATCAGATAAAGGGGGATTATTAACAACACCAAAGGATATTAATAATAGATTTGCGCAATTTTATGAGAATTTGTATCCATCTAAAACGACAAATGATTCCAATAATATCACAAAGTTCTTGGATACCTGTAATCTTCCAAAGTTAGAACTGAAGGAACAAGAGGAACTGGGTGCACAAATCTCAATCAAGGAATTAGAAGATACAATAAACTCACTAAAGAATGGAAAAACACCAGGCCCTGACGGATTTACTAATGAATTTTATAAAAGCTTTTACGATAAAATAATACCAAGATTACAAAAAATGTACCAATATGCTTTTAAAAAACGAATACTACCTGATACATTAGCGGAATCAACGATTACATTAATACCTAAGAAAAATAAAGACTTAGAAGAACCTGGTTCATATAGAGCTATAGCATTATTAAACACAGCTCAAAAAATATTAGCGAAAACATTAGCTAGAAGATTAAGTAAATACATTAGTAAATTAATAAACCCAGATCAGACGGGGTTTATCCCTAAGAGATACTCATCTAACAATATGAGACGTCTACTCAACATAATGCACTCACACAAATCTGAAGATCAAGAATTATCAATTATTTCGCTGGATGCTGAAAAAGCATTTGATCAAGTAGAATGGAATTATATGGACAAAGTATTACAAAAATTTCAACTGGGGGAGAATTTTATTCTATGGATCAAGTTACTATATAACAAACCTACAGCTAGAATACTAACTAATAACATATTATCCTCGAAACTCCAACTATCAAGGGGAAATAGACAAGGATGCTCATTATCACCACAGCTGTTTGCTCTCATTATTGAACCGCTAGCAGAAAAAATTAGAATACACCCTGATATCCATGGATATAATACTAAAGATTCATATAATAAAATATCTTTATACGCGGATGATATATTACTGTACATTACAAAACCTCAAATCACTATACCAAATATATTAAATTTAATTGAAGATTATGGATCTTTTTCTGGATATAGAATAAATTGGAATAAAAGTGAAATTATGTCAATAAAACCGAAAGATTCAACACATCTTTTAAAATTCCCTTTTAAAATAGCTACAGAAAAATTTAAATATTTGGGAATCGAAATTACCAGATCATATCAAGGTATGTTTAGGGCAAATTTTGACCCCTTACTTAATAAATTAAACACACTAATTAAATTCTGGAAAACGCTCCCGATGTCTTTAATAGGCCGTATAAACGCAATAAAAATGATCTTTTTACCACAAATTTTATACCTATTTCAATCAATTCCTATATACTTACCAAAGAAGTTTTTTAAAAAACTCGACTCAGATATCACTAATTTTATATGGGACTATAAATCACATAGAATACAAAAAACTCATCTGAATAAACCTAAAGTATTAGGGGGTTTAGCACTACCTAATTTTATGTATTATTATTGGTCAGTAAATATTAAAAATATGATTCAACTGATGGATAACTCCGCCCAGCAAGCGGACTGGATTGTAATGGAGAAAGAGGATTGCTCCTCTAGAAACATTGGAGCGATCCTCCTCTCTCCAATGAAATTGAATAACATAAATTATAATAAGAACCCAATTATTCATAGTACAATCCGAATTTGGAAACAAATAAAACAAAATTTAAAATTAAGAAATTTATCACTTTTATTACCTATAGTCAATAACCCTTTGTTTAATCCTTCTATTATAGATAAAGCTTATACACAATGGGATAGATTAGGAATTAAAACGCTTGGTGACTTGTATGAAACTGGAAAATTACTTTCATTTCAACAATTACAAATAAAATATAAACTCGGAAATAATCAATATTTTAAATATTTTCAAATATGCGACTATTTGAAAAAATATACAAAAGATCATCATAATAACCCAGCAGATGTACTGGACGAGGCAATGCAGATAAAAGCGGAATCAGCAAACTTAATATCATATTTGTATAATATTATCTTAAATGCACAAATACCATCTACGGAGGGTATCAGAAGAGACTGGGAACAAGAGTTAGCTATTAAAATTTCAAAGGAAAGTTGGAATGAATACTTATTAAACGTGCATAAATGCTCGATTAATGTAAGACACACTTTAATACAATTTAAAATTTTACATAGATTATATTATTCGAAAACTAAAATTCATAAAATTTTCCCAGATGTATCATCTATTTGTGATAAATGTCAATCCCAAGAAGCTACCATAACGCACTCATTCGTTTCTTGTACAAAAATGTTGGAATGAAATTTTTGAAATCTTTACAAAGTTATTTAAAACAAGACTGATACCCAAAGCAGAATGGATTATCTTCGGTATAACGGAAGATGGTCCAGAACTAAATGCGTTTCAAAAGAAACTAATGGACTATGGGTTAATAACTGGAAAAAAGCTAATTCTAAAATTTTGGAAGAAGGCTCCAATACCAACCATAAATATGTGGATTTCAAATATGTTTGAAACATTACACCTAGAAGAGATAAGACTCCTCCTAGCAGGTAAACCAGATCACTTCCACCTGACGTGGTCTGCATTTATAGAATTATTACAAACAGAGGGTGCAAAAGTACTTAAAAAAAAAATAATTGAGGTCAGGTAAGGGGGGATGATAGTTGAAGAGTTGGTATGTCCCATTTACGTAATGCTCACAAAAATATTTGTTTCTCTCTTTTTCCTCTTTCTCTCTTTCTTTCTTTCCTAGGGTCTATTTCTTAACTCTTTTTCTTTTGTTTTTAATTTTGCTCTTATAGGGTCTTCGTCCTTTTTTGTTGTCACATTTCCTACACTTTCACTTTTTCCTTCACTTTCTTCTTTCTTTCAATCTTTTCCTTTTCCAGTGTAAAAAATAAATGGAGTACATTAATTGTAAGAAGATATAAATGACAAGTACTAATGTATGTGGTTGTAATGTAATGTACTTCTAATAAAATACAAATTAAAAAAAAAAAAAAGCATATGACAGTCCCGCCATCCCGGGAATTAACCTTGTAAACCTACGCTGCACTCCATCAATAGCACCCTCCCTCACTCCCTCCTTCAAATTAGGGGACCAAAACTGCACACAATAGTCCAGGTGTGGTCTCACTATGGCTCTGTACAACTGCAGAAGGACCTCTTTGCTCCTATATTCGATTCCTCATGTTATAAAGGCCAACATGCCCATCGCTTTCTTCACTGCCTGCTGTACCTGCATGCTTACTTTCATAGACTGATGTACAAGGACCTCCAGATCCTGTTGTACTTCCCCTTTTCCCAACTTGACACCATTTATATAGTGTGGTTGAGCAAGATTACAGACAAGCATACACGTGTTTCTGTGCATAAAAAAGTTAAGTAAAACTTGATGCATTGTTTCATATCCAAACAAAGAACTATAGGACCACACGAGATGGGGCTGCTTCATGGCTGTGGGTAGAATTGTTGTGAGTGACATGGGTTTGATTCATGTTAATATGTGGAAAGTTCAATAAGGATAGTTACATTTTTCATTCATGGCTTCCTGTGATTTGACTTGGTTACATTTTGCTCTGAAAATGCGGCATGCACGAAAAGTGATAAGACCCCTTGGAAAATGTTTCCACACAATTTTACACAGATAGCACTATCAGGCAATTAAACCACTGTTAGTTACATAGTTTAAATGCTCAGTAAAATTCTTATAACACATTGAACATAACTATATCTACCAGCTGACCTACATTTAATGATAAGACGCACAAAATTAAACTGAAAGTGTCACTTATCAGTAGCTGCGACAGTGACTGGTTAGAAACTCTATTCTGCACGGAGCAGTGAGAGTCAGAATAATCTATGTCTGCAAATCCTTGCTCATGTCTTTGGAAGGAAGAAAGTATTAGTACAAGAAGCATCATACACTAAAAATAAATTTCATATTTTCTTAATTGTAGTTTCATAAAGGCTTGGAAATGTAGCACAGAACATGAAAGACAACTGGCACATTGCCACATAAGATTATTTGCCATTCAGTTACTTAAATTCCTGCTCATCCCATTACATGAGGTGATAATTCTATGCCCCACATGATTTTCTGCAGATGATCAAACTGAAGGTTTGTCGACAATGGAAGAACCCATAGCTGCGATCTTTACAATCCATGCAGTGAAGAGAAACAATGGCCTGACTGTCATACACATTATCTCGCTTAAATAAGTGATTAATACTAATTTCTAAGGTTAAAGAAACAAAATGGTGTAGATTGCAACCCTTCTCTGCAAATTATACAGTTCACAAATTTCAAGCCACACTTCAGACAGACGGCACACATATGTTGACAGGTAGGATGTGCACGGAACAATGTCATCCATTATTCAATACTCCTTTCTAGTCATAATTTGTCACTTAAAGTGAGAACCTTTGCTTTTACAGCCTTCTCCTTTGTTGCAGCTATCCTTGCCAAGGAGTACTCAATTGATTGATACCTGGAGTTTGCTACACTGAGCCTTGGAGGCTGCCCAGTGCAACATAAGGCAAAAAAAATCATCTTTGCAACTTCAGATAAAATGTTACTTCTTGAGTTGTGACCACTTTACCATTAAACTTTCTGAGATGTGTTGTTTGCAGAACATACCTGTCTGGGGTTCCCAAGATGGAGGATGCAAAAAGAGCTCAGGTTAAACTCCATGTCCAAGGCACTTCAATGAGACCCACTCCCACCTTCTCCTCTGTGGGGATCAACCTGAGGAACATCCACAGCCCAAGGCTCCGAAGGTCAGCGGTATCAGTGATTTGTGACCTACTGCAGATAGAGCTATAGCCTCTCACCCACAGCTCTCACAGCAAAGGTCAGGTTCACCTTGAATTTCTTGGCTCCAGTTTATCAGACAATCTATCAGTTTAATTTATGCTACATATCCCAATTTGGTAGAGTACATTGACCAATCAGCATCAATGGCGCTGAAGTGCATATGTTTGCGAGCTTCAAGTTCTTTTGTGTTAATGCTACTCACAATGTGTCATGGTCCAACTACATTGAACAGCCAAGAAGGCACACCAACGCCTCTCCTTCCTCAGAAGACTGGGTAAATTTGGCATGTCTCCAATGCCACTTACAAACTTCCTCAGATGCATGATAGAAAGCATAGAGTCAGGATGTACCGTATCACAGCTTGGTTTCGGAACACTATGCCCAAGACCACAAGAAATTGTAGAGTTGTGGGTGTTACCCAGTCCATCACACAAACCAGATTCCCCACCATTGACTCCATTTATATTTTATGTGGCTTCAGAAAAGCAGCCAACATAATCAAACACTTGTCTCATCCTGGACATCTTTCTTCTTCCAAGATTCTTCTTGGGCAGAAGATACAGAAGTTTGCAAGTGCACACCACCAGACTCAGGAACAGCTTCTTCCTCTTTGTTATTTTGCTTCTTAATGGTCCTTCCATAACCTAGGGTACTGTTCAATTCACCTCTACCCCATTGTGGACATTGGGCTTTGTCTATGGAACTGGTGGTCTACAATGCTGAGAAGTATATTTTCACTCTGTATCTTCCCCTTTGTTCTACCTAGTTGAGTTTTGCTTGATTGTAGTTATGTATAGTATTATCTCATCTGATTCGATAGCATGCAAAACAAAGCTTTTCACTGTACCCCAGTACATGTGACAACAATAACATAAAACCTAAACCTAATTTGCTGGGTTCAGGACTTTTGGTACTATCAGAGTATGTCGTGTGAAGACACAAGGAACTGCTGATGCTGGAATTGTACAACGAATACAAAGTCCTGGAATAACTTAAGAGTAAATATCTGAAGAAGGGTCCCGACCCGAAACGTCAACTATCCATGTCCTCCAGAGATGCTGCCTAACTCCCTGAGCTTCTCCATCACTTTGTAAACTCTGTATAGTATTGGACTGTAGGCTTATGACGATTTGGGTAGTGATAACATGCATTCATGTCCCCTTAAGATCCTAAATTTTTATATTGATTGCATGAATGGATAATTGATTGAACAGGAGGAAAGAATCTCATGGTTTTGTCATATATTCGTAGAGATTCCATAACTCTTTATTATAGATTGCATGAACATCATTTTCTCAGCTACGTGGAATGCTGTATCTTAGGGACAAGCAGTAAACCCCTCCTTCCCTGATTTTGATGCCTTTGCAGGCCCGCTTAAGGGCCCTGGAAGCTCTGGGGTTTTAGATGAGCTCTGGTGCATTCTGAGCCTTATTTTGGAGCATTTTTGCACCAAATTTATGACCAATATTTCAGAAATAATTTTGGTTGAGTCAAGATTAATGAGTGGGTAGAATGGGATGATTGGGGTCATAGTTGTATACATTTTTTTAAATCAAGAATTGTTGTCCTTGTTTTAATAATCAAGTTGTACTGTTGTAAAATGTTATGTAAAATGTTATAAAGGAGCATGCAAAAACTACAAATAAAATACTAAGTTTTTGCAGTAAAGGAAACCTTTTTATAGAAAATGTTGTGTGTTGATTTGATTGCCTGTTACTGTTAAACTGTGTTACTGTGTGCAGTGCACCTTTAATGGTCCTCATGACCTAACAACTTCACATCACATCAATTTCAACATGGAATAGTGATGTGAATACAACATTTAGTTAGACTTCAATTTCCATCATGAAAATTGAAGTCAAACTAAATGGTGCATTTACATTACTATGATCGCTTTCAAACTAACCAATTTTACTGTCATATTATTATAACAAATTCTAGTTCCATGATGACTCATGAACAAGATCACAAATCACATTTTGAATTCTCAAACATAATGTGATTATGAATAATTGCAGCTGCCAAGTTTCACCGAGCATTTCCGTATTTTGATGGCTGAAAATCAGTATTTTGTTGGGGAAATCGGTATTTCTCACATAAATGTAATAGAACGTACTACAGAAACTGGATTTTTGAAAATCAGTATTTTGCAAGCAACCTCATGTATTCTCAAATATCAGTATGGAATACTGAAAATCAGTACTACTGAATTGTGAAACCATTTTTGAAATGTGAATTTATAATTCTTGATTTTGATTCCATAACATAAAAATATATAATAACATAACATAAATTTCACAATTCATATAGTTTACCAAACAATCAAACATGCTGGCATGATGCTGCATAATCATTCAGGTGCTCCTGGTAAATGTCACATAATGTCACAGTAGCATAGTAAGTACAATTTAAAAATAGCACCCAGTGTTACTATTGTTGAGCCATGCTGACTAGCATGACTGGAATTAGTTCTTAGTTCACTGTCACTCAGCATGTTGGCATGATGCTGCAAAATCATTCAGGTGCTCCTGAATGTATATTGCCATTTATCACTACTTCTACTAATGCAAAGGCATTCATTGGCCTTAGCCTATATGCAATGGTTCCACGAATATAGTACCTCAGACCAGTTTATCTAGCATGGCAGTCCTCAGTTTGTTAATGCCGTCAAAGCATGTTTTGTTCCGCAGTACACTGATGTAGGTGGCCCTACTTCTACCTCTTCTTGCTGTGCCCTGTTTGGTCTCCCGGAGTGTGACTTTATCTTTAATGGCAGTCCTCAGTTCGTTAACGCTGTCCAAGGCCTGTGTCATTCCGCAGCTAGTACACTGATGTAGGTAGCCCGACTTCTACCTCTTCTTGCAGTGCCCTGTTTGGGCTCCCAAAGTGTGAGGGGATTAGCAGACAGTTCAGGGTTCCTCTCACAGACTTTGACAAAACTCTTGGCAGACCAGCATATATTGCCATTTAGCCATAAATCACATTTTCCAATTCCATTTTCCTAGAATGTAATTGTGCAAACCTAATCACCACTTTGTACAAGTCATGGCAAAGTCACAGTGAATGTACATTAAGGCAAATGCAGACGGCCTGTCTATGGCCACTAGGAGTGCCGCATGAAGGCTGCCTCTGCCTAGTCTGTCCGTTTTTAAATTTTGTTTAAAAGTATGTTGAGGAGGTTTCTTTAGTTTTTCTATGTGGGGGAGGGGGATAGGGTAAGGGGGAAACTGTTTCCCAGTCAGCACCTGGCGAGGATGTGACTATTCTCCGAGTCGCGTCCTCACCCCCCCCCCCCCCCCGTGGCCTACCAACTGGATTGGCGAGGCCTTTCCTGCCAGGGACCGGACCAGAGCTCCAGCAGCGGTGGCGCAGCGCTGGATACATCGCATAGCGGGCGATGCCTCACCTGGGATCGCCGTTTGAAGCTCCGGAGTGCTGGGCCTGCTGCAACAACATCACGGGGCTGTGGTTTGAAGAGCTTCCAACGCGGGCGGTGCTGACTTCAATATCGTGGTGCCCGGGGGCCCTTTGCGGAGGGCCACCAGCGTGGGTCTCCGCTCGGCACGGCCTGTGGACTTCGGAATCCGCGGACTCCAGTAGGAAGTGGCCGATTCGGAGGTCCAAGCCGCGGAGGTTGTTCCCCCGTTCCGACGTCGGAGTTCCATTATCCTGGCGAGAGGGCCTGAACATCGGGCCGCCCATAGCGGCGACTGCGGAAGGCTCGGGAGGCCCCGACCACGGTTGTACATCAAAGAACATCAAAGAGGATGACTGAACTTTGGGCCTTCCCTCACAGTAGGAAACTTTGATTCCGCTGTGCAGGGGATGTTTATGTTAAAATACTATCGTGTTTTGTTCTTTATTTTTTATTCGTATGGCTGCATGGTAACCCCAAATTTCACTGTACCAATTGGTGCATGTGACAATAAATGTCTCTTGTCTTGTCATTGCTCATGGAAGTCCTGGTGTAGTGATGCAGGCGACGGACACTCGTGGCACGCCTGCATATATTGCCATTTAGCCATAATTCGTGTTTTCCAGTTCCATTTTCCAAGAATGTAACTGCGCAAACCTAGTCACGACGTTGTCCAAGTTATGGGCCGTCATAGTGAATGTTCACCCAATTAGAAGCTGTCGGGACAGAAGACGTTATTACACTGAGCGGCGGACTGGCTTGCGAAGCAAAAAGGGCTGTTGAGCCAAAAGCAAAAAGGCCAACGTCAGGCAACGCCATTGTAGTTGGAGATCCCATTGTGAGAGGTACGGACAGGGGTTTCTGCGGCAACAGACGGGATTCGAGGATGGTATGCTGCCTTCCTGGTGCCAGGATCCAGGATGTCACGGACAGAGTGCAGCAAATCCTCAAGGGCGAAGGTGAACAGCCGGAAGTGGTAGTGCATGTCGGCACAAACGATGCCGGAAAGAAGGGGATGAATATTCTGCAGCGTGACTTTAGAGAACGCGGAAAATGCTGAAAAGCAGGACCTCCAAGGTTGTTATCTCCGGTTTGCTTTCAGTTCCTCGTGCTGGCGAGAGCAGGAACAGGGAGATACGGGACCTGAATGTGTGGCTGAGGAACTGGTGCACGGGGCAGGGATTTAGTTTCTTAGATCACTGGGATCTGTTTTGGAGTAAGGGGGAACTGTACAAAAGGGACGGATTGAATCTTAACAGGTGGGGGACCAGCATTCTGGCAGGCAGGTTTGTCACTGCTACACGGGTGGTTTTAAACTGAATAAGGGGGGTGGGGTGTCAAATGGGATAGTTGAGGATGGATTTAAAGGGAAAGGGTTTCTTAAATGTGTGAGCAGAGTGAGGTGTAAAATGAGGGTAGAAGCAATAGGTAGCAAGGTGAAAAGTAAAAGTGGCAGCCAGACAAATCCAGGGCAAAAATCAAAAAGGGCCACTTTTCAACATAATTGTATACGGGTAAGTGTGTTGTAAAAACAAGCCTGAAGGCTTTGTGTCTCAATGCAAGGAGCATTCGTAATAAGGTGGATGAGTTGAATGTGCAGATAGCTATTAATGACTATGATATAGTTGGGATCACGGAGACATGGCTACAGGGTGACCAGGGCTGGGAGCTGAACATCCAGGGATATTCAATATTCAGGAGGGATAGAAAGGAAAAGGAGGTGGGGTAGCGTTGCTGGTTAGAGAGGAGATTAACGCAATAGAAAGGAAGGACATTAGCTTGGAGGATGTGGAATCGATATGGGTAGAGTTGCGAAACACTAAGGGGCAGAAAACACTAGTGGGAGTTGTGTACAGGCCACCTAACAGTAGTAGTGTAGTTGGGGATGGCATCAAACAGGAAATTAGAAATGCGTGCAACAAAGGTAAAACAGTTATAATGGGTGACTTCAATCTACATATAGATTGGGTGAATCAAATTGGCAGGGGTGCTGAGGAAGAGGATTTCTTGGAATGTATGCAGGATAGTTTTCTAAACCAACATGTAGAGGAACCAACGAGAGAGCAGGCTATTCTAGACTGGGTATTGAGTAATGAGGAAGGGTTAATTAGCAGTCTTGTTGTGCGTGGCCCCTTGGGCAAGAGTGACCATAATATGGTTGAGTTCTTCATTAGGATGGAGAGTGACATAATTAATTCAGAAACAAGGGTTCTGAACTTAAAGAAAGGTAACTTTGAGGGTATGAGACGTGAATTGGCCAAGATAGACTGGCAATTGATTCTTAAAGGGTTGATGGTGGATATGTAATGGAAGGCATTTAAAGGCTGCATGGATGAACTACAACAATTGTTCACCCCAGTTTGGCAAAAGAATAAATCAGGGAAGGTAGTGCATCCGTGGATAACAAGGGAAATCAGGGATAGTATCAAAACAAAAGATGAAGCATACAAATTAGCCAGAAAAAGCAGCCTACCAGAGGACTGGGAGAAATTCAGAGTCCACCAGAGGAGGACAAAGGGCTTAATTACAAAAGGGAAAATAGATTATGAAAGAAAACTGGCAATAACATAAAAACTGATTGCAAAAGTTTTTATAGATATGTGAAGAGAAAAAGATTAGTTAAAACAAATGTAGGGCCCTTGCAGTCAGAAACAGGTGAATTGATCATGGGGAACAAGGACATGGCAGACCAATTGAATAACTACTTTGGTTCTGTCTTTACTAAGGAAGACATAAATAATCTGCCGGAAATAGCAGGGGACCGGGGGTCAAATGAGATGGAGGAACTGAGTGAAATCCAGGTTAGCCGGGAAGTGGTGTTAGGTAAATTGAATGGATTAAAGGCCGATAAATCCCCAGGGCCAGATAGGCTGCATCCCAGAGTACTTAAGGAAGTCGCCCCAGAAATAGTGGATGCATTCAGGGCTCTCGCTTAACTTTTTTTCCCTGTTGCCAGCCGGGCAACCATGGCAGCTTTTTGGGTTGCCAAATGACAGTTTAGGTGGTCATTTAAGATGGCTTGCATGACGCATGCAATAATGTGCTCGGACGAAGTGCGTAGTTACCAGTCGGAATTATACTCAATGAAGCATTCACATATTATTTCTGCTTCAAATAAAGTCACAAACTAAACATATTCACCAATCAAGACATGATATATCCCACAATGACATGCAGCAAAATTATAAGACAGTATCTCAACTCTTTTTACACGTTGCAATTAATGCAATTTCTATTAGTTCTTTCCACTTCCAAACAACAATGTGGTTGGATTATTCAGCGTATGATCAACCTGTGTCAATAAATCCTGGACCATGGTAACATATATGCTTACGTATAGTTGTGAATGTTGCTCATTAAATAACTACAGTACTGATACTCCATATTAAGAGCATTGAGTTGCCGTTAAAATGAATTCTGTAATAACGTGTCAATGGCAGCAGTGACAATCGAACACTGCGGTTTTAATGTTTCACGTGTTCACAATTTAATTAATCCATCTTTATGTATTAAAACAAATAATAACATTGGAAATTAAACACATTTGATTGCATTCCGTTATCAACCTAACAAATTCAAAAGTTTCGCTCTGAAGACATTTCCAGCACAATAGGGTCAGGGAGGGGGGTGTGTGTGAATCAGTGCGGGGTGGATAGATGGCGGGGGTGGGGGGGGTTAGAAGGCAGTCGGTGCAGAATGGATGGATTGAGGCAGGTGAATTAGTACGTGTTGGTTGGAGTAGGTAAAATTGTGAGGGGAGAGCACCGGGGATGTCAGTGGTGTTGAATGGGGGGGGGGGGGGGGGGGGGTCTAGATCGGGAGATGGATGAGGGTAGACAAAAGTGCTGGAGAAACTCAGCGGGTGAGGCAGCATTTGTGGAGCAAAGGAAATAGGCAACGTTTTGGGTCGAGACCCTTCTTCAGACTGTTCCCCCCATTCTTCTTGAATGGGAGGATCAGTACAGGATGGATGGGGGGGGGGGAGATCAGCGCAGGATGAATGGGGGGGTTAGTACAGTGTGGATCGGAGGTCTGTGCAGAATGAATGGGGGATCAGTACAGGATGGATGGGGGATCAGTACAGGATGGATGGAGGAGAAGTGGAGGGATGGATGGGAAAGGGGTAAGTACATGGTGAATTGGGGAACCAGTGTAGGATGGATGGGGGGGGGGGGGTGGCAGGAGAATCAATGCGAGGTGGATAGGGTAATCAGCGCAGGATGAATAGATGGGGAGGGGAGCACAGGGGATGTCAGTGAGGACTGAATAGAGGCGGGAATGGGGATCAGTGCGGGATGGAGTGGAGGGGTCCCAGGATATGGGGGTGGAGGGGCCGTACAAGAGAGAGGGAGAGAGAGAGGGAGAGAGAGAGAGAGGGAGAGGGGGGGCGAGGTGGGGAGGAAGGAAGGTCAGCGCTCCTCGGACAACATCGCCCCGCTGCCTTGGCCGTTGGGAACTCCTCGCCACTGCCTCCCTCCTCCGCCAGCCAACAGCAAGGTGCGGGGCCGAGCGGTGCAGCTCAGAGATCCTATAGCTATAAGATCTTTGGTGCAGCTGCTTCAGACGAGTCGGAGCGAATGACGGGCTTCGCACAGCGGCAGCAGCGGCCGCGACAGCGGCACCATCTCCTCCTCCTCCCGCACCCCGCCCCGCCATGATAAGGGCCTCTGCATGTAAACACGCTAACAGCGATAACCGCTTTCGAAACAAACCCTCCCGCACGCCGAGGCCTCCCCCTCCCTCCCTCCTCCCGGCCTCGGAGTGCGGGAGGGTTTGTTTCGAAAGCGGTTATCGCTGTTAGCGGGTTTACAAGCAGAGGCCCTTATCAGGGCGGGCGGGGTGCGGGAGGAGATGGAGCCGCTGTCGCGGCCGCTGCTGCCGCTGTGCGAAGCCAGTCATTCGCTCCGACCTTTCCTCACCCCGCACCTAGTATCTTTGCCCCGCAATACAGCCGTCACCGCCGACACAAAACATCGCGTTCCTTTTCTCCAGAGAACTGCCTGACCCGCGGAGTTACTCCAGTTTTTTGTGTCTATCTTCGGTACAAACCAGTATCTGGTTGCCAAGCCGGGCAAAATGACTCGGTGTTTAGGTTGCCCAGCGGCGCTTTGAGTGGTCAGTGGCACCCGGGCAACCTCTAATTTCGAGCCCTGGCATTAGTGATAATTTTTCAAAACTCTTTAGATTCTGGAGTAGTTCCTGAGGATTGGAGGGTAGCTAATGTAACCCCACTTTTTAAAAAGGGAGGGAGAGAGAAAACGGGGAATTACAGACCAGTTAGTCTAACATCGGTAGTGGGGAAACTGCTACAGTCAGTTATTAAAGATGGGACAGCAGCACATTTGGAAAGTGCTGAAATCATTGGACAAAGTCATGAAAGGTAAATCATGTCTGACGAATCTTATACAATTTTCCGAGGCTGTAACTAGTAGAGTGGATAAGGGAGAACCAGTGGATGTGTTATATCTGGACTTTCAGAAGGCTTTCGACAAGGTCCCACATGAGAGATTAGTATACAAACTTAAAGCACACGGTATAATAATAATACATTTTATTTATATAGCGCTTTTCAAGGACTCAAAGTCACTTGGGGTTCAGTATTGATGTGGATAGAGAACTGGCTGGCAGACAGGAAGCAAAGAGTAGGAGTAAACGGGTCCTTTTCAGAATGGCAGGCAGTGACCAGTGGGGTCAGTGCTGGGACCCCAGCTATTTACAATATATATTAATGATTTGGACGAGGGAATTGAATGCAACATCTCCATGTTTGCGGATGACACGAAGCTGGGGGGCAGTGTTAGCTGTGAGGAGGATGCTAGGAGGCTGCAAGGTGACTTGGATAGGCTGGGTGAGTGGGCAAATGCATGGCAGATGCAGGATAATGTGGATAAATGTGAGGTTATCCACTTTGGGGGCAAAAACAGGAAAGTAGACTATTATCTGAATGGTGGCCGATTAGGAAAAGGGGAGATGCAACGAGACCTGGGTGTCATGGTACACCAGTCATTGAAAGTAGGCATGCAAGTGCAGCAGGCAGTGAAGAAAGCGAATGGTATGTTAGCATTCATAGCAAAAGGATTTGAGTATAGGAGCAGGAGGTTCTACTGCAGATGTACAGGGTCTTGGTGAGACCACACCTGGAGTATTGCGTACAGTTTTGGTCTCCTAATCTGAGGAAGGACATTCTTGCCATAGAGGGAGTACAGAGAAGGTTCACCAGACTGATTCCTGGGATGTCAGGACTTTCATATGAAGAAAGACTGGATAGACTTGGCTTGTACTCGCTAGAATTTAGAAGATTGAGGGGGGATCTTATAGAAACGTACAAAATTCTTATGGGTTGGACAGGCTAGATGCAGGAAGATTGTTCCCGATGTTGGGGAAGTCCAGAACAAGGGGTCACAGTTTAAGGATAAGGGGGAAATCTTTTAGGACCGAGATGAGAAAAACATTTTTCACACAGAGTGGTGAATCTCTGGAATTCTCTGCCACAGAAGGTAGTTGAGGCCAGTTTATTGGCTATATTTAAGAGGGAGTTAGATGTGGCCCTTGTGGCTAAATGTATCAGGGGGTATGGAGAGAAGGCAGGTACAGGATACTGAGTTGGATGATCAGCCATGATCATATTGAATGGCTCGAAGGGCCGAATGGCCTACTCCTGCACCTATCTTCTATGTGGATTAAGGTGATTGCAGTCTGTTAAGGTGACTTACGTCTATTAAGGTGACTGCAGCTCATGGAAGTCCTGGTCTGCTTCTTCGTGATGAGAAAACGCATCTGTCCTCGTTGGTTGGCTCAAAGTAAGATGCCGAGCGAGATCGCACCCACTGCAAGCATGCCGCCCGAGGCGAGCATCTCTCGGCAGCCCCCAGCAGAGCAGGCAGCTGGGGCTCCCGCCTGATATTGTGTGTCGCTCCAGCTCCCAGAGGCAGCTCAGGCCAGATTCGCTGGTCATGTACCGAGTTAGTGCAGGGAGCAGCGGCCACCAGCAGCGCCTGCCGTTTCAAGGGCAGTGGCAGCCTGGTCCGGCGGCTGCTGCCCGGCTCTAGCGGCCGGGGCGACAAGCAGCAGGGGCCGGCAATGGGAGCAGCAACGTCGGAAGGGGGAGAATCAGCAGAGGGTACAGAGGCTGCAGCACCCCAGGGTGCACAAGTAACCACACCACAGCACTCCAGGGTTCACAAGTAACCACATCAGCAGCACCCCAGTGAGAAACAGCAGCCTCGCCAGCAACACCCCCAGGGTGAATAAGTAACCACTCCAGCAGCACCCCAGGAAGCACCAGTCGCCACACCAGCAGCATCCCAGGGTGCACAAGTAACCACGCCAGCAGCACCACAAGAAGCAGCAGCAGGTCACCCCAGGGAGCCGCTCACGCAGCAGGTTGGTGAAGGTGGATTACGGCGTTCGCACTCCGACCTCAGCTACTGCTTCTCCCGAGCCTGCTCGGGCTTGGATAGTTTCTTCGAGCACTGCGGACTCGAGCCCTCACCAGGGAGAAGTTTGCCGCCGAAGCCGCCTTCGAAAGCCTTGCCCTCAAGTTTCACAGACTGAAAGGCCTGTCCGACGGGTGACATTTTCGGCGACAGCCTGAAAAGAGGTTGTCGCGTCGTGGTTGGGTCGTGACGCGGCGTGATGTGTAGTGACGTGCGGTGACTTCCTGTTGCCCCTGGATTTTGGAATATTCAACTGAAATATGTCCTGACCAAATTCGTGATGTATATGACCGACTGTAGAAGTAAAACCTGGATAAATCCAACGTATAGTTGTGAATGTTGTTCAATAAATAACTACAGTACTGATACTCCATATTAAGAGCATTGATTTGCCGTTAAAATGAATTCTGTAATAACTTGTCAACGGTAGCTGTGACAATCGAACACTACGATGTTTCACGTGTTCACAATTTAATTGATCCATCTTTATGGATTAAAACAAATAATAACATTGGGAATTAAAACACATTTGATTGCATTCCGTTATCATAGTCAATGTTCGCTCTGAAGACATTTCCAGCGCAGTAGGGTCAGGGGGGGAGGTGGGTGAATCAGAGCAGGATGGATAGATGGCAGGAGGTTGAGAAGGCAATCGGTGCGGAATGGATGGATTGAGGCAGGGGAATTAGTTTGTGTTGGTTGGAGTAGGTAAAATTGTGAAGGGGGAGCGCGGGGGATGTCAATGGGGGTTGAAGGGGGGGGATCAGTATGGGATGGATGGGGGGGAAATTCAGTACAGGATGGATGGTGGGATCAGTGCAGGATGAATGGGGTATTCAGTGCAGGGTGAATGGGGGGATCAGTGCAGAGTGAATGGGGGGGGGGGGGTCAGTGCAGGGTGAATGGGGGGGGGGGGTCAGTGCAGGGTGAATGGGGGTATCAGTGCAGGGTGAATGGGGGGATCAGTGCAGGGTGAATGGGGGGGTCAGTGCAGGGTGAATGCGGGGGATCAGTGCACGGTGAATGCGGGGGATCAGTGCAGGGTGAATGGGGGGGGATCCAGTACAGGATGGACCGGGAGATCAATGCAGGATGAAGTACAGGATGAATGGGAAAAACAGTGCAGGATGGATGGGAAGGGGGATGAATTGGGGGACCAGTGTAGGATGGATGGGGAGTGGCAGGAGCATCAATGTGAGATGGATAGGGAGATCATTGCAGGATGAATAGATGGGGAGGAGGGGGTACTTCGGGAGGGGAGCACAGGGGATGTCCGTGAGGACTGAATAGAGGCGGGAATGGGGATCAGTGGGTCAGGCTGCATCTCTGGAGAAAAGGAATAAGTGACGTGACAAGAGCGGTCCCAGGATAAGGGGGGTGTACAAGAGAGAGAGAGAGAGAGAGAGAGGGGAAGGGGCAGAGGAGGTGGGGAGGAAGGAAGGTCAACGCTCCTCGGACAACACCGGCATCATCGCCTTGGCCGTCCCTGTCCACCCTCAAGTGCCGCCGCCAAAGGGGGAGGCAGTTGGGATCTGATCGCCACCGCCTCTCCTCCTCCGCCAGCCAACAGGAAGGTGCGGGGCCGAGCGGTGCAGGTGCTTCAGACAGCGGAAGGGGGTCTCCCCCTTTCTCCCTCCTCCCGGCCTCGGCGTGCAGGAGGATTTGTTTTGGAAGCGGTTAACGCCGTTGGCGGAGTGGCACGCAGCGACCACTATGAGGGCGGGCGGGGTGCAGGAAGGTGGAGCCGCCGTCGCCGCAGCTGAGCGAGGCCTGTCATTCGCTCCGACCCTCCATCACCCCGCACACAGCCATCGCCGCCGCCGAACAAAGTGAGGGCCCGCGGCGGGGGCGGCGTGGACCCGGCCGGAGCGGTGCCTGGTGTCGGGTCACGGCCGCTGCCAGGTCTGTTCAGAGTCAGTCGTTCCCGCTTCCCGCCCGGCGACGGGAGAATGCTTTCCCCAGATCGCCCGCAGCGGACCTGCTCCCTGGACGTCAGGCTGACCGGCGGCGAGGCTCCGACGCCGCGGATGGAGCCGATGGACCGGGCGGGCAGACACCGCAGCCCCGGGCACGGAGAAGCGGGCACTCCTTTTCCCCAAATCATCCCGCGGGTCGGATTGGACCATTCGCGGGCAGTTTAACACCCCCGATAAAAAACAAACAGAAATTCCGTCCCCACAACGCAATATTTCGCGGCCCCACTCACCCAAAATAGGCACGGGGCGTCGAGGTGATGCATTGAAAATGGCGGCGATCTGATCCCGCCCACTGCGCACGCGCGGAGAGACGGCGTCATTTTACGTCGCCAGCACGTCACCAACACCCCCCCCAAACTGCGCAGGCGCGGATGATCGCAAATCTTTTTTTCAAATCATCCCGCGGGCCGGAACCAGAATTTCCCGAATTTCCGGTAAATTCCTTCAAAATGGAAACACTGATTGCGCTCCAATTTTTTTTTCTCTCGGGATTTGTTTTTATTCTGGAAAAAAAGGGGGGGATCGCACCCAACGCACCCCCTCCTCCCCCCTTCGGACGGCCATGAGCTTACACCACTGAATCACAAAAGTATATGAGTGGAGAAAATACAGCTGCCATGACTTACGCAGAACATCATTTTTAAGGGCTTGCATCTCACATTTAATGAAAAATCAAACAAAAAAACAAGTTTGTAGTATATAATAGTTATAGAACATTATAAAACTATCAACACTTTGACCTTATCTAAGATCAGTGGCTGAAATTCAGAGACCATATATATATATATATATATATAAAGGCAAACTTTTTAGTGATGTGATCTATCACCTTCACACAACTTGTAGCTTGACATTATAAAATACGTCAGATGTACTCTACTCAACATCTGAAAAACAAATACAAGAATTAATTGGTTGCAGATGGCATATAAAATGTTCAGAAGTCGCTTTTGTAGCGTAGTTTCTGGCATGTTGCATTAAGTACTCAAAAAGTATTTAAATAAAATTATAGAGAAATTAAGAACCATTTTTGTTTGAACTATATTGTGGGAGAACTGCAGAATTCGTAACAAACATCAATAAATCTGAACTCTTCTGAGGCATACAGTGTTGCCTTAAGAGCCTGTGATTTATATTCGTTTAAAAACATTGTTATGGGTTTTTGTCTTATAATGCTACCGATGAATTATTTTTATCCATATGCACATCTGTGAAAATTGCTAGATGACAATAATTATACCGATTTAAACAATATACAGTATAATTATCACAACTGGTTATACATAACATGGAAAAGGATATAATTTCCTTATAATTAATCATTTAATGTCTGTGATGCTTTTTGCGGGCGAGGTGACAATGGAGACAATGTTTTTTTTTCCTTTTCTTGTGAATTACAGTATAATTTTTTAATTAAAAATATATTACGTCTTAGAGTAAACGTTTGAATTGAATCAAATGAGTTGTCAAATCTGCCTCCTGGCTGTCCCTGTTATATGCAGGATAAAATATTAGGATCCCAGATGTTAAAATGCAAGTGACTAGAAATTGGATGTATTCCTTTTTTTGGTGTGATGAATGTGCTGTGTAGTGCATCTAATGCCCGAGTAGGTCCCCTGTAGAAATATATGAAAAATAACATTGAAAAGGTGTTATGGCAGCTTACACATATCTGCTGAACCTGCTGCATTTTAAGATCTCAGACCTTGAATTCTCTCTGTGGCAGCTGATGTTTGGCAGCATAAAAGGTGGTATGGACATGAGTGAAATTATAGGAGCGAGATAGAAATCTCCTGTATGGAGATGCTGTAAGGCAAGCCCCAGGTCATAGTCAGGTCACCGAATGAGAACTGTGCCACTAATGGTTTCACTGCAAGTGCAGAATAATCAGAGATTGTTAAAGGAGCACATAGAACATGTCCTCCTTTACCAACATAAACTGAGCTCTTGGGGAACGGTCACAAGGAGTTTAGGAGCATTGCATATTGCACAGGGAGATGCCAATTACAGGGTTTGTATTTTTACATTGATGCCTTACACACATCTACCAACCCCATAATTTATGATCAAGGTACAAGACTATTTGCTCCATCACCAAGCAAGGCCAAGGATTAAACACGTCGTGTTTAATCCTTGGCCTTGCTTGGTGATGGAGCAAATAGTGTTTAATCCTTGGCCTTGCTTGGTGATCCTCCTTGTGACCGTTCCCCAAGAGCTCAGTTTATGTTGGTAAAGGAGGACATGTTCTATGTGGAACTTCTGATGCCACTAGATGTGCAATTGATGCCAGGAAAATGCCAGCCTCAGTGAATTTTGCAAGGTGGCAGCAGTAACATGGGCACAATTTGACTTGGAAATAGTTGCCGACAAGATTTAACCCGGCTAAAATGGCATTTCTATGGGTTTTACCACAAGAAAAACAGGCGTTAATGGATCCAACTTTTCTGATAGGAGTTTTTTTTAATATAAAGAACATGTGCGTGAAGACATTTTTCATCTTGAATGTGAGCATGTAACAGCCAAGTGACAAAAATTGTGAAACATCAGTTTCAGTTTAAATAGTGTTCCATTCGTGGATGTAAACCTATTGTGGTTCCCAAAGACACTTCTAAAACATAATATTCCACCTGTATACTGAATGGCACTTGATTTTGCATATTTTCTGATGATATTCACGACAAAAATAATTAAATAGTGATGCATAAACAAACTGAGACAATCGGAGTTCATTGGGAGCCCAAAATGAGTCTGAGATGATGGGTCCAAACCATTTTCCTTTCTGCCTTCTGTTCCACCACAGAGGATGTTATAAAGTCAGAGACATGGTGGAAGATGCGAGCTCTACTAATTTCTCGATGTCGTCAAGAACTACTGCCTTTCAGTTCATGCTGTTCTTTCGGCTGCTACGATCGGCTGGGTTATTGTGCTCCTGGTTTTTCCAATGTAAGCTTGCATGTTTGGAAGTGTCATTCATGGGCATCACATTCATCAGAGCCTGACTCTGGCAACAGCAGCACAGACAGGACTGAAAAATACACAAGTAACATCGGAACATATTAGCTTTCTACTTAGAAACTACAGCAGAAAATTCAGTGAGAGAAGGACTGCTTAGAAAAGACATGCAGTGATTTAAATATTATTTTGTTACTTTCGATAACTCATGGCCGTAGGCAGACAATGGTGCAGCTTGCAGAGCTGCTAGCAGAGCTCCTAACTTCCAGTGGTGTCTGTGTGGAGACTTCATTTTCTCCCTGTGACAGCATGTTTCCTCCGGATACTCCAGACTCCTCCCACTTCCCAAAGACGTGCAGATTGCTAGGTAATTGGCTATTTGACCCGTCACCTGTAAATAGTTAGAGGTAGGGAATGTGGGCAGAATAGTTTAGAGGGAAAATTAGTGGGGGGGGAAGGGATTGGTCTTTGATCCAGCATGGACTCGAACTGATTTTCATAAAAATATGGAATATAACTAGGAAGCGTCAGTGCCTCAGTGACCTGAACTGGTTAGTTCAGTGAAGGAAGAGAACAAAGGGTGGTCCGTGCATTTACAACTATAATGTTACATTGCGTATCTGTCTCCCGCCTGATGCCGGTGGGAATGATGTTTATGCCTCAGGAAGAAATAAGAACTGACCCATGAGATAGGAACAATGCTGGTTGACGGAGGGAGGGTGGACTGCAGCAGTGAATGTCCACAGTTTTGAGATAGGACCCGGAAGAAGGAGCTCCATCTGCACCACGTGGCCCCCAAACCCATTCCAATATTTTGTCCATTGAACAGGTGATCAGTATACTAACGCCTTGTTAGTAGATCTACCCAAAATGTCACAGATGTTTACCTTGGTGCTATGAGAGAGTGGAAATTCATACAGGTTTGAGTGAATGTTATAGTTAGCCATTACATGTAGCCAGTTAGCTCGTTCCAAGAAGCAAATGCCATCTCTGGGGATTACAAGGAAAGATTAGAGCTCCTCTGTCCTAAACACCCACACCCACTTCCCAAACAGTCCCTTATCTTCAATTGGCGAGCACCTCCTAAGCTTTCCAAGATTTTCTGCTGACTTTGCCACCTATTCCAGGTGGGAAATTAAAACAATGCAAATCTAAACAAGGCTCTGTAATTAAAATAGCTCTTGCTTAATTTCTGGAGCAATGGATGAGCCATTCCAAACCCACAAAGAGTTAACGCCAAGGCGTGGGTGTTCAGTTATCATTTAGTTAAATAATAAGCCATACCAAGGGCTTCTGGATCCTGTTAAACCTGCTTTAGATTCAAAACTCTGCACGCTTCATGAAGGTAAATGTGAAGGCACTTTCCTGATGTCTTGGTGCAGGAAATCTGCCATATGCTGTTCTTATTTTTACTTTTCCCAAAAAGGGAAACTGGTGTAATAAATTCCATTAAAACATTTGTAATTATACCACGTGTGAGTATAATTGTCATTTAGATTATATGTGGGTCAGAAATATATATTTTAACAATACATCTCAAAATACGCGAGTCATTGGCAGAGGTGGGACTTATTGCCAATGTCTGATAACACTGTGATGGTATTAGTGATATCTTCTCTTGAGGGGGGGGGACAATAGACATAGGTGCAGGAGTAGGCCATTCGGCCCTTCAAGCCAGCACTGCCATTCAATATGATCATGGCTGATCATCCACAATCAGTACCCCATTCCTGCCTTCTCCCCATATCTCCGGACTCCACTATCTTGAAGAGCTCTATCTAACTCTCTCTTGAAAGCATCCATAGAAACATAGAAAATAGGTGCAGGAGTAGGCTATTCAGCCCTTCCAGCCTGCACTGCCATTCAATATGATCATGGCTGATCATCCAACTCAGTATCCTGTACCTGCTTTCTCTCCATACCCCCTGATCCCTTTAGCCACAAGGGCCACATCTAACTCCCTCTTAAATATAGCCAATGAACTGGCCTCAACTACATTCTGTGGCAGAGAATTCCAGAGATTCACCACTCTCTGTGTAAAAAATGTTTTTCTCATCTCAGTCCTAAAAGATTGCCCCTTTATCCTTAAACTGTGACCCCTTGTTCTGGACACCCCCAACATCAGGAACAATCTTCCTGCATCTAGCCTGTCCAACTCCTTAAGAATTTTTAAAGTTTCTATAAGATCCCCCCTCAATCTTCTAAATTCCAGCGAGTACAAGCCGAGTCTATCCAGTCTTTCCTCATATGAAAGTCCTGACATCCCAGGAATCAGTCTAGTGAACCTTCTCTGTACTCCCTCTATGGCAAGAATGTCCTTCCTCAGATTAGGAGACCAAAACTCTACGCAATACTCCAGGTGTGGTCTCACCAAGACCCTGTACAACTGCAGTAGAACCTCCCTGCTCCTATTCTCAAATCCTTTTGCTATGAATGCTAACATACCATTCGCTTTCTTCACTGCCTGCTGCACCTGCATGCCCACTTTCAATGACTGGTGTACCATGACACATCCAGAGAATTTCATTGAAACATACAGAATATTGAAAGGCTTGGATAGAGTGGATGTGGAGAGGGTGTTTCCACAAGTGGGAGAGTCTAAGTTAAGAAGTTATAGCCTCAGAATTAAAGGACGTTCTTTTAGAAAGGACATGAGGGAAATTTTCTTTAGTCAGAGGGTGGTGAATCTGTGCAATTCTTTGCCACAGAAGGCTGTGGAGGCTGTCAGTGGATATTTTTAAGGCAGAGATAGATAGATTCTTGATTAGTACAGGTGTCACAGGGTTATGGGGAGATGGTATGAGAATGGGGTTAGGTGGGAGAGATAGATCAGCCTTGATTGAATGGCGGAGTACACATGATGGGCTGAATGGCCTAATTCTATTCCTATTCCTCATGACCTTATGAACTAATTAATGTTTTCTAGCGCACGCAAACCAATTAATCCTGATTAGTAGGTAGACAAAAGTGCTGGAGAAACTCAGCGGGTGAGGCAGCATCTATGAAGCGAAGGAAATGGGCAACGTTTTGGGTTGAGACCCTTCTTCAGACTCAATTAGTATGTCAGTTTAATATATATGAACACACCCATTTTCACTGGGACTTGGGAGGGCTCCATATTCAAATAACATATCCCTTAAAATGAGGTTCCTACCTGGAAGCAATTCTTAAATTTCTTGCTCACGAAGTAGAGAGCGATGGGGTTTATACATGAATTCAGAGTTGCCAGATTGATGCCAATGAAATTCAATACTAGCAGAAAGCTATTGAAAGGAACAATCCACTATTAGTGCATTACTGGTATGAACAATCTCATGCGATCTATTTTGAAGAAAACAAATGAAAATAAAATTCATCAAATAATCAACTTGTTGCTGCTGCTACGACTGAATAATTTGCTCACTCGCCTCTCCATTCTGAAACAGACACGCCCTGAAATGTGGACTTGAAGGGGTAAGCTCACCACATAATATCTGCCAAGCACTTTTCCTTAGTACCATTCAGGAAAAGCAGCCTTAAATAACTGTTGAGATTAGAATGAGGATCATCGTCATGATGCATATTCATTTTTATAAAAATAAGGCGAGGGTTTTAAAGCAATTTGTCACTAATTCAATATGTATTGTATTATATGAACTTTGGTAAGGAACATGCATGCATTTTGGGCTCCCCAAATTCAACATGTTAGCTGTGATTCATTAGACTACTTTCTGGTTTTCTCTTTAATATGAAGCAAATATTTGACAAATTTTTGCAGGAATGGTTTGGAAGGAAATTGCGTTAGGCCTTGAGTAACAGCTGAGGCAAATAGATCATCTTTGTCCCTCTTGAATATAAAGTTTTTTTTTGTTCTTAAATACCTATATTAATATTAAAAGATGGACTCAGAACGGCGTATTTAATGTGAAGTAAACATTGTCAGTTGCTGGACCTTATATCAAGCCATAGGTTTGCCTGGAACAGAAGAGATTATGCATGGATCTGATAGAGGCAGTTTGAATCATAACTAACACAGACAGAGTAACTAGGGGGAAACTTCCCACTGCCAGAAGAATCAACAGCCAGTGATCTCAAACTGGGGTGCTTTGGGGAAACATGTATTATAAAATCATCTATTATGTACCCAAGTGTGGATGTGTTTAGTGATAAGTACACATGAAACAAAAATAAATTGGCCCTAATTACTAAAAGGAAGAAAGAGGACATTTTCTTCAAGGTAACTTTTGAGAATGGGACAGAGATTATGGACTGAAATTACATTCCTTAACAAATGAGTGGTGTAAGAATTCTCTTTTTGAAAATGTTCCCATGAACTCCATTCCCTGTAACAGTATGGTCCTATTCTGGCCATGGTGGCTATTTTTCAGCTTTGTTAGCCAGCAAGTCAGAGCATGTGGCTTCATTAACTGTCAATGTCATCAGTGGCTGGAAATGTAGGGGGAAGGTCACTTCTCAAGAGACGGAATTGATGAGCAGGCTGGAACAAATAATTTTGGACTAGCGAGTTCAACTCACTTGTCACTAGACGATCTGTCGCTGTGCCCTCATGTCTCAGCAATGGTCTTGCATTCATAACCTTCTGAGGGCATATTTATAGGATACTTTAGTGATGAGTGTGCTTCAAAATTCAAATGCTCTGAGTAAATTCTGAAGGAATAAAAGGTGCTATGCAATGTAGGTTCCTTCCTGTATATTAACACAATGCAAATCTATGATGTGCTTTTCTGTTCTCTGATGGTAAACATGTAATTTTAAACAGAAAGTCTTAAACAGGTTAATAATTTTGATAATTCAGTGGAAAAGAAATTTCAACATACTCATTAACAATTCACGTCAGTATCCCTGAAAGGATATTCAAGATTCATGTAAAGAAAATGTAACTGGTTGGTCTAACTTACTTAAGGAATTCACATCTGTTTGGGTCATTTTCATGGTAAATAGTCATCTTTAAAATTCTGCCAAGATGGAGAGGGAACCAGCACAGAGCAAAAATCACAACTAAAAATAAAACTGTTTTGGCCACTTCTCGGCGCTGAAAAATAAACACACAAGGAAGCTTTAGTTCAATGAATATTAACCACTTGCACGTAGCCACAAGCCCAAAAAAAATTTCTCAACCCAAATATCTGTAAACCGGGGGTCTTGTATTTACCAAACAGTTTGACCTAACCACACACTACTCATTCTGGTATAAAGTCACAGAGAGGTATTCCAGCTCTGTGTAACATTGTAAATTGGCCCATTGTAAAATGAGTGAGATATCTCATGAAGTCATATACATAGATACATAGATACATAGAAATTAGGTGCAGGAGTAGGCCATTCGGCCCTTCGAGCCTGCACCGCCATTCAATACGATCATGGCTGATCATCCAACTCAGTATCCCGTACCTGCCTTCTCTCCATACCCCCTGATCCCTTTAGCCACAAGGGCCACATCTAATTCCCTCTTAAATATAGCCAATGAACTGGCCTCAACTACCCTCTGTGGCAGAGAGTTCCAGAGATTCACCACTCTCTGTGTGAAAAAGTTTTTCCTCATCTCGGTCTTAAAGGATTTTCCCCTTATCCTTAAGCTGTGACCCCTTGTCCTGGACTTCCCCAACATCGGGAACAATCTTCCTGCATCTAGCCTGTCCAACCCCATAAGAATCTTGTACGTTTCTATAAGATCCCCTCTCAATCTCCTAAATTCTAGCGAGTATAAGCCAAGTCTATCCAGTCTTTCTTCATATGAAAGTCCTGACATCCCAGGAATCAGTCTGGTGAACCTTCTCTGCACTCCCTCTATGGCTATAATGTCCTTCCTCAGATTTGGAGACCAAAACTGTACGCAATACTCCAGGTGTGGTCTCACCAAGACCCTGTACAACTGCAGTAGAACCTCACTGCTCCTATACTCAAATCCTCTTGCTATGAAGGCCAACATACCATTCGCTTTCTTCACTGCCTGCTGCACCTGCATGCCTACTTTCAATGACTGGTGTACCATGACACCCAGGTCTCGCTGCATCTCCCCATTTCCTAATCGGCCACCATTTAGATAATAGTCTGCCTTCCCGTTTTTGCTACCAAAGTGGATAACCTCACATTTATCCACATTATACTGCATCTGCCAAACATTTGCCCACTCACCCAGCCTATCCAAGTCACCTTGCAGTCTCCTAGCATCCTCCTCACAGCTAACACTGCCCCCCAGCTTAGTGTCATCCGCAAACTTGGAGATGTTGCTTTCAATTCCCTCGTCCAGATCATTAATATAAATTGTAAATAGCTGGGGTCCCAGCACTGAGCCTTGTGGTACCCCACTAGTCACTGCCTGCCATTGTGAAAAGGACCCGTTTACTCCTACTCTTTGCTTCCTGTTTGCCAGCCAGTTCTCTATCCACATCAATACTGAACCCCCAATACCGTGTGATTTAAGTTTGTATCCTAATCTCTTATGTGGTACCTTGTCGAAAGCCTTCTGAAAGTCCAGATACAACACATCCACTGGTTCTCCCCTATCCACTCTACTAGTTACATCCTCGAAAAATTCTATAAGATTCGTCAGACACGATTTACCTTTCGTAAATCCATGCTGACTTTGTCCAATGATTTCACCACTTTCCAAATGTGCTGCTATCCCATCTTTAATAACTGACTCTAGCAGTTTCCCCACTACCGATGTTAGACTAACTGGTCTGTAATTCCCCGTTTTCTCTCTCCCTCCCTTCTTAAAAAGTGGGGTTACGTTTGCTACCCTCCAATCCTCAGGAACTACTCCAGAATCTAAAGAATATGGCACAGAAATGGACTCTTTAGCTCACTGCGTCCATGCCGCATTCTATACCAAGGAAGTTTTGATATACTCATCTAAATGCTGCTTAAATGTTATGTGAGGACCTGTCTCCAAATTTCAACCACTCTCTGGATGAAAAGGTTCTTCATCTAATCCCCTCTAAATATCCTTAATTGAAACTATATCCTCTGGTTATACGTATCTCTGCTAAAGACAAATGTTTCTCACTTTCTACCCAATTTACAGCACTCATTTTGCATCAACCATGATCATGTTAAATGGTAGGGCAGAGTTGAAAAACATGTTGGCCTTAAAAACAGTCTTGCTGATGATCGCTGATCGGTCCGAATCTCTCCAAGTGCAGTCTAATCCTGTCACTCGGAATCTTTCCCAATAATTTACCCATCACGTGTTGGACTCACCCCATCATACTTATCCCTACTGCCAATCTTGGATAAATGTACCGCATTTCCTGTCCTCCAATCATCTGGCACCTCTTGAGGAGATTTGAAAGTCTCTGCCAAAGCCCTAACAATCTCTTCACTTACCAGTCAACAGATCTTGGGGATTTATGCACTTTTAAGCCACTGGGACATTAAATACTATTCAATGATTATTTGGTCGGAAATTCCACTGTTCCCCACCTTGAATTCTCCAACTACAATGTCTTTGTCCATAATGAATACAGAAAAGTATTAATTTAAGACTTCACCTGCATCCATACACAAGATTGTCATGTTGGTCCCTAATAGGCTTCCTCTTTCCCTGGTTACTCTCGTGCCCTTAATTTACTCCCAAACTGATTTGGGATTTTTTTTGTCCACAAAAGCTATTGTGTGCATTTGCTTTGCTTTTAGAGATAGCAAAGAGAACATGCACTTCTCTTAATAAGAACTTGATAAGCAAATCTTTTTTAGTATTTCTCTCTGATTTGCCCACATATTTACTCCTCTATCTTCCACTAACTATTTGGAGACTCATAGCACAAATCCAGAAATATAATTGCCCCATTTTGTTTCTACATTTCGACCATGTCCTCATTTGATGAACCTTCTAGGATTACACCCTTCGTGATGGACAATGGACACCTTGATTAATATTTGCAATGTGACCTTCCCATTCATACCAACCTCCAACCCTCGTTGCACCTGAAGACTATATACATTGGAATTTTGAACTGTGCTCTTACTCTTTTAGTTCAGTTTAGAGATACAGCTCGGAAACAGGCTCTTCGGCCGACTGGATCCGCGACGACCAGCGATCCCCGCAAATTAACACTGTCATACATCCACTAGGGACAATTTTTACATTTATCAAGCCAATTAGCCTACAAACCTGTACGTTTTTGGAGTGTGGGAGGAAACCGAAGATCTCGGAGTAAACTCACGCAGGTCATGGGGAGAACATACAAACTCCGTACAGACAGCACCCGTACTCGGGATCGAACGCGGGTATCCGGCGCTGCATTTGAAGACCAGCTTCGACTAACTTCAGGAAAATTGGACACCGAATAGTGGAGAGTGATCCTTCGATCTCCTTCGACCTCTCTTCTACCTCCATTCGACTATGATGAAGACTATCTACGACTACCTTCGACTACCCTCGATTACCTACGACAACATGCCGACCTACTACGACTAAACCTACCAGTAAAAAAAGTATAGATTTTCCATGGTGACCTTTTTTTATTCGCGGGCATTTTTTAACATATTAAAAAACGTCGCGACCTAGCTGAGGCCTCGAGTACGCGGAGACCACTCGCAAGCATGAAGGAGAGTTACGAAGACCTCCTACAACCTCGTGTCGACCATGCCACGAGTATGAGTCGAGGGCAAACTCGCCAGAACTCGAGGATTAGGTCGCCCAAGTGGGACAGGCCCTTAAGGCAGCAACTCTACTGCTGCGCCACTGTGACTGTGATCTGTCAATAAATTATCTGACAACAATAATATCATAATCCCACATGTTAATCAAAGCCCACAGTTCATCTGCTTTACTTCCCAGACTCTTTATGTTACAATGGATGTAATCCAGTCCTGCATTCTTGCCCTGTGCCTTCAGGGTACATTGTCAAATCCATTTATGCTTCGTGGACTGGACTAGCACAATTTGCCATCTATATTTTGCTGTTCATTACCACCTACTGTACTACGGGAACAGCTACTTCCCCACAGCCATCAGGCTATTAAACCTGGCTCGGACATAACACTGAACTTTACTAGCCAATACTGTTATTTGCACTTTATCAGTATATTGACCATTGTGTATATATTTATAGAATGCCTTGTAGTAAATGCCTACTATGTTCTGTTGTGCTCAAGCAAAGCAAGAATTTCATTGTCCTACCAGGGACACATGACAATAAACTCACTTGACTTAACTTGACTACTGCACTAAGTCTCATTCCTGTGCCTACTGGGATGTCTTAGATTACCTTCTGTATTTGTCTGTTGTTCACCTTTGCTATACTCTTGAGTCCCAGTTGTAGTACTAAAACAAAGAAATCCAAAGTACATAAAAATTCGGATGAAGATTGTCTGATCTGAAATATTGCCCCCTGACCTGCCGAGTGCTTCTACCATTTCTGTTTTTATTTCTAGTATCTGTAGTTTTGTGATTTTCAGCAGATAAAAGTGCATTATTGTGTAGCCAAATTTGGGATATTTGAAATGCCACTTTCATCCCTTGGAAGAGTTCTCCACTTCTTCATCAACCCCAATAACGCTTGTGTTACATCTTTCTGACTAACAAACATACATGAAAGAAATTATGTCAGAATAATGGACAAACAGGATCCACAGTTTAACCGGAGAATTGATAGTACATTGAGGACAAGTTCAAATAGTTTCATATCTGGCTCACTCACTTTTAGTCTGGTTCTCCACTGAAAGAACAGGATTGGCAAACTGACATTTTGATTTGATTTTTGGAATTATTAACAATGTAATTTAAAATTTTGGAAGCTTTGATTATACATTCATTTACAATAGCTTTCACTGTATATAATTGGAAGGGGGTTGAAAACAGAGTAAATTATGAATGGAATTTACGAAGAATAGCCTAGGAGATTGAAACACATTGAAACTGAGAAGATGGGTCAGTATAGATGGTACAATTCTTTTATGATACCAATGGGTAGGTGAAAGATTTTACCCGTTTCAAGTGTTCGCTCAAAGCAATCCGCAAACTCTTGTTCCTCTTATTCAGCATCTCACAGGTCATTAGAGTGTAGAAGAAAGCAGTGCAGGCCAGAGGCATGCAGAAATAAAACACGAACATCCACCAGTCCTTCACACTGATGTAGAACTGCAAGAGAACACATCATATTCTGTTAGATGCAAGCAGCAGACAGAGCCAACAAAATACACTCTTCTTTTTAGTTAATCACATAAAGCGCATTTTCAAATGTACAAACTTGTTATAATATTGAAAATCTCAGTTGAAAAACTGAAATAGTCCAGGACACATCAAAGGTTAGAATTAGTAATGAGCCAACTTTCCAGTTGATCACAATGGCAGTATACCTCTGGCAAGGCAGAATCTGTCTCCCCGTGTTTCCTGTCTTAATACCAGTCAAATTCTTTAGATCAGGTATGTTTGAATAAATTTGTTTGTCTGGATCCTCCTTTGATTTTTAATTCTCACTGCAGAAATTCCTTCCTGGGGTGCTGAACAAAGACAATGCCATGAGGCCTCTTTGCCTAATCACCAATTCCATCCCTTCTCTTGCACAATCTGGGACTGAATCAGAAAGACTTGGAGGGGAAAAAAAATAGATGGAATGCGATTGGCAGAATTGATTAAGGAGAACATTGCAGTGCTGCAAAAGGAGGAATGTCTTGAAAGTTTCATGAACAAAATATATCTAGTTAGAGTTACAAACAAAAAGCTGCAATTATACAACTTCGAATAGACTACAGGGCACAGGCTAATGGGAAGGATATACAGGAACACTTTTTGAGATAAATTACAGAGAGATATAAAACATTAGATGGATTTGAGGACTCAGACAGCAACATACAGAGAAGAGGAGGAAGAGGAAGAAATTCTTAAGTAAGTTCTGAATTTGTTTGATTAGTGGGCTGATGAACCACAGTGTGGAAGGGAAGCAAATGTCAATGTGGGAATGTTTACCAATCAATGATTAATTGTGGAAAAGGACAAGGAGCAATCCAAAGTTTAAATATTCAAATGAAAGACGGACAATTTGGTATAGGAAGGAACTGCAATTGTTAGTTTATAATGAAGATAGACACAAAAAGCTACTTTGGCTCAAAACCCTTCTTCAGACTGAAAGTAGAGGTGGGGTGGGTGTGTTGGAGAATCTTTATTTTGGACTATTCTGACAATTTTAGTGAGTTGAGAAAGGATCTGGACCTGATAAACTGCAGGTGATAACAGAAGTAGGAGCAAGACCACAAAGGTGTTTGAATTGGAGAATTTTTAATTTGATCTACAGTTTAGACTACAGAGGCAAACCATTTTGCTTTGGATCAATAAAAATGTCACTATTTTATTTTTGTTTAAAAGTGCAGGTTGTAACCACCATTACAAATGATTAGTTGCAAACTTTTCCGTAATAATGTGATGAAAGTTATTTTCTGTACTATATTTCTAATGCAACCAATTTAATCCTTTCTGATAGATCCCTATCAAAAACAGAGGACAAATTAATATTCCCAACAAGCACAATTCTATTTTTTGTGCTTATGTCAAAGAAATTAGATTTCCATTACATCTATACATGTATTACACCTGGACTCAATACATCTATACATGTATTACATCTGGACTCAATACATGAGTAATTATTTATTTGTGAGGTAAAAACATATTTTGATTATTAAAATCAGAAGAAGCCAACCAAAATGATGTAGAACAGAAAGAAAATATTTTAATGCCTAACAGACCCATGAAATACCCGAGTCTTTTAAATAACAATTAGTATCTGGGAAGAGACAGTAAGTGTAACAATCATAAACACATGTGTACTGCTGCATAAATCAGAAAGTCATGAATCATTCATGAGTTTATGTTCATAGAATCATCAAACATTTTGATAGAGGAAAATAGTTTAGTATTATTTCCAGATTGCAACAGGCCAAACTATATCAATTCCATACTCTGTTTCACTCTGGTTTCCCAAATATTCATTTGATTCGCTCTCGGCTCTGTGATACACTTGCCTTCATTATAGCCATTGTGGCTGTTTATTTCTGCTGCGATAGCATAGATGGGATGAGTCAGACTGTTTTGGTTAATGCCTCACTGCATCAAAATGCAAACTGACTGGGAATTTTACATTTGCATATTAATCTGAAGAAGGTCCCCATCCACAATTTCCTCCACATGTTGCCTGGCCCGCTGAGTTTCTCCAGCAATTTCTGTTTTGCAGTGATTTTACTTCCCCGAGGCTAGAAGGGAGGGAGACACCAACGGGGTGGGGTGCTCAGTGGGGTGTAGGGCGTGGGGATTTGAAGTGGGAGAAGTTGGGAATTGGGAATTTGCTGGCATTGACTGCAGTGATCAGTCACAAAGACTCTCTTTCTGGATGTGAGATTATGAACACGGGCACCTTTTCTGGAAGAGACCGAAACAATAGCACCCTTTCTGGAAGGAAGTTTAGAATATCAGCCCCTTCTGGAAGGTAACTCAAATTTCACTGTACCTTAACTGGTACATGTGACAATAAACTGACCTTGAAACCTTGAAGTTCGAAGACGACAGCACTCTTTCTGGAAGAGAAATTAGGAATACTGCTGACCTTTCATGGGTGGGGGGTGGTAGGTGTGCGGGCAGGGATATGGATTGGAACAACGTGTTTAGGTCGAGTGTGAGGGCTGCATAAATATTTGGAGATGTGTGGTCTCCTGGGCCGTTGCTGCTGGAGTGAGGCCCGTTTGTTCAGGGTACCCATCAACAGGGACTCCAAGACAATGTGATCCAAGTTTGCTTGCAATGCTCAGAAGGTACAGCTGGTTTGTAAAATTCATGTTAGGGCACAAGATTGACATGGGAAATGCCACTTGAATTTTTGAAAATTACATGGACATTTTCATTTTTTGCAAATTGGTAATGTGAAAATTGACTTTCAATTATGTAAAGCTGAAAATCACAGAAATCTATGCAATTGAAGCTATGGTTATGTATTTTTATTGACATGTGGAAAATGGTCTAATGTCTCCTTTTTTTGCTACTTAAAATAATTGTCATTCTATTTCCTTGATACCAATTATTCTAACAATGAAAATGTATCATTATTTACTTCAATGAATGAACAAGTTTTAAAAATGATGTGGTTTTCCCCAATAGTGTGTGTATCCAGAATGAAATATATTTTTTCTTCAATTTCTACACTCCAATCTGTTTTTTGGTTATTGCATATTAGCAGAACATTCTTTACATATTTATCATTTAAAAAAATATCATTTTTGCTTTTTATTCTCTGCCAAGTGCGTAACATTTGTCAAGTCCTACATGAATTAAACTTAAGCATGATAAAACATTCTGACATGATTTTTATAAGGGACAACTATGGTGAAACAAATAGAAGAAAGGATTTTAAAAAAATTGAGCAGAAGCCCCTATTTAATAATTTTAATGTCTTAATTTTGAAACTAAATGCTCTTTCTTGAATCTCTCTGCACCAGATGAGAGCTCTTGAGATCTGGGTTAATGGAGGTCTGAAACTAAACCCAACAAGGAGCTCAAATTGAGTTCAAAATCTCTCAAAATCAGGGAGGATGCACGGGGTCTTTCACCCAGAGTAGAGAAACAAGAACCAGAGGATATAAGTTAAAGGTGAGAGGGGAAAGAGGTAATGGAAACCTGAGGGACAACTTTTTCACACAGAGGGTGGTGGGTATATTGAATGAGCTGCCAGAGGAGGTAGTTGAGGGAGGTACTATAACAACATTTAAAAGACATTTGGACAGGTACATGGATAGAAAAGGTTTAGAGGGATGTGATCTAAACACAAGCAGGTGGGGCATCTTGGTCGGCGTGGACAAGTCGGGCAGAGGGTCCTGTTTCCATACTGTATGTCTCTATGACACCTTATGGGCCTGTCCCACTTAGGCGATTTTTCAGGCGACTGCCGCCGACTGTCAGAGTGGAACACACACATCGCTTCCTTCCCTAGCCCGTTATGCAGGCGGGGTCAGGGCAAGCGGGGGGAGCGCTGTCTGAGTGAAATTCACACGGTGCAAAGCCAAGGTGATACAGACACACACCGCGATGAACAAGAAGGTTGGCGCTGTAATTAAGACGGCTAAAGCACAGTGTACGGTAAGTCCTTTAAAAGAGGGGGGGGTGGGAGAAGGAGGGAGAAGGAGTGGAGACAACTTTTAAGAAGCCAGACTACTTTTAAGAAGCCAGAGATACACGGCTGTGAAGCTCGGCGGACATTAACATTACCGGTCGGTTATCCTTGATTCTGAAAACTACTGCTTACGTTTTTTTCCCCCAATGAGCCAATGAAATTCACCGGTCAGTACCGGCTACAACCCTCGAGAACCTACGAGAACCTTCGACCTCCTGGCAACCCACTAGGACATCCTGGCGACCCACCTACGGCACGTGAATTCTCGCTACTCTACATGGCGGCTTCATTCTAGTCACCGCTAATTTTTCAACATGTTGACAAATTCGCAGCAACCATAATGAGGCCGCGACTAGTTCCCAGAATGCGGGAACTCCTCACGTCCATGAAGGTAACTCCCCGGCAACCATCCGCGAACATGTGGCGACTGCATAGTCTCCTGCAGTCGCCTAAAAAATCACCTAAGTGGGACAGGCCCATTAACGTGATAAACATCAAAGGAAAACTATTGAACAATTTTATGATTCAGTCCAGAAATGAAATGATAACACTAAGCATTTCAACTGGTTGTTGAAATATTCTATAGGAATAACTGACATTCCGAAGAAGAACAACAAGGTACTTTTTTTTTTTAACGTTTCAGCAAACAGCAGCATTATCTAACCAAATTTGATAACATGCCACCCAAGGATAAAAAAAGGAATCAAAGGTTTGATCAGAAAGGTAGGTTTTAAAGGATATCTTAAAGAAGGTAGGAGAAGTGCAATGTCAAAATAAAATTTAAGGACTAAATTCCGCAGAATTTAAGGCCGTGACACCATGAGGTGAGAAATTGATATAGGTGGTGCGTGATTTTCAGGGATGACAGAAATCTCAGAGGGCAGAGAAGCTTGAGGTGGTTACGGTGACAAGGTCCAAGTCATCAACAGGTTTGGGAAACAAAGGTGAAAACATTAAAATTTAAAAGTATTGGTAAACCAGGAGCCAAAGTAGATCAATGAAAATACAGACAATGAGCAAATGGGATTTGGTGTGTGAGTAGTAATTGCAGGACTTATGAGCATGAAGGATGGAAAATGAGACAATGTGTGCTGGAGCAGTCAAATCTAGGCGAAAAATAAATGGAAGACCAAGGTACACCTTTAGGAAGACAACTCAGATATATTACAAGAGATGACAAGCAGAAATACACACTGCAAATCTTTCCCATCAACCTGTTCCAGATCAAGTTATTTTGTTGTAAGTGCATGCTCTAATGCAGACCACAGCTCATAAAATCAATGGTTTTCATGGCTTCAGAAAGCTTCATGCACACTTTTTTTCTGCTTGAAGAATTATGACACACTGCAGGGATATATTTTTGATAGAGTAAAAATACTCCTTCACATTAGAACATGACCCTGCACTTTTCTACCTGGACCCAATGATATAAAGCAACAGATCCAAGCACCAGAAAGTGTGAGCCTTTGACTGCAAGGGGAAATCTCTTCAAATAATAGAGGTAAATATCGATTAACATCTTCTCCATGATGAGTACCAGTTTGGTGACCTTCTCACTCACTGATGGCCATGTTAAAAGTTATAGTGTGATCGAGGAATAATGGATCATCACAGTCACAAGAGAATTAAGGAAAGACGGAGGTTATTCTGAAAAAGATAGATCACAGACATGTATCAGGATAGAGGTGTGGTGATGGCATTCTTCAAAAGGATGAGGAGCCAATAATAGGGTCTGCTTGTGGAAGGCCAAATTGGAAATTGATGGTTGGCTGTTTATCTGGAACGGAACCAACAGAATACACTGGAGTCTCAGGTGGGAAGTGAATTCGGAGAGGGCATGAGAACAGATGAATAGGAACTAGGGAGAGAGCTAATGATTTAAACCTGGGCATGGCTTGGAGGTGGGACTGCAATAGGCTGCAGTCATAGTGTCAGAGTATGGAAACAGGGCCTTCGGCCCAACTTGTCCACGCAAACCAAGATGCCCCATCCAGGCTAGTTTAATTAGTCCACGTTTGCCCATATGCCTTTAAAACTTTCCTTTCCATGTACCTGTCCAAGTCTTTTAAATGTTGTTATGGTACCTTCCTCAACTACCTCCTCTGGCAACTTGTTCCACATATCTACCACCCTCTAAGTGAAAAAAGTTTCCCCTCAGATTCCCATTAAATCTTGGTCCTCCCATCTTAAACCCATGTCTTCTGGTTTTTGATTCCCCTACCCTAGGTCAAAGACTATGCATTTATCATATCTATTCCCCTCATGACTTTATGTATCTCTATAAGATCACCCCCAGCCTTCTGCACTCCAAGGAATACAGTCCTAGTCTGCCCAACCTCTCCTCATTTTTCAGCCCCTCAAGTCCTGACAACATCCTTGTAAATCTTTGCACTCTTTCCAGTTTAATGAAATCCTTGCTATAGCAGGGTGGCTAAAGCTGAACACTATTCCAAATGTGGCCTCACCAAGGTATATGGATAGGAAAGGCTTGGAGGGATATGGGCCAAGAGCAGGCAAGTTGGACTATGTTGGTTTTGCAACTTGTTTGGCATGGGTGAATAGGGCAAAAAAATCTGTTTCTATGCTGTATAGCTGCACGATTCTACGATGGACATATGTGATCCCATCTTTCATGATTTTACAGACCTTTGAGCATTATTGTTTCAAGATGAATATTTCCTTGCTGTTGTGTTGCTAGTTTAGACTTTGTGGAGCGGAAAAGTCGAAGGAGTGGGTATGGGGATTTGGGGCGACGCAACGTCAAGATACAAGGAGGAAAGAGACCTGAACAGACATTCTCAAGTTGAGTGACACCAAAGTCCAGGAGCATGCCACAGAAGTTGGAAGAAGAGTTAGGAGGAGGAGGTTGGCTGTGCAAGAAAAAAAACTGGAGTTATTTTTGTTCTGCAGGATGATCCTGAAGCACTGGAAAGTTTAAACTGAAGAGATTGAGGCTCAATAGCATTTGATATGATCCCATCAAATATGCTAAGGGGTTGTTAGGACAGCAGTCACTGGAAAAGCACATTTATTTCATGTACGAGTTCAAATTTAAGAAAGTGTAAAAATCTACATTTCGTACAGGGACAGAACAAATCATTATGTTAAAAACCTTAGGTTGTGCAGCTGAAATCAAAAAGACTGCAGAGATCCATGTCATTTGAGAGATAACATTCTGGGAAATAGTTTAGCTATTTTAAGAAAAGATTACTTTATAAGGAAGTAAAATTCTCAAGCAGTTTGGTACTCATGCCGATCCTTTTAGAACTTTAGACTGAAGGCGAGCTATTGCACAGGTAAGGATCAGATGCAACTTCACCCCATGGATGAAATACTGCACGGAGGGGTTCACAGCTTGAGCAGCCAAACATAGAACATAGAACAGTACAGCACAGGAACAGGCCCTTCGGTCCACTATGTCTGTGCAGAACATGATGCCACGACCAATGGTTATCTGCCTACGGATAATCCACTTCCCTCCATTCCCTACAAATATATGAGCCTTTCCTAAAGTCATTTAAATGCCAATCTTGTATCTGCCTCCACCATCACCTCCTGGCAATGCATTCCAGGCGGCCATCACTTGTTGTGTAGTAAAACTTACCCTGCATTTCTCCTTTGAACTTTGCCCCTCTCACCTTAAATCTATACACTCCTGTACTTGATATTTCCATCCATGGAAAGATGTTCTGACTATCTGTCCTATCTATGCCTCTCATAATTTAATATACTTCAATCAGGTCTCCCGTCAAACTTTAGTGTGCCAGAAAAAATTATTCCAGTCTTTCCATCCTCTCCTTGCAGCTCATATCCCTAATCCCGGTATCATTCTGGCAAATTTTACTGATTGTATGTCTCGTTGTCACCTTCCCCTCAGCTAACAATGATCCATTCTACATTTTCCTTGAGCTTTCTCCCCTTTGACCTCTCATTTTCACAACTTACCCATCCATATATCTAGATTCCCACTCCCCTGACTTAGTCTGAAGAAGGGCGTCGACCTGAAGCATCACCCATTCCTTCTCTCCAGAGATGCTGCCTGTCCTGCTGAGTGATTCCAGCATTTTGTGTCAATCTTCAGTGTAAACTAGCATCTGCAGTTCCTTCCTGCACATCATTCTGGCAAACCTCCTCTACACCATTTCCAAAACATCTACATTCTTCCTGTATTAGGGTAACCTAGAACTACATGCAATACTCCAAATGCGGTTTGACCAAAGTCCTATAAAGCTGCAAGTTTTTATTCAACAACTTGCTTGAATTATAAGAATGAAATGGAGTTACAGCAGGTAGGTGCTCTCATACTACAGTTAGAGTTGTCTAATAGAAACATTTTCAACAATTACTTTCCTAGATTACACTTAGCCTTGTTTTACAGAAATATTTATCATCCCATCTTGTGGTCATTTCGAAAAAACTGGGGTCAGCAATGAACAAGTGGCAATAGTCTGTCATTACACTTCCAATTACTGACAGAATTTCTGTGGGGTTTTGCTGAAACTTGTTCTGATTAGAAATTTAGTGCAGAAACCTCTAAAGTGCATCTAGGACAATGTGAATTCTGACTCCTTAATCAGACTGAAGAAACTTAATTGAATCTTGAAGACTTTCGGATTTGTGGAAGTTAGCGTAAAACATAGAACACAGAACAGGCCCTTTGGCCAATGATGTCTGTACCAGACATGATGCCAAATTTATTTACTCCCTTCTGCCTGCACGTGATCCATATTCCATTCCCTGCATATTCATGTACCTATCTAAAATCTTTTTAAAATGCCACTATTATATCTGCATCGACTACCATGCTTGACAGTGTTGTATAAAAAATTCTTGCCTGCACATCTAGTTTAAACTCTGAATTTAAAGCCATGTCCTCCAGTTTTTGACAACTCCACCCTAGGTTAAAAGTTCCTCAACTCTGACACTCCAGAGAAAACAACACAAGTTTGTCCAATTTCTCCTTATAGCTAATACCTTCTAATTCAGGTTGCATCCAGGCAAACCTTTTCCGCACTCTCTCCAAAGTCTTTACGTGCTTACTGTAATCTAAAATTCCAGGGTGATAATCTGGCAATAACACTTTTCACAACCTTGCATGAGAATGGGGGATTATTAAGATGTTTTCAGCCTTCAACAATTAGAAAATAGAACAGTCTGAAGAAAGGTATAGACCCAAAACATCACCCATTCCTCCTCTCCAGAGATGCTGCCTGTCCCACCAAGTTACTCCAGCATTTTGTGTCTATCTTCAGTGTAATCCAGCATCTGCAGTTCCTTCCTACATAGAACAGCCAGCATAGAAACATCTGGAACACCCACATTGTCTATGCCAAACATAATGCCAAGACCAACTCTTATCTGCCTGCACATAATCCATATCCCTCCAATCCATGTCTAAAAACCTCTTAAATGCCACTATTGTATCTTCCTCCACCACCACCTCTGACAATTCATTCTAGGCACTTGCCACCCTCTGTGTAAAAAACTTGCCCTGCCCATCTCCTTTAAACTTTGCCTCTCACCCATAAAGTTATGCCCTCTACTATTTGATATTTCCATCCTGGGGAAAAAGTTTGTCCACCGTATCGTTGACATAATTTTATATACTTCAATCAGGTCGTTCCTCATCCTTCAGTGTATCAGTGAAAATAATCCAAGTGTGCAACCTCTCCTTGCAGCTAATACCCCTAATCCAGGCATCATTCTGGCAAAGCTCTTCTGCACTCTTTCCAGAGCTTCTACTACCGCTCTGTAATGGGGTGACCAAAATTGCACACAATACTCCAATTGCAGCCTTACCAAATTCCTATAAAGCTGCATTACGGCTTCCTGACATGCTCAATGCTCTGACCAATGATGGCAAACATACCAAATGCCATCAAATCATCTAATTGAGATCATTCAAAACTCTATTCTTTTGTCCTAATTCTTCCTAGCTTTATTCATCATCCTCTTCTTCTGGAGCAATCCATCAGGATCAAGGATGATTTTGTTCCACTCAGATTCTGTGAGATGCAAGGCAACTGATGGGACCACTGCAGACGTCTTCACACATGGGGCAGGAGTGCCTACCAGGGCTGCTGAGGTGATTGTTTTTTTTCCACGGTTTATGCCAGGACTGATGGTTGGGCTCAATGTTCCCAATATTTCTTGAATGCTCCTTCTCCACTTAGAGCTGCCTTGGCCAGCGGATCCCACGAGTCAGTGGAGATGTTGCATTTTCTCAAGGCTTTGTGCACATCTATTCATTTCCAAAATCTGGCAATAGACAATAGGTGCAGGAGTAGGCCATTCAGCCCTTTGAGACAGCACCGCCATCCACAATCAGTACTCCGTTCCTGCCTTCCTCCATATCACTTGACTCCGCTATCTTTACGAGCTCTATCTAACTAACATGGCGTTGGGCATGCAAATGAAGTGACCTGCCCAACAGATCCCTTGGTGTTAGCAAGAGCCTCAACACTGGAGATATTGATGTGGGAGAGATCAACAACACTGTTCAACATTTATCTTCAGAAAATGTAGGGGATTTTCCAAGCCATTGTTGGTGGCATGCTAGTGCCTTGAAGTGCCTGCCACAGTAGCAGGTTTTAGGAGCATCCAGAGGGCGGAGATCATTGTTGGCTGTAGACCATTTGCAGGTTTGAGGTTTCATTCTTCATCCATCCTTTTCCTCAATTAGTTAAAGGCTGTGACACAGAGGGCTATGGTAAATTTCACCATCAGCTTTGCAATGGCTCTGAGCAGCGTTTCATACTTTTGCGTGGTTTTGGCATGAATTATTATTGTCAGAGGACAGTTTGATACATTTGCAGTAGGTGAGTCGAGAATCTTGAGAGTGTTGAATGTAGTAAGGCTGTTCTTTGTAGATGGTTCCAGTGAACGAGTGGAGAATGTCATTGAGCTTGGGCTCTCAGATGCACAAGTATCATGAGCATTGCTAACCTGCAATGGGCCATGGTTAAGCACTGTCTCAATTTAGAAATTAACATGCATGTTTTTGTAAATTCATGCGTTCTCCATCCTCAAATCTCTACTCTCCTTCCATCCTAAGATACCTGTGGTCCTCCGATTCGAAATGTTGTCCTTTGGAGACTGTGCTCCAGGTTCTAGGCTCTAGAATTACCAATCTAAACCTTTCCATTTCCACACTGCTCTCTCCCCATTGAACACCCTCCTTGAACCCACCTTTTGGTCACCTGCCCCAATGTTTCTCTTATACGGCTTAGTGTCCAATGTGGTTTGACAATCCTCATGTAAATAGCCTTAGTGCATTTTCCTCTGTTGCACGAGCACTAGAGGTACATATTATAATAATTTTCTTGACCTACAATAAGTATAGCACCTTCACGCTGGCATATGTGAAACTTTTCAAATCTGCTCTCATCCACCCTATACTGATGAACTTCTGGGACCTTGTTTTTTATTCCATTGGGTTTTGCTGTTTGTCACCTTATTTTTTCCAAATGAATACTTTCCAACGTCTTTATACAAAGCAAACGTCAAGCAAAACTAAATTAAACCTAGATAAAAAATTATCTTTGTCTCATCGACTGTTTAGAGTGGTCATATTTCACTATCATACCAACTGAAAAATAATAAGCACTCAGGTGTGCTGGTACATATAAATAAAAAGCTTCATATTAAATCTTCATATTAATAAGGCTCATTTCAATGTTGAGAAACCTAGGATTTACCTGCAAAACCAGACCATTTTACTATGTGCTGAAGGCAGTAAGAATCCATGGTTTTCCAACCAAGAAGTGAAACCAAAACTACCCCATGAAGTATGCAAGGGTAATTAATAAGAATGCACATTGTCTTCTGGCTGGAATTGTATTACAGTCAAGTCACACAAGTCAAGTCACATTTATATATATAGCACATTTAAAAAACATCTCTCGTTGGTCAAAGTGCTTTACATTTGTTATAAGAATAGCACAAGCAAAACAAACTACATATATATATACATGTAGCCCTCACTCAGAGGATGTCAGGAAAGGCTTGGGAGTATAGATAAGTCTTTAGTCTTGACTTAAAAGAGTCGATGGAGGGGACAGTTCTGATGGGAAAGGGGATGCTGTTCCACAGTCTAGGGGCTGCAACCGCAAAGGCGCGGTCGCCCCTGAGCTTATGCCTAGACCGCGGGATATTCAGCTACCCCAAGTCGGCCGATCTGAGGGGCCTGGAGGTGGAGTGGTGGGTGAGAAGACTTTTTATGTAGGTGGGGCAACCCCATTGAGGGCTTTGTAGACATGGAGGAGGATCTTGAAGTTTATACGGAACCGCACAGGGAGCCAGTGGAGAGAGGCCAGGATCGGGGTGATGTGGTCCCTTTTTCGGGTGCCCGTCAGGAGTCTCGCTGCGGCGTTTTGGACCAGTTACAGAGATATTTTCTCTTCAAACCACCTGTACATTTCAATTCAGCCTTTTCCCATTCGATAATTGTGTAAAATATACTGTTCAGAATGTTAGTGATAGTTCATATAACAGATAAAAATCAATACATTTTGACATTTTTCTTATTTTCGTCATATATAACGATTTTTCAATATTTGTTGCTGTTCCTTACCTCCTTTAAGTATGTTGTTGGAAGAACTAGACATACATTGAGCGTCATTTCTCCATATATCAGCATATGTAAGTCAAAGGCAATGGCCTCGGGAATTGCCAAAATTATGGAGAGAACCCAAATACCGATGATCTCTAATGCAGTCAATAGAGGTACTCCGATCCCCTGAACACGGCTCCAGGAGACAACAGCTCTGTATCTGTTTCATAAGCACAGAAATCTTGGTTAAATTTACTTATGCATTATTTTAAACTGTATCCTCTAACCTGTACACAGAGAATGACACCAAATATGAGATATGTATAAAAGTGATTCATTAAGAATCAATTGCATTGATAGGTTCCAAATAGGAACAAAGATCTTTAATCAGTTCACCAACACTGCCCAACACTGTTATAGAGTCATGGAGAAGCACGACACAAAAACAGGCTCTTTGGCCCAGCCTGACCAGGTTTTAAAACTGAGCTTGTTCCATTTGCCTGCATTTGGACCATATCCATCTCAACCTTTCCTATCCATCTACTTGTCAAAATGTATTTTTAATGTTACTACTGTACCCATCCCTAATGCTTCCTCTGGAAGCTCATTTTAATAACGCATTATCCTCCAAGTGAAGAAATAGCTCCTCAGCCCTCTTGTAAAGCTTTCCCCTCTCAACTTAAACCTATAGTGCCGAGTTCTGGACTCAATGCTGAGAAAAACAGACCATTCATCTTAATCTTTGCCTCTAATGAGTTTGTATACCTCAGTCACAGATAGGAAGATAGACAGAGAGGGGTAGAACACCTGGTTGAGTGGTGCAACAAAAACAACCTCTTGCTCAGTGTCGACAAGACTGAAGAACTAATCGTTTATTCAGAAAGGGGTAGTCTAGAGACAACATGCCAGATTTCTTTGGCGGATCAGTGATGGAGAGAGTAAAAGCTTCAAATTCCTGGGCATTAACATCTCCAATGACCTGTGCTAAGCCCAGCACCTAAATGTAGTCATGAAGAAGGTTAAAGAGATTCAGTATATCTCCAAATACTTTAACAAACTTTCCAGAGATGTACTGTAGAAAGTGGTTACACTGGAGGCTGGTATAGCAATTACAACACACAGGAACACAAGAGGCTGCAGAGAGTGGTGGACAGCCCAGTCATTCACGGACACAGACCTCTCCTCCTTCACAAGCATTTACATGAGATGGTGCCTCAAGATGGCATCTACAATCAAGCATTCCCACCATCCAGGTGATGCCCTCTTTTCACTCCTACCATCGGACAGGAGGTACACAAGCCTATTCTTTTGTCCTAATTCTTCCTAGCTTTATTCATCATCCTCTTCTTCTGAAGCAATCCATCAGGATCAAGGATGATTTTGTTCCACTCAGATTCTGTGAGATGCAAGGCAACTGATGGGACCACTGCAGACGTCTTCACACATGGGGCAGGAGTGCCTACCAGGGCTGCTGAGGTGATTGTTTTTTTTCCACGGTTTATGCCAGGACTGATGGTTGGGCTCAATGTTCCCAATATTTCTTGAATGCTCCTTCTCCACTTAGAGCTGCCTTGGCCAGCGGATCCCACGAGTCAGTGGAGATGTTGCATTTTCTCAAGGCTTTGTGCACATCTATTCATTTCCAAAATCTGGCAATAGACAATAGGTGCAGGAGTAGGCCATTCAGCCCTTTGAGACAGCACCGCCATCCACAATCAGTACTCCGTTCCTGCCTTCCTCCATATCCCTTGACTCCGCTATCTTTACGAGCTCTATCTAACTAACATGGCGTTGGGCATGCAAATGAAGTGACCTGCCCAACAGATCCCTTGGTGTTAGCAAGAGCCTCAACACTGGAGATATTGATGTGGGAGAGATCAACAACACTGTTCAACATTTATCTTCAGAAAATGTAGGGGATTTTCCAAGCCATTGTTGGTGGCATGCTAGTGCCTTGAGGTGCCTGCCACAGTAGCAGGTTTTAGGAGCATCCAGAGGGCGGAGATCATTGTTGGCTGTAGACCATTTGCAGGTTTGAGGTTTCATTCTTCATCCATCCTTTTCCTCAATTAGTTAAAGGCTGTGACACAGAGGGCTATGGTAAATTTCACCATCAGCTTTGCAATGGCTCTGAGCAGCGTTTCATACTTTTGCGTGGTTTTGGCATGAATTATTATTGTCAGAGGACAGTTTGATACATTTGCAGTAGGTGAGTCGAGAATCTTGAGAGTGTTGAATGTAGTAAGGCTGTTCTTTGTAGATGGTTCCAGTGAACGAGTGGAGAATGTCATTGAGCTTGGGCTCTCAGATGCACAAGTATCATGAGCATTGCTAACCTGCAATGGGCCATGGTTAAGCACTGTCTCAATTTAGAAATTAACATGCATGTTTTTGTAAATTCATGCGTTCTCCATCCTCAAATCTCTACTCTCCTTCCATCCTAAGATACCTGTGGTCCTCCGATTCGAAATGTTGTCCTTTGGAGACTGTGCTCCAGGTTCTAGGCTCTAGAATTACCAATCTAAACCTTTCCATTTCCACACTGCTCTCTCCCCATTGAACACCCTCCTTGAACCCACCTTTTGGTCACCTGCCCCAATGTTTCTCTTATACGGCTTAGTGTCCAATGTGGTTTGACAATCCTCATGTAAATAGCCTTAGTGCATTTTCCTCTGTTGCACGAGCACTAGAGGTACATATTATAATAATTTCCTTGACCTACAATAAGTATAGCACCTTCACGCTGGCATATGTGAAACTTTTCAAATCTGCTCTCATCCACCCTATACTGATGAACTTCTGGGACCTTGTTTTTTATTCCATTGGGTTTTGCTGTTTGTCACCTTATTTTTTCCAAATGAATACTTTCCAACGTCTTTATACAAAGCAAACGTCAAGCAAAACTAAATTAAACCTAGATAAAAAATTATCTTTGTCTCATCGACTGTTTAGAGTGGTCATATTTCACTATCATACCAACTGAAAAATAATAAGCACTCAGGTGTGCTGGTACATATAAATAAAAAGCTTCATATTAAATCTTCATATTAATAAGGCTCATTTCAATGTTGAGAAACCTAGGATTTACCTGCAAAACCAGACCATTTTACTATGTGCTGAAGGCAGTAAGAATCCATGGTTTTCCAACCAAGAAGTGAAACCAAAACTACCCCATGAAGTATGCAAGGGTAATTAATAAGAATGCACATTGTCTTCTGGCTGGAATTGTATTACAGTCAAGTCACACAAGTCAAGTCACATTTATATATATAGCACATTTAAAAAACATCTCTCGTTGGTCAAAGTGCTTTACATTTGTTATAAGAATAGCACAAGCAAAACAAACTACATATATATATACATGTAGCCCTCACTCAGAGGATGTCAGGAAAGGCTTGGGAGTATAGATAAGTCTTTAGTCTTGACTTAAAAGAGTCGATGGAGGGGACAGTTCTGATGGGAAAGGGGATGCTGTTCCACATACATTGACATACATTGAGCGTCATTTCTCCATATATCAGCATATGTAAGTCAAAGGCAATGGCCTCGGGAATTGCCAAAATTATGGAGAGAACCCAAATACCGATGATCTCTAATGCAGTCAATAGAGGTACTCCGATCCCCTGAACACGGCTCCAGGAGACAACAGCTCTGTATCCGTTTCATAAGCACAGAAATCTTGGTTAAATTTACTTATGCATTATTTTAAACTGTATCCTCTAACCTGTACACAGAGAATGACACCAAATATGAGATATGTATAAAAGTGATTCATTAAGAATCAATTGCATTGATAGGTTCCAAATAGGAACAAAGATCTTTAATCAGTTCACCAACACTGCCCAACACTGTTATAGAGTCATGGAGAAGCACGACACAAAAACAGGCTCTTTGGCCCAGCCTGACCAGGTTTTAAAACTGAGCTTGTTCCATTTGCCTGCATTTGGACCATATCCATCTCAACCTTTCCTATCCATCTACTTGTCAAAATGTATTTTTAATGTTACTACTGTACCCATCCCTAATGCTTCCTCTGGAAGCTCATTTTAATAACGCATTATCCTCCAAGTGAAGAAATAGCTCCTCAGCCCTCTTGTAAAGCTTTCCCCTCTCAACTTAAACCTATAGTGCCGAGTTCTGGACTCAATGCTGAGAAAAACAGACCATTCATCTTAATCTTTGCCTCTAATGAGTTTGTATACCTCAGTCACAGATAGGAAGATAGACAGAGAGGGGTAGAACACCTGGTTGAGTGGTGCAACAAAAACAACCTCTTGCTCAGTGTCGACAAGACTGAAGAACTAATCGTTTATTCAGAAAGGGGTAGTCTAGAGACAACATGCCAGATTTCTTTGGCGGATCAGTGATGGAGAGAGTAAAAGCTTCAAATTCCTGGGCATTAACATCTCCAATGACCTGTGCTAAGCCCAGCACCTAAATGTAGTCATGAAGAAGGTTAAAGAGATTCAGTATATCTCCAAATACTTTAACAAACTTTCCAGAGATGTACTGTAGAAAGTGGTTACACTGGAGGCTGGTATAGCAATTACAACACACAGGAACACAAGAGGCTGCAGAGAGTGGTGGACAGCCCAGTCATTCACGGACACAGACCTCTCCTCCTTCACAAGCATTTACATGAGATGGTGCCTCAAGATGGCATCTACAATCAAGCATTCCCACCATCCAGGTGATGCCCTCTTTTCACTCCTACCATCGGACAGGAGGTACACAAGCCTGAAGTCCTACACCACCAAGTTCCGGAGCAGCACCAGTCCTACAACTATATCGTTCTTGAAACAACCTGCACAACCCTAATCCTATCTTGACAACAAAACACTATGGTCCACCTCTTGTAGTATCATGACCTTGTTTTTATTTTAAATTATGTTTTGCACTAATATCGTATCTATATCTATATCTATATCTATATCTATATCTATATCTATATCTGAGTCTCTATGGCCTGTGATGTGATGCGGCTGTAGCTGTACCTCATCGCATTTGTGCATATGACAATAAGCTCAACTTGATTGACTAAACTGAGAGCACTGCAAGTGGGATTGATGAAATCATTCTGAAAGCTGATGGGGTTTGATCAATCTGGCAATGGTAAATGCCAGTCCCGCTCTGACGGGCAGGGTTGGAGTCTGATGTCCCAGGCAGTGTGCACATTTTGTAACAGGATGAAAATGGAATCCACCAACTGCTTCTCAACCTCCACTGTTCTCTGCCTTGGTTGTAAATTGCTTGTAATTGAAGCAGGCCAGATTTGACAACAGATTACCCAGAATGTGAAGCACAGGATCAGCAGACTGCACAGCCTGACTGCTCTGTGCTGTGTTCACTCTGTCCTCCACCCACTCTATTTACTTAACCGTGCTAACAACATTTTCTCCAACTTCATTCTCTTTGATGTCTTACTTCCTCTTGCGCAAATCATTTGCTTTTCACTTTAACTCCATGAACTCTGTTCTCAGCCCTTTCTTGCTGCCAAGGTTTCTCAGCAAATCTTTTTTGTGTTGATCAGCGGGGAATGGAGCCTAAGAATGGGATAGCATTGGGGACTATCTCACTGAGAACATGGGATCATGTAAATTAACCCATTGTATCAATCTCCGACGTGCCTACTTTCCGCAACCAAATGTCGAGAGCAGGCACAATTAAGGTCAGAGCAGAGGTGAATAACATTGGCCTGGAGGGTAAAGTTGGGGTGAATGAAAGGCAATGAAGGGTTGGTGTGTGGACTTGCAGAAGTAGGGTTTGCACTTGGCAGGGTGGGAGCACTTGATGCAAAACATTTAATAAATACACGCAATTGTACTTCCTAAAATATATACACACATTATCCCTCTGGTATTTTATACATGAATTATAATCCAGAGGCAAGAACTGCAGATGCTGTAATCTTGTGTAGAACACAAAGCACTGGAGTCTGAAGGAGAGAGTTAGAAGAAGGATCCCGACCAAAATCATTGTTTATTCATGTCCTCCAGAGATGCTGCCTGAAACAGAGTTGCTCCAGCACTTTGCGCTCTATACGTTATATTTTAAGTATATTCCCAGTATTAATGTGTAGGAAAGAACTGCAGATGTTGGTTTAAACCAAAGATAGACACAAAATGCTGGAGTAACTCAGCGGGACAGGCAGCATCTTTGGAGAGAAGGAATGGTGACGTTTCAGTTCGAGACCCTTCTTCAGACTCATGTCGGGAGAGAGGGAGCTACATAGATAAGGAAGTGTAAGCTGGGAGAAGGTAACAGCAACAATGCAAACAGAGATAAAATGTAGTGAGAGACAGTAAGACTGGTCAGAGAACTGGGAAGGGGGAAGGATGGAGAGAGAGGAAAAGCAAGGATTACTTGAAGTTAGAGAAGTCAATGTTCATACCGCTGGGGTGTAAGCTGCCCAAGCGAAATATGAGGTGCTGTTCCTAAAATTTGTGCTGGGCTTCTCTGACAATGGAGGAGGCCCAGGACAGAAAGGTCAGTGTGGGAATGGGAGGGGGAGTTAAAGTGTCTAGCAACTGGGAGATCAGGTAGGTTTAGGCGGACTGAGCGGAGATATTCAGTGAAATGATCGGTGACCCTCCGCTTGGTCTTGCTGATATATAGGAGTCCACACCTGGAACAGCGGATACAGTAGATGAGGTTGGATTGCAAGTGAACCTCTGCCTCACCTGAGAAGACTGTCAGGGTCCTTGTTAAGTATTAATGCTTAATTGAATATGCATGGCTTTGGAAGGAAAACTCCACTTTTCTAGTTTCCCAGTTCCCCATAAAATTTTGATCTGTTTCTCAGTCAGTTAATAGACATGGCACCCTGACTTCTGCTTCTGTGCTGCGAAACCCAAATTAAATGAGCTGAATGGGACACCAAACACTAGATGAAAATGTTAACAACCTTTACACTACCTGTCATTTTCTCCATGCATTCGCAGCAACAGAATACTGAATATGCTACAGCTACTTTGCAACACAAAGACCATCCGGGTAAACTCAGGAGGGTTGTGATAAAGAAAGAGGACTCAGAAATATTAGGCACTGAAGGTGTCACAGTGGCATAGTGGTAGCGCTGCCGCCATACAGCGCCAGAGCATAATTGTGTATGCTTCATTGATTTCATCTCTCATTCTTCTAAACATTACAGAGAGAAGACTAGCATACCCAATCTCTACTTTTATGACAGTCCCATTCTCCCAGGAACCAGTCTAGTGAATCTTCACTTCGTTTCCATTATATTAATTATATAACTTTTCATCCTATCTGCCGTGTTGTAATCTAGTCACTCAACTCATCTATATTCCTTTGAAGCCTCTTTGCCATCCTCACTGTTATATATTTTCACTTACTTTCTTGTCATGAACAAGCTTGGAAATGTTACACTTTGTCCTCTCAGTCAAACTATTGATTTAGATGGAGACAAATGGATCTGCAGATATTGGAATCTTGAGCAAAACACAAAGTGCTGGAAGAACTCAGTGGGTCAGACAGCATCTGTGGAGGGAATGGCTAGGTGATGTTTCAGTCTGAAATGGGGACCCGAGCCAAAACCTGTCTGACCCGTTGAGTTACTCCAGCACTTTGTGTTTTGCTATTGATATAGCTTGTGAATATTTGGTGCCCCATGCGTCGCACAGTGTCACTCCATGAAAGGCATGTTTATTTCCCCCCCCCCCCCCCCCCTCTATTTTCGATCTGTAAACCAACTCTCAATCTACACTGCTATATCACCCCAATTCTTTGAGCTTTAACTTTGTACACCAACTTCTTTTCTGGGACCCCATCAAAAGTCTTCAGAAAATCCAAATTCACATGGATCCCCTTATCTACACCACTAGATACATCTTCAAATATTGGTAACACTTTTGAAAATGTTATTCACTATTGTTTTCCAAGTATCTTACTTAAATTGCAGCAATTTAAATTATTGTTGCAATCGTTGCAAGATTTCACCAAAATATTATTTATTTGAACATATGCTCAATATGTTTGTATCAAACATTTGCTCTGCTTATTAGGAAGTGCTAACGCATTTGGAATTAATTGGCTACGCAATGAAGTAAATCACTTCAATATGTGCCATCATGTCACATGCGTGAGATACCATCATGAGGAAATTATCCATACTTTTCTGGTTCAACTCATTCTTGGGCTAAAAAATGTTTGCCAAAGTATCTTTCCATCATGATAATGCCACCTTAAAGTTATTTTTCTCTCGGTTCAACTGAACATAATTCCTCAGCCATCTGTTTGTTTCAACAGATGCTTGCAGAACATTTTCCCAGTGGTGCTTTTAGCAGAACAGACTGGAAATTTAATGAAAATTCTTCAGGTCCCACACTATACATTCAGTAGAAAATTGGCTAAGCCTACATAAAAAAAAGAGTAGGTTTATCAAATCATTTTTAGGAAAATTACATGGATCTCCTGTTGAACTTAGCCAAGAGCTTGGGAAACCATCATGGAACTTCAAGACCTGTCAGCCACAATTCCAGCTGGACAAAGAGCACTCACCCATGCTTACTTGCCCAACAACTGTGACCATTCATTCCCGACCCGATACGTTGACTGCTCATTTCCCTCCACAGATGCTGACTGACCCACTGAGTTCCTCCAGCACTTTGCTTTTGTGTTCAGGATTCCAGCATCTGCAGTCTATGGAATCAATCTGCCACACAGAGTCATAGAGCACGGAAACAGGACCTTGATCCCACTCTGTCCATACCTACCATCAGGTACCTATCTGCACCAATCACATTTTCCAGCACTTGGCCCTTGTCTACAATGCCATGTCATCTAAGGTGGTCAGTTAAATGATTCTTAAATATTGGGAGAATCTGTGCCATCACAATCCTCTCAATCTGTGTGTACCAGATTGCAATCATCCTCTGGGTGAGAAAGTTCTTCCTCATGTTCCCATTAAACCTCCTGCCCTGTTACCAAAAGCCTTTCTCCCCCAGTTATAGATATCTCTATCATGGGGAGAAGTTTCCTACCATCTAATATTCCCCATAATTTTGTAAACTTTAATAACATCTATCACAATCTTCTTCAAGCAAGACTAACCCAGCTGATCCGGTCTCTCCTCATAGCTGAGACACTGCAACAAAGGCAATGTTCTGGTAATTCTCCTCTGCAACCTCAGTGCAATCACATCCTTCCCATAATGTGAACAGTTTTCCAGCTGTTTTATATAGTTGCACTATAACCCATTTCCACTTATATTCTATGCCCAGGCTAATGAAGACTGGTATTTCATTTCATCTGAACTACCCTATCTGCTTGTGCTGCTGCCTTCAGAGATCTCTGGGCATATATAGCACTTCCAAAGATCCTATCATTGATTGTGTAACTTCATTAGTTCTTCCAAAATGCATCATATGTTTCCATATTTCCATATGTTGTAGAAAGAAACTTCTCCCCATGTAGAAAGAACCATCTCTGCCTACTGAGTTAGGAGTGTGGTGGAAAACTCTTCACCTGTCTGGATGAGTGCAGAGGCAAGAGCACTCAAGAAACTTGACATTGTGCAGGACAGAGCAGCCCAATTGACAGACACCCATCCATAACCATTCACTCACTCTACCATCAGCAGTGGCAGCAGATGTGCCAACTACAAGATGCACTGCAACAACTCACCATGATTCCTGAGACGGCACCTTAAATACCCATGACCTCCACCACCGAGGACAAGAGCAGCAAAACCACCTTCAATCCACACACCATCCTGACTTAGAAATATATTGTCATTACTTCACTGCAACAGAGTCAAAATCCTGCAACTCTCTCTCTCTCTTTCTCTCTCTCTCTTACAGCCTTGGGGGGTATAACTACACCTCAAGGACTGCAGTGGTTCAGGAAGGCAGTTAATTTCCACCTTCTGCAAAGCCCAATTCCCTTGAATGAATAAAAAGTATTTGCTGGACCTCAGACTAATCATATTCTCCATTAGTTTTCTCCCCACATTCCCATCAGCTCCCCCAGATGCTACTCGGATCAATTTACAGTGTCCAATTAACCTACCAACCGACATGATTATATAATATTGGAAGAAATTGGAGCACTTGGATAGCCAGGGAGATCGAGCAAATCTCTGTGCAGACAGCACCAGAGGCCATGATTGAACTTCAATCCTTGGAGCTGTGAGGCAATAGCTCTACTAACTTATGCCTGCCTTTTCATATGGGTCTGTACGGGTGTCAATAGTAGTGAACAGATATCAAAGCTTCTTTTTCGTTTGAAATGCTACACTGACTTTGAATACATATTCCTTTTTGGATCTCAGAGTAATTATATTCTCCATTAATTTTCTCCCCATATTCCGATCATCTCTACATCGACACAACTCGGATCAATTTACAGTGTCCATTTAACCCACCAACCAACATGATTTTATGATATGGGAGTAAATCGGAGCACTTGTAGAGCCTGGGAAAACGAGCAAACTCATGAAAGGTTATCCATTGGAATATATTTTTAATCTGATAATAAATTAAATAATTAAGGTGGTAGACACAGAATCCTTCACTGAGTCATTATTAACACAAGGTACAGAGGTTCAAATGCACCTAAGCATGTGCTGATAAGCTATAAAAAGTAACGCTATTGCTGTGAGAACAAACCTCACAGAGGTTGAAGAGCACGCACTCTCTATGTTGTCCTATCACAATTTGCTTTCCTTAAATCCAAGGAAAGAGGTCAGAATTGAAATTCCACTGCCCTGGAATGAATTTATGGAGCAGGCAGGTTACATGAACTACTGAGTGACAGAAACCAGATGTTTTTTGCTTTCCACTGCATTACTAATATCACCGAGCATTCCATTGAAGGAGGTCCCATTACTTCCTATGTCTATTTCCATTTACACAGCAGCAGCGGGATCATATCCAGTGTATTGTGAATTAAAACTGCTCTGAAGGGCCTGTCCCACTTGGGCGTCATTTGCGCGTAATTGACACGACAACATTTACGCGTCACGACGCACGACGCACGCGTCATGCTGTGCACGTGATGCGCGCATGGTGCGTGGTGACGTAGGCAGTGAAGCGCAGCCGCCCCAGGATTTTCGGATGTACAAAATCTTCGAGCGCCATCTGCGTGACGCGCAAATGACGCCCAAGTGGGACAGGCCTTGACAGACCAGATGGTGGATATAAGATGAGCTTGCTTGGGGGATTCTCCTACACCACTACTGTAACATCACTGATGAATTGACAACAGGCTCAGGGTTGGACAGGATCTCCTTTGGGCTGTGGAACTGAAGACAGGAATAGCAATTGACCTCCGCCCGTGTCTATTGTCTTGGGGATAACTAATAAAACAACCATATTTTTACATTTAGGTTGATCTTTCCTGCTTGTTCCAATCTCAGAGCTTAAAGATCATAAATCTCTTCAGGGCAGATAATTGTGTGGTGTCTCTACAGGTCTGGGTACCCATATCTGCAATTTATGAGACCCTCGTTCCAGGGTGAAGGGTGATCAGGTCAAAACAGCAGGGGTTATTTAACGTCAGCCACTGATCCATTTTCTCCTTTTCTGAACCTGAAATTTCAAACAAATATTTCCAGCTAATTACAGATCATCAGATACTCCATGAGTGCGTAATTTTCATCAATAGCCCCTTCCTTGGAAAAATGCAACATTTAAAAAAAATTATGACACCTTTTGAAGTAGAAAGATTCATATTGCAACTTTATTCAGTGGAGAGATTTTTAGTAAAACTATGGATTTGCCTAGGACAAATCATTGAAGAAATTAGGCAAATTATTTTTTTGCAAAGTCATCCTCCTGAGGATTCAGAATTTTTTTGAAATAGAAACATGGTTTGAAACTGCCTCAAGATTCTGGCATTTTTTACAAAAGCCTAGGATTTCCTTTTGAACACTTTAAACCACTTCCTTTGATTTTGCTGAAGCTGCCTTCAGGTCTCTATTTAAAAAACAAAACAAGCTGGAGTGACCTGCACTCTCAATAATGGAGGTTTCATTAGAAAACAGAAACACTATTCCTGCCCCTATAGATCCAGCACCAAAGGTTAATAAGCAAACCCTGAATAATACACTGCAGCTTTCAAGAGTCAATAGTCTTATTATTATTGGCTACACAACTTGTATTCAATAGTCACCGATGGTTTACATCTCGAGTGAATCTGTGCCGGAACTGATAAGATAACATGTAATTTAATTACATTTTGTAAACTTGACCCAAGTTCTTTTCTTACTTTTAGAATTCTATAACTTCAAAACTATTAGGAAAAGAAAGCGATGCCACGAATGTACAATAAACTCCAGAACCAGGAACAGTCATTAATAATGATCATGCAAACTAGGCTGAGCTGAACTATGGAACAGAGCGTCAATTTAAAGTGGTGAGAAAATCTAATTTAAAATAAAATCAAGCAAGAGAAAGTGGAATTCACTGCTTAAACTGCAGTGGTAAAGCTTAGAAATATTTGATTATGTATAATAAACCTACAGCTAGAATACTAACTAATAACATATTATCCTCAAAATTTCAACTATCAAGGGGAAACAGACAAGGATGCTCATTATCACCACAGTTGTTTGCTCTCATAATTGAACCTTTATCAGAAAAAATTAGAACACATCCAGATATCCATGGGTATAATACTAAATACTCAAATAATAAAATATCTTTATACGCAGATGATATATTATTGTACATTACAAAACCTCAAATTACTATACCAAACATACTAAATCTAATTGAGGACTTTGGATCCTTTTCTGGATACAGAATAAATTGGAATAAAAGTGAAATTATGTCAATAAAACCGAAAGACTCAACACATCTTTTAAAATTCCCTTTTAAAATAGCTACAGAAAAATTTAAATACTTGGGTGTTGAAATCACCAGAACATATCAAGGCATGTTCAAAGCAAATTATGATCCTCTACTTAATAAATTAAATACATTAATTAAATTTTGGAAAACGCTTCCGATGTCTTTAATAGGCCGAATAAATGCAATAAAAATGATCTTCTTACCACAAATTTTATACCTATTTCAATCGATTCCTATATACCTACCAAATAAGTTTTTTTTTAAATTGGACTCAGACATTATTAATTTTATATGGGATTATAAATCCCATAGAATACAAAGAACACACTTGAACAAAGCTAAAGTATTAGGGGGCTTAGCACTCCCTAACTTCATGTATTATTATTGGTCAGTAAATATTAAAAATATGATCCAACTGATGGACAACTCTGCCCAGCAAGTGGACTGGATTGCAATGGAGAGAGAGGACTGCTCCTCTGGTAATATTGGAGCGGTCCTCCTCTCACCAATGAAACTGAATAACATAAATTATAACAAAAACCCAATTATACATAGTACAATCAGAACTTGGAAACAAATAAAACAAAATTTAAAATTAAGAAATCTATCGCTTTTATCCCCAATAGTTAATAACCCTTCGTTTAATCCCTCTATTACAGACAAATCTTTTATACAATGGGATAGACTAGGAATTAAAACGTTCGGTGACTTGTATGAAACTGGAAAATTACTATCATTCCAACAATTACAAATAAAATATAAACTGGGGAATAATCAATATTTTAAATATTTTCAAATATGTGACTATTTGAAAAAATATACTAAAGATCATTATAATATCCCAGCAGATGTATTGGATGAAGCAATGCAGATAAAAGCTGAATCAGCAAACTTAATATCATATTTGTATAATATTATCTTAAATGTAGAAATACCATCTACGGAAGGTATTAGAAGAGACTGGGAACAAGAATTAGCTATTAAAATCTCAAAGGAAAGGTGGAATGAACATTTATTAAACGTGCATAAATGTTCGATTAATGTAAGACACACTTTAATACAATTAAAATTTTTACATAGATTATATTATTCAAAAACTAAAATTAATAAAATTTTCCCCAATGTATCATCCATTTGTGATAAATGTCAATGTCAAGAAGCTACTATAGCGCACTCATTTGTTTTTTGTACAAAAATTCAAAAATTTTGGATTGAAATTTTTGAAATCTTTACAAAATTATTTAAAATAAAACTGATACCAAAAGCAGAATGGATTATCTTCGGAACAACGGAAGATAGTGCTGAACTAAATGTGTTTCAAAAGAAATTAATAGATTACGGATTAATAACTGGAAAAAAGTTAATCCTAAAATTCTGGAAAAACGCTCCAATACCAACTATAAACATGTGGATTTCAAATATGTTTGAAACATTACACCTAGAAGAGATAAGACTCCTCCTGGCAGGTAAACCAGATCACTTCCACCTGACGTGGTCTGCATTTATAGAATTATTACAAGTATAGGGTGCAAATGTACTTTAAAAAAAACCTGAGGTCAGGTAAAGGGGGATGAAAGCTGGAGAGTTGGTATATCCCATTTGCGTGATGCTTATAACAAAGTATTTGTTTTTCTCTTTTCCTCTTTCTCTTTTTTTTCTTCTTTAGGGTCTATCTCTTAATCCTTTAAAAAAAAATCTTTTCTACAGGGTCTCTGTTCTTTCTTGTTGTCACGCTTTTACACCTTCACTATTTTCCTTCACTTTCTCTTTTTTCTTAATCTCAACCTTTCCCTTTTATCAGTGTAAAAAATGACGGAGTACATTAATTGTAATAAGATATACGTGATGTGTACTAATGTAATTGGTTGTAATGTAATGTACTTCTAATAAATAAAAATTAAAAAAAAAAGAAAAGAAATATTTGACTATGAAATGGGACTCAATAGCTCTTGTTTGCACACTACACTTGCTAATTCAGCTGAAATTTTATACACAGCCCTTGCGTACACTTCTTAGCTTGACTTTTCTATTTTGAAGGGTGTGTATGGTGCCTGCACAAACCAGAAGCAAGCAGGAGTTGCCATTTGGTCATCCCAGGCCTCCATGAAGCTGAAATGATGCCACCCTGCCAAAATGGATTTGAATTATCCTGCAAGCACATTTTATTCAAACTGAATGAAGCACAAACTGTTTAGCAACAGGAAGAATTGCCCCCATTTAAATTACTTATAATGATCAAGTTCCTGTAAGTTTGACTGGAAGAAGAGTTGGTCGCGCTGATTTACCATTTGATTTTTAGATGACGTTGGAGTTTAAGAAGTACTGATGGAGTACTGCAGCTGTAGTTTACCTAGACTCCAGACTGATCCTGTTGCTGCCAGATTTGGGCATTTTGGTGACCAATGCTTTGGTATGTGGCAGAAAAGGGAGAATGAGGAGGGGAGAAGGGCTTTCAGCAAGAGGTGAGCTGAGCCTCTGGGGCTAGAGAATCTCTCTCCACATTACCTTATCTATTAGAGGAGGGAAATTAGGATGGCATCGGTGGTCTGTTGTTTCTTTCCACAAGCCTTCAAGGCCTCCAGAATGACTTTCTTAACTAGATGTAGCCCAAAGCATTAATTGCTTTAAACACCACTAGCTAGCTTGAACCAGTACAAGCCACATGAAATTAGACTCAATGATTAAATGATCATGTACCAGAGCAATAAACACTATTGGTACAGCTGGCAAATGCTCTCTTGTTCCAGTAGATTGTGAGTGGCTGCTCCCTCCTGAACTCCCAGACAT
>CM075977.1:223583091-223602319 GCA_038087875.1 Malacoraja senta | reverse complement strand
TAGTGGCTAAAGGGCCCTAATTTCTATGTTGTATGTCTCCATGATTATGACTATTTTCTTGTCATCCTTATTTTACATTCTGTGTTTCTCCATAGCTATTCCTTTATGTCCACACAATAAAATTGATATATTAATAATACATACAGAATGATTCATGGAAACTGTAAAGACACAAAAGTGGTATTCTTTTCTCAGTTTTCTAAATAACTAACATCAATTTTGAGCCTTTGTGGTTCATTTATCGGACAGATTAAAGCAATTAATATTTAAAACCATAGACATATGTCTGGGAACATGAGATTGTATTTTCAGAAAAATGTTTACAAGAAAAATACTCCTGTAGCACTATTCATCGCCGAACTCTATATTGTCAATTATCTTACGAGCAATATGCTATGCATTAGTAACCCCATTTGATTCAATGTTGTAAAAGATTGGTGAATATCATTTATGGAAGTGTTAAGAAATGATCAAAATTCCCAGAGAATAGTTTGCTGAACTACCCTCATACCTTGACAGCATTGTGAAGCCATGGAATATTGAAAACAAACATATTCATACTTAACCTTGCTCTGTAACAAACATATAAACAAATTTAAAAATTGCTTTTATTAAAAAATATAAATAACTTATTTTTCTTAAATACCTCAGAACTGAAAAACCAGCATAGCCTTGAACAAGTTCCTGAATTTCAAATCCCACATTAACCGATTGTTTCTAGGATTTCAAATTTCTGTATTTAGAATTTCAAAAGAATATATCTCTCATCTCAAGGTTGCCTAACATGCTGGGCTGGCATAGTGAGGTCTCGTAGAACTGAAAATTGCTAGAATAACTCAGTGGATCAGGCAGTATCCCTGGAGAACATGGATAGGTGACGTTTTGGGTTGGGACTCTTCAGACCGATTCAAATATCAGTCCAAAGAAGGGTCGCAATGCAAAATGTCACCCATCCATGTTCTTTAGGAATGCTGTTTGATCCGATGAGATACTCCAGTATTTTGTGTCTTTCCTTGGTAAACCAGCATCTGCAGTTCCTTATTTCTACAGTCAGAACTGGGAATCATTATCAAAAATGCTACAACAATAAATTGGTACATTTTACATAGAAACAAGAATAAGGCACACCTGTCCACACTCAGAGCACAGAGGTTCAGCACTGTGATCCCCACCGATGCTTTCTGTAAGAAAGGCACGAGCTTGCAAATAACAATCCCAAAAGGCCACTTTGGTGCCAGAAGCTGGAAAAGATGTTTAGCAAATGTCAGTTAACGTGGCTAAGCAGAGAGAGCAAAAAACTACAAATGAGATAAAATAAATAAATTATGAAACAATTATCCTGTTTCACCCCAAAGGAAGAATAGAATAATGAAACATGTTAACAGCCAATGAAAAGGAAGTAGAAGCTACAAGGGAATACGCTAAGAGGTGTGAAAAGGGTACAGGTTTACACGGTGAAGCACATGGACCTTATAGATGTGGATGGGGATGTCGATCGTGATGTAGAGCAAGTCTCCCAGGGCCAGGCTCCCGATCAACAAATTGGGTCCATTCCTCATGCACTTGTTCTTGTAAATGATCCTTAACAAAGTGGCGTTTCCGATCACCCCGACAACGAAGATGACACAGGAGATGGCCGCGTTGATGTACTTGAAGGTGCGGCCGCTGTCGAGCGCCTTGTGACAGGAGGGGAAATTGCTGGCATTGGCAGCCGACGTGTTGATGTCCCGTAGCCCGCCCGGGATCTCGGTGGTCCAGCTGTCCCAGTGAGAGAGTCCGTTCTGCTGGGACCAGGCTGCCGTCGGGAGAACCAGCTCCATGTACTGGGAATGAGAAGGGAGTCTCCCCGTTGTTTCGTTTGCCGACCTGGAGGATTCCCCGATGACCACGGGCGACAGCGCGAACCCAGCTAGAAGCGAAATCCAACACAAAGTCGTCTCCATTCCCAGGGAAATCCGAAGCAAACTCGCGGGGAGAAGTGGAGAGGAGAGAGGGCACGGACCGCACCAATTTTACGCGTTAATATCGCCCCAAGCCGGTAGCTCAATGCTGCTTTAAAGAGCGGTGCAGAAAAGCTGGTGGTAGATCTCCCCCGCCTTCACTTCCCCAGCGCCCCTTGTCCTGGGCTAGAGAGGGAGAGAGGACGAGGGGGACGAAAGTGGCACCAGTCTCTCCCTCCCCCAGGCTGAGCAAGGACCCGTTGCTCTGGGAGGCGAGTGAAGGAATGAGCAGAGCGCAGTGACCAGTAAACGGCAAGTCTCGCTCAGTTCACTCGCCTCTAGTTACACAGGGCGGGACAAGGCGAGCTTGATACAAATACAGAGCGCTGCGCTTCCCTTCTCAGCGGGGCATTGATCACCGGCAATAAAACACCACTTGAACATTATATCCCCTCCCATCCAATTAGTCCTTTGTACCCACGAGGTACCCCGAGTTTAAAACAAATTTAACTCGTGGTAATCACGTACAATTAACGTAGCGGGAACGTCGGAACTCGTGGACGCAACTTAGCGACTCTTGGCGCTAACGGGAGGTACACGTGAAACTTGTTAACTCTTGAAAAAGTTCAAACATGTTTGTACTTTTCCACGAGTAAAATGTACTCTTGAGGTTAAAATTTGAAACATTTTAAACTCGTTGTAAGAACGTAGTGTCCCGTGCGTTTAACTTTGTGACTCGTGAGTCTACCGTGGGAACTATTTTTAGAAACAATAATCAGGGACATAAATATCAGTTACTTAGACTTTTTAAAGACAAATTCTGCTTAACAAAGTTAAGTAAGTTATTGATAAGGTGACAGAGTGGGTAGAAAAGAAAAAATTGCTTGAAGTTTATATATAAATTTTGTGTATTTGGGACTGAGCTCACAACCTTAAGACAAACCAGTATTGAGGAACAGCGTGAGAACATTTTATGACACTTCATGGCAGCCTAATCTGAGGTTTGCCAGTCACGTCCAGAAGCCATCTCTACCAGTGCTGTTGAAGAAGACAGGGTTGTGTTCACCTCTCCTGCACCCCTGTTCCGTAGGACAACACCAACTCTTTCATTATGCGGATGTTAAAGGCTGGGTTTTATTGTCAAGCCATGATGCCAGATTCCCGATCTCTTTACTGAACTTTACTGAATCAAAGGGTTCTATAGGAGGTGCTGCCTCAAAAAGGCAGCCAGCATTGTCATGGACCCACACTACCCTGGCCATGCTCTCATTTCATTCCTGCTGAGCAGAAGGTATAAGAATCTGAAAACCATGACCTCCAGGTTCAAGAACAGCTTCTTCCCAACAACCATCGGGCTTTTGAACGCAACAAATGCTAACTAAACTATGAACTACAAACTGCCTTGTTTGCACTAAGGACTTTGGGATTTTTGCAATAATACTGGATTTTTTAATATATATTTTCTTTGTTTAGTATATTATCTATGAGTATTGTGTTTACTGGCCTGTTTTGCTGCTGCAAGTGGAAACTCTTTAACTCAGAGGGCAGGCAGCATCTCTGGAGAGAAGGAATGGGTGATGGGATGACATTTCCAAATTGGGGGAGGGGGGGGAGGGGGGTGGGGTGGAGGAGAGAGGGTGGAGAGTGGAGGGAGAGGAGGGGAGACAGATGGGGGTGGCTGCATTCACTGGCTGCGGGTGCCTGTCACTGAAACAGGTAGGTGAGATTTCACATCCACCTTGTGTGTGTGTCTCTCTCTCCCTCCCTCCCTCTCACACAGGCTGAGAGACTCTGCCTCTGTGAGTGTACGTCCCTTTCTCCCCCTCTCCCTGGGCTCTATACGCTCATTGTTTCCTATGAGAGACTTTGAAAAATAAGAATCACATTTCACACATTGATTTTATGACTTTCAATTCTTAACATGACCATAATCACAATCTTTTACACCACCCATCACCACTCAGTGATACAGAGCTGCAGCCTGCTGCTTTAGCTGCTTTGCAATCTGAATATGGAGACGGCCGTCTTAGTGGAGCAGATTCACCATTTGATGAAGGGACAGACCTGGGAGATTAGTTCCGTTATCCCTCTGATGCACGGAGCGGGCGATGCCTTGCCGGGTCGCCGCTCCGGAGTGCTGTGACCGCCGACCACCAACATCAAGCAGCCGCGGTCTGCGGTTTGTGGTCTGCGGTCTGCGGTCTGCGGTCTGAGGGTGGCGCTGGGTCAAAAAAAACGCGGAGTCAGAGTCGAAGCTCCAACCTGGACTCCAATAGCCTTCTTGCAAACATTTTCTCCAAATGAGCCAATTTAAACAAGGCAGGCTTTTTATAGTATTTAAAAAAAAAGCATGACATCATTTTTTTAACATGTGATGATTTTTAAACATTTCGATATACATTGTTGCCTCAAGATTAACGGGAGCGGAACTTGGTACACTCGGGAGACGAACTTGGAACATCGCAGAAATGGGAAGTAAACGGGAAACTTAGACATAGCCGTGGGAACTCGGTTAAACTCGGGATCAAAAACTTGTAGTATCGTACGCAACCACGAGTCTTTCACTCGGGGTCACTCGTGGGTCAACTCGCACAGTGAGACAGCCCTTTTACTCTTGAAAAAGTTCAAACATGTTTGAACTTTTCCACGAGTAAAATGTACTCTTGAGGTTAAAATTTGAAACATTTAAACTCGTTGTAAGAACGTAGTGGCCCGTGCGTTTAACTTTGTGACTCGTGATTCTACCGTGGGAACTCTTTTTAGAAACAATAATCAGGGACAGAAATATCAGTTACTTAGACTTTTTAAAGACAAATTCTGCTACAAAGTTAAGCAAGTTATTGATAAGGTGACAGAGTGGGTTGAAAAGAAAAAATTGCTTGAAGTTTGTATATAAATTTGTGTTGTGTTGTGTTGAAAAGCTTTTTGCTGATCCGTTTGATTCTCACTGTTTGTTTACTTCATTGCACAATAAAAGAGAGTTCTTTGCTATCAAGATCAAATTGATGTCTGGAAGTCTTCATTTTAATATCACTACAAAGTCTCATGACTTGAATGTAATATTCCTTTCATCATAAAACACAAAATAGAGGAAGGCAAAATATATTCACATCTTAATTCTCACAATCATTTGTGAGATTTAAGGACTCAGCTGCCTCATATGCTGTGCTTTTTAAATGTTTAAAATTGTCCCCTCTCAGTAGATCAGAAAATAAGACAAACAGCACGGTGAATGTGAAACAAAGTCTTTATTCATCTTGTTCAATATAAAAAATGCTTTTTTGCACATATTGAGAAAAGGAGCACCACAGCAAACAACACAGTGGTCTGAAAAAGGGCTCATACATGAAAATCAACAAATGAAGCACAAATAAAAGTATTTCCACTATATACTAATTCAGCTGAGAAATGCACAAGTCTAAATTCAGGCAATAAAAGATATAATGCAATGCGCTAAATGACAAGTATTGAGATCTACAATCAGATAAGCAGATGCATGATAACCACGTTTTAAAGGAAAGACAGATGCAATGAAATTACTTTTACACCACAATAACAAATAAAATCCACACTTAAAGTTAAACAAAGAAAAGTCAGCAGGATTTAAACTAAACATGAAATTAACTGGATTTTTCTGCATGTGGGCTCTCCTCATGCAGTGATGTACCTGTGGTCGGCAGCCGCTCAAAATAAGCTGTCCTGCCACAGCACACTGCCCAATTCTGAATTATAGTAGGAGCAGAGATGGTCTCTCTGCTCTTTTGCACTGTTGGTCCCCGTGTTACCTCGAAAACACTGCAGTGGCACCAAAGTCTCGTCGTTTGTACCACTCCTCCACGCACCTAGTGTTATTCTCCCTGTTTGACTGTCCACTAATTCACCGGCCTGCATGGCTGTTGCTGATCCTGAAGCTGCACCTCTGATATGGACCAGGTTGTGCAAAACACATGCAGCAAACACAATAGTCTCTACGTTCTTTGGCTGGCATGACATCATTTTTTTAACATGTGATGATTTTTCAACACTTCGATATACATTGTTGCCTCAAGATTAACGGGAGAGGAACTTGGTACACTCGGGAGACGAACTTGGAACATCGCAGAAATGAGAAGTAAACGGGAAACTTAGACATACCCGTGGGAACTCGGTTAAACTCTGGATCATAAACTTGTAGTATCGTACGCAACCACGAGTCTTTCACTCGGGGTCACTCGTGGGTCAACTCGCACAGTGAGAGAGGGCTTTAAATCTTATGAGTTCTATGATTGTGTGTCTGCAACGCGCGGCGACCCAGGATTTTGGAATGCTCAAAATCTTCGCGCGTCAACTGCGTGACGTACCCCTTGCTCGCGCTGACGTACTGATAGCGTACGTGTCGCGTGGTGACGCATGGTTATGCACGGTGACGCACGAACATTGCCTACGCTAACTTATTATATGTCAACATCCGTAACCATGCGCCGCCCGTACGCCGTCGGCGCGCCATTTGCGCGCCATTTGAGCGGCGCACCACGTGACCACCCGGGTATAAAGCGCGCGTAGTTTTGAAAAAATTTCACAATAGTAAATTTGATTTTCACTGGGAAAATTCTTGCCAATTTCCCTTAGATCGGACTAAGTACGAACGACATCGCAAATGGCTCCCAAAAGAAGCAGGACTCTCAAGAACACTTGGCGCGCGACTGTCGTACTGCTAGATGATTTTCGATCGACAGTCACTACTGGCCTGTCGCGTAAATGACGCGCAAATGGCGCCCAAGTGGGACAGGCCCTTAAGAACCATTCCGGTATGATTTTCAAAGACAGGATCATGTAGGTGGAAATGGGAAGGCAAAAGGCAGAGGTCAGAAGATTCCAAGCCCATTCTCTAGTGGTTTGGTGAAACTGGCCGGGATGAGAGGACTAATTGGATGTGAGGGTATATATGTTGGAGGGAATTTTAGAGCTATACCTATTTCTTTTTTTTTTTTTTTTTAATTTTTATTTATTAGAAGTACATTACATCACAGCCACATACATTAATACTCGTCATTTATATCTTCTTACAATTAATGTACTCCCTTTATTTTTTTTTTTACGCTAAAGAAAGAAAAGATTGAAAGAGAGAAGAAAGTGAAGGAAAAAGTGCAAGTGTAGAAAAGTGTAGAAAATGTAACAACAAAAAAAAAAAAAGGACGAGGACCCTATGAAAGCGAAATTAAAAACAAAAAAAAAAAGAGTTAAGAAATAGGCCCTAAGAAAAGAAAAGAGAGAGAGAAAAAAAGAAAAACAAATGTTTTTTTTTTTTGAGCATCACGTAAATAGGACATACCAACTCTTCAACTATCATCCCCCTTACCCGACCTCAATTTTTTATTTTTTTAAAGTACTTTTGCACCCTATGTTTGTAATAATTCTATAAATGCAGACCACGTCAGGTGGAAGTGATCTGGTTTACCTGCTAGGAGGAGTCTTATCTCTTCAAGGTGTAGTGTTTCAAACATATTTGAAATCCACATATTTATAGTTGGTATTGGAGCCTTCTTCCAAAATTTTAGAATTAGCTTTTTTCCAGTTATTAACCCATAATCCATTAATTTCTTTTGAAACACATTTAGTTCTGGATCATCTTCCGTTATTCCGAAGATAATCCATTCTGCTTTGGGTATCAGTCTTGTTTTAAATAACTTTGTAAAGATTTCAAAAATTTCATTCCAAAATTTTTGAATTTTTGTACAGAAGACAAATGAGTGCGCTATAGTTGCTTCTTGGGATTGACATTTATCACAAATAGATGATACGTTTGGGAAAATTTTATGAATTTTAGTTTTCGAATAATATAATCTATGTAAAATTTTAAATTGTATTAAAGTGTGTCTTACATTAATCGAGCATTTATGTACTTTTAATAAGTATTCATTCCAACTTTCCTTTGAAATTTTAATAGCTAACTCTTGTTCCCAGTCTCTTCTGATACCCTCCGTAGATGGTATTTGTACATTTAAGATAATATTGTACAAATATGATATTAAGTTTGCTGATTCCGCTTTTGTCTGCATTGCCTCGTCCAGTACATCTGCTGGGTTATTATGATGATCTTTTATATATTTTTTCAAATAGTCGCATATTTGAAAGTATTTAAAATATTGATTATTTCCGAGTTTATATTTTATTTGTAATTGTTGAAATGAAAGTAATTTTCCAGTTTCATACAAGTCACCAAGCGTTTTAATTCCTAGTCTATCCCATTGTGTATAAGCTTTATCTATAATAGAAGGACTAAACGAAGGGTTATTGACTATAGGTAATAAAAGTGATAAGTTTCTTAATTTTAAATTTTGTTTTATTTGTTTCCAAATACGGATTGTACTATGAATAATTGGGTTCTTATTATAGTTTATGTTATTCAATTTCATTGGAGAGAGGAGGATCGCTCCAATGTTTCTAGAGGAGCAATCCTCTTTCTCCATTACAATCCAGTCTACTTGCTGGGCGGAGTTATCCATCAGTTGAATCATGTTTTTAATATTTACTGACCAATAATAATACATAAAATTGGGTAGTGCTAGACCTCCCAATACTTTAGATTTATTCAGATGGGTTTTTTGTATTCTATGTGATTTATAGTCCCATATAAAATTAGTGATATCTGAGTCGAGTTTTTTAAAAAACTTCTTAGGTAAGTATATAGGAATTGATTGAAATAGGTATAAAATTTGTGGTAAAAAGATCATTTTTATTGCGTTTATTCGGCCTATTAAAGACATCGGAAGCGTTTTCCAGAATTTAATTAATGTATTCAGTTTATTAAGTAGGGGGTCAAAATTTGCCCTGAGCATACCTTGATATGCTCTGGTAATTTCGATTCCCAAATATTTAAATTTTTCTGTAGCTATTTTAAAAGGGAATTTTAAAAGATGTGTTGAATCTTTCGGTTTTATTGACATAATTTCACTTTTATTCCAATTTATTCTATATCCAGAAAAAGATCCGAAGTCTTCAATTAAATTTAATATATTTGGTATAGTGATTTGAGGTTTTGTAATATACAATAATATATCATCCGCGTATAAAGATATTTTATTATATGAGTCTTTAGTATTATATCCATGAATATCAGGGTGTATTCTAATTTTTTCTGCTAGCGGTTCAATAATGAGAGCAAACAGCTGTGGTGATAATGAGCATCCTTGTCTATTTCCCCTTGATAGTTGAAATTTCGAGGATAATATGTTATTAGTAAGTATTCTAGCTGTAGGTTTGTTATATAGTAACTTAATCCATAAAATAAAATTCTCTCCCAGTTGAAATTTTTGTAATACTTTATCCATATAATTCCATTCTACTTGATCAAATGCTTTTTCAGCATCCAGCGAAATAATTGATAATTCTTGATCTTCAGATTTGTGTGAGTGCATTATGTTGAGTAGACGTCTCATATTATTAGAAGAGTATCTCTTAGGGATAAACCCTGTCTGATCTGGGTTTATTAATTTACTAATGTATTTACTTAATCTTCTGGCTAATGTTTTCGCTAATATTTTTTGATCTGTGTTTAACAATGCTATAGCTCTATATGAGCCAGGATCTTCTAAATCCTTATTTTTCTTAGGTATTAATGTAATCGTTGATTCCGCTAATGTATCAGGTAGTATTCGTTTTTTAAAAGCGTATTGGTACATTTTTTGTAATCTTGGTATTATTTTTTCATAAAAGTTTTTATAAAATTCATTAGTAAATCCATCAGGGCCTGGTGTTTTTCCATTTTTTAGTGAGTTTATTGTATCTTCTAATTCCTTAATTGAGATTTGTGCACCCAGTTCCTCTTGTTCCTTCAGCTCTAACTTTGGAAGATTACAGGTATCCAAGAACTTTGTGATATTATTGGAATCAATTATCGTTTTAGATGTATACAAATTCTCGTAAAATTGCGCAAATCTTTTATTAATATCCTTCGGTGTTGTTAATAATTCCCCTTTATCTGATTTGATCTTTGGTATAGTATGTTCCTTTTCTCGTTTTTTTAGCTGGCGAGCCAAAAGTTTATGCGGTTTATCCCCAAATTCAAAGTGCTCTTGTTTTGTAATTTGAAAAAGTCTTATAAGTTTGGCAGATAATAATTTATTTAATTTAAATTTTAAAATTATTATTTTATTATGTTTATCTATTGTTGGATCTTTAGCATTATCTATATCCATTTGTCTAATAAGTTCTTCTAACTGTCTTTGTTCATTCTTATTCTTTTTATTTTGAAAAGCTTGATATGAAATTATAATACCCCTAATGTATGCTTTAAAAGATTCCCAAAGTAAAGTAGGCGATATATCTGAAGTATCATTTGTTTGAAAAAAGACCTCCATTTGTTCTTTTAAATATATACTCGCTTGTGGATCTTTTAAAATTTGAGAGTTAAATCTCCAGAATGAATTATTCTTAGACAATCCTTCCAGTTTTAAAAAGAAAGTTAGTGGAGAATGGTCTGAAATTGAATTTGTATGATATATTGCATTAGATGTTTGGGGGATTAATTTTGTATCCAGCAGAAAGTAGTCTATACGTGAGTATGTCTTATGTACCATTGAGTAAAACGAATATTCCCTGCCAGTTGGGTTCACAATTCTCCAAACATCTGCTATATTAGTGTTGTTTATGTAGGTATTGAGGAGTTCCCCAGTTTTCGATTTCATATTCCCTCTCTGTTTTTGACTTGATTTATCTAAGTACGGGTCTAAAACACAATTAAAGTCTCCGCCTATTATAACATTTTGATAGTTTGACTCTGCAATTATATTGAAGATTTTATTGAAAAAGTGGGGGTTATCAAAGTTAGGGGCATATATATTTACCAAAGTAAGTGGAGTGTCATGGATTTCTCCATTAACTATTAGGTATCTCCCTTCTATATCTGTTATAATATTCTTTGCTTTAAATGGTATACCTTTTCTTATGATAATTGACGTGCCTCTAGATTTTGAAGTGAATGAAGAGTGGTATGTTTGACCTATCCATTTCGCCCTCAGCCTAACTTGGTCCTGAGGTTTTAGGTGTGTTTCTTGTAGGAAGGTAATGTCAGAATTATACATTTTTAGCTGAGCTAATATCTTACCCCTTTTGATAGGTTCATTAATGCCTCTTATATTCCAACTACAAAATGAGACTCCTCCTAGGTTCTTTTGTGTGGTGTCATGCATTTTGAATAATTATAGTACCTTTGAATCTTGTGGTGCGTCCATATCCCAGGTCTTTAGGTATTGGGGGAGTTTTTGAATTATTAACTTTTGTTGGTATGTCCATATTATTCTTATCACTAAACACAAAACACAAACAAGTGATTTTATGTAATAAAAAAAAAACTAAAAGAGTGAGGCTACAGTGTCTATAGTCGGCACTGTAGCAAGTGACCCACCTGTAGGTGGGGAAAAACCTTATTTTGACTTCCATTGCGTTGTTGCTCAACTCGCTCCGCTCTCTTAGTTAATCATAACATATTAAAATATTAAAACGAGGCCTCACATTCATATATATAATACAATTTTACCCTGATATTTCCTTATAACATATATATATATCAGAGTTTAATTATTAAACCAATATTTTTGATTTCAATAAGAATCAGCTGTTGGTTGAAGGGGTTAACGAGACGTGCTCCTGGACATAAGCCAGGAGCTCGTTTCTCATCCCCTCCTCCTGCTTATAGACAAGGTTACAATTTATTAAAAATTCATATTAGTATGTTAGTTCATTATTTTTTTTGTTTTTTTTGTTAGTATTCTAATCTAACCTGCATAACTTTTAAAGTTGTTAATAGGATAAGTTCTTACAATTGGTTATAACATTTTAATCAATAAGCAATTATTTTCTAATTCATATCCCGTTATAAAGTTGTTTACACGTTTTGAACAGAAAATGTCCTTGCTTCAACATTCCGGAGATAACAGTGTAACTATCCCCAGACAAAACATAGCTGAGAATTATTCGGATCTGCCAAAGCTCCCTTTTATTTCTGTCTTTCAACAATCGTTTGGGCATATTTGAAAGCGTCTTCAGGCTTAACAAATGACTTTTCAAGACCATTAAAAGAAATACGCATTTTAGCGGGATAAAAAACCCCGAATCTGACCCCTTCTCTCCCTCTTAAAAGATCTTTAACCTTATCAAATTTGTTTCTTTTTTGCACAATTTCATGTGGGTAGTCCCTGAATATCTTAATAGTGTCTTTGTCCAGCCGTAATTGTACACCATATTTGATATGGGTCATAACATATTCCAGTTCTGCAGTATCTCGAAATTTCACTATAATATGTCGTGGATAAGCTTTTCCCGCATCAAATCTTTTTCCAAATCTTGGGACACGATGAGCCACTTCGATTTTCGGTTCCTTGGGAAGATTCAACAGTTGTTTCAACAAGCCCATGGCAAATTCACGTACCTGTTCCCCTTCTGCCCCCTCTGAAACACCAAGAATCCTCAGATTCTGGCGTCTAGAACGAGCTTCCAGGTCCAGGCATTTGAATGAGACTTTCTCTAATTGAGTCCCCATTTGTAGTGATGCTTGTTCGTTTTCTCGCCTCATTTGCTCATGTTCTTGCCTCAGTTTCGCCATGTCTTCAACAAGTCGTGCCGTATTTTTCTCCAATTCCGTGATTGTCTGCATACTTGCAGCTACTGTTTCAAGTACAGCCGTGAACTTATCCGTAGTAATTACATCCATCTTATCCATTTTCTCTGATAGTCCATCTTTCACCTCATCAATTCGTTTATTCATAGTGTCCAGTAAATCCGTCATATTCTTCTGGTTACCAGCATTTAAATCCTTCATCATCTTCTGCATTCCTTCCATCATTTTTGCCGAATTTTCCTTCATTTCCTTCTTATCTTCCACCCTATTATCCGAGATCTCATCTTTCAAATTTTTCATTGATTTTTTCAAGTCATCAAAGTCTTTCTTAGATCTTGTATCCATTTCTGCAGCCACTTCAGAGACTTCAGAGGTAACTTCAGTTTCGAACTGTTTCGACAGTTTATTCACAGCTCTCTGAGGGCTCACAGCTGGAGTCAATTTACTCATTTAAAGGGCTTCAAACCACCGTTTAAAACATCGCGTTTAACGATGACGTCATCAGCGCGGTAACCAGAAGCTCCGGTAAGGTTTTTAAAAACAATCCCGATTTTCGGACCCGTTTTACACGATAAATCGTGAAGTTTTTCGGGAGAGGAGCTGGGTGCACGTCTGTTAGTCTAAGCTATACCTATTTCAAGGCGATGGTAAAGCCGTGTGTCAATGGCTTTGTGGAGAAAGTGAAGATGAGGACCTTGATTGAGCAGGACCTGGCATGAGGAAGAACTGGACAAGGTCAAAGGTCTTAAGTGATAGGGGCAGAATTAGGCCATTTGGCCCATACTCCGCCATTTAATCATGGCTGATCTATCTCTCCCTCGTAACCCCATTCTCCAACAAACTTCATCCATTGATTTCAATGGCATGAACATCAGGAAGCTGGGTGATAAAAAAAATACTCCTTAGGCTGCAAAGAAGAAAGCTATTCCTGTGGCTCCATGATTCAAAAGGATGCATTGATCACATAGAAACCATGAAATCTGGATTCATGAAAAAAACTGACCTGGTGAACTGCATTTCCAACCTATCGCTTTGGAAACTATGAAGAAAAACCTTTAAATATTCTGTTGCGATAACCTGGTATAAGATTCTGTTTGAGTTAGTTATTGAGTCTTCAGAACACAAAGACTGAATCTGAGAAGGTAACCACTAAATCACAACTGAAACAGGTATTGTGCATCACAGAGAATCCATTGGATTAGTTTAAGTAACACTGCAGAAATAGCTAGCAGTCTCTTACCTTTAGGGTAAGCTAACAGAAACCGTAACATAAACCATGGCAACGGACGTGTTCTGGAAATCATAAACAGTTTGGACTTCTTGTAAGTTAACCAAGAAAACATATCACACTACACAGTTCTGGATGCTGGGACCGCCATAATAAAATAATTATTGCATTGAATTTTTGAATGATTTCACTAGATTAAGTATTGACTTAAAATCATTGCCCAGCATTGCCAGAAACAAAGACCTCCTGACAGTAAAAGTCGAACTGCCTCCTCCCTCGACTAAATGAAGAGAACGCGGTTAAAACTACAAAATAGTCATATGTCCACATTTCCAGTTAGCTCTCTTACAGCAGGAAAACAATACATTGACATTAGATTGCTGCCAATTAACCGGATTATAAATAGATGCTTTCTGTTAAGTTTAATAGCGCTTAACGCTTAAAGTGTTGAACAACTTGGGGCCAAAATCATAATCATTTCAACACTATGATCCCTAAATCCAATAGTAGCCTTCTGAGATGTAAATTACTCCATATGAGTGTTTTTTCTTTTTCAGAATGTTAGCTCTACCAGAGTTTGGATATAGCTGATTTGACTGATTTGATAGCTGGCATTTCTCATCCAAGGGTAAGTTCTTTACACTTTACAATCTCAATGTACAAATTTTGCTTCCTCGTGTGGAATTCATTTTATTTTTATTTGAAATGAAACTCAGACAGGAAGTAAACAAGCACCAATTTGCTGTCCTTCATTTTCTGTCCAGCAAGAAATGAAATGAAGGACAGCAAATTGGTGCTTGTTTACTTCCTGTCTGAGTTCCGTTTCCAGCATTTATAGTATAAATCCTAATATTCATCTGACGCAAGGAAAAACTATTAATAGGTAATAAATCACAATGCTGAAATCTTTAAAATGAGCTATTATAATCAATTCTCCTTGGGATAACATTTGATCTATTTTTGGAAAAAAGTATCAAAAATAATTGAAATAAAACCAGAAAATATGAAAGCCCATCAGGCTTTCTATGGAAGAGATGCAAGTTTTAATTTTTTAAACATTCAGATGAAGTCAGCAAGAGCAGTGTCTTCATCAACTTTTACCAATTGTCCCCTTCTCTTTCTGACACTCTGCATATTCAACCATTTACACAAAGGTCTAATCAATTGAGATAGTTTGCCCAAAATCTATGGAGCGAAAGAATAGGTGACAGAAAGGTCTCGACCCAAAATGTCACCAATTATTTCGCTCCATAGATGCTGCCTCACCTGCTGAGTTTCTCCAGCATTTTTGTCTACCTGGGAACTTATCAAGATCAAGCAACCTCTTTGCAAAGGTATGACAATATATTTCAATGGGCCAGAATGCTACTTTCCTCTCATGCAAAGTTCTTGAATTGTAGCACTTCAGTAGAAATTAAGAAACTAGGAATTTCTAGTTTTCATTCTGTGCTGCAAAAATAAACTGTGTGTTACGCAGAAGCCATTAAACATTTTGTGATTTCGTGTGGTTGCGCTAGAGTACAGACAAGCATACACGTGTTTGTGTGCATAAAAAAGTTAAGTAAAACTTGATGCATTGTTTCATATCCAAACAAAGAACAACTATAGGACCACTCAAGACGGGGCTGCTTCATGGCTGTGGGTAGAATTGTTGTCAGTGACATGGGTTTGATTCATGTTAATATGTGGAAAGTTCAATAAGGATAGTTACATTTTTAATCCATGGCTTCTTGTGATTTGACTTGGTTACATTTTGCTCTGACGATATGGCATGCACGAAAAGTGATAAGACCCCTTGGAAAATGTTTCCACACACTTTTACACAGATAGCACTATCAGGCAATTAAACCACTGTTAGTTACATAGTTTAAATGCTCAGTAAAATTCTTATAACTCATTGAACATAACCATATCTAACAGCTGACCTACATTTAATGATAAGACGCACAAAGTTAAACTGAAAGTGTCACTTATCAGTAGCTGCGACAGTGACTGGTTAGAAACTCTATTCTGCACGGAGCAGTGAGAGTCAGAATAATCTATGTCTGCAAATCCTTGCTCATGTCTTTAGAAGGAAGAAAGTATTAGTACAAGAAGCATCTTATATACTAAAAATACATTTCATATTTTCTTAATTGTAGTTTTATAAAGGCCTGGAAATGTAACACACAGCATGAATGTAGAAAACTGGCACATGGCCACATAGGATTATTTGCCATTCAGCTACTTAAATTCCTGCTCATCCGATTACATGAGATGATATTTTCAATGCCCCACGTGATTTTCTGCAGATGATCAAACTGAAGGTTTGTCGACAATGGAAGAACCCATAGCTGCGATCTTTACAATCCGTGCAGTGAAGAGAAACAATGGCCTGACTGTCATACACATTATCTCGCTTAAATAAGTGATTAATACTAATTTCTAAGGTTAAAGAAACAAAATGGTGTAGATTGCAACCCTTCTCTGCAAATCATACAGTTCACAAATTTCAAGCCACACCAGACAGACAGCACACATATAGGTAGGATGTGCACGAAACAATATCATCCATTATTCAATGCTTCTTTCTAGTCATCATTAGCACTTAAAGTGAGAACCTTTGCTTTTACAGCCTTCTCCTTTGTTGCAGCTATCCTTGTCAAGGAGTACTCAATTGATTGATACCTGGAGTTTGCAACACTGAGCCTTGGAGGCTGCCCAGTGCAACATAAGGCAACAAAAAAAAACATCTTTGCAGCTTCAGATAAAATGTTACTTCTTGAGTTGTGACCACTTTACCATTAAACTTTCTGAGGTGTGTTGTTTGCAGAACAGACCTGTCTGGGGGTCCCAAGATAGAGGAGGCAAAAAGAGCTCAAGTTAAACTCCATGTCCAAGGCACTTCAATGAGACCCACTCCCACCTTCTGCTCTGTGGGGAGCAACCTGAGGAACATCCACAGCCCAAGGCTCTGAAGGTCAGCGGTATCAGTGATTTGTGACCTACTGCAAATAGAGCTATAGCCTCTCACCCACACTCAGCTCTCACAGCAAAGGTCAGTTTCACCTTGAATTTCTTGGCTCCAGTTTATCAGACGATATTTAATCTGTGCCACATATCCCAATTTGGAGGAGTACATGGCCCAATCAGCATCAATGGTGCTGAATTGCATATGGTTGCAAGTTTCAAGTTCTTTTACGTTAATGCTACTCACAATGTGTCATGGTCCAACTACATTGAAGCAACAGCCAAGAAGGCACACCAATGCCTTTCCTTCCTCAGAAGACTAGTTAAATTTGGCATGTCTCCAATGCCACTTACAAACTTCCTCAGATGCATGATAGAAAGCATAGAGTCAGGATGTACAGTATCACAGCTTGGTTTCGGAACACTATGCCCAAGACCACAAGAAATTGTAGAGAGTTATGGGTGTTAACCAGTCCATCACACAAACCAGACTCTCCACCATTGACTCCATTTACATTTTGTGTGGCTACAGAAAAGCAGCCAACATAATCAAACACTTGTCCCATCCTGGTCATCTTTCTTCTTCCCACACCGGTTGGGCAGAAGATACAGAAGTTTGAAAGTGCACACCACCAGACTCAGGAACAGCTTCTTCCTTCTTAACGGTCCTTTCATAACCCAGGGTACTGTTCAATTCATCTCTACCCCATTGTGGACATTGGGCTTTGTCTATGGAACTGGTGGTCTACAATGCTGAGAAGTATATTTTTCACTCTATCTTCCCCTTTGTTCTACCTATTGTAGTTGAGGTTTGCTTGATTGTACTTATGTACAGTATAGTGTTATCTCATCTGATTCGATCGCATGCAAAACAAAGCTTTTCACTGTGCCTCAGTACGTGTGACAACAATAACATAAAACCTAAACCTAATTTGCTGGGTTCAGGACTTTTGGGACTATCAGAGTATGTAGTGTGAAGACACAAGGAACTGCTGATGCTGGAATTGTACAATGAACACAATGTCCTGGAATAACTTGGAGTAAATATCTGAAGAAGGGTCCCGACCCGAAACGTCAACTATCCATGTCCTCCAGATATGCTGCCTGACTCCCTGAGCTTCTCCATCACTTTGTAAACTATGACTAGTATTGGACTGTAGGCTAATGAAGATTTGGGTAGTGATATGCATTCATGTCACCTTAAGATCCTAAATTTCTATATTGATTGCATGAATGGATAATTGAGTAAACAGGAGGAAAGAAAATCTCATGGTTTTTGTCATATATTTGCAGAGATTCCATATCTTTTTATTACAGAGGCATCATTTTTTCAGCTATGTGGAATGCTGTATTTTGGGGACAAGCAGTAAACCCTCCTTCCCTGATTTTGATTCCTTTGTGTCCTCTGGCACATATTCCCCTTCTAAATCTCCTCTGCACTTCGATACAAATCAATGTCGGAGCAACTGGAACTTAATTATAGAAAAGCACAAAGACCTTTGCGCAAAATACAAAGTGCTGGAGTAATTCAACGGGTCAGGCATCATCTCTGGAAGACATGAACAGGGGATGTTTCAGGTCAGGAACTTCTTTAGACAGCTGGAAAAGAGCTGTGGGCAGGACTAAGCCTGGCAAGTGACAGCTGGACACAGATGAGGGGAGCGTATCAATGACAGATGGGGGGGGGGACAAAGGCTAGAGGTATAAATGGAGACAAAAGGAGAGAAGAGGAGTGAAATAGGAGAGAAAGGTAAAGTCAGATAGAGGGATATAGATTCAAGATTCAAGATTCAAGAAATATTTAAGATAAACTCTCTTGGATATAGGTGGAAAGAGATGGGGGGGGGGGAAGAAAAAAGGGGGGGGGCACAAGAGTGGGAGAAATGGATGTGCACTAGCAAGGGGGCCACAGGAAAGAGCGGGGATGATAAATGGAGAAGGGTGTTACCTAAAGTTGGAGAATCCAATGTTCATACCATTGGGTTGTAAGCAGAATATGAGACGCTTACTCATTTCCTCCAATTTGTGTGTGGCCTCACCCTGGCAACAGATGAGGTCCAGGACAGAAAGGTCAACATGGGAATGGGAAGGGGAGTTAAAATTTGTATCAGCTGGGAGATCCAGCAGGCCTCGATGGACTAAATGCAAGTGTTCAGTGAAATGGTCACCAAGTCAGCACTTGGTCTTGGTGATGTAAAGGCGGCCACAGTGGGAGCACCAAATACAGTACATGAGATTCGAGGAGATGCATGTGAACCTCTCTCAGTTAGAAGGGCTTCTGTTGTCCCTTGAGGAGATAAGGGTGGAGGTGTAAGGACAAGTGTTACATGATCTGTGGTTGCAGGGTAAAGTACCTGGGGAGGGGATGAATGAATGAATGAGTTGCTAAGGGAGTGGTCTCTATGGAAAGCGGAGTGGTCTGGGGACGGGATGATGTGATTAGCAGTGGAATCTCATTGCAGGTTGTGGAATTGTAAGGAAGCGCAGGTAAGGAAGCGCATAAAAATACAGTTC
>CM075977.1:223483091-223580591 GCA_038087875.1 Malacoraja senta | reverse complement strand
AAGTGTCCAAATAACATTCACACAAGAATTCACAATATAACATGATTTTTAAATCTCATTGTCATGAATTTATAGGCCAAATGGAAGGAATTTAGTGTTTAATTCCCGTAAATTAATGGACATTTAAATCATCTTGCGAGTGGGATTTTGTGGAATGGAATCGATTGGAACGTTGCGGTTTGCGGTGAATTTGAACCCCATATTGGCAGGCAAAACACTGCCGGTTCGTATGGGGCCCAAATCACATTTTTGCAATGTGAAATTTTGATTACAGGCATCCTAAGAAGCAGGTATATATGTAAAATAAACGACTTCTCTCTTTTATCATTTTACCATCTCTTTCTCCAACTGTCCCGGAGATAGAATAATAGGGATAGATTTTAAGATTATGATGTTCTGAGACTGAAGGGACGAGGATTGATTGCCTGGAGGAAAAGGTAAATCAGAAAGCTGAAGATTTATACTTAGAATAAATACTAACAGTTTAAAAGATTTATGAGGCGTTGAAAGGATTAGAATTGCATATTATTATTAGCCTTGAACCCCAGTTGGGCCTTGTACCTCAGTAATTCAGTGACATCTGAATGAACTGAATTTATTTTTCCTACAACTTTCCTACTAACTGACTATTCTGTTGGCCCTCGGCCTGCTTCCTATCTGGTGGCTTGCAAGACCTTCTCCCAGTACTTGTTGCCAGTGTTCTTCTCTGGTATGGTTGGTGGTGTAGAGAAGGTCAAACAGAGCAACTCTAACCGCAGTACTGATTGACAATGCAATTAACACCTATTGAACTGGACGAGTTCCAGGCGCCAGTACAACACTATGTTCCAACAAATTGATCCTTCAATCATATTTGAAGCAAAGGGCATGAAAGCATACCAACACTATTACTTTCTCAGATGGTGAAGGAAATTTGGCATGTTTCTGATTTCTTCATTTGCAGTGTAGAAAGCATCCTATTTGGATGCATTATAGCTCAGTATGGCAACTGCTCTTCTCAAGACCGTAAGAATTTGCAAAGAGTTATGGATGCAGCCCATTCCATCTTGCAAGCCAGCATTCCATTGACTTCCTCTACACTTCACATTGCCTCAGGAAATCAGTTAACATAATCCAGGATCACTCACACCCCAGTCATTCCCTCTTCTCTCTTCTCCTTTCTCCTGTGACGTAGAAGATGCAAAACCTTAAAGCATGTAACATTGGATTAAAAAACAGCTTCTTCCCCATTGTTATCAGACTCTTGAATGGCTCTTCCATAAGTTAAGGATGTGTTCCCTAACTCCCAATCTACCTTGCGGCCTATTCCTTCTCTCCAGAGATGGTGCATGTCCTGCTGAGTTATTCCAGCTTTTTGTGTCTATTTCTGGTACTGATGAAGGCTGGTGAGGATGGATATATTGCTGGGTTTACAGCAGGGTCATCAAAGATGGCCTGGAGGGGCTGGGGATCCATTTGGGGATCCATCTGGAACATCCTGGTTCAGCAGTAGTGTAATTAGGTTCCCTTCAGCGGTGGAGTTTGTCATCTCTGGGACACTTATCCAGTAATTGAACTGTTAAATCTCCAGTTTTTGCTGATGCAAAGACGTCATGAAATGTGAACTACTGACCTTATTGCGATGTCATTGAACCTCTTGCTTTTATAGTGTACGTAGGAACTGCAGATGCTGGTTTAAACCGAAGATAGACACAAAATGCTGGAGTAATTCAGCGGGACAGGCAGCATCTCTGGAGAGAAGGAAAGGGTGACGTTTGGTGTCGACACCCTTCTTCAGACTCAAGACAAGTCTGAAGAAGGGTCTCGACCCGAAACGTCACCCATTCCTTCTCTCCAGAGATGCTCCCTTGTTAAATTAACAGGCAGCATATTCTGCATTGTGGTAACAATACAATTCTTGTATGTCCATGTTATATCCTATCATTACCTTATACTGTAATTATATGGTGAAAGAGAAAAAGAGAAAGCCAGCCATACAGTTCTTTGCTTCATTTTCAATTTGTCCACCCATTTTAGTTTAATTTATTATTATTGTCACATGTACCAAGATATAGTGAAAGGCTTTGTTTTGCACACAATCCAATGAAATCATACCAGGAGTGCAATCACGCACAAGTAAAAGAGTGGAACGATTATAATGCATAATATTAGATCCTCTTGTGGCACAGCATACAATGAGTTGCTATGTTCTGGCACCATCATGCATCTATCAAATCTCCAGTCCCTGAAAATATTGTCCAATTTTGTCCTGAGGAGATATGCAGTTCTTATTTTCTCTTTAAAGCCTCGTGTTCTGCTGGCAACAATACAATTATTGGCCCATCTATTAGATATTCCTACTTTCAACATAATAAAGTAGAGCAATTAGCACAATTTTATAGCTGGAGGATTGAATTTGGGCCAATGTGACACGATGGAAGTCTGACTCTCATTATCTTAGTTGTAAAATTCATGAAATTTGTTTGTTTGGGCTTAGGTCCATGATCCAAATCCAACTACATTTCAATGAAAATTGGTAATCTGACTAAGTCTGTGCAGACTGCATCTGACTGAGGTGGAAAGTTCATTGTAATTTATCAAAGAATTGAAGTAAAGTAGATTACTGGGACAAACTAAAAATAGCTATACATTTGGATACGAGACACTGGATCTGCAAGATTTTTAATGCTGACCCTAGGAAAGTCAAAACTTGATTGATTTCCCAGCACTAACAATCGTCACGATGGTTGACACAACCACTAAGGAAGCACATGAATAAACTTTTTAGTTCCCCACAAGTGTGCCGATGATGCTCATTTTCATAGCAAATATAAACAGTAAGTGCGAACTGTTGCCTGCATTTTCCAGTATGAAAACTTAGATTGGAAAATGTTTACTTGACGGTTGAAAGATCTTTTCTAACTTGATGAGAGGCAAGCTGGAACTGCCAAATTCTCTCTGCAATTAACCAATAAAAATGGATTTAAAATATCTCCAGCTGATGAGAAATAGATAATAAATCATTTAAACAAATTTATTTAATTAACATATTTAACTAAGGTTTAGTACACAGTTCAAGCATTATTACCCAAGACTAGGCAACACATCTGGTTCATATTTCATTACCATTGTCTATTCCTGTTTTCAATCCATTTCATTATGATGACACGAGGAGGATCTTTGATCTGATGTGGAGTTAAAAAGACAAAATGCACAAGAGACAAAGATTAGCAGTCTAAACTAAGAATAGTCAAGCATATTTTACATTAATGAATTTATATTCATCAGACAAATATACAGGCAAATAGGAATTATCTTTGTTGTCATCCCTCATATTCTCTGCAAAATTGTTATAGAAAATGTGTTAATTCCAATTTAACTCCAATTTAATTTCCAATCTAATTTCCAATCTAGCCTGTTCATTTCTGAGTTCATAGTTCAGAAGAAATTTTCAAGGTTGTATTTTAAAAGGCAGTGACCACATGATCATTTAAAAATAGTGGTTCATCTCCACTTAATCACAACTAATTAATGAAATCTCTTTGACATAATAGATTTCTTTAAATGAAAAATGAATTGAAAATGAAAAAAATTAGAAAACCTTTTTAGTTTAATATAATGTGATATTAAGCCATACAAATTATTTGTTAAACATGTATTAAAACAATGCCCATCAAATGCTTACCAGGCTTGATAAACAAGTGAACTGTTAAACATAAACATTTAAAAAAGATGATCCTTCATCAGAACTAGGAAGGAGAGAAAAATGTTAATTTGAGGATGCAGAGAAGGTAATTGGTTGATTGAAAGGTACACCATAGAAGCAGGTCCATCGGCCCACAGAGATCTTGCCGACTGTCGATCACCTGTACAGATTAGTTCCATGTTATCCCACTTTCACATCCATTCCCTTTACACCAGAGGTAGTTTATAGAGGCAATTTACAGGTGAAAGAGGGAGGAATAGGTTAAAAGGAAAATATCCAATGGACGGAGGCCAGAATTGCCATGGGAGATAGATTGCAGGTGAACCCTTTGGTTAATGAAGGAACTGGGAGAGAAAGCACAATATAATAGCAAAATAGCTGTGAACTATGTTGGAGCTCCGGAAAAAGCCTCCCAGGACAGGCAGTGAAAATTGAGAGAGAAAATCACAGTCAAAATTATAGATGGATAACCTAGAGCCATATCATTCTTTTTTAGGAAAAGCTGGCACAGTATCTGTTTGCCCTGCAATCTATTTTCTGAGTAAATTGATTGTGCTTGTTTTATAAAAGGCTGCTGTGCCATATGCCATCATTGTTTGGGGCAATGTTGTCAATAAACAACAAGCCAATTTTCTTACCGCCAGGAGAAACATTAAACCACAACTTCCTCTGGAATGGAGTAGCATTATAATATAACGGGTGCCTTTAGAGCAACTTAAGGATCTCATGAGGTCTTAGATCAACCCGAATAACTCTTCAGTTTCAAGGAGTCTCCAAAACCATGCTCAAAATTCCTATTTGTTTTCTTTCCGTGATCTAGCACAGTAGCTTCTCACAGATCAAGGATCAATCAGTCAAATGTAAAGCTGTTTCTCCTTTGTCTCGATAACCTACTTAATTCCTACTTCAAAAATAATTTGCTACCCTGAATTTTCCATCTCAAACAGAAGTGATCTGTACAGTCTGAATGATTGCCAATTTGCACTGAACGAAAGTTGCATTTGTGATATGGACTCATGCCTAAATAAACAAATTTCACTAATTTTACGGCCAACAATATGAGTGCACTGTTTTCCCAGCCTGTAGTCGGGTTTCATAAGGTTTTGTGGATCACAAGTGGCTATTAGACTGGCCTGCAGACACAGTACCATACTGTTTCCTGTGGAACCACTCCAAGATGTGTTACAAAGTTCAGTCAAGTTATTGGAGTTACTGTAATAGGAAAGAGAACTCAATTTTGCAAACATTCTTCCTCCCTCTACAAACATAAATCAAATTAGACCAGAATTTTGACATTACTTCAGAACGATTTGCCTTTGATCCAACCATTTTTCCAAACATGACATTTCCATGATCCCTACAGCAAAAAACACCACCTAGAAAACCATTTATCTCCGTCAGAATCTATGCTCATGATCCTCTCTCTATCTACCTATCCATCCAGCTTTGAATCTGTTAAACAGTGCATTATCGATGGATGGAAATTATGATGAGACGACTTACATTTTTCAGACTAGTTCTTTTACGAATTCCCCCAAACCTGGTGATAAATCAAAATATAAATACCAGCAAGTGTAAACACAATGCATTTTTATTTTTATTTCATGAAGTCTTGAGGATAACAGGTAGGAAGGCAGTGAAGATCATTTCTACATCGTTGTTATTAGTGATTCCTCAATGATTATACCGATGTAAAGGATTTCTTTGTGTTTGGAAAAGAAAAAGCAAGTGTAGGGCAGGGAAGATCCCTGCTCGACCCAATGTTTTTTTTGGATAACCATTTTATAAGATAACAATGAATAAACAACTTTGCAAATGTTAGTGGGTGCAACAGGAAAAAGATTGTGGAATGTGCCAGTGACTGAAATGTGATATAACACTAAATGAGAAGCACTGGGTGGCAGGAATTCCCATGATGCTAATCTGAACATAAGAACATGGATCCCACTGTAAATACACAAGGAACTTAAAAATAGGTTAAATTCGAATAACTTAATACGTAAAATCGAGCAACATTTTACATGATTTGTGGTGAATTTCCAAATGATTTTGTAATGTTATTCATTGAGAAAATCTGGAACAACAGCTACAGATACTTAAATAGTTAATTATATTTATGCTCTTACCATGCTGGAAGTAACAGTAAAAGTTATTAAAATCAGCGTTAATTTATTGACTGGGCAGTGAATCATTTTACCCCAATGTACTATAAGTATATTCTCAAAGTTGACTTTCATGGTGTAGATGGCATCAAAATTACTTACTTGGTGTCTTGACATATAACCGGAGCTGTAACTGTCGACAGCATCTCATATTTCGCTTGGGCAGCTTCCAACCCAGTGGTTTCCCTAACTTCAAGTCACCCCTGCATTCCCTCTCCCTCCATCCCTCTCACCCACCCAAGTCGCACCAGCTTCTCTTTCTCACCCAACAAACAAATAACAATGGCCTGTATCGTTGTTGCTTTTTTGCATATCTTTCATTCATTGTTCTATATCCCTCTACATCATCGTCTATATCTCTCGTTTCCCTTTCCAGTGACTTTCAGTCTGAAGAAAGATCTCGACCCGAAAGGTCACCTGTCCCGCTGAGGTACTCCAGCTTTATGTGCCTATCTTCAGTTTAAACCAGCATCTGCAGTTCCTTCCTACACATTTATCATCTTTTACTTACTATATATAAATGCCTTTAGATGCCTATGATGTGAAATTCCCATAAATTGTGTGCTGGCGATATGGATATTCAGAAATCTGCAGTGCTGTCCGTGTCTTTGCTCTTCATCTCAGTTTTACAGAAATCTCTGAAGGTTTTGGCCAGTCTCTTGAGTGTCTGCCAAAGCTCATCACTTGCTGACTGCTGTTTATGTCACAGTAAATGTGAATGACCTTTCCCTGTATTTCAGTGGTGCTGGAATCTGAGTTCCCAGTAAATCTGATATCTATACTTAGTTCTGGGAGGATTCGTACATTGGAGTATGTGCTTATGGAGAAGAGTGAAAAGATCAGATGAAAAATTGAATACAAAAATGTTAAATACTCAACAAAAAAAAACAGGTGGTAAGATTCAAAGTGGCAACATGCTAGAAAGAATGAACATGTTTTTATTTGGTCGCTTTCATCCCTATGTCCTAAAATCACTAAAATACATTATGAGGCATATTTCAAATGTATCATGTAAGCAAGGAAACTGCAAAGAAATGATTATCAAGAAGTACTTTACTTGCAGTTCATTATTGTGATGTGTTTGTCCTTCAGAAATCATCAGGAAATCATAATTTTAAATATATTTAACATAGGACATAGAATAGTACAGCATAGGAACAGACCTTTTGGCTCATATATGCACCAGAGTATGATGCCAAGACCAACTCTTCCCTGTCTGCACATATTCATATTCCTCCTGTCCCTGCGTATCCATGTGCCTATCCTAGAGGGCCTGTCCCACTTGGCGATGTTTTCGGCGACTGCCGGCGTCATATCAGTGTTGCCAAAAGACTTTGAACATTTCAAAATCCAGCGGCGACAAAAAAATGTTGCAACACTTGAAAAAACACCGCACATCAAACGTCATCACGCCGTGTCACCGCCGCATCATGCTGCATCAGAACGCATCACGCCGCGTCATGCCGCAAATTTTTCGGTGACCTGATAGGTCAGTCAATGATGCCGGCAGCCGCCGAAAAAAATCGCCAAGTGGGACAGGCCCTTAAAGACTTAAATGCCACTATCATATCTGCTTCCACAGCCACTCGTGCTCTAGGCATCCACCTCCTGTGTAAACAACTTGCTCTGCACATCTTGTATTGTATTGTATTGTATATCTTTATTGTCATTTCCTGAGTATTCGCATACCCAGAGGAAACAAAAAAATGTTCCTCAACCAGTGTCCATTTCAGTGTGCAGTAAAAAATAAATAGAAGTAAAAATACATATATCATGAACAAATTAACACTCTACTCTACTAAACATCAACAGGCGTTCCGATCGGCAGCAGCACGACAGTGGCTCTGCTGCAGTGTGTCCAGGTTGGTGGTTGGTGCACGATACTTTGGCAGGGGACAAAGTCCGTTTATCAGTCTTATAACCTGCGGGAAGAAGCTGAGGAGCATCCTGCTGGTTTTGCACCTAATGCTCCGGTACCTCTTCCCAGATGGCAGGATGGAGAATATGTGATGCGATGGGTGGTAGGGGTCTTTGATGATGGAGATGGCTCTGCTGATACATCTCTTCCTGTATATGTCCAGCAGGAAAGGGAGTGGAGCACCAATAATCCTGCTGGCGGTCTTCACAATCCTGTCTAGTTGGTGCCGTTCGTACGCCTTGCAGCTCCCGAACCAGGAAGTGATGCCGTAGGTTAATGTGCTCTCGATTGTCCCCCTATAAAAAGTTCGTAGGTGTGTAGTGGGGAGACCTGCTTTACGTAGTCTTCGGAGAGGGTGTAGTCGCTGCTGGGCTCTCTTGACCAGTGCTGTGGTGTTGGTCGTGGACGTCAGGTCATCTGACAGGTGGAGTCCTAGGAACTTCACGCTGTTGACCCTTTCCACATCAGCTCCATCGATGTGCAGAGGTGTATGGTGTTGTTTTCCCGCCTTTTGAAGTCAACCACCATCTCCTTAGTTTTTCCCACGTTGAGAATGAGGTTGTGGAATTTGCACCATCCTGTGAGCAGCTCCACCTCCATCCTGTACGCCGACTCATCATTGTCACTGATGAGACCCACCACTGTTGTGTCATCAGCGAACTTGTTGATGAAGTTGTTGTTGAGTCTAGCAGTACAGTCGTGTGTTAGCAGACTAAACAGCAGGGGGCTTAGGACACAGCCTTGGGGCGAGCCAGTGCTCACGGCTATGGTTTTTGATGTCCTACTGCCCACCCTGACTGTCTGCTGCCGTTGCGATAGAAAGTTCAGGACCCAGTTACATGTGCCAGCATCAACCCCCAATAGCTCCAACTTCTCCACCAACTGCTGCGGAATGATTGTATTAAAAGCAGAGCTGAAGTCTATGAAGAGGATCCTGGCATAAGTATTTTTCCGATCAAGGTGTGACAGTACGAGGTTCAGTGTTGTTGAGACTGCGTCCTCTGTGGATCGGTTGGCTCTGTAGGCGAACTGCAGTGGGTCTAGGTCTAGGTCGGCAGGTAGACTATTTTTGATATGCTGCTTTTTGAAATCTTCTTTAAACTTTGCCATTCTCACCTTACAACTTTGTCCTCTAGTATTTGATATTTCCCTCCAGGAAAAAAAGTTTCTGACTGTCCTATCTATGCCATCTGCAACCTGAATAACAAGGAGAGCAAAGTGGCATTTGTGAATTTACTGAACTAGTCTCACTATCAGGAAAGCACCAGGGTGATTTTCAGCAGCTCAACAGCTGGTCAATCGTTTCACATCCATTTTTCACCCACATGCTCCTGGGAAAATTGTTGTTGAACCTTAGCAATCAAGAACACATCTTCTTGCTCAGGAAGACACTTCTGCCTGTTGCCAGTCTACATCCAGCTCTCTCCACCTCTGGCCATGCTTACTAGTCGACAGTTTGGAAGTAGGCCAAAGTTCTTCCATCCCACATCTGATATAATGCAGTGTAGAAACAACTGTCCCTCAGTCTGAAAAAGGGTCTCGACACAAAAAATCACCCATCCTTTTTCTCCAGAGACGCTGCCTGAGCTGCTGAGTTACTCCAACACTTTGTGTCTATCTACAGCAGTGAATTGTTCACTTGGTCCTCATAGCTCAAATGGGGCCCACAATGAAAAATGCTTTGAGCCTTCTAGCCCCTGAACAAAGTATTTATTCCATCAACTGGGTGCCTGTTTCACATTCCTTTGCACTCAATATGTTGTTGGTGTAATATCTACATGGTGGTATCATAACCATCATAAAAATAATGTACTGTACGCAACACAAAATCAAGTAACATTCACAAATTTCACTGATAAAACATGAAGAACTGATGGTAAGACTATAAGACCATGTTGGCACATTTTCCGTGAGATCATTGGCATGTTAATCGGATTTGGTAGGGTACTTGGAAATAAACTATTTCATCAAGAGGCAGAATGAATAGTAAGGAACAAGAACCTTCAAATCAAAGCTAGATTGTTCAGGGGCAAAGTGAAGAAGTACTTTTCCCTCAGGCAAAAGTAGTTGGAATCTGGAAATCTGTACACTAAAAGGCTATTGAGACTGAATCAATGGGTGATTTCAAGATATGGATAGATTGTGTTGAGCATGGTACTACAGAAATATGGAGTGAAAACAGGAAAATGGATTTGAGGTACAGATCATAGAGTCATAGATTCATAGAGTGATACAGTGTGGAAACCTTAGGCCCAACTTGCCCACACTGGCCAACATGTCCCAGCTACACTAGTCCCACCCTAATCTACAGATCTGCCCTCAATAATCCAATTGAATGATAGGTTGAATGGTCTCCTACTATTTCTGTAGTCTTAAGAAATTAATTGATTTCTCTAACAATATGGGAAACGCATAAATCAAAAGCTATACGGTGGCAAATTATGGGTTCTGGATCTGTTTTGTATCACTACACGTCAGGCAGTAATTTAAGTGTGATCAATATGATTAAGTTTTGATGTGACCTTTTTAACGTAAGAATTGTAGCCAAACCTGAAAAGGGGTGACTCAGGGGTTACATTCAATAACGCTAAACAAAATCTGAAATTAAATTGCCATGAAAGAGAATATTCAGCTCTCTACATATCTGGCGATTTAACAAAAACCTCATGCTTCATTATTTTCAAACAATTTCTTTGTCTGAGAAAACAGATAATTCCTGGAAATGAACATTTGTGTTTCATGTTCTCTTTGTCAGCATATTATTCACTTTCTGGGCTCTCAGACTGCATATTACTGTGGAATGAGTAAAGACCACAACGCTCACTCACTTCACTTAAGAACCAATAAATCATTCTTTCCTCAGAATGCAAAGAGGCAAATGGCTCAAGCTTAGTGATTATTTGGTATGCAAAAGCATTTTACATGACTGTGCAACTTACTCTACATTAAATCAGTCGTCATTTGACTTTGCTAGTGGGGTTAAAAATTATTGGAAAAATATGCAACATAAACCTCTGAGATCCAGCCTACACTTTTAGTTATGAAACTGCTCACCAGAAGGATGGGTTTGGAAAATCAGCCCTTTAATGTCTTAAGCAACATTTCTAAAGCATTCAGTAACAGATGGCATTTAAAATAAATAGGACAGTGTAAACACTGTAAGAGCTCAACTTATTATGATCTTAAACTAAAGGCCCTTAGGGCCCTTCTATGTTAGTAATGAAAATAACATGCTGTCACATCAATATCACTATTGCAACACTGTACATAAGCATGTTTGGAAGCTATTCCTAAAGCAGACAGAGATTTTCTTAGTAATGGTTAAAATCTATGAAATGGTAAATTGTGCTTTATTGCCATGTGTGCACTGCACAGTGAAATTCCTTTTGCATCTAGACCACACATGCATGAGGCGCCATATTTTGGTGCCTTTCACAAAAAATCCAAAGTCCGGTCCATAAGCTCCCAATCTAGGTCAGTGCCAGGTTGCTGCAGGGCTAACTGTTTAAGGATAATTATATAGTTCCTAGCAAGTTGCTTGATGTTTGCTGTTTCTGAGCTCCACCCAAGCTGATTCTTATTTTAATTGTCTGAGTTTAGATCCTTCACCACCCCCACTTCACTCCATTCTTTAATATCAGGGCTACCCCATCTTATGTTCCATTTTGCTATATAAAGGCCCTTAAACACTTGGAGTAAGCTAAGGCATAGTATAAATCACAATTAAAGGGAAATATAATAAGGATAGTACAATATTCCTGGAGAACTTTAAATTGCATTTAGAAGATACTTCTCTTCTAAAAGGTTATATTGAAATACTAATTTTGACCACTGTGCAATCCAATCTCTGCAAGGAGTTCCAGATTCTACCTACTTGTTTTGTATTTATGCCATAAAGTCACCCTACGTTGTTTTGAATGCTGCATACATTCAGATCTAGAACCTTTTATTTTGTCTTTTTTTAAATCAATTTTTCCCACTCTAACTCTAATAGGAAGTATACACTTACACTGTATACATTGTCCGTTCCTGGTGGTCTCTGGTTATCATCCTTTTCTTTATCCTACACTATCACCACCTTGTTCTTTCTCTATAACTGACAAAATATCTCACACTGAAAATTTACCCCACACTTCTCTGTAATTTAAAGCCTCACCCTGTGACTTTCAAGTGACTCAAAGAGTGATTCTCTTTGTTAAGATATTGGTCCCAGCCAAGTTCAAGTGCAGTTCATCCGAGCGAACAACTCACTCTTTTCCTGATATTGGTGCCTGTGTCCCACAAGCTGAAACACATTTTGCCCACACAAGAGTCACATATTCAACTCTGATATTATTTACCTTATGCCAATTTGGACATGGCTCAGGTTATAATCGATTGTGGTTTTGCCTTATAATTTTGGGTACTCACATTCATATGGAGAATCCTGATTCCTTCCCTTTTCTGTGTCTAGTCACACCAGGATAAAAAAGCAATTGGAAGAATTAGTGGGTGGTACAGTGGCACAGCTGTAGAGCTGCTGACTCACAGAGCCAGAGACCCTGATTCAATGCTGTCTGTGTGGAGTTTGCACACTCTCCCTGTGACTGCGTGGGTTTCCTCCGGGTGCTCCGGTTTCTTCCTGCATCCCATAGATTAATTGGTTAATTGGCCTCTGCAAAATTGCCTCTAATGTGTAGGGAGTGGATGCGAAAGTGGGATAACATAGAACTAATATGAACACTTGGTCGATGGTTGGCGTGGACTTGGTGCGACAAAGGGCCTGTTTCCATGCTGTACCTATAAAAAAACTAATGGGGATGGATGAAGAGCTACACTGCTGCATTAATATCAAATATGTAGCAGTTGGGCAGATTTTTTCCATACTTTAAGGAATTCTATGTAAATGAAGTAAAGAGGAAATTGATTGAACTGATATTAGTAACAATACATGTTAATAGTGAAAGGCCTGGATAGAGTGGATGTGGAGAGGATGTTTCCACTAGGGGAAGAGTCACGGATCAGAGATCATAGTCTCAGTATTAAAGGACGTTCATTTAGGAAGGAAATGAGGAGGAATTTCTTTCGTCAAAGGGTGACGAATGTGGAATTCATGGCCAGAGAAGGCTGTGGAGGCCGTCAATGGATATTTTTAAAGCAGAGATAGATAGATTCCTGATCAGTATGGGTGTCAGGGGTTATGGGGAGAAGGCAGGAGAGTGAGGTTAGGAGGGAGAGAGATAGATCAGCCACGATTGAATGGCGGAGTAGACTTGATGGGCCAAATGGCCTAATTCTGCTCATATCACGAATTATGAACTTAATCTGCTTGCATTTATTCCATGTTAATTCAACCAAGTATTCAATCCAATTGCTGATTTTGTATTGGTATAGGTAATGATCAGGGTATTGGCTAGAAAATTGATTAAGGTATGCCTGTTTTTACGTGCTATTCAAGCATATAAAGCAATATTTGCTCATTTTTTAACATTTGCACCTACTTTTTGGTGGAAGTCTTGTTGACTGGGAAATTCCTGTCCAAATTGATCCCAGTATTCACTTGCCTGTCAAATAACATCAACGTATACAACTAGTTTTAATTGTCTAACAGCAAAAACTCATCAAAAGGTTGTGAACGATAACCTTCATAGTTTGCTGATTATGAAACATCATACTAAAAGTAGTGAATTCTGCATGATTTAATGGGACATTGGTGGGATATGATTGTTATATTATGCTGTTTCCTCTGTGGTGTTCATTGCATTAACTCAGTTAACTGCAATGATTGCCGCCCCTGGTTCATCCATGTTCTGCTCACAGCACGCACCCACCACACTCACGCTTGGGCCTCATCAAGCTGTTCCATTCTTAAAACTCCACCCTGCTGCTAACCCACTCCCCAGATTGCTTCCCTTGAATTCTCTCTGCACTCCCCATCAAAGTTCCCGTCCTCTTGCCCTGTTTCTCATCCTATATGACCTTCACTATTGCGGCCTGAAGCAGTCATGGGGAGATCTCTTTATCAGTGCTGACCCATTTGACCTGCTGTTGTGTGACCAGAAAGCAGCAGTGTATGCAAAGTGTGCCAATCAGGTTTTAATGTTTCATAAAAGGAGAAAAGCACAACAACAATTGCTTTTGCAATTCTGTTTTTATGTTAAGCGTAAAACGTAGCACTTATTTATTGCATGAAAAGTGCCTCAAGGTTGATTTCTGACACATTCACCAGTCAACATCCTTAAATCCTGCTCTTAAACATAGTGCTTGACAATGTGTGTGGTCTATTGCACAGTCCTCACCACCAGAGAACAGCTTGAGATGCCCTCGTCTCCGTAGTCTCAGTGAGGTGAGCCATGCAGTCATCTGTGCCTCGATATTACAGAAATGTTAAAAAAAAAATTACCACCAACAATGTATGATTTCAACTTCCTCTGTACAATGTTGGCAACAGTCATGGGAAAATCATAACTTCAGAACAGCTCCCACCCAACTGGAGGAGGACACATCATGTCGAGTCCTTACAAAGGCAATTGAACACAGAGCAAATGGGAAGACTGACGCAACTTATAAAGGCACATTCATGTGCTGAGATGAAAATTTTTCCACATTACCAGACATTTTGTGCAATGTACTAAACAGTAAGTTAGAACATTTGTTGTAGGTGTGGGAAAGCTAGCAGCAAACTTACCCTGGGTCAGGGGGAGATCTGTTATTAGTGTGACCCCACAACTTAGTCACACTTTAATGTGGGGGTCTCCAAACAAGGCTCCTTCTTGTATGGTCCCTGTCAGCATGTTGATTACAATCAGTAGCCACTGAATGAACAAAGAACAGTTACTGATTGGCACTAAGAATGTAAAGAGCTTTGCATTGTGGTTTTTCTTTTGTACATGTGTTTTTATTATGAATAAAATTTATTTTTGAAACAAAAAGAACCGTGTACTGCAAAGAGAAGTAGTTAAATGTCGGCTCAGGAGAAGAAGGAAAGATGTGTGTTCCAACAAGCTGTGCTAAATTCAGGTGTCTGCTAAAGTTCATGTTCATAAGCCAGAAGAGCTGAATTAGGCCATTCAGCCCATCGAGTCTACTCCACCATTCAATCATGGCTGATCTTTCTCTCCCTCTCAACCCAATTCTCCTGCCTCCTCCACATAACCCCTGACACCCTTACTAATCAAGAATCTGTCAATTTCCCCTTGAAAATACTCAATGACTAGGCCTCCACAGCTGCTTGTGGCAATGAATTCACAGATTCACCACCCTCTGACTAAAGAAATTGCTCCTCGTCTCCTTTCTATAGGTAGGTCCTTTTATTCTGAGTATGAATTTTCGGCACAATTTTGACCAAATGTTGCTAAAATTTATCTTGAATTATTGGTGCAAAAAATGGACTGATTCAGCTACCAGGTGACATCGCAATCTGAAGGAAGGCCCTGGCCCAAAATGTCATTTGTCCATTACCCTTCACAGACGCTGCCTGATCTGCTGAGTTCCTCCAGCAGTTTGTTTATTGCTGAAAAATCCAGCACCTGCAGTCTCTTGCATCACTGATTCGCTCGTGACCCTACACCAGTTCTGATGCAGAAATTCTGATTCAGATTGCAGAAGGGTCCCGATCTGAAATGTTGAATATTTCCAGCTTTTTCCGTTTCTTTTTTTTAATTTGGCTGTATATAGACAGGCAATGGTGGACTTGACTTGTAATAGTTTGAATGTTCATCCTTGATAGATACTATAAGTTAACACTTCTTGATATTTATTATCGAGTCCTTTTGTTGGGATATCATGGACTGGCTGGAGGCATGGAAGTATGACAGATTAAAGTTTGTGCAGAGCCAGAATAATACCTCAAACTCTTTCTTGTGTGTCAAGAGGGAGGTTAGCACAAATGTCAGATGAGCGATGGTCAGGAAATTCAGTCGTCTAACTGGGGTGCAGTTATCCCAGAATCTTTGCACATCCCCAATCCTTTCCACTCGTCACTGTAATTTCATGTTTCATGTATTTTGTGTTTTATGACTGTTGGCAGATCAATTTCCCTCCTGGGATAAATAAAGTTCTATCGTATCATAGAAACATAGAAAATAGGTGCAGGAGTAGGCCATTCGGCCCTTCGAGCCTGCACCGCCATTCAATATGATCATGGCTGATCATCCAACTCAGTATCCTGAACCTGCCTTCTTTCCATACCCCCTGATCCCTTTAGCCACAAGGGCCACATCTAACTCCCTCTTAAATATAGCCGAAGAATTGGCCTCAACTACCTTCTGTGGCAGAGAATTCCACAGATTCACCACTCTCTGTGTGAAAAATGTTTTTCTCATCTCGGTCCTAAAAGACTTCCCCCTTATCCTTAAACTGTGACCCCCTTGTTCTGGACTTCCCCAACATCGGGAACAATCTTCCTGCATCTAGCCTGTCCAACCCCTTAAGAATTTTGTAAGTTTCTATAAGATCCCCCCTCAATCTTCTAAATTCTAGCGAGTACAAGCCAAGTCTATCCAGTCTTTCTTCATATGAAAGTCCTGACATCCCAGGAATCAGTCTGGTGAATCTTCTCTGTACTCCCTCTATGGCAAGAATGTATTTCCTCAGATTAGGAGACCAAAACTGCACGCAATACTCCAGGTGTGGTCTCACCAAGACCCTGTACAACTGCAGTAGAACCTCTCTGCTCTTATACTCAAATCCTTTTGCTATGAAAGCTAACATACCATTCGCTTTCTTCACTGCCTGCTGCACCTGCATGCCTACTTTCAATGACTGGTGTACCATGACACCCAGGTCTCGTTGCATCTCCCCTTTTCGTAATCGGCCACCATTCAGATAATAGTCTACTTTCCTGTTTTTGCCACCAAAGTGGATAACCTCACATTTATCCACATTATACTGCATCTGCCATGCATTTGCCCACTCACCCAACCTATCCAAGTCACCTTGCAGCCTCCTAGCATCCTCCTCACAGCTAACAGTGCCCCCCCAGCTTCATGTCCTCCGCAAACTTGGAGATGTTGCATTCAATTCCCTCATCCAGATCATTAATATATATTTTAAATAGCTGGGGTCCCAGCACTGAGCCTTGCGGTACCCCACTAGTCACTTCCTGCCATTCTGAAAAGGACCCATTTACTCCTACTCTTTGCTTCCTGTCTGCGAGCCAGTTCTCTATCCACATCAATACTGAACCCCCAATACCGTGTGCTTTAAGTTTGCATACTAATCTCTTATGTGGGACCTTGTCGAAAGCCTTCTGAAAGTCCAGATATAACACATCCACTGGTTCTCCCTTATCCACTCTACTAGAAAAATTCTATAAGATTCGTCAGACATGATTTACCTTTCGTAAATCCATGCTGACTTTTGTCCAATGATTTCACCACATCCAAATGTGCTGCTATCCCATCTTTAATAACTGACTCTAGCATTTTCCCCACTACCGATGTTAGACTAGCTGGTCTGTAATTCCCCATTTTCTCTCTCCCTCCCTTTTTAAAAAGTGGGGTTACATTAGCTAACCTCCAATCCTCAGGAACTACTCCAGAATCTAAAGAATTTTGAAAAATTATAACTAATGCATCCACTATTTCTGGGGCTACTTCCTTAAGTACTCTGGGATGCAGCCTATCTGCCCCTGGGGATTTATCGGCCTTTAATCCATTCAATTTACCTAACATCACTTCCCGGCTAACCTGGATTTCGCTCAGTTCCTCCATCTCGTTTGACCCCCGGTCCCCTGCTATTTCCGGCAGATTATTTATGTCTTCCTTAGTGAAGACAGAACCAAAGTAGTTATTCAATTGGTCTGCCATGTCCTTGTTCCCCATGATCAATTCACCTGTTTCTGACTGCAAGGGACCTACATTTGTTTTAACTAATCTTTTTCTCTTCACATATCTATAAAAACTTTTGCAGTCAGTTTTTATGTTCCCTGCCAGCTTTTTTTCATAATCTATTTTCCCTTTCCTAATTAAGCCCTTTGTCCTCCTCTCCTGGACTGAATTTCTCCCAGTCCTCTGGTAGGCTGCTTTTTCTGGCTAATTTGTATGCTTCATCTTTTGCTTTGATACTATCCCTGATTTCCCTTGTTATCCACGGATGCACTACCTTCTCTGATTTATTCATTTGCCAAACTGGGATGAACAATTGTTGTAGTTCATCCATGCAGTCTTTAAATGCCTTCCATTGCATATCCACCGTCAACCCTTTAAGAATCAATTGCCAGTCTATCTTGGCCAATTCACGTCTCATACCCTCAAAGTTACCTTTCTTTAAGTTCAGAACCCTTGTTTCTGAATTAACAATGTCACTCTCCATCCTAATGAAGAACTCAACCATATTATGGTCACTCTTGCCCAAGGGGCCACGCACAACAAGACTGCTAACTAACCCTTCCTCATTACTCAATACCCAGTCTAGAATAGCCTGCTCTCTCATTGGTTCCTCTACATGTTGGTTTAGAAAACTATCCTGCATACATTCCAAGAAATCCTCTGGATTTGTCTGCCTGCCACTTTTACTTTTCACCTTGCTACCTATTGCTTCTACCCTCATTTTACACCCCTCTGTCTCTCTGCTCATGCTCCCATCCCCCTGCCACATTTTAAATCCTCCCCAACAGCACTAGCAAACACTCCCCCAAGGACATTGGTTCCATTCCAGCCCAGGTGCAGACCGTTCTGTTTGTACTGGTCCCACCTCCCCCAGAACTGGTTCCAATGCCCTAGAAATTTGAATCCCTCCCCCTTGCACCATTTTTCAAGCCACGTATTCATCTGCAATATCCTCATATTTCTACTCCGACTAGCACGTGGCACTGGTAGTAATCCAGAGATTATTACCTTTGAGGTCCTACTTTTAAGTTTATCTCCTAGCTCCCTAAATTCACCTTGTAGGACCTCATCCCATTTTTTACCTATATCATTGGTGCCAATGTGCACCACGACAACTGGCTGTTCACCCTCCCCCTCCAGAATGTTCTGCAGCCGTTCAGTGACATCCCTGACCCTTGCACCAGGGAGGCAACATACCATCCTGGAGTCTCGTTTAGCGGCCGCAGAAACGCCTATCTATTCCCCTTACAATTGAATCCCCTATTACTATAGCCCTTCCACTCTTTTTCCTCCCCTCCTGTGCCACAGAGCCACCCATGGTGCCATGAACTTGGCTGCTGCTGCCTTCCCCTGATGAGCCATCTCCCCCAACAGTATCCAAAATGATATACCTGTTTAGGAGGGAGATGACCACAGGGGACTCCTGCACTACCTGCCTACTGCTACGCTGGCTAATGGCCACCCGTTCCCTTTCTGTCCGCTTAACTTTTACCTGCGGTGTGGCCACTGTACGTGCTATTCACGACTTTCTCAGCATCGTGGATGCTCCTGTATGAATCCAACCGCAGCTCGTATCATATGTATGTGCCGTATCATATCGTATCGTATGTGCCAGCATCGGAACAGCTCCATGCTGTTAACCAGCAATGGTGTTAACCCGGTGAGAGTATAACAGTGATAATAGTGAGCATAATGCAACCGATGCCAAATAGATCCAGCAAAGGAGGGTGTGGAGGAGAATACCAGCCACACTCTGTATGGAACGCATGACAAACACATATTCACAACTACTCCTGGAATGGACTGTGGGGCAGGTTGGCAAAGACCAACAGAATGATATAAGGTGTGTGCGTGCGCACAGGGCTAAGAAAGCTCACAACAGTTTCAGTTGCATGAAAAGCAGGCTTGAACAAATGTTGAAGGTTGTTTAATGGATCGGTCGCCATGACTATCAACCTAAACAGGCAATAAAAGTCGAGACACAGGAAACTGCAGAGGCTGGTATCTTCAGTAAAACATAACGTGCTGGAGTTTTTCAATGGATCAGACAGCATCTGTGAAGGGAATGGATAGTCAATGTTTTGGGTGGGACCCTTCTTCAGACTGAAGGAGAAAAAAATCAACAAAATTATTCAAGAAAGGAAGGAAGCGAATCCTTGTTAAAATTCACTCAGCACAGAGCACTGATTTGTTTCTATCTCTAAAGAGCATCAATGTTTCCTTTCCTGAGAAATTAAAGGAGAAACGTAATCATATATACTTTTGAGATAATCAAAAGTTGCAAGTTCAGAACACATTATAAAATGAATGACAAATCCATCAGTAGCTGCTCCTCGACCTACGATGGGGTTACGTTCTGATAAACCCATCGTAAATCAAAAATATCGCAAGTCGAAAACGCATTTAATACATTGCGATCACGTGATCAGAAGTGACGTGCGGCTCGCTGCCGTAGCCGAGCGTTTGCCGATCGTAAAGTTGAAATATCGTAAGACAAAGCATTATATAAATCGGGGAGTCGAAGCATAAATCGGGGAGCAACTGTATTATAATGTGACATTGAAGAACCTTTTGTTTCATTGTTACTTGGGATACTTCCTTACAAAGCTCTTGGAGACAGGCTGGTTTATGGATCGATGCAGTTCAGTGGGTCTGAATTTACCTCCGAGAAAGCCTGTCAGCTAACAAGCTCTGTTGAGATGATAATGTTATATACAAAGGAATTTCATCCATTTGCTGTAGATACTCACAGAGCCATTGTGCAAACCACTGTGGTTAAACAGAGTCATAAAGAAAGGAATATGCCTGCAGGGTTTGCTTGTGGGGCATGCGATGGCAATCACCCAGGAAAGCAACGCAAATTCAAAACAGCAAAATGATATAAATGCCAAACAAAGGGTCATGTTGCAGAGGCTTACAAGCCGAACATCAAACTGAAGCTGAAGTCAAATCTACGTATAAAACATAATTGTGTGGAAGTTAACGAGAGTGATGAAGGGACAAATTAAATTAGTGTGCATGCTGTGAGTGGGAAAATGAAAACAGGGTGATTCAACATTTGTAAACAGTTTTAATCAACAAAAAGTATTTTGAGATGGTCTGAAGAAGGGTCTTGACCCAAAACATCACCTATTCCTTTTCTCCATAGATGCTGCCTCACCCGCTGAGTTTCTCCTGCATTTTTGTCTACCTTTGAGATGGACAGCTTTGTTTTGAGCAAAGATTCTGACAAATTTTCAGAAGCATAACTTTAAGGGATATTATAATTCAATTGAATATCTATGCAGGAGAAATTCTTCAAAAAGGGGCAAGTAGATTATCTGTTGTAATTTAATAATGCTTGGTGCTAGCAATTGTAGATCAAAGTTTATTTCTTGGAAGGCAGATCACATTGTTACCAGATCATAAGCCAACACTGGCAATTTTTTAGCAGGATTTGGCCACTATCTATAGCAGCATTACGAAGCCCAAGATCGGCTATTAGTCTTTCTCAGTTTGATTATAAAACAAAATGCAAGACTTGGAGGCAGAATGTGTAGGGGTTTTGTTCCCTTTGCTCCACTTCGGGCCCAACTGCCCGAGTGATTCTCTCCTTTGTCGGTGGGTCAAACGGCCATTACTCCACTCGAGCGGTTCCCAAGAGAGAATACAAAAAAAGGGGTTCCCCTGGGTTCTAGACCTCGAAATTATGGTGGGATATGATAAAAGGTTGACTTGACCAGAGCGTGCTGATGAGAGAAAACAGAAACCAAGACGGACTCAAAGCAAGTCTAAAATTTACAGGCTTTATTGAACAAATGAGAAATCGAATCTCACCAACTCTACATAATAAGTGACTAAACTTATGCTTTAAACTAAGACTATGGAAAAAAAATTATCGGGCATGTCGTAAAAACTTACTTTACACAATTTTACAAATCCACCCCCTTTCCCCTTCTTCTCTCAACCTCTATCCTATTTCGGGAACTTCACCAGGTCGTCTGGGGTACTTACAGCTAGATCGATGCAGGGTCAGGAGTCATCCAACAGAGCAGAAAAAGAGAGCAAGCTCTTGCTTGCCTGTCCCTTTTATACCCGAGTTTCTCCCTTGACACCTCCCAGGTGGTCCTCTGGACAAAAGGGTCTTTCGATGATTCCCAGTTTCGATCTGGCATGAACAATAGGCTTCCGATGATAATGGGTTTGCTGATGTCACGATGCCAGCCTGATCGTTATCCCATCACCTGGATGGGCTCCCATTGTCCCGATGGATCGGCCATTTACGATGGTGATTGTCTTGTTGCTGCGCTATTTACCCCCGTCTGCTGGGCTCGGTTCCTTCCTTTGTCTTTCCAAGATAATCTCGTTATCTCCGTCCCGGCCTTTCCTGTTCTTACCATTCGCATAGTCATGTGGCTGCCCAGGCCCACAGACAGGCTTTGAACTTGTGATCCCTTGTTTGTTTTTTTTCTTTTGCAGCCAGCATGTCTGTTTTAAAATGTCTAGGTCCTTATCACCGAGTTCTTCCATAATCTTTTGGAGGATTTGCCCCCAATAACTTACAAATGCAGAGGAAGATTACTTGTCTAGCCTAATTCATGAGAGTTCAAAGGTGAGCATTTACGAACACTCTCAGAGTTAGGAAAGAGTCAATGGAAGAACTTTCCATGAAATGTGATCACACTTGCCTGAAATGGGACGTGTGTGGTAATTCCTCGCCCGAATCGCATATGGAACATGTAGGTATGTTACAATACTTACCTTCAGCGGCGCTGTAATTCTGCCACTGTCCGTGTGCGCGATTTTGGCGCCTTTAAGGGGGGGGCGGGGTTAAAGCGCGGGTTTCTCCTCCCTTGTCCTGAATTATACTTTGTTGGAGTACCAGCCTCTGTGAAAGAATCGTTCCGGGTGCCGTTTTGCGTAGTTTGTTTAAAAAATCTCCCAACAAGTTCAGCGTTGGAATCATTTTAAAATCATCTTCTGAAGCGTCAACGCCAACAACGGGGACGGATTTCACACAAGGGAAAGGTAAACAAAAGTGCTTTCTTTAAATGTATAAAAGTGCTTCTTAAGAAGCCTTTAATTCACATTTTGTCATGCGACACGGTGATTTTATTCCCCGAATTAACGGCAGTATTTTTCATGCCAATACGGGGTTAAATTCACCGCAAATCAACGTTCCAAAAGATCGTGTTCCAGTAATCCTCACTCGCAAGATTAATTAAATCCCCATTAATTTACAGGTATTAAACATTCAATTCCTTCCATTTGGCCTGTAAATTCATGAAAATTAGATTTAAAAATTATGTTATATTGTGAATTATTGTGTGAATGTTATTTGGACACTTAGGCTATTTAAAAATGTTAATCTATTCTTAAGAAATTGATAGATGTTTAGATCTAGTAATTGAATTTTGTAATTAGCTACAATTAGGTAACTAACTAATTATATGCTTTACTTTCATGTCTTCGAAGTAAGATTGTTTCATATTTGTTTCAGAATGCTTCAATCTATAATACCTGAAAATTTCTTTCAGTTATCATAATTTTTAAAAAAGTTATGGGCTTTTAACTGTCCTCGATCACAGCTTTTGTGTTAAGTCAATGGAAAAGCAATAGGGAACTAGATGCTAATTTCTGAGTATGATAATGGCCATAACTTATTTAATACTGAAGATATGAAAGTGAATTAAGTGTCAAATTAAACTTCTTTTTATGCTTTATCTGATGGGATAAATTGCAGACTTTATTTTTAAAATCTCAAAATTTTGTAACATTGCTAGAACATGCAGAAAGAGATGAAATGATGATGATGGCTCATAGTACTGTACATTGATTAAATTTGGATTAGAATCTGACCAGTCGACTTACGATCTGACAGCAGTGTAGATAAACACTAATGGAAATACCATTACAAGTGCAGACATGGCCAAAGATATCTGCAGTGGATGCAAGTGAACTTCTGAGGAAAGGGTAAGTGGCACTTTCTGGTTCTCACTGACATCCATTCAGGTGGTAGAACTTCATGGAGGCTGCCCTTGGGAAGCACCTGGGATTTTCACTACCATGTTTTACGTGTAGTTTTTGCGCATCATGATCTTTTCAAGGAAATCATTTCTGACTACTAAGGATTTGATGACAAAAAAGTGAAAATGGCACAGTGCCAAAGCTGGTCAAACCAGTGCCTCAAAACACCAGAGACCTGGGTTCAATCGTGAGTGGAGTCTGTGTGGAGTTTGCACGTTCTCCTTGTGACTGCAGGAGTTTCCTCCGGGTGCTCTGGTTTCCTCTCACACCCCAAAGGCATACGTGTTTGTAGGTTCATTGGCCTCCGTAAATCGCCTCTGGTCTGTCAGGAGTAGGTGCAAAAGTGGGATATCATAGAATAAGTGTGATTGGATGATTGATTGATGATCGATGTGGACTCAGTGGGCCGAAGGGCTTGTTTCATGCTGTATCTTACAATCATTCAAACACACCTTAAGACCTTCATATTATCTGCTATTAACAAAGCAGATGAATTTTCTGGCAGAAAAGTCAGGGACCGTCCAAAGCATTAAATGCACCAGCATTCTCGCCCATTAGCATGAAGCGTCATTTGGAAAATCTTCTATTAAAATGTGTAGCTACTCCACATGATGGACCAATGGACTAATTAAATTGTCGAATTGAACTTAGTTTAGTTTAGTTTAGAGATAGAGTGCGGAAACAAGCCCTTCGGCCCACCGAGTCTGCGCCGACCAGCGATCCCCGCACACTAACACTGTCCTATACACACTTGAGACAATTTACGCATGCACCAAGCCAATTAACCTCCAAACCTGCATGTCTTTCGAGTGTGGGAGGAAACCACAGATCCAGGAAAAAACCCACGCAGGTCACGGGGAGAACATACAAATTCCGTAGTCATGATTAAATCCAGGTGTCCAGCACTGTAAGAAAGCAACTCTCCTGCTGCACCACCGTGCTGCCCTCTTCTTACACTAGACTAAGTGGGACCCATTGGGTCCCATGTTCACACGGGATGGCTGGTCCCCCAACGCAATATTCCACCTCGCCACCAATTCCAATATTGATGGCCAGTGGGGGGGCTTTCTGGAGTGCTAGTATGGGTGTTGTGGGCTGAATGGACTGGCTTCCAGAGGACTATTATGGACATTGTGGGCCGATTGGATTCTTGGGCTGGCAGCTCAGTCACTCAGGCCTGGTGGGCTGGCAGCTCAGTCACTCAGGCCTGGTAGGCTGGCAGCTCAGTCACTCAGGCCTGGTGGGCTGGCAGCTCAGTCACTCAGGCCTGGTGGGCTGACAGCTCAGTCACTCAGGCCTGGTGGGCTGACAGCTCAGTCACTCAGGGCTGGTGGGCTGACAGTCACTCAGGGCTGGTGGGGCTGGCAGCTCAGTCAATCAGCGCTGGTGGGCTGGCAGCTCACTCACTCAGGGCTGGCGGGCTGGCAGTTCACTCACGGCTATTCCTTGAAATTCAATTTCAAGCAGAGTACAGACCACCAAATTCAATTTCATAGCATTTCAAACAGAGTGGAGGCCACCAAATTCAATTTCATAGCATTTCAAGCAGACTGCAGGCCACCACATTCAATTTCATAGCATATCAAGCAGAGTGAAGGTCACCACATTCAATTTCATAGCATTTCAAGCAGAGTGCAGGCCACCAAATTCAATTTGATAGCATTTCAAGCAGAGTGCAGGTCACCAAATTGCCAAACAACTCATTGCATTGTCATTAAGGGCTAATAAATAATTTATTGCAAGTACATTGCAGACTCACAGTTCAGTTGATTCACAGCTTAGAATGACAGTTGTGGCCTCTCCCTCACGATCTTCCAGAGTGACTGACTCATGTCCAGGCATCCGGGGTTTTATAGCCTGCCCCCCACCTCGGAAGGGGCGTTACCTTCATCAGGTGATTGACAGGCGAGAGGACCAATCAGCTGATCTCAGGATTTTTAAATACTCATAACTTTTTTACTTTTCTTTGATTGGAAAAATCCTCAGGGTTGCCTCAGCGGAGGAGGACTGTGAGTAAGATGTCCAAAAATCATAGCGATATAGGGTAGCGTGTTTTCTAAAATCAATGTACAGCGCAGACAGGAAGTGGTCAAGATGAGACTTTTAGTTATATAATAATAATAATAATAGATTTTATTTTAAGGGCGCCTAATACCGAGGTCTCTAGGACACCTTACAATTTAAGAAACATATAGACATATAATCAGATTAAAACCAGTTATAAAGACATCACAAATACACAAATTAAAAACAGAAATTCGATCCAAAAAAGACAACAACAAAATTCAGAAAACACAACATGAAGGGAGAGCAGCGGCAGCGAAACCGCGCCAGCGTACCCTCTCCCTTCCGCCCGCCATGTTGGACATAGACTAACACAGACACTTAACACTACACAGAAAATCATCCCCCCACAATGGTTACCACTGTGGGGGAAGGCACAATGTCCAGTCCCCAACCCAGTTCTCCCCAGAGTCAGGCCCATCAAGGCCGCCACAGTTGCCTCTACAGAGGCCCGATGTTCCTGGCCGTCGGGAGAGTCCTCGCAGCGGCTGGAACGGCCGGTTTCCCAGCGGAGGCCATGGCACCTGAAGCCGAGTTGGAGCCACGAGGCTCCCGATGTTAAAGTCGGCGCCGCCGCCCGCAGCTGGTCGCTCCGCAGACCCGCAGCCCGGAGGTGTTGATCTCGGCGGTCACCGCATACCGGAGCTCCACCGCGTTGACCAAGCGCGGCGACCCAGGCAAGGCATCGCCCGCTACGCTCCCCGATAGCGCTCCAGCGCTGTGCCGCCGACCGAAGCTGAAGGTGCTGGGCGGTCCCCCGCCAGGAAACGGCGCTCCTTGCCCGCTGGTAGGCCACGAGGATGGGTCGACGAGGCAGCCCGGAGAAAAAGCTGCCTCACCGACCAGGTAGGGACCTAGAATAAAGTTATCCCCACTCACCCTACACTTAGAAGTAGATTTCTCCAGCACATTGGACAATAGATAGACTAAAACTATTTAAAAAAGTGAATTTAAACGGACGGCTGCTGGTTAGCAGCCGTTCCCCAACATGGCTCCTCCTCCTATAGATAAAGAGAGAGGATGAATGTGGTACAACTGAGTTTGACTGATGGAGTGGAGTAGGAACCAAATATGTTGCTTAAAATCAGATTCTAAAGAGAGTTCAATAATCCCAACTGAGTTTTTGAATACGCTCAACAAAATGAATGTAAAGAAATGGAGGACTGGTACACTTTTGTTATTTGTGATTCCAAATGGCATCTTGTCCATATTCTTGACATGATCAGTGAGTACACTTGGACAGTATAGTTCTAGCAAGAGACATGAGGCCAAAATTTAAATGATGTACCAGACTGTATCATATTGCACCAAATTGGTTCCATGGCAACATCACAGCCATCTTGAGGAACGGCTGCAAAACAGCAGCCGTCCGTTAATTGTACTTTTTTACCAAGTTTTTAGTTTTCTTTAAGTCTTTGTTTTTTATTTATTTTGCCTTTTGATGTGGGGGGAACAAGGGGAAATCACTTCCCGGTCCCTACCTGGTCGGTGAGGCAGCCTTCTCTCCGGCTGCCCAGTCGACCCATCCTCGCGGCCTACCAGCGGGCGTGGAGCGGCGTGGAGCGGCGTTTCACGACGGGGGCCGCACAGCACCCTCAGCTTCGGTGGCGGCACGGCGCTGGAGCGCTACTGTGCAGCGGAGCGGGCGATGCCTTGCCTGGGTCGCCTCGCTGGACCGACGCGCTGGAGCTCCGGTGAGCTGGACCGTCGAGCTCAACACCTCCGGGCTGCGGGACTGTGGAGCGGGCGGCGGCGCCGACTCCAACACCAGGAGCCTTGAACTCCAAATCGGCGCGGCCTTGTCGGCTTCAGGTGCTGCAGACGCCTGCGGGAAATCGGCCGTTCCAGCCGTAGTTGCGGCCTCCGGTGAGGAATGCGGCCGTTCCAGGTGGCCCAGCTGCTGGAGGACTCTCCCGATGCCGGGGCTACATCACCCGGCGAGAACGGCCAGGATCATCGGGCCTCCGTAGAGGCAATAGCGGGGGCTTCATTTGACCTGACTGTTTGGGTGAACTGGGGCTGGGGAATGGACATTGTGCCTTCCCCCACAGTGGAAATCACTGTGGGGGGATGATATTTGTATGTAATTGTTTGTAATTGTATTTGTTAGTCTGTGTTCAAGATGGAGGTCGGAGGGGAGAGTGGACGCTGGCGCGGTTTCGTTGCCGCTGCTCTCTCCTCAAATTGTGCTTCTGATTTTCTTTTTTGTGTTTTTGGAAGGAATTCTGTCCCTGATTTGTGTATTGGTCTTTATAACTTATTTTTTAAAATTCTGATTATATGTTTCCTATAAATCTCTGTAAGGTGTCCTTGAGACCTCGGTATAAGGCGCCCATAAATAAAATTCATTATTATTATTATTAATAGAGTCAGCAGAAAGGGTAACACTTGCAGCAATATCTGATCAGAAAATAGCATGTTTCAAGAAAGTGAATACAATTGTTCAGATAGTTTTGTAAGTGATATTATCTCTTGTCTGATGACAGATATGGAGCTGCAGAGATTAGACCTGTGAGATGACTGATAAGAACTCACAAGACTTAATCTACTTGCTAATTTGGTTAATATGAATAATATGAATGATGGATGATACTTTATTGTCACATGTGCTTAGGTACAGTGAAATGCTTTGTTTTGCATACAACCTGGTAAAATCGTACAGCAGACCTCAGCTAGGAAGTACACAAGTGTCGCCATGTGTTTGGCATTGACAAAGTTACCAAAGTTCACCCAACAGTCCTATCTACTGTCTGCCGTCACACGTGGCTGCCCCAATCAGTAATCAACCAGAACCCTCTGTCTCCTTCTCTCTCCTCCTACGGACCCTGATCCTTTCACACCAACCTTTCTTCCCAGAATATACCCACCCCTTCTTGTTCTGTTTCCTTTCCCTCCCTTCACATACTCCATCTGGCCATCACCCACCCCACCTGACCCCCCAGTCCTCCTACTGCTCTATCCTCTCCTTCCACTGTTTTCCCCATCTACCACCACCCATCCTTATTTGGTTGCATTCTTCACCAGTACCTGAAGCCTTTTGTTCTCTACTTATCACTTCCTGCCTTTGTGGCTGTCTCTATCCTTTTCTTCCTGCTTAACTCTTATCTGCCAATAAACCATTCCTCACTCCAGTTAACAAAGTCTCAGCCTATCCCGCCTCTCCCTCTATTCAATACTGCAAGCTCAGGTAACATCCTGGTGAATCTCTTCTGCACCCTTCATGATATCTTTTTCTGAGCTGGGCAACAGAACTGCATACAGTCCTGGTACACACAAGTATGGTCTCACCACGACTTGTCCAGCTGCATCTGAATGTCCCTTGATGTCAAAATTATAAATTAAGGGGATGAGAGCAGAAGTTTAGGATGTGGAACGAATGGTTGAAAGCCCATCATTGTTGAGGAGAAAGGGAGTCATCTGAGAAGCAGTGGTGTGGAAAGCAACATCTTTACAATGGGTGTGACTGAGGTGGGGTAGCTGGAAGCAGTGTGGGAGGAAGTGCCGCTATGAATGCTATGGTGTCCACAACATGTTGGGTACTGGTCACATTTCTGGTGGCAGAGAAGTGAAAAACAAAAAGAGCCTAAGGATGAACAAAATGAAAATCAGTGCAGATGGAAATTGGCAGGAGATTGACTGTATTGGTGCAGTTTCCTGTATTTATATGGAACTTAACCTCCATGTTCAGACTTCCACTCCATCAATATCCACCCCACCTCTCATGGTATCTCCCCATACAACCACAGCAACTGCAATGCCTGCCTTTTTATCTCCTATTATATCATTGCCACAGACCCAAACAATCTCCCAGATGAAGCAATATCTCATGAACTTTAACCAATGTTGTGTACTGCCTTCATTGCTCATTGTGTGCTCTCCTCTAGGAGAAAACAAATGCAAACCACTTTGCAAAAACTTCCATTAAGTCTGCAAGACTAATCCAAAGCTTGCAGTTGCCTGCCGCTTTAATTCTCTATCTAATTTCTCTAAACTTACAGCTTCTTCCCCTCTCCCCATCAGATATTTCAGACTTAATTTTTGTCCTTCTTTTTACACATCCTCCAGATCCAAAGTAGTGTTATTCTCAAGTCTTTACCATTTACTTTCAATCGACACAAACACAACTTTGCCATTTCAACTCACTTAGTCTCCCTGTTATCACAGACCTTTCCTTTGGACCTTTATATCTCTCCCCTCCTTTCTGCAACTTCTGCCATTCCTCTTTGTTTTCCCCTTTCTGATGCAATTTCTGATATACCTGATACTAAATCTCTACTTTTCTCTCCTCAGATGCTGCCTAATGTGTTGAGTGTTTCCAACATTTTCTGATATTACTTTGGATTTCTAGAATTTGCCTCCCAATATTGTTGAACTGTTTCCCGTAGAGTCATAGTCATAGAGTCATAGAGTGATACAGTGAGGAAACAGGCCCCTCAGCCCAACTCACCCTCACCTGCCAACAATGTCCCAGCTACACTAGTCCCACTTACCTGCGCTTGGTCCATATCCCTCCAAACCTGTCCTATCCATGTACCTGTCTAACTGTTTCTTAAACGATGGGATAGTCCCAGCCTCAACGACCTCCTCTGGCAACTTGTTCCATACACCCACCACTCTTTGTGTGAAAAAGTTACCCATCGGATTCCTATTAAATCTTTTCCCCTTCACCATGAACCTCACTATGTCCTCTGGTCCTCGATTCCCCTACTCTGGGCAAAAGACAGTGCATCTACCCGATCTATTGCTCTCACTATTTTGTATAAGATTTTCCTTTATCCTTCTGCAGTCCATGGAATAGAGACCCAGCCTACTCAACCTCTCCCTATAGCTCACACCCTCTAGTCCTGGCAACATCCTCGTGAATCTTTTCTGAGCCCTTTCAAGCTTGACAATATCTTTCCTATAACATGGTGCCCAGAACTGAACACAATATTCTAAATGCGGTCTCACCAACGTCTTATACAACTGCAACATGGCCTCCCAACATCTATGCTCAATACTGTGACTGATGAAGGCTAATGTGCCAAAAGCCGTTTTGATCACCTTATCTACCTGCGACTTGACCTTCAAGGAACCATGCACCTGTACTCCTAGATCCCTCTGCTCTACAACACTACCTAGAGGCCTACCATTTACTGTGTAGGTCCTGCCCTTGTTCGACATCCCAAAATGCAACACCTCACACTTTTCTGTATTAAATTCCATCAACCAATCCTCCGCCCACCTGGCCAATCGATCCAGATCCTGCTGAAAGCTTTCACTATCTTCACTATCTGCAAAACCACTCACTTTTCTATCATCAGCAAAGTTGCTAATCTTGCCCTGTATGTTCTCATCCAAATCATTGATGTATGTGACAAACAGTAATGGGCCCAGCACCGAACCCCGAGGCACACCACTAGTCACAGAACTCGGTTCTGAGAAGCAACCTTCCACCATCACCTTCCTTCTATGGAACCAATTTGCTATCCATTTAGCCATCTCTCCTTGGATCCCATGCGATCTAACCTTCCAGAGCAGCCTACCTTGTCGAATGCCTTACTGAAGTCCATGTACACCACATCTACAGCTCTGCGCTCATCAACCTTTTTGGTCACATCTTCAAAAAAATCAATCAGATTTGTGAGACACGACCTCCCACGTACAAAACCATGCTGACTATCCCTAATCAGACTTTGCCCATCCAAATGCCTGTATAACCTATCCCTCAGAATTCTCTCCAGTAACTTACCAACTACAGATGTTAAGCTCACCGGCCTATAGTTCCCAGCTCATGATTAGTGGTGTAACGGACATTACACCACTAATCATCGATGGGGACTGTATGGAGAAGGTGGCGGATTTCCGCTTCCTGGGAATCCACATTGAGGAGGACCTGACATGGAGCATGAACACCTCTGCGCTGCTGAAAAAGGTCCTGAGGGTGCTCAGGAAGAACAACATCACCCAGAGACTGCTGCTATCCTTTTATCGGTGCTCAATAGAGAGCATCTTAACATACTGTGTATGCGTGTGGTATACCAGCTGCACAGCGGCTAAGAGGAAAGCGCTCCAGAGGGCTATTGACAACGCCCAGAAGATTATCGGCTGCCCTCTCCTCACCTTGGAGGACCTACACAGTTCCCACTGTCTCAAAAAATCCCAGAACATCATAAAGGACATTTTCCACCCCGGTCACTCCCTGTTTGAACTGCTGCCGTCAGGCAGACGGTGCAGATCAATGAGGACAAGGACAAACAGACTCAAAAACAGTTTTTATCCCACAGCAATAACTACACTTAATGTAGCCACCAAATGAGTGCAGGTGTGCTACACACCAAAGGGACTGTGAAATCGACAGAAGAATGTTTTTTCATGTTATTTATTTTAGTTGTTTATTTTAGACTTTTGCTTTTAGAAAATGTGTGAATGGTGCACTGACTGGTTGGCATTTCTAATTTCGTTGTACATGTTTACATGTTATAATGACAATAAAGTATTCATTCATTCATTCATCTTCTCTGCAGCCCTTCTTGAAAAGAGGCACAACATTTGCCACCCTCCAGTCTTCCAGCACCTCTTCTGTATTTAAGAATGACTTGTAAATTTCAACCAGGCCTCCTGCAATTTCCTCTCTAGTTTCCCACAATGTCCTTGGATATATCTGATCAGGCCCTGGAGATTTGTCTACCTTCAAACACGACAGTACCTTCAGTAACCTCTTCGACGGTAACCCTGACTGCTGTCAAGACACTTCCAGTGACTGCTCCAATTTCCTCTATCCTACTGTCTTTCTCCTCGGTAAATACAGAGGAGAAATACTCATTTAGGACCTTGCCCATCTCCTGTGGCTCCACACAGAGGTGACCGCTTTGATTCATGAGAGGTCCCACTCTCTCTCTAGTTACCCTTTTCACCCTATTGTATTTATAAAATCTTTTGAGATCGTCCTTAATGCTACCCGCCAGAGCTATCTCCTGGCCCCTTTTTGCCCTTCTGATTTCCTTTTATAGTTTACTCCTTAGTTCCCGAAACTCCTCCAGGGATACACTTGATCCCAGCTGCCTATACCTGTCCCATGCATCCTTCTTGTTTTTGACTAACGTCTCAATTTCCCTCGTCAGCCAAGCTTCCTTACGTTTGCCTGCTTTGCCCTTCACTCTAATGGGGACATACACACTTCCAGTGACTGCTCCAATTTCCTCTATCCTACTGTCTTTCTCCTCGGTAAATACAGAGGAGAAATACTCATTTAGGACCTTGCCCATCTCCTGTGGCTCCACACAGAGGTGACCGCTTTGATTCCTGAGAGGTCCCACTACACATACACATTCAGTACACTTTTAAAAACATTCCACTTGGCCGATGTTCCTTTCCCCTCAAATAACCTGCTCCAGTCAACTTGAGCGAGACCTTCTCTCATACCCTCAAAGTTAGCCTTACCACAGTTGAACATTTTAACATGTGGACCCTTTCCGTCCCTACCCATAACTATCTTAAACCTAATTGAACTGTGGTCACTCGTCCCAAAAGGCTCCTCCACACACACTTCATTAACTTGCCCCTCCCAATTTCCCAATACTAGATCCAGCGTTGCCCTCTCACGATTGTTGATTGAACAAGAACTGATTGATAGATACAGCATGGAAACAGGTCCTTCAGCCCACAGAGTCAATGCTGACCAACAATCCCCCGCTCGCACTAGTTCTGTGTTATCCCACTTTTGGTGGTGGTAAATCGGTGGAATGCTTTGACACAGAAGGCTGTGGAGGCAAAGTCAGTGGATATATTTAAGGTGGGGATAGATAGATAGATTCTTGATTAGTACTGGTATTAGAGGTTAGGGGGAGAAGGCAGGAGAATGGGATTAGGAGGGAGAGATAGATCAGCCATGATTGAATGGTGCAGTAGACTTGATGGGCCGAATGGCCTAATTCTACTCCTATTACTTATGATCTTTTGCCGTCACTCCTACAGGGTAATTTACAGAGGCCAAATAACCTACCAATCTGCACATCTTTGGGATATGGGAGGAAACCAGAGTATCTAGAGGAAACACACATGGCCAGAGGGAGAACATGCAAACTTCACATTGGGAGAAGTGGGTGGAGAAAAATGAAGGGGAAAAGGGGAAAAGAATTACAACATCCGTCTTCTCTCAAGGAATCAATGTATAGATTTCAGTAAGCTCTGTAGGTGAAGCTAATTTCATTACTGTTAAATATTTATGGCTTGTACTTACAGTGGTTGTATATGAGAGAAGTCTGGAGGTCAAGAGAAACAGAACCTAAGTTAAGATTTATAATATAAACAGTAACATCTGTTTATGACTTTCCCTCTGGGTTGTAGGAAACATATACAGTGCAGTTAATGGCTGTCTGTTTTTCTTGGCAGCAGGTCATGGTGAAGTACAGTATCTGTCAATAAAGCATAGCTTTGGGAATAAGGTTTGCATGGAGCATTCCATTCAGTGAGACCAGCAAATGACTTGTGTGAAAACACAGCTTCAACGCTCACTGAATTGTGCAGAAAGCAAAGCTTGGAATTTAAACTGCCCGCAATATTTGCACAGTTCATTCACGTCCCACATACCCAGTCTCCCTTGATGCGATGTTATCAGCTCATACTTTCAGCAGATCTGTGCACGTAGCAATTTAAATTGAAGGATTTACGGGGAACGCCTGACAAACGGCAGATTAGATGCTCTGCCTCAGCCATGTCTGCCTTGTAAACATTCATGCCAGTTGAAACCCCTTTTAGTGTTTTCACTGCCCAATGTTTCACATCTAAACCATGATAGGCACCATTGCAAAAGATGTAAGTGCAGAGTTTGTTTTAGGTTAAGTGTGATTATTGTTTCTGTTTCAAGGGAAGTGTACAAGGTACATTTGTTATTATATCACATATTAAATCCACGTAACCAGTGCTGAATTCCTTCCCTCTTGCAAACATGTTTTAAACAGCGCATGCTGGAAATCTAAAATTGAGATGAGAAAAAACGTTTTCACCCAGAGAGTTGTGAATCTGTGGAATTCACTGCCACAGAAGGCAGTGGAGGTCAATTCACTGGATGTATTCAAGAGAGAGTTGGATATAGCTCCTAGGGCTAACTGAATCAAGGGATATGGGGAGAAAGCAGGAACGGGGTACGGTTTTGGATGATCAGTCATGATCATATTGAATGGCGGTACTGGCTCGAGGGGCCGAATGGCCTACTCCTGCACCTATTTCCTATGTTTCTATATTTCTGAAACAAACCATAAAATGTTAGAAATAGCAGGGCAGGAAACTTCTCGGGGAAGAGTTAACAGAGTTAATGTTTCAGGTTGAAGACCTTTCATCAGAATTGAAAATAAGGCAAAAATAAATGTATAGAGCTGCAGGAAGAGTGGTGGTGGGGAATCTCTCTGATAAGGTGAAATCAGGACGATCATAGGGATAAGATGTAAATAAGGTTATTTGCACAAAATGTGAATTGGAGCATTTAGAGAGTGAAAACATAGACAAAGAACAGAGGCAAAAGAAAGTGGGAGGTGTCAAATACAGAGCTGGAGGATATGCCTTCCAGTAGGTCAGTGCTCCCAGAGAAGAAAAATACATAACATGAGCTAATGGCACAGATGGATGACTGGTATGGACGGAGAAAACAATTTACCTGAAGTTGAAGAATTCAATATTGATCCCAGAAGGTTGCAATGTTGCCAGATGGTAATGAGGTGCTGTTAGACTTTAGTGATACAGTGTGGAATCAGGCTCTTTGGCCCACCGAGTCTGCACCAACCAGCAATCACCCATGTATAATAGCACTTTCCTACAGACTAGGGACAATTTATAATTTACCCAAGTCAATTAACCTATAAACCTGTACATCTTTGGAATGTGGGTGGCAACCAGAGCTCCTGGAGAAAACGTACAGGGAGAACTTACAAAGTCTGTACAGACAACACCCATAGTCGGGATTGAACCCGAGTCTCTGGCGCTTTAAGGCTGCAACTCTACTGCTGTGCCACTGTGTTGCCCTCAAGCTTGTGTTGGATCTAGGTTCTATTTTCCCATGTTTTCCCCATCTGTGAGGTACAAGCACTTCAAAACATCACTTAACGCTGGAAGGAAAATATGCACAGAATTTGGGGGCAGTAGTTGCTCCGACAATCAACTATTGCACATGGTCACAAGGTCCAGGAGGTACGAGGTCTTTTGGGAGGCACTGGTTATGTATGACCACCTAATATGGACCATAATCTTCAGAAACACTGCTGTTCTGATAGCTGCAGGAAGTTGAGCCTCTGTCTGCAGATTCTCTGCATTTACTAATGTCTCCTGTCCACGCTCTCTCATTTGGTTCATCCTGCCCAGATCCCCCAAATGCTGTATCACAAGTAGTTGAAAGCTTGGACAAAGATACGAGTCTTAGAGGAAAAAGAGGTAGAATGGCAACAGAGACATTAATGCCTTGGCTGCATCAGGTAAAACTAGGATGATCGAGAGGCCAGAATACGAAAGCAGAAAGAAAAAAAATAGCACTCTTCTGAGCATTAAAGGACAGGATTGCAGAAAAAGGATGGAGAGATTTCAAAACCAAGGTAGGAATACTAAAATGTAAGGATTGACTGGATGGGAATTAATGTAGACCAGGGGGGACAGGTGAAAGGAACTTGGTGTTAGTAAGGACAAGGGTAGCAGAAATCATGAAGAGTAATCATTGCCTGTGTAAATGCATCATTTGAAATGGCTTCATCATTTGAAGTCCAATCAAAATCAATCATGGGATCACCCATTTGATATTCTGAGTGTGAATACCTCAAAACTGCACGAATACGTACTACACAACAAGTATTCTTTCCAAAAGACAAAGTGCTGGAGGATCTCAATGGGTGATGGTAGGGGATGTCTCTGATAGGGTGAAACCTGGTTGACCAGGCAGATCAATGGGCTAGGCAGCATCGGTGGAGAAAATCTTTTTGGGTCAGGACCCTTCTTCAGACTGATTGGAGAAGGTTGGGGGGGGGGGGGAGGATGGAAGCTGGAGAAAATGTAGGGTTGGGACAAAGCCTGGCAAGTGAAGTTGGATGTAGGTGAGGAGGAAAGGTGACTGACTGCTGGGTGGAGATAATGACAAATGCTGGAGGTGAAAAGGAGACAAGAGGGTGTCAAATAAGAAAGGAGGACGAGGAGTAAAATGTAAAGTTGGAGGGAGGGAGCGATGTGGCTGGAATGGGACATGGGGCAGTGGAAAGAGGGGATGAAAGGATATACAGGACTCGTGGATGGGAGATGAGCATACGGATGGAAAGGAGCACAGTAACTGGGATGGTGGAAGACGACAGGAGAAATGTGTGTGCACTAGGGTGGAAGACAGAGAAAAGGGAGGGGTGATTAGTGCTGATACTTGAAACTGGAGATGTCAATGTACGGACCATGGCTTGTAAGCTACCCAAGAAGGATATGAGGCATCAAACTAGTTCTTCCAGTTTGCTGGTGGTCTCATTCGGCAATGAGAAGGCCAAGGATAGAAAGGTCGTAATGGGAGTGGGAAGGGGAGTTAAAATGTTTAACAACTGGGAGATCCAGCAGGCCTCGCCGGAAGAGAGCAAGTGTTTGGAGTTAAGGTTGCCTAGTCTTTGAATTGAGAGGCCACCTTGAGAGCACAGATGTAAGCATGATCTTTTGATTAGGATTTAGTCTGACTTTTAATAGTAAGATTAAACGAGAACTTACCAGTTTGAAGTTTGATCTTTATTTTATGAGGAGTTACGTTGAGGGATTACGTGAAGAAGACCCCGTCCAGCCGCACATGCGTCAATCTTCAAAGCAGCGGAGTGAAAATCACAGACGACAATTACTGAAGTATGATAGTAAGATGCATTAAGACTAAAACTACCAGCTCGATCCTTTTATGAGGGTGGGAGCGGAGGGCACGTAATCCCTCAACGTAACTCCTCATAAAATAAAGATCAAACTTCAAACTGGTAAGTTCTCGTTTAATCTTACTATTAAAAGTCCAGGAACCTGACTCCGGTTAATCCACTCAGTAAACCGCTCACTTTAACAATACTAAATTCATTTTTAAATAGTTAAGAGATAAAGAGTGAGTAGGATATGGAATCGAATACATTTGACATATATATAAATTGTAACTGGGTGAAATAGAACTGAATTGGAAACGGTAATGACCCCATAGATTTTGGGTAATAAATACAGCGGGGCTAACTTTATACCAACTACGCCGGAAGCGTTATGGATGTCGTATCCCACAGACGAGTGGGCCACTCACTACGGTGTTGAAATTTTAGACACCGTAAATTTATTTGATTTATATATTATTTTTTTTTTAATCACAATATGTCACATCTGTGTGTTTTTTCTTCAAGGACAATCGCGCAGGAGAACTACCAAGGAAGTCTATAATAGAAATACTCCCAAAATAACCAGAGTCCGGAGGTATGAACGCACCACAATAATTAAGGTCATTAAAACTGGTAAAAATGCATGACGACAATCAAAAGAAAATAGGAGGAATCACATTATGTAGTTGGAATATAAGGGGGATTAATGAACCTATTAAAAGGGGCAAGATACTAGCTCAGTTGAAATCATACAACACGGACATTGCGTTTCTACAGGAAACACATCTTAAACAGCAAGATCAGACAAGACTGAGGGCGAACTGGATAGGCCAAACATTTCACTCTTCATTTACCTCCAAATCTAGAGGTACTGCAATTATTATTCGTAAAGGAATTCCATTTAAATCAAAGAACACTATTTTAGATAAGGAAGGGAGATATCTTATAGTAGCAGGGGAGATCAATAATATGCCAATTACGCTGGTAAACATATATGCGCCCAACTTTGATAACCCTCAATTTTTTAATAAAATTCTGAATATAATTGCAGAATCTAATTATCAAAATGTTATAATCGGAGGAGATTTTAATTGTGTTTTAGATCCTTATTTAGATAAATCGATGCAAAAACAAAAAGGTCAGACGAAATCTAAAACCAGTGAACTCTTACACACATATATGGAAAACACAAATATAACAGATGTATGGAGGATTGCAAACCCGACGGGAAGGGATTACTCGTTTTATTCAATGGTGCATAAAACATATTCACGGATAGACTATTTTCTTGTGGATACAAAATTAATTTCGCAATCTCTGAATCCTAAATATCATATTAATGCGATCTCAGATCATTCTCCGTTAACTTTTGTTCTAAAACTAGAAGGAATGTCTATGAATAAACCGTTCTGGAGGTTTAACTCACAAATTTTAAAAGACCCTCAAGGGAGTATCTATCTAAAAAAACAGATGGATCTATTTTTTGAGTTAAATGATACACCAGAGATATCCCCCACGTTATTATGGGAATCCTTCAAAGCATTTATAAGAGGAGTCATTATTTCATTTCAAGCTTATCAAAATAAAAAGAATAAGAATGAACAAAGACACTTAGAAGATCAAATAAAACAGTTAGATATAGATAATGCTAAAGACCCAACTATGGATAAACATAATAAAATACTACTACTGAAATTTCAGTTAAATAAATTACTGTCAGAGAAAGTTATAACATTATTTCAAATCACAAAACAAGAACACTTCGAATTCGGGGACAAACCCCACAAACTTCTAGCACGACAACTTAAAAAACGGGAAAAAGAGAATGCAATATTAAAGATTAAATCAGATAGAGGGGAAGTATTAACACTACCCAAGGATATTAATAAAAGATTTGCTCAATTTTACCAGAATCTATACACATCTAAAACGTCAATAGACAATAATAAAATCTCAGAATTTTTAGATAATTGTAATCTACCACAATTAGAACGCAGGGAACAAGAGGAACTGGGAGCACAAATTACTTCTAAGGAGATAGAAGACACAATAAAAACACTAAAAAATGGAAAAACACCAGGACCAGACGGATTCAGTAATGAATTTTATAAATCTTTTTATGATATAGTTACTCCACGATTACAAAAAATGTATACATATGCTTATAAAGAGCAAAACCTACCTGAAACACTAGCGGAATCAACGATCATATTAATACTTAAAAAAGATAAAAATATAGAAGAACCAGGATCATATAGAGCTATTGCTTTGTTAAATACGGATCAGAAAATAATAGCAAAAACATTAGCCAATAGATTAAGCAAGTATGTTAGTAGACTAATACATGAGGATCAAACAGGATTTATACCTAAGAGACACTCATTTAATAATTTGAGACGTTTGCTTAACATAATGCATTCACATAAATCTTATGACCAAGAGTTAGCTATCATCTCACTGGACGCAGAAAAAGCGTTTGATCAAGTAGAATGGGACTATATGATCAAAATATTGCAAAAATTCCAATTGGGAGAAAACTTTATTGCATGGATAAAACTACTATATAACAAACCTACGGCTAGAATACTAACTAATAATATATTATCTTCAAAATTCGAATTATCTAGGGGCAACAGACAAGGATGTTCACTATCACCGCTGTTATTTGCTTTGGTAATTGAACCCCTTGCTGAAAAAATAAGAACACACTCGAATATTCACGGTTATAACACAAAATATTCAAACAACAAACTATCCCTATATGCTGATGATGTACTACTGTACATCACAAAACCACAAATTAGTATACCAAATATATTAAACTTAATTGAGGACTTTGGATCCTTTTCAGGATATAGAATAAATTGGAACAAAAGTGAAATTATGTCGATTAAACCAAAAGACTCAACACATCTCAGGAAATTCCCTTTTAAAATAGCTATGGAAAAATTCAAATATTTAGGAATTGAGATTACTAGAAATTACCATGATATGTTTAAAGCTAATTATAATCCCCTACTTAAGAAATTAAATAATCTGATTAAATTTTGGAAAACACTTCCGATGTCCTTAATAGGTAGGATAAATGCTATAAAAATGATTTTCTTACCACAAATCCTTTACCTATTTCAATCAATACCTATATATCTCCCAAAAAAGTTTTTCAAAAAACTGGACTCAGACATTACAAATTTTATATGGGATTACAAATCCCACAGAATACAAAGAACACACCTTAACAAACTAAAAGAGTTGGGGGGTCTAGCGCTCCCTAACTTTATGTATTATAACTGGGCAGTAAATATTAAAAATATGATTCACCTGCTGGACAATTCTGCCCAGCAGGTGGACTGGATTATAATGGAAAAAGGGGATTGCTCCCCGAATAATATAGGAGCGATTATTCTCTCTCCAATAAATTTGAATAATAAAAATTATAATAAAAATCCAATTATATATAGCACTATTAGAACATGGAAGCAAATAAAACAGAATCTAAAATTAAGAAACCTATCTCTCTTAATACCAATAGTCAATAACCCATCGTTTAAACCTTCAATCATAGATAAAGCATTTATACAATGGGAAAGAATGGGAATCAAAACGCTCGAAGATCTGTATGAATTAGAAAAATTACTATCATTCCAACAACTACAACTGAAATATAATTTGAAAAATAATCAATATTTTAAATATCTACAAATCTGTGACTATTTGAAAACACACACAAAAGATTATTATAATATGCCTTCCGACTTACTAGATGAAGCAATGAAGACAAAGGCGGAATCAGTTAATTTAATATCATACTTATATAATATCATCTTAAATATAGAAATACCCACAACAGATGGAATTAGAAGAGATTGGGAACAAGATCTAGGTATAAAAATTTCAAAAGAGAGTTGGGATAATCATTTATTACAGGTGCATAAATGCTCGATCAACGTACGACATACGCTTATCCAATTTAAAACATTACATAGATTATATTATTCAAAAACCAAACTAAATAAAATCTTTCCTAACGTCTCACCAATCTGTGATAAATGTATATGTCAAGAAGCTACCATAGCACATTCTTTTGTTTTTTGTACAAAAATCCAAAAATTCTGGTTTGAAATATTTGATATTTTTTCAAAATTAATCAAAATAAAACTGGTACCAAAACCAGAATGGATTATTTTTGGAATATCGGAAGGTATTCCTGAATTAAACGTGTATCAGAAGAATTTACTCAATTATGGGCTAATAATGGGAAAAAAGCTTATACTTAAATTCTGGAAAAATGCGCCCACACCAACAATAAAAAGGTGGACATCAAATATGTTGGACACATTACATCTGGAAGAGATGAGATTCCTCCTAGTAGGCAAAGTAGACCAATTTCAAAAGACGTGGTCTATGTTTTTGGACCTATTACAAGCATGAGGTGCAATAGTAATTTAGAAAAACAAATAAATAAATAAAAGGTATCTGGACCTGGTAATGGGAGGTAAAATAAAAACAGACTTGGTTGGTAGTTCCTTCTCTATGAAGTATGGTATAAGAGTTATAATAGAGCGATTGTTCCTTCTTTCTTTCTCTTTTTTTTTCTAGGGTCTATTTTCTAACTTTACTTCCTTCTCTAACTTCTTTTCTAAGGGGCTTTCTTTTCCCAACACTCTTTTGCACTTCACAACCTTTGCGCACTTTCTTCACTTTTCTTACTTCTTTCTTTTTCTTTCTTAAAGTTTAAAAAAGTGAAGCGGTACAAAAAATGTATTAATATATACGTGTTGTACATTACTGTAATCTACCGTACTTCTAAAAAATAAAAAAAATAAAAAAAAAAAAAAATAATCTTACTATTTTACTTCGGAGTCACGTGAGTGACTATGTGAAGATTTCAAAGCTCTGTGATTTCACACCGTGGATTAAATCCAGGTGCTCACTGCACTGATTGACTCTATTAAGCACAATCAACAATGCATAACCACAACATTAAATGTAATCAGTTAATGGTTTTATATATTTTAACAAAAGTAACCCATTTATCATAATGGGGGATTTAATACTGAATCCAGCACGGCATCACCAAACACCCCGGGATCTTTAATCTCCTTATGGTAATACTTGTGAAACATCTGTTCACTTGCCCATCCTGCGGCCGCGAGGATAATCTCTATTGGAACGTCTGAATCCCTGGCCGCCGATGTTGATGCCGCCCTGGTGGAATGAGATTTAAATTTATCAGTATCAATACCTGAATAAACCAACACCTGTTTCAACCATCTTGAAATTGTCTGTGTTGACACTTTCTTATGAGGACTTTTATGACTAATAAAAAATGCTAATTCTGTGCCTCTTAAGATTCTGGTTGTTTCCATGTAACATCTTATATATGTTACTACACATAGCCGTGGATCCGTAGGATATGCTGAAAACCCCAACTTACATCCCGTGAACCCAGGTCTACTTTGTTTCAGTAGAATGTAATGGCATCTGCCCCCTACTTTCATTCTGTCAATTCTTAATTTCTGTAATGTTTGAACTCTCTGAGCTGAAACTAATGCCATGAGCATAACCAACTTCATGGTGATTTTGGCTGATGACAGAGTTTCAATAGGATTCCATTCCCTCAGCAGCATCAGTACATCTTTTACATTCCAGATTTCTGTATACCTAGGTCTAGGAGGATTGTTGAAAATTCCCTTCATAAACCTACAGACCCAAGGATGTGATCCTATTGGATTTTGTTCTGATTCACTGCTTAAATATGCAGAGAGTGCACTTCGTGCAGTATTGATTGCACTATAACTTAATTTTAATTCGTAGTAAAGAGTTGAAAGAAACTCTAATACATCTGAAATTTCTGCTGTGTTATATGCAATATTCTTTTCTGAACAAAACACCTCCCATTTCTTTATATAAGAAATGTACTGCTTCTGGGTACTATTCCTCCAGGCTGCTGCCATAACATCCACCGTACGGTCTGATAATCCTCTTCCAAGATATGGCCTTTTCAGAATCTGCAAATCAACAAACCAATATGATCATGTAAAGGATGTGGTTCATTAGTTACAGGGTTTACAAGCAGTTTTACCCGTTTTGGAATAACCATAAGGGGTTCTTTGATTATGTTTAACACCAGTGGGTACCATAGCTGTGTAGGCCAATCTGGCACCACCAAAATCCCTGAGGCTGAGTCCTGTTTAATTTTCTGTATGCATCGATTGATTAAACAAAATGGAGGAAATGCATACAGAAACATATCACCCCAATGTACCGAGAAAGCATCCACCGCTACTGCACCAGGATCAGGTTCCCATGACACATACTTAGGCAATTGGTGGTTAAGTCTTGATGCAAACAAATCAATCTCTGGCATTCCAAATTGTGTTACAATTTGCTTAAATATTTCCTGATGCAACATCCATTCAGTATTATCATTAAATTTACGTGATCTTTTGTCTGCAATTATGTTGAATTTTCCTGCTAAATATATTGCTGAAAGCCAGATTTTCCTGGCAATACACCAGGTCCAAATTTAATTTGCCAATCTATCACATGATTCTGACTTGATACCACCCATGTGATTTATGTATGCTACAGCTGTAGTATTGTCAACCTGTACCTGAACATGCACATTTCCCATATTAGTGCAATAAGCTTTAAGACCATAAAATGCTCCTAACAGCTCTAGGTAATTTATCCCTTGATTTTCAAGCAAAGGTACTTCATCCACATTCCACCTACCTCCACAGCTGGAAATCATGTTAGTTGCGCCCCATCCAAGAGCACTTACATCAGTCTGTAGAATAACGGAAGGTGTTTCTACCAAAACTTTTCTGGAAGCATTAGAGATTGTTAATCCACCATTCTATTTCTGTAATGGGTCCAATTGTCAATTACATGGGCCTGTCAAAATGCCCTGTATTCATCTTTAATGCTTGTACCTTAGCCCTCTGCAAACATTGATAATGCAATGGTCCAAATCTTACAGCTGGAAAAGCAGCAATTAATTTGCCCAGCAAGCTTGCCACTTGTCTAATTGAAGGCTTAACCTCGTTTATGAGCTTAGTGCAACCTTCAATTAACTGCAGCCTTTTCTCTTTTGGCAAGTGTTCAGAGTTAATTGTGAACCCCAGGTAATCAATCTTCTTGCTTGGTAACAATTTTGATTTTTGTAGGTGAATAATGAAGCCCATTTTTTCAAAAATGTACTTGACTCTGGATACTGACAACTTTGCGGTAGCCAACGTGTCCCCCATAATCAGAATATCATCCAAATAAGCCATTAATACATGGCCCTCAGCTCTTAGCAGAGCTAAAATTGGTTTGAGTAATTTTGTGAATAATCTTGGTGCTGAAGTCAGACCATTGGGCAATGCTTTAAATTGCCATAACTGACTCATCCATCTAAATTTCAAATATTTTTGATCATTACCATGCATTGCCACAGAATAATATGCATCTTGCACATCTATGCTTGCCATGTAGCAATTACTTGTGACCAGCTGAATGGCATTAGTAAATGTTTCCATTTTGAAATGTTTATATTGTACATAAAGGTTAAGACTTGTCAGTTCCAGAATAATTCTACATCCACCATCCTTTTTTGTTCTAGGAAAAATATTTGACACAAACTGATGGTGTTGTTCTACTGACTTTTCTATTACCCCTTTGTCGCATAAAATTTTCAATTCTCCCTCGATCAGCTTATTCTCTTCCTTTGAGAAAATCCGTGACCGGTTTGAATTATGCTGAATAGGAGGATCCAAATGTAGATAGAACTCAATTTTGAATCCCACAATGCTGCACAGTATAAACAAATCATTTGTTATTAATTGCCATTCTTTTAGGAAGAATCGTAACCTTCCCCCTATTTGTGAGTGTGAAACATTTGTTGTGTTTCTTACCAGACCGGGCCCCCCTACCTCGGAGTTTGCCTCCGGCAAATGTTGTCCCCTTCTAGTAGGCACGTTGTAACCTCCACGTATCCTCGGTGCAGCAAGCCAACGTGTATATGAGAATGATCGGCTTGTTCCTTCTCCAGCACCAGCATTCCGTCTGTAGGGATACTGCCTTCGCACCGCTCTGCTCAGCATAGGTGGTTTCATCATCATACCACTCATGGTCTTTGACTCTTTATTTAGGTCCTTTAGCTTCTTTGCTAGATTTTCTCCAAAACGCAGATTAGGCATTTGTATATTGGATGGTTTGCAGAGCCCTGCATACTTAGGATGAATATTTGGTCTTATTGCATTTTTACAAATACAGTTTATTTCAAAGTGCGCACTACACATGAGTGCTAAAAGGGCTGTCTCACTGTGCGAGTTGACCCACGAGTGACCCCGAGTTTAAAACAAATTTAACTCGTGGTAATCACGTACAATTAACATAGCGGGAACGTCGGAACTCGTGGACGCAACTTAGCGACTCTTGCCGCTAACGGGAGGTACACGTGAAACTTGTTAACTCTTGCAAAAGTTCAAACATGTTTGAACTTTTCCACGAGTAAAATGTACTCTTGTGGTTAAAAATTGAAACATTTAAACTCGTTGTAAGAACGTAGTGGCCCGTGCGTTTAACTTTGTGACTTGTGATTCTACCGTGGGAACTCTTTTTAGAAACAATAATCAGGGACAGAAATATCAGTTATTTAGACTTTTTAAAGACAAATTCTGCTTAACAAAGTTAAGCAAGTTATTGATAAGGTGACAGAGTGGGTTGAAAAGAAAAAAATGCTTGAAGTTTATATATAAATTTGTGTTGTGTTGCGTTGTGTTGAAAAGCTTTTTGCTGATCCGTTTGATTCTCACTGTTTGTTTACTTCATTGCACAATAAAAGAGAGTTCTTTGCTATCAAGATCAAATTGATGTCTGGAAGTCTTCATTTTAATATCACTACAAAGTCTCATGACTTGAATGTAATATTCCTTTCATCATAAAACACAAAATAGAGGAAGGCAAAATATATTCACATCTTGATTCTCACAATCATTTGTGAGATTTAAGGACTCAGCTGCCTCATATGCTCTACTTTTTAAATGTTTAAAATTGTCACCTCTCAGTAGATCAGAAAATAAGACAAAGTCTTATGTGAAACAAATGTCTTGAATGTGAAACAAAGTCTTTATTCTTGTTCAATATAAAAAACGCTTTTTTGCGCATATTGAGAAAAGTAGCACCACAGCAAACAACACAGTGGTCTGAAAAAGGGCTTCTCATACATGAAAATCAACAAATGAAGCACAAATAAAAGTATTTCCACTATATACTAATTCAGCTGAGAAATGCACTAGTCTAAATTCAGGCAATAAAAGATACAATGCAATGCGCTAAATGACAAGTTTTGAGATCTACAATCAGATAAGCAGATGCATGATAACCACTTTTTAAAGGAAAGACAGATGCAATGAAATTACTTTTACACCACAATAAAAAAATAAAATCCACACTTAAAGTTAAACAATGAAAAGTCAGCAGGATTTAAACTAAACATGAAATTAACTGGATTTTTCTGCATGTGGACTCTCCTCATGCAGTGATGTACCTGAGGTTGGCAGCCACTCAAAATAAGCTGTCCTGCCACGGCACACTGCCCAATTCTGAATTATAGTAGGAGCAGAGATGGTCTCTCTGCTCTTTTGCACTGTTGGTTCCCGTGTTACCTTGAAAACACTGCAGTGGCACCAAAGTCTCGTCGTTTGTACCACTCCTCCACGCACCTAGTGTTATTCTCCCTGTTTGACTGTCCACTAAGTCACCGTCCAGCATGGCTGTTGCTGATCCTGAAGCTGCACCTCTGATACGAATCAGGTTGTGCAGAACACATGCAGCAAACACAATAGTCTCTACGTTGTTTGGCTGGCATGACATCATTTTTTAACATGTGATGATTTTTCAACACTTCGATATACATTGTTGCCTCAAGATTAACGGGAGAGGAACTTGGTATACCCGTGGGAACTCGGTTAAACTCTGGATCATAAACTTGTAGTCTCATACGCAACCACGAGTCTTTCACTCGGGGTCACTCGTGGGTCAACTCGCACAGTGAGACAGACCTTTAAGGCATCTTGTTGTGAATCCGATATAAAATCTTCATCCAACCTCCTGGCAAACGCCGTAATGCCTGACCCCAGCAATTTCAGCACTCGTTGTAATTTCAATTCTTGTGGAGCGTAATCCAATGCTCATATAACCCCATATCAAGTTATTCACCGCTGGAACTGCTAGCAATTCACAATTTGCCGGGGTCTCATATTTTTTAATAGTCTCATCCATAGTTAATTCCTGGAGCTGATGGGAGAGCAGATAATTTATAGTCATTGCTATTTCCTCTCTCAAAGGTTCCCCTGTTACTCTGGGAACAGAAAACGTTTGTGCCAGCCCTGGAACTTTGAGCTCTGATAATGGGCTCTGGTCCTCATATAAATCATCATCTGAATCTAATGTTCATCTTCTTGATGGGAAATTTCTGGCTCCCCTGTTTCAGGTAAGTCTCTGCCAGATTCCCCCTGCGCGGGCTCTCTTGTAGGCCCACGGATAGGCAGCCCTGTTTCAGGTGCTGCTGGCGCTGGCTCAATTCTAGGCCAACGCTTCATTTGTTTTTCTTTTGACATTGTCGGTGCTGGCACATTTTTCATCCCACGTTTGTACTGCCTTTGTTCAGGCATTTCTAGTACTGGCTCTCCGGTAGGCCAACACATATATTGCCTTTTTGCTGGCATTTCGGGCACTGGCTCTCCTGTAGGCCAACCATTGTAATGTTTCTGCACAGGCATACCTGATGGCTCTCCTGTAGGCCACCCTTGTGCCTGTTCCATCCAAGGCACCCCCGGTGCTACCTTTTCCATAGGCCAACACGGACTGAAATCCTCCTGTGGGGGTTCTTTATAAATCATTTTCCCCATCAGAAGTTCCAAACTCGTGACCCTAGCAGCCACTACATTTTCTGACTGGGGAGGGTATTCCTCCGGGTCTGACTCATCGGAGTCTGCTGGTCGTGCAGATTTTTGTCCTGCCTTGCGCCCCGCCGCCGGCGGTATAATGGCACTTTCGACCACAACGGGAGTTAATGGCCACTGACTCCTCTAACTGACGCCCACTACCCTCAGGAACTTGGGTTTTACCTGTGGTGCGTCTCTTTCCCTTACGCCCTTTCTCCAATATGAACTTGCGTGGAGCTCCACCAACAAGTCTGACGAGAAAAAAGCGCTCCTGGAAGTGAAAGTGAAAGCACTTACCTTCCGACTTTTTGCTTTACTCACCGCTTGGAGGAGCTCCTGCTCCTCCACACACGGTCATGAACGCTATGCGTCTGACGATATGACGCGTGTGCGGCTGGACGGGGTCTTCTTCACGTAATCACTCACGTGACTCCGAAGTAAAATTATTCTGTAGAGTACTGCTCAATATTTCACTTGCAAGGCTCCTGTGGGAGCTGAGCATAATACATAAACCTGCCCTGCCATGATAGGAGCCCTTTCACTAAAGTGTTGATGGGGCTGCTTTGCTACAGTGTGTTACTCAGATGCCCCATGGTTAGCAACTAAAACATGTGCTTCAGCCTGTGCCTACAAATGTGACAATTTAACGTTCCCCCTTACCTGACCCTCTTATACAAGTCATGCAACGGTTCATGCTGAAACCATGTCCTATGGAATAGGAATGTTACAAAATTTTGAGATGTTAAAAATCAAGCCTGTAATTTATCCCATCAGATAAAGCATTAAAACACCTTTAATTTGTTACCTAATTCACTTTCATATCATCAGTATTAAAAAAGTTATGGTCATTTTCATACTCGGAAATTAGCATCATGTTCCCTATTTCTTTTCCATTAACTTAAAAGCTGTGATCGAAGAGAGTCAATTGACATAAAAGCCCATAACTTTCTTAAAAATTAAGAGAACTGAATTAAATTTTCAGTTATTATAGATTGAAGCATTCTGAAACAAATATGACACATCTTACTTGGATGACCTGAAATTAAAGTATATAATTAGTTAATTACCTAATTAAGAAGCTAATTAAAAAATTGAACGTTGTGACGGAAATAGTAATAAACACCCAGACTGCCTTGAAAATTCAAAAATGTGATATTCTCAAGATCAGAACTTTAATATTATTGTATTATATGCTGTAAGTCCGTAACAGACAGGTAAAGAAATTACAATTTCTAGCAAAAGACCAGGTCTTCATGGAGAGGATCAGCTGCTAGCTGGTACATTGGCATATCATAATCAGTAGCATCATCATAATCCTTAGACTGCAACCAATAAGTAACTCTGTACACCTTGTTTTTCCTCTACTTTTCAATTGGCATTGTAAACTACAAGCTTTTGCTCTTCAAACCACACATGACATGCTTTTCTGCCCACTACTTTCCCATTCAGACTGACTTTTTCCAAACTAGGTATACAAGTACAAGATGTGTCCATTTTTAAGATCCCTCTTAGACTCGGGCATGACAGAGAAATTCACTTCAAGGTGAACTCTTGCTATGCCAGGCTGGGCATTTGGATTGACAATTTTGCATTTCTTCTTCGGAGGCATCTGAAAAATGTAAAGAAAAAAAACACTGAAATGCATTAAGTAGAAACAAGTTTTTATTTGCAGTTAAAAAAAAAGAAATGATTTTGTTCAACAAAATGCCTAACACAAGTTAAACGTTAAAACAAATAGTAAATACCCAACAAAAAAATCATATTCATGTCATCAAATCAATCTAAATTCATCTAAATTCAATTACTAGATCTAAACATCTATCCCATTCTTAAGAAAAGGCTAAAAATATTTTTTTAAATAGCCAAATTATCCAAATAACAAACTGATCCCATTTACACAAGAATTCACAATATAACATGATTTTTAAATCTCACTTTGTCATGAATTTCTATGCCAAATCGAAGGAATTGAATGTTTAATTCCCATAAATTTTACTCTGTTGGTTTATAACACTGCAGCAGGCAAGGGCCGTTTTACACAGACATGCGTTCAAAATCCACAAACATCCACTCTCAAGATAATCAAAATCATTATTTTTTGCACAATCTTGTCATGATGGCGACCACAATCCGATCTCTGTATCATAATCCACAAACATCCACTCTCAAGATAATCAAATTCATTATTTTTTGCTCAATCTTGTCATGAACATCTAAATTATCTATATTTTGTGTAATTGTCTATCCAAGATCAATATTTTCCTACTAAATATCTGACTAAAAACTATGTACTGTGGAAGTTTTTAGTCAGATATTTAGTATGAAAATATTGATCATGGATAGACAATAATGCAAAATATAGATAATTTAGATGTTCTTATGACGTGATAGTGCAAAAAATAATGAATTTGATTATCTTGAGAGTGGATGTTTGTGGATTATGATACAGAGATCGGATTGTGGTCGCCACCATGATTTTGCTCACACTTACAGCCGGCAGGCAAGACACGGCCGATATCGGGGGCTAAATAACATATTTCGCATCAGCATATTAAAATTAAGTTACACCAAAAACTAGACAAGATGTTAAATAAACGTCCTGTAATACATACCTTTTGTTTTGTTCTGAACTTGCGATCCGTGATTTTGAAGGCATTGAAGTTGGGCCCGACTTTCATCCAGCGATTCAATAGTCAAGCAACGTTTTTTTAAAAATCGCGAACGGGATGACAGAACAAAATTTCTTCATAAGCTTGTCGTACGAGGAAATCCCTCCGACAACCAATAAAAACCTGCATTTTACTACCCCCCCTCCCCCACAGCCTCTCGAGTCGCACGCACAGGCAGTGAGCAGATCTAGAGCACCACTGATGGCAGGAATTTGTAACAACGCTATATGGAAGAGATGAATACAAATAGGATGGCTGATGCATCTGAGACAGGATGAATGGGCTTTATGAACCGTAAAAGGGGAAGCTTATTGGTGGCTGTTAATCAACCTCCCGGGTTGGAGGGAGTGAACAGGAGAAATAATTCTGTGGAATTTGTTGGGTTGCAAAAGGGCCAGCGTTGATCGTGGGAGATTTCAATTAAATTCCCTAAGTGGACCTAAAAGTGGCCAATTTTCTCATTGCTTTTGCTACACTTTCCCCAGCTGTGTTTCACTACAGCACCACTGACTTTTATGAAGTCTGGTCATTTAAACCATTTGGATATGTTGCACCAGTTGTCAGGAAGACCTGATACATCTGCAATTGGAAACCTCCAGGCAATAGTTGTTAAAGGCAAGAACTTTCCAATTTCTAATTTGCATATCAAACAAGACCTTGGGTGGAAATCTGAAATGCAAATCAGACAGGTAGGCTTTTAAAGAACCATTTACATGGTTCCCAACGGAGGAGCAATTGGACTGGGGTAGAGAGAACAATGCTGGGTTGGAATGGACTGCATGAAAAAAAACGAATACTTAAATTCTTGAAAAATACACCAATACCAACGCTTAAAATGTGGATTTCAAGCATGTTGGACACTGCACATCTTGAGGAAATGCGATTCCTCCTAATAGATAAATCAGACCAATTCTTAACGAGTTGCTCTCCATTTGTCGTCTTTTTGGAAGCATATGGTGCAACACAATTGTAGAAGCTAACTGTTCCAGGACTGGGTGAGGGATGGTCAAGATTATAAATAATGATCTCCTTATTTTTCTTTTTGTATTTTCTACTCTCTTTCTTTCTATCTTCTTTTCTTCACTTTTCTTCTTTCACTCTTTTTCACACACTATATATCTCACATTTTTCTATCTTTTATTATCTATTCTCTTTTTCTTTTTCTTCTTTATTATAATTTAAAAAAATAAGAAGCTGTACATAAAATGTATTATGTCGATATATATTAGGCACTTTGGTGCCATATGATTGTACTTACTTCTAATAAAATAAAATTAAAAAAAAAGAAGGAATGGACTGCATGTCGGTATAACTGCTTGTTATTCCCTTTATCCTGTATCTGTACACTGTGGACGCCTTGATTGTAATCTTTCCGCTGACTGGATATCATGCAACAAAAAAGCATTTCACTGTACCTTGGTAGACGTGACAATAAACTAAACTGAACTAAACTAAACTAAACTAATCTGCTTGGTGCACCAGTAAAGCTTCATCATTAGGCATCTAATCCAAGCATTTATGCCATGTTATAACATCCAGATGATGGCACCATGCAATCAGAGCTCTAGTGTAGCTGGGACATGTTTGCCAGTGTGGGCAAGTTGGGCCGAAGGACCATTTGGCAGACTATATGGACTAGATATGGTTCTAGTCCATTTAAGTATGGATATGGACTAGAAGTATATATGGAAGATGTGGAAGATCTTCCATAAGAAGATCAGTATTTCTTCTGTACTTGATCAGTACCACATCCAGGTGATGGTGGACTGCCAGTAGTATCTAATTTGTGCTGGTGGACTGTTATCAGTTACTCATCTGGGATGGCACCTTGACAGTCGTACCTCATCCATTATGGTAGTCTGCCATCAGTACCTCCTTCAGGTGATGGTGCCCCTGCATCAGTATATAATCCATTGATATTGTTGTACAATTGGTATGAGCAAAGAAAAATCATGTATACCATGATGATATGATATTTTCCATTTTCCTGCTGAAACAAAGAATGAGATTAATACAAATGGGTTGAAAGCAGTAACTGAATATGCTTTGGATCGGTTTAGGAGAAGATATGGGAGAATATAGGAGTCCATTCAGATACTGCGCTCTTCATAGCAATGTTACAAAATTTTGAGATTTAGAAAATAAAGTCTGCAATTTATCCCATCAGATAAAGCATAAAAATAAGTTTAATTTGACACTTAATTCACTTTCATATCTTCAGTATTAAAAACGTTATGGCCATTATCATACTCAGAAATTAGCATCTAGTTCCCTATTGCTTTTCCATTGACTTAACACAAAAGCTGTGATCGAGGACAGTTAAAAGCCCATAACTTTCTTAAAAATTATGATAACTGAAAGAAATTTTCAGTTATTATAGATTGAAGCATTCTGAAACAAATATGAAACAATTTTACTTCGAAGACATGAAAGTAAAGCATATAATTAGTTAGTTACCTAATTGTAGCTAATTACAAAATTCAATTACTAGATCTAAACATCTATCAATTTCTTAAGAATAGATTAACATTTTTAAATAGCCTAAGTGTCCAAATAACATTCACACAATAATTCACAATATAACATAATTTTTAAATCTAATTTTCATGAATTTACAGACCAAATGGAAGGAATTGAATGTTTAATACCTGTAAATTAATGGGGATGTATATCATCTTGCGAGTGAGGATTTCTGGAACGCGATCTTTTGGAACGTTGATTTGCGGTGAATTTAACCCCGTATTGGCATGAAAAATACTGCCGTTAATTCGGGGAATAAAATCACCGTGTCGCATGTAAAAATGTGAATTAAAAGCCTCTTATGGAGAACGTTTATACATTAACATAAAGCACTTTCGTTTACCTTTCCCTTGTGTGAAATCCGTCCCCGTTGTTGGCGTTGACGCTTCAGAAGATGATTTTAAAATGATTCCAACGCTGAACTTGTTGGGAGATTTTTTAAACAAACTACGCAAAACGGCACTCGGAACGCTTCTTCCAGAGAAGCTGGTACTCCAACAAAGTATAATTCAGGACAAGGGAGCAGAAACCCGCGCTTTAACCCCGCCCCCCCTTAAAGGCGCCAAAATCGCGCACACGGCCAGTGACAGAATTACAGCGCCGCTGAAGGCAAGTATTGTAACATACCTACTCTTCAATTAGATTTAATCCTTTTGTTCTCTATTTACAGAAAGCATTATTCGTTCTTTACTTTCGTAACTTTACTTCAGGAATATAGTGGAAAAAGGACCTTCGGCCCACCTGGTCCGCACCAACCAGCGATCACCCCATACACTAGCACTATCCTACTCACTAGGGACAATTTACAATTTACAGAGGCCAATTCACCTACGTCTTTGGAGGGTAGGAGGAAACTGGCGATCCCAGTGAAAACCCACATGGTCACAGGGAGAGCGTACAAATTCCGTACAGACAGCACCTGTACTTTGGATTGAACCCGGGTCTCTGGCACTACTATAATGCAGTACTCTATTGCTGTGCCAATGGGCCGTCCTTAATTAAATGTCTGAATTAATTCAAAATGTCCATGTTTCTGTTCAATGAAAAAGACAAATGTTGCCATTTTTGTTACTATTAAACATTGTAGAGAACCTAAATGCTCCTTTCCTGCAGGGCTAATACAGACACAATTCTGCCCCAATTCGTGTGTGCTCATGTGGGCATTGATTTGTTAACAGCCATGAAAATTCCCCTCCCACAAATCAGCTTTCTCTACTCAATGTAGGAGTGTGAGTGGGTGTGAAAAGCAACCGGAGACAAAATGAAATTCTTTCAAAAAGACTGGCCAATCAACAAAAATGAGTTGCAATAAAATACTGAATAAATAAAATAATTATTATAGTAATGATATTATAACATTTATAAGAGCATAATGTACAGTACAATGTGCTGGACCCAAGAAAGACAAATATTAGACCACTATATCATTTGCTTTGGTGAAACAGAAGAGCTCAATTCCTTTTCATTTGTCTAGGTTTGACTTGGAAAAAGAAATGCGTAGGTGGTTGTTTTCAGACAGCTGTTGTGGGCATGGAGCAATTTTAATATAAGCGCTGCAGTTGCCCTGATGATTTGTTAAGTATTTTAGTTGTCATCTTTGATTAATGTCCCATGGGCTACTTTCCTTCAACATTACATGACCTCTCTCCAAAGATTGCTCCTTAACTAGTTAGCAAGTGTGAGGGAATTCTTGCTCTCTCCTCTGTTCATTCTCAATTCCACCCTGTCTTTTGGGTGAGCCATCAGTGGTGGGGTCATAGGGCAATGGACTCATGATGTCTGGGAATGATTACTGCTATGGGGAAGAATCAAACTATTATTCAAAATTAAGTCACTCTGACTCTCCTTCATGGCCTAACAGAAACTTCCCAGTATTTGTTTAGATGTTGGTTACTGAAATATTTGTTTAAGGCTGGGACATAAGTTCTCTAAATTGAATTGACTTTCTAAGCAGATGTTTACTGGTTAGACTGTGTGTTTTCCTATACTTTAATGAAGCACTCTGCGTAAACCTTTGGGTACTAACTGACCTTTGCAACTTTCAAAATGCTACGTTTTTTTACAATCTGCATTCTGGTTTTTTTCTACTTACAACAGCTTTGAATATTTAAGGGTTTATTCCCGGGCATAAAAAGATGCCTCTTACCGGCATTAATTTTTTAACAAAACTAATTGAACACATTATTGCTACTTAATTCTTGAACCCTTGAACACCGAACATGATAATTATTTTCACTCTTTTTGTTAATTGATCGTACTACTGTATGAAGTATTGATCTACAATGCATTCTCATGAAATCAAATGGTTTGGTTTAGTTTAGAGATACAGCATGGTAACAGAACTTTCGCCCCACAGATTCCACGCCGACCGCACGCTAGTTTCATGCTATCCCACACATTAGGGGCAATTTACAAAGCCAATTAACCTCCAAACCAGCACGTTTTTTGAATGTGGGAAGAAACCGGAGCACCCGGACAAAACCTATGTGGTCATAGGGAGAATGTACAAACTCCGCACAGACAGCACTTGTAGTCAGGATCAAACATTAGAGATTGTGGAGGCATTGATAATGATATTTCAGGAAGCACTAGAGTCAGGAGTGGTCCCAGATGGTTGGAAAATTGCCAATATTACCCCGCTGCACAAAAAGGGAGCAAGGCGGAGTAGTGGGAACTATCGGCCAGTTAGTCTAACTTCAGTGGTTGGTAAGATTTTAGAGTCCATTATAAAGGATGAGGTTACGGAGTACTTAGAAGTTCAGAACAAAATAGGCTGGCTTTGTGAAGGAGAGGTCTTGCTTGACACATTTGCTGGAATTCTTTGAAGAAGTAAATAGCAGGACAGACAAAGGAGAGTCAGTAGATGTTGTTCACTTAGATTTTCAGAAAGCCTTTGATAAGGTGCCACACGTTAGGCTGCTTAGCAAGATGAGCCCACGGTATCAAAGGGCAGATATTAGCATGGATAGCATGTTGGCTGGATGGCAGAAGCCAAAGAGTGTTAATAACATGTGCTTTTTCTGGTTGGGTGCCAGTGAATAGTGGAGTTCCGCAAGGGCTGGTGCTGAGTCTGTTACTCTTCATGTTGTATATTGATGATTTGGACAATGGGATTGAAGGCTTTGTGGCAAAGTTAGCAGATGATACGAAAATAGATGGAGGGGCATGTAGTGTAGAGAAAGCAGGGACTCGGCAGAAGGACTTGAACAGGTTTAGAGATTAGAGATTAGAGATTAGAGATTCCTTTATTTGTCATTCAGACCTTTCGGTCTAAACGAAATTTCGTTGCCTGCAGTCATACATATAATAATAAATGACAAAACACACAATAAACACAAATTAACATCCACCACAGTGAGTTCACCAGGTACCTCCTCACTGTGATGGAGGCAAAAGTCTTAAAGTCTCTGTCTCTTCCCGCTTTCTTCTCTCTCTGCGCTGAGGCGATCCAGGCTTCTGATGCTGTGGCCCCGCCGGGCGACGGTAAGCCAGTCCAGCGGCCGAATCCGTGCTCCGTGACGGGCCGGCTCAAACTCCGCGGCCCGGGGTGGTCGAAGCTGCCGAAGCTGCTGCCCTCCAGTCCAGCGGACGCAGCTGTAGTTGCGGGAGCCCCAGAAAAACAGGTCACCAACCTGTGACCTGCGCGCTCCCGACGATGTCGTCCACTGGGCCCGCGGCCGAGCCTCCGGATTCAGGTCGCCACCGCCGGAACGCCACCGCAGCTCCGAAGCCGGCCAGCCTCGCGCTCCCGAAGATGTCGTCCATTGGGCCAGCTGCGGCCGAGCCTCCGGATTCAGGTCGCCACCAGTGTCCTCGGTCGCCACCGCCGGAACGCCACCGCCACCGCCGGAACGCCACCGCAGCCCCGAAGTTGGCCAGCCTCGCGCTGGTAAGTCCTGGCTCTGCCTCCGGAGCCTCGAGGTCGGTCGGTCGCTCGCAGTTGGAGTTGGAGGCCGGCAGCTCGCAGTTGGAGTTGGAGGCCGGTAGCTCCGCCATTTTGGCCTCAGCGCAGACGGAGGCAGAGAAGGGGGACACAACAAGAAAAAGTCGCATTCCCCCGAAGGAAGAGACAAAAGTCATGTTTCACCCACCCCCACCCCCCCACCCCACACATACACAACCCAATAAACTAAAATTTAACTGAAACAGGACAAAAGAAAACAACAAAAAAAGTAAAAACAGACGGACTGCAGGCGAGCCGCTGCTGTACGACAGCGCCGCCACTTCTGGAAGTTGGGAGAGTGGGCAGAGTAGTGGCAGATGGAATATAGTGTCGCAAAGTGTGGAGTCATGCATTTTGGTAGTAGGATTAAAGGCATAGACTATTTTCTAAATGTGGTGAGAATCCTGAAATCGGAGGTGCAAAGGGACTTGGGAGTGCTGGTGCAGGATTCCCAAAAAGTTAATCTGCAAGTCGAATGGGTAGTAAAGAAAGCAAACTCAACGCTAGCATTTATTTCAAGAGGGCTTGTATACAATAACAGGGATGTAATGTTGAAGCTCTATAAGGCGCTGGTAAGGCTGCATTTGGAATATTGTGACCAATTTTAGGCACCATATCTGAGGAAGGATGTGTTGGCTCTGGAGAGGGTCCAGAGGAGGTTTACAAGAATGATCCCAGGAACGAGTAGATTAACCTATGATGAGCAGTGGTGAATCTGTGGAATTCTTTGCCACATAAGGCTATGGAGGCCAAGTCAATGGATATTTTAAGGCAGATAGATAGATTCTTGATTAGTACAGAGGTTATTGGGAGAAGACAGGAAAATGGGGTTAGGAGGGAGAGATATATCAGCCATGATTGAATGGCAGAGTAGACTTGATGGGCCGAATGGCCTAATTCTACTCCTATTCCTATGACCTTATGACCTTAAACCCAGGTCTCTGGTGTTGTGAGACAGCAACTCTACCACTGCACCACAGTGCTGTCCTGTACTGATCAATCTGGTGACTTGTTTATTCTGTTTGTGAATGAACTGCTGTTTTTGGAACTAAACTCTCCCACTCAGCAAGAGGGCATCCCAGGTTTAAATCCTTCAAAGTTTGGCATGTCCTCAACAACTTCTGCAGATGTGCCATAGAAAGCATTTTATTGGGATGCATCAGAACATGGTTTGGGAACACCTCCATACAAGACCGCAAGAAATTGCAGAGAATTGTGGATGCAGCCAAGACCATCCTGCAAACCAACCTCGCTTCCATTGACTCAATTTATCCTTCACGCTGCCTCGGCAAGGCCACCAGCATAATCAGGGACCAGTCTCACCCCGGTCACTCCCTCTTCTCCCCTTTCCCAACAGGCAAGAGGTACAGAAGTTTGAAAATACATACTTCCAGATACAGGGAAAGTTTCTTCCCAGCTGTTATTAGGCAACTGAACCATCCTCTCATCAGCTAGCGTGCAGTCCTGACCTCCCATCTACATGTACCTCATTGGAGACCTTTGAATTTGCTTTAATTGGACTTTATGGGACTTTATCTTGCACTAGATGGTGTATTCATCATCCTTATCTGTACACTGCGAGTGGCTTGATTGAAATCATGTAGAGCTTTTGCTTTGACTGGATAGCAAACGACAAAAAGCTTTTCACTGTGCCTCAGTATGTGACAATAATAGACTAGGCTAAGGTAAACTAAACTCACAAATTCCACACGCGGCCCTCTCACGTTTTAATCCCTTTCTCTTTCATGATAAATCTACTTAAAACTTATACGTTTAGGCAAGTCTTTCACCAATTTTCCAAATAAGACCTTTCTCTTGAAATCAGTTTGTATCCAAAGAATGACTCCTTGTTGTTGGCACCACAGGAAGACTGGTGGCCACAGAATCTCATCCCTTCACATATTAATATAATCAGGAGAGGAGAAAATACAAGAACTGAGGTAGAAATATTATTGCTGACTGCATTAACTTAATTATGTGGTCAAGGTATGAGAAATCTCCAGCACAAAATGAATTCATTTGGCCGATCGTGTTTGCACTTTTCCATACACACTTCCCTTCTCTTTCCCCCAGAGCCTGCCTGATATCTTTTATCCCTTTGAGTATTTATGTAAATGTTAGTACTAGATCTGCTCCCACCACTATCTCAGACAGTGCATACATGATCACAAAGAACTTGTGATGTAAAAATGTTTCCTTATTTGATATATGATTCTTTTGCCAATTATATAGAATCTGTGAACTCTGGGTTCAATATTTATTTGTTTTCATTCTCAGGCTATGATCATTGCAAGTAAAGCCAGCATGTATTTTCCATTCCGAATTGCTCTTGAGGAAAGTGAGTCGCCTCTTGGGAGGACTGTAGTCCAATTTCTGAAGGAATTCAATGGTGTTGCTAATTGTGAAAGTCCAGGAATGAGTTCCAATGATGATCTTTATCAGCACAAGCTTAGATTGTGAAAGTTTTTTTTATCGCCTCTTGCATTCACTTTTGAGACATGCAAGCTGCCTTTGAGTGGTGCAGACAACTCATGATATTGGACATCATTGATGCAGACAATCATTGACTATGCATGACATGCTAGCTGCATGCAGTGCATACAGTGATCTGTTGATAGGGGAGGCACCCACATTACGATCATTTAGGAGTTCTGTCCGCAATGCAAGGAACTGGAGAAGTTGCTTCATACAATGCAACCATTTGACTCATTATCCTTTCACACCACAATTTTCTTTGGTTTAGAATTCACTTCAACTCGCATTCTCAATGGTACATTGATTAATTTAAAGAAAAGTACAAAAGCTATTTTGAACAATAATGTCCATTTATTTTTCACCTTTAGTATGCCAGAAAGATTCCAAGCCTTCTCACTGGAGGGTGATCAAAAACAATTGTCAAGATTGTTAATAGAACACAGTTGCAATGCATTTCTTTACAAAATAGTTAATGCTTGATTAAGGACCATCATTTTGATGGACTGAAGCTTATAAGAAAATACCTAAGCGGCTCAAAATATCTATTTCTTCTCTCTAATACCAAAATTGCCCTCCATACTGTACTGCTCCACCTAGAGCAATGGGAAGCATACGCACGACTGCTATTTGTGGATTACAGCTCTGCATTCAACACAATCGTACCCAGTAGACTGGTCTCCAAGCTGTCCTACCTAGGCTTCGAACACAACATCTGCCTATGGATTAAGGACTTCCTTACGGACCGGCCGCAGTCAGTCAGGATGAGACCCCACCACTCCCCCACTCTGACACTCAGCACAGGAGCTCCACAAGGCTGTGTGCTGAACCCCCTCCTCTACTCCCTCTATACCTATGACTGCATACCGACCCACAGCACAAACACCATCATAAAATTTGCAGAAGACACTATGACTGAGGGTGATGAGTCAGCTTACAGGGAGGAGGAACAGAGGTTAATAGGCTGATGCTCAGAGAACAACTTAGCACTCAATACAAAAAAAAACAAAAGAGCTCATCATTGACTTCAGGAAGAAGCAGGGTGACCATCCCCCACTGCACATAAACGGAGAAAGAGTGGACAGTCTCCAGTTTCAGGTTCCCGGGCACCCACATCTCAGCAGATCTCAAGAGGTCAACTAACACGCACTCCCTGGTAAAGAAGGCACAACAACGGCTTTACTTCCTAAGTTCACTCAGGAAAGTCAACTTGCCACAACAGCTGCTAATGTCATTCTACCGTTGCTCCATAGAGAGTGTCCTGACACATGGCATCCTGGTGTGGTATGTCAACAGTTCTGCAGCTGACAAGAAGGCTCAGCAGAGAGTCATCAATACAGCCCAGAAGATCACCAGCACACACCTGCCTGCCCTGGAAGAGATCTATAGCTCCAAATCTGAGGAAGGACATTATAGCCATAGAGGGAGTGCAGAGAAGGTTCACCAGACTGATTCCTGGGATGTCAGGACTTTCATATGAAGAAAGACTGGATAGACTTGGCTTATACTCGCTAGAATTTAGGAGATTGAGAGGGGATCTTATAGAAACGTACAAAATTCTTATGGGGTTGGACAGGCTAGATGCAGGAAGATTGTTCCCGATGTTGGGGGAAGTCCAGGACAAGGGGTCACAGCTTAAGGATAAGGGGGAAATCCTTTAAGACCAAGATGAGGAAAAACTTTTTCACACAGAGAGTGGTGAATCTCTGGAACTCTCTGCCACAGAGGGTAGTTGAGGCCAGTTCATTGGCTATATTTAAGAGGGAGTTAGATGTGGCCCTTGTGGCTAAAGGGACCAGGGGGTATGGAGAGAAGGCAGGTACGGGATACTGAGTTGGATGATCAGCCATGATCATATTGAATGGCGGTGCAGGCTCGAAGGGCCGAATGGCCTACTCCTGCACCTATTTTCTATGTTTCTATGTTTCTATGTTGCCTGCGGAAGGATTCACACATACTAAAGGACTCATCTCATCCCGCACATCACTTGTTTGCCCTTCTGCCCCCAGGAAAGCTTTACAGGTCCATCAAAGCACACACCACAAGATTAAAGAACAGTTTCTACCCCAAGGCCATCACCACTCTGAACTCTGCACTGAACATACAGCCCCATAGCCAATATTTTGTACTGCCACAACACTATACTGTGAAATATTGCACATTATGTCTTGACTTGACGTTTTCTTGCCGTTTTTGTTATTCGTTATTCGTTATTATTTATCTGATACGTTGGAGCTCCGCTCGGGCAGTGTGCCTGAAATTTTGTTGTATATATTTACAATGACAATAAAGATTATTATTATTATTATTATTATTATTGTTATTATTATTATTATTATTATTATAATTATAATATTATTATTAAGATAATTACATTTTTATTTTAAAAAGGCCTCACAACCAATGGGGTACTTTTTCAAGGGTACTCACTGTTATGATGAAGGAAATACAGCAGCAAATATAAGTACAGCCAGATTTCACAAACAGAAATTAGTCACGCTACCAACATTAAAAAAAATTCCTTTGACTTTTAAATTTGTTTAAAATATATTTTACCTTCAGTTCGATTTCTGTTTTTTTCGAGGTAACATGATGGATACTGATAGCTTAATCCCAAGGCAAGGAGTGTGGAAGAATAAGGCCGAATTTTACTTTAAAGCTAATGCCAGTCAATGAAGGAGATCTGACATTTATTTGTTAAAGGCAGATTATGTCTGATAAACCACGGGTTAGTGCTAGGACCACAGTTTACATTAAATAAACAATTCCGATGCTTCCAAAACTGGAGGCATGGCAGATGGTGAAGATGGTGCCTGCATCACCATGTACAATGGGCACAATGGGCAGAACAATGGCAGATCAAACTTAATTCAGAAAATTCTGAGGTAATTTTCAGAAGGGATATGAAGAGGCAACATAAATGTGTGCGAGAACAGAGGGACGGATGTTATCTGTATAAATCTCCTTAGAGGGCATGACAGAATTATGTTTCCCTTGGCTGAGGAGTCTTAAGAGCCAGTCCCACTTAGGCGATTTTTTCGGCGACTGCCGGCGACTAGGCTGTCGCCACATAGTCGCCAGGGTGTCGCCTGTATGGTCGTGAGTAGTCTCCTCAGTCGCCCAAAGAGTCGTAGCATTTTTCTGGTTGCCGCTGGATTTTTATGGGCCTGTCCCACTTAGATGATTTTTTAGGCAACTACAGGCGACTAGTTTGTTGCCACATGTTCGCCGGTGGTTGCCGGGAGTAGTCTCTCCAGTCGCGCAAAAAGCCGTAGCATCATTCTGGTGACCGCTAAATTTTCAACATGTTGAAAATTTTTCGCCGACAGTGGGTCTGATGCCAATGAGCATAGCTTGACTTCTCCTGACAAAGGTGCTGTCATAGGTTGCCGCCAGGATGGCGTAGGTTGTCGCCAGGATGACATAGGTTGTCGCCAGGTGACGTAGGTTGTCGCCGGTGCTGACTTCGGTGAATTCCATTGTCGTAGTCACCAGCAGTCGCCTAAAAAATCGCCTAGTGGGACAGGCCCTTAAGACCAGGAAGCACAGTTTATGAATAAAGGGTGTTTTTTTTAGGATTAAGATAAGGGTGGTGAAACTCTGGACATAGAAACATAGAAAATAGGTGCAGGAGTAGGCCATTTGGCTCTTCGAGCCAGCACCGCCATCCAATATGATCATGGCTGATCATTCAAAATCAGTACCCTGTTCCGGCTTTTCCCCCCATATCCCTTGATTCCTACCTGACTCCAGTGGACTACACTTCTCCACCTGAAGGGTGGTGCAGAGTCAGTGCAGTGTTCATTCCAAGCAGTTATCAATAGATTTCTGGACTAAAGAAATCAGGGGAGATGAGATGATTCTGGAAAATAATTCTGAGATAGAAGATCAACTATCATCTTAATGCATGGTAGAGCAGACACAAACGGCTTCAGGTTTCTTATGTTCTTATGTTCTTGCCTGAACATGGCAAGATACATTAGAAGAAAAAAGAAGCAAAAGCTTTGGGATCTTGGGTTTATAAACAGAGGAATTGAGCAGAAAGAAGAAAAATTCTGTTTAAGTTCTATAGAACTCTGACCCGACTCCAACTGGAGAATTGCTTGCAGTACAGATCACCACATTTTAAAAGGTGAGTGGGTACTCAAAAGGGTACAGAGGAGATTTATCAGAATACTTCCAGCAATAAAATATTTTACGTACAAGATCAGGTTGGAGAAGCGGGAATTTCTTTTTCTTATAACAAAAAATTAGAAGGGAGATATAATAGAGGGATATAAGAATTTGATTGGTTTATAAGAAATAGGGAAATAAAATTTGTTGCACATTAGTTAACTGTACAAAAACTAGGAGACACAGATATTACATTAACGGCTGGTGGAAGTGGACGCAATAATTTCAGGAACAAAATAGATGGGCTTGAAGGATATAAACTTGAATTGTTGTAGGGATTGAGTGGGTGGAGTGGGAGAAAATTACTTCCTTTATGGTGCGGCAAAACTATAGGTTGGCGCAGCTGATATTGAAATTCAAGATGTAAGGATTTAAAAGCCTCAGTACAATGTGCTTGTAGTTCCAGTGCACTATTTTTTTCTTTAAATCAGTGTAACCACAGAAACACTGACAACAATTTTAGTTTATTTTAGTTCTGCTTGTTAATTCTCACAGAAATTGCAGAAGTCTTAGCATTCCTCACATAAACATCATGATTAGCAAGATGCACCACATAGGATAAACATTTTGATCTAATTCTTGTTTTAATTGGAAACATACATGAATAGAGAATTTTTTTAACTGAGCCAATATGGTTCCAATATTGTTTTTGTTCCCAAACATACACAGGACATTCGTACTGTAGGTTTTGAATGTGACCCCTGTTGGACCAAAAGATCACACTAGGCCAACGTGAGCCTGAGACTGTTTGGACTTCATAAGCATTAGCAAGCCCACCATGGGCTTCAGCTCCAGGCTTCTTCACATATGGGCATGGTAATATAAGGCAGCATTCATTTCAAAAGAATGAAAAACAAACATCTTGGACGTGCATGGGAACTAGCTGAGCCAATATTTTCATTTTCACCTCTTATTATTCACTGGGGTGGAGGACAATAGATACAATAAAAAAAAACAAAGGATTGTAGAATTAGTAGAGAAATACCTTCTATTAATTCTGACGTGTGTGTCAGCTAAGGTCACTGGCCTCAGGCAGAGTGCAAATGAGGGTATCAGAAAGGCGGAAGTTCCCCAATCCTATCAATCTTTTGTGGTAAATATCAATGTTTGAGGTTCCTAATAGTATTCAACTTTAGGCCTTTTACAACAATAACCATATCATAAGTTTGTAAATTTTTCAAGCCATTTTACAAAATTTGACATAAATTAAGCCACAAATTCACCAATGCCTGTGTGCTCAGAGCTTGAAGGCTGCGTGCAGATTCATCTCCTTAATTAAGGTTAATAAAACACGAGGAAAATAAAAGAGATCAATAAATCCTTGAAATTTGTCATTTTAGCCTGTATGTAATGACATTGTCTGAAACTAAATTGTTACTATACGCTAGATTCGCAACTCTCTGAATTCAAAAGTGCAAATTACAAAAGGAGAAATTGTTTGAGGTTGCAATCTCAAAGTCTGAAAACCCAGTCAGTTTTATCTGACACCTAAGATTGTAGACCACTGCTGGGAACCTACTCTCTCAATATTCTCATCAGTAAGTAAAAGGCAGGTGAAAGATAACATGTAAATATTGGTAAAACAATGTAACCATTCCAGACAATGGATGTAAAAGGCCTGTCTCACGAGTCTGCGGTCTATGGCGGCGAAACGGGAGGAATCTGCCGCCATAGACCGCGCACTCATGAGAAAGTACAATTCCCGGGCCGTGCGGCGGTGTTCCCAATAAAAACGACAATGTCCAAAACAAAATACTCACCGCACAACCTCCACCAGTGATGCACGAGTGCGCACGGCCGCTCGCACGGGCCGCCGCCAGTATGGCTCGAGCGCCGTGCGTCAAACCTCCACTGGCACAGCCTCCGCCAGTGACGCACGTGCCGCCGCCAGTGAGGCACGTGTGCTGCACGGCCGCAGGCACAGCCACCGCTACAGCGCCGCGATCAGGATGGCCGCCGCCACAGCCGCCGCTGGTGAGTCACGTGCGGCGGGCCGACGTCATCGCAGTCGGCCCGCCCTTTTTTTACTTACCGCAAGCACGTGGGACCCGCCGTGTTTGAATTAACTCGGCCCCCGCGCAGCATCCGTGCGGCGCTCCGGTGGATAGGCTCGACGCTCTCGCCGTTGCCGCGCGGTCCTCGCTACCGGCGACGCCGCGCTTCACCGCCGATGACCGCAAACAGGTAAGACAGAGCCTTAACTGCTGCATCACTTCCGGGATAAGGCATAATGAATGACCACATAGCTATTAATCTATGAGCATTTAAGTGTACTAATTTGGCATTTTGAAAAGCATTAAACCCCTGTCTCACGGTGCGAGTCGACCCACGAGTGACCCCGAGTTTAAAACAAATTAAACTTGTGGTAATCACGTACAATTAACGTAGCGGGAACGTCGGAACTCGTGGACGCATCTTAGCGACTCGTGGCGCTAACGGCAAGTACCCATGAAACTTGTTAACTCTTGAAAAATTTCAAACATGTTTAAATTTTTCCATGAGTCAAATTTACTCTTGAAGTTAAAAATTGAAACATTTAAACTCGTTGTAAGAACTCACTATTTTAGAGGCATGTGACTTGTTGACTTACAATATTTGGGGCAGAGCAGATTTGCTAGCTCACAAGTTTTGACCTATCATTTCAAAATAATAGCAGAAAAAATGAATTTTAAAATGAATAAAAAAATGTAAAAAAGTGGACAGCTGAGGAAAGTGATTGCTGAGAATATTGTAGAGGATTAATCCAAGCTTATTTAGAGTAGTGCAGATGTAACACAAAATTGTGTGCAACGTTTTAACTTGTCACCAATGGCTAGGCAGTACTGACCACATAACAGGACTAGATTATGTTCACCAGTGGGCCTCGTTGTGGTATGGATAGTACCAATTCAAATGGCTAGTGCTGACTAAAGCCATGCCTGTGCCTCAGAGTGGTGGAATTTATTTGAGAGGACTTTACAACTTGTTAGAAGTGAAGGCATCAAATGTGCGAACATCCTTCCTGTACCAGATACCAAATGAACACCACTGGTCACAGACCTCCAGCCAGCATAACAGCCTGCCCCCCCCACACACACACACACACCACTACCCTGTGTCATCTATGGCCAAGCCAATTATGAATCCAATCTACCAAGTCTCTGTGGATCACATGCGCTATTAGTTTAGTTTAGTTTAGAGATACAGTGTGGAAAGAGGCCCTTCGGCCCACCAAGTCTGCACCGACCAGCGATCCCAGCACACTAGGGACAATTTTATCCTACACTATCCACACTATCCTACACAAACTAGGGACAATTTGGCCCATCAAAGTGGTAAACCTACAAACCTGTATGTCTTTGGAAGATCTCGGAGAAACGTACAAACTCTTCACAAACAGCACCCGTAGTTGGGATTGAACCTGGGTCTCTGGCTCTGCAAGCGCTGTAAGACAGCAACTCTACCGCTGTGCCACCGTGCCGCCCTTGATGTTGATGAAGAGGAGAGAGGGCCACCTTCTCACAGGGATCTAGGCAGCCTTTCAGGCAGATAGAGCTGCTGTGAGAGGAGGTAACAAACACGATCAGGAGTGCAGCACCAGGGACGTGTAGTGACATCTCAAGTCTGAAAAACGGTATTGACCCGAAACGACGCCTATTCCTTCGCTCCATAGAAGCTGCCTCACCCGCTGAGTTTCTCCAGCTTTTTTGTCTACCATCTCATGAAGTTAAGGTCAGTGAAAGCAAGACTGACATCTCCCACTGGTTGCACACACGTCTCTATGCTGTACATTCCTTTCACTCAATGACCAGAATCTCTAATCAATCAAGACTAACCTAAAATGTATAAAGTTCAGCTAATACTAACACACATACCACTATTTCAAGATTCCAACATGAAAGCATAAGAAATAGATGTAGCGTTGGATTGTTCAAGTAGTCTGTTAATCAATAAGATCACAGCTGATGTATAACAGTGTAATTTCCCTGCTCTAGCCTCATATTCCTTGATTCCTTTCATGTTTTTACTCAGAGACTGGTGCATGCCTGGAATTCACTTCCGGATCCTGCTACCATACAGGCTATGATAGATTGGCAGTTAGTTTAACTGCTGGCAGGATATTAGACAACAATCTGCATGATGCACAGTGTATGGGCATATGTTTGCTGGATAGTCACAGAAAGGACACATTCTGGTTGAAATTATAGCTGCCTGCAAAGTGACATGTGTATCATCAAGTTTCCTACAGCAAAACTGTGGGCTTCACGAAGATCGATGCTTGATTTGTCTGCTCTTCTGTACCAAGTCAGAATAAAATGTAGATGGTTCTCTCTAAATAGATGGGAGTCAATGATATTCTATACACATCAGGGGTTGCAAATTAGATGTTACAAATATCTCCAGCTCAAATGTAGAAGGATCCTAAAGCATAAAAATATATTGCCACAGTGACTTTTACACCCACAAACAATGGAGTCCCTGTGCTTTGTTTGTGTCTCTGGTTGAAGGCTGTAGCATATTTTAGTAACTTAATCATTGCTTACATCTTTCACACAATATTCATCAGACATCAAAAGACAAATACTTACTCATGTAAATTTTTTTGAAATAAAATCAGAAAATGCAAAAAAAATACTCAGCAGATCAGGCTGCCCCTGTGGAGAGCGAAACAGGGTTAATTTTTCGGGTCAGTGATTGTTCATCAGAACTGAATTAATGTTAGACACAAAATGCTGGAGTAACTCAGCGGGACAGGCAGCATCTCTGGAGAGAAGGAATGGATGATGTTTCGGGTTGAGACCCTTTTTCAGACTGACGTCAGGAGGGAGGTAGATAAATAGATGAGGAAGTGTGAAGGTGTTAAAACAGGGCAAAGGGAATGGAGTTCAAGGAAAATGTAGAATACATTATTGTTAGCTGGGAGAAGGTAACAACAAAGCAAGCAGAGATAAAATGTAGTCGGAGACAATAAGACTGATTGGAGAACTGGGAAGGGGAAGGGATGGAGAGAGAGGAAAAGCAAGGGTTACTTGAAGTTAGAGAAGTCAATGTTCATACCGCTGGGTGTAAACTGCTCAAGAGAAATATGAGGTGCTGTTCCAATGTTATCCTCTTGAAAGGTCACTGACCTGAAATCTGACATATGTTTTGTCACCGCACAGATGCTGCCTGACCTGCTGTGTGTTTCCAGTACTTTCAGTTGATGTTTTGATCATTTCAACAAATTGGTTAATTGGTTCTCAAAGTAGCTGTTTCTAAATGTTCTTCTGTATTGTGCGTGTTGGAGGTCCTTCAGCTCAGTGACTACAGCTAATGGGAATTCATGGCACAGGAACAACACAGGTAATGGTTTAGCCTATATCTTCACAAATGTTGCAATGGATATAATTTGTTACTGCACGGCTTTAACATGGGCTTAGAGCACTTGTAGATCATTTCACTGCTCATTGCAACTCATTTAAAAGGCATTCTGGCTGTTTCCAGCAAAGTCTTATGCAATGTTTTGGGTGGATCAGTTTCAAGAAAACAAAACAGGATGTCAGACATTAAAGAGGTGCACAGTCTTGGTGCAACTTCTCGGAAAATACGTGACATGTTATGGAAATGTTTTTGTCCTTTTCCCACATGGCTGAAAATGACCCTTAGGTTCCAGTAATAAAGATAAAAGATGCATAACATAATATACTCACATCAATTATCAGTTCCTCATTAGGTGCTTGCAGAGAGAAAAACAGGTTATACAATCCATGTTGTGATGGTACAATCAGCTGAAAACCGGTGAAATTACAGTTTCTAGTGAAATGACTAATTTAGTCTATCACAGGGGTGGGGAACCTGCGACATTAAGTGCGGCCTTTTGAATGGATCCAAATTTTGTAGAACAAATCCTTTTATTTTTATTAATATGTGTTTGTTCGTCTTTTATTATTTTAATTTTAATCTTAAAATGAACGTATTTAAAATACCAAAGAGTTAAAGAAGATTCAACAAAATAATCCTCCCGGACTGACGGCCACAATTAAAACATTAGTAAATCATGAGGTTGAAGAAGGAACTGCAGATGCTGGAAAATCGAAGGTAGACAAAAATGCTGGAGAAACTCAGCAGGTGAGGCAGCATCTATGGAGCGAAGGAAATAGGCAACGTTTCGGGTCGAAACCCTTCTTCAGACTCGGTCTGAAGAAGGGTCTCGACCCAAAACGTCGCCTATTTCCTTTGCTCCATAGATGCTGCCTCACCCGCTGAGTTTCTCCAGCATTTTTGTCTACCAGTAAATCATGAGGGCTATTTTAACACCTGTTATGCTCATGATTTAGTTCTAATGTGACTAGAATGTACATTAACTTTGACATGCACGAAAAATGCTTTCTCCTACATTCTCCTACCTAACCCAAATCAAGGCGCCCTTAAGGTCACAAATGACGGATACCCATCTAGAAGATCAGCTGAAACTGCGTACCTCCATGTTGCAACCAAATATTCAAATGCTTTCCCACAAAAAGCAGTCACAACAAAAGTCATTAAAAGGTTAATTAACTTTAGAATTAACAATTTTCTTTCATTTTCTTGGTTAGTACATAGTAGTTAGATTTTTACAAAATAATGTACATTTTGAAGTATAGATATACTTTTAATTGTTAAAGTTTCTTGGATGCGGCCTTATTAGATTACAGCTAACAATGTGGCATTCCAACATGAAAAGGTTCCCCACCCCTGGTCTAACACGTGAAAGCTGATATCTGTGGGTTTAATTAGTGGAAGAACATGTAAAATTTGATTACAAAATTTCCATGATCTCTTAATAATGATAATGAGCTAATTTCAATATATTTGCTTATTGCAACGCAGAAAGAAGTCATTTAGTCTATCAGTTTCTTGCTGGCTCCTACCCATCCCAATCACTCTTTATTCCCTTTTAGGATGTTTACATTTGCACCCTCACCAAAGCCTCCACATCCTTCCTGTATTGCAGCTACCAGAACTACATGTCCCAACGAACACCACTGGTCACAGACCTCCAGTCAGAATAACAGCCCCCCCAGCCTCTGTTTTCTATGGCCAAGCCAATTATGAATACAATCTACCAAGTCTCCATTCATCTCACATGCCCACCATATCTTCCTTGATTTTTGTTTTGCATTTACCTACTCTAAGGGGTAATTTACGGTGGCCATTAAAAATATCACTGTGTCTCTGGGGTATGGAAGGAAACCAGAGCACTCATCAGAATCCCATGCAGATGTGGGGAGAATATTTAAAGCTTACCAGGGCACTGAGTATAAGAGTTGGTGCATCATGTGAATCAAGATTACATAGACGGATTGAGCAATTGACCTGGCAGATACAGGAATAAATGTGACAGAAGGGTGGCATGTTATTTAATTGGTTTAAGATCAGAACGTGTGGATGTAAAATAGATCTGACCTTTCTTGTGCATCAATCACTGACAACAAACATATAGGTGAAGCAAGCAGTTAAGTAGCCAATTGTATGTTTGCCTTGGTATGGTGAGAAGATTTGAGTACAGGACCAAGGATATCTTGCTGCAATGACACAAGGGCTTTGATGAAACCACACCTGGTGTATTGTGTGCAGTTCTGATCTCCTAATCCAAGAAAGTATACATTTGCCACAGAGAGCATGTAATGAGGATTCACTTGACTATTTTCTGGGATGGCAGGAAGCGTTCAAGTGTTCAAGTGAGTTTATTGTCATGTGTCCCTGATAGGACAATGAAATTTTTGCTTTGCTTCAGCACAACAGAACATAGTAGGCATTGACTACAAAACAGATCAGTGTGTCCATATACCATTATATGGCCATTTGAGGAGAGATTAGGTCAATTAGGTTTGTATTCACTTGAGTTTAGAAGAATGAGAAATGTTCTCATTAAGAGATAAATACTTATGATAGGAATAGACAGACTGGATTAGGGGAAGATGTTTATCTGGCTGAGATGTTTAGAGTGAAGTGTCACTGTGTCCCAGCATTGATCGGCACTGAGATGAGGCGCTGTTTCTTACTCAATGTGTGATCAACTGAGGAATTCACCACCTCAGAGGGTTCGAAGGGCAGGTAGCTGAATGTATTTAATAATATATTCTGGATGCTAACGGGGGAGCAGGAATAGATGATCGACCAGTCTTGATTATATTGAACGATGGAACATTCTCAGTGCCAAATGGATTACTTCTGCTCATATGTTTTCTTAATTTTTAAACATTAATCATGTTTCATGTAGTACTGCCTTCTAAACCTGTGCTGAAAGATATACTAAAAGGTTCAACCCAGAGAATAAATGAAGCTCGTCATACTTCCTTTTTCATACTATTGTCTCATTTAATATATTGCCTCACTTTGTAGAAATTGCCTCACCTTGATTTCTGTCCAGTAATATTATATACCTGAAAGAGTTTGAAAACAATTTCTAGTTTTCATCTCTTTTGCATTCATTTAATTCAAATGCCTGAAGACAGTTTCTACATATAGACCACACTCATTATAAAGTCTGATGTTTGCTTTATTTGACAGGTTTTCAGTAGTCTTTGTGTTGGATTCTTTTCATATAACTTCTTCTCTTTCGAACATCCAGGAACCCAAATAATCATTCCAGGTGCAGCAGTAATTCACTTGCAAATTTTCTTTAAACTTTTCCCCATTCACCTTAAATCGGTGCCATCTAGTATTTGACACTTCCACCTCGGGAACAAGATTCTAACACTCAGCCCAATCTGTGCCTCTCAGGTCACTCCTTACCTTCTGGCGCTCAAGAGGAAACGTCCACGTTTGTCCAACCTCCTTTGTTCAGGCAATATCTTAGAAAACCTCCTTTGCATTCTCTCCAAAGCCTCCACATCCTTCCTTTAATGCAGTTACCAGAACTCCATCCAATACTCCAAATAGGGCCTAACCAAAGTCCTATGAAGCTTGAACACGACTAGCTAGCTTTTATACTCAAAGCCTCTACTGATAAAGGCAAGTATGCTATGTGCCTTTTTTACCATCTATCTATATTAGTAAAAGTAAGATCTTGACTGCTTTTGATTCACTGCAATGTGATTTCCGAGAGAACGCCGCGACTTACGGCCGTCGTTTTTGGCCACCTCGCTCAGAGCCCCCCTCCGCCGGACTGGACCAGAGGATTTTTCCCATCGATGAAAAATCAGAGAGATATTAATGTTTTAAACATTTTTGCCATTCTCTCTGCTGCCCCTGCTGGTGGGAGGGGGGAGGGACTATAAAACCCGGAAGTGGTGTGCCTCACTCAGTCTCTGCAAGATGGAGGAAGCGAGAGGGTCACGTCTCTCTGAGCTCTGAATAACACTGAACACATGTCTACTCAACTGTAAGTGCCCTTAATGTGGTTTGAAGTATAAAGGCACTGCAAATGGTTGTTTGCGGGGTTTGGGTTGAAGTAAAAAGGCACTGCAAATGGTTGTTTTGGGGGTTTTGGTTGAAGTAAAAAGGCACTGCAAATGGTTGTTTGGGGGGGTTTGGGTTGAAGTAAAAAGGCACTGCAAATGGTTGTTTGGGGGGTTTGGGTTGAAGTAAAAAGGCACTGCAAATGGTTGTTTGGGGGATTTGGGTTGAAGTAAAAAGGCACTGCAAAGGGTTGTTTGGGGGGTTTGGGTTGAAGTAAAAAGACACTGCAAATGGTTGTTTGGGGGGTTTGGGTTGAAGTAAAAAGGCACTGCAAATGGTTGTTTGGGGGGTTTGGGTTGAAGTAAAAAGGCACTGCAAAGGGTTGTTTGGGGGGTTTGGGTTGAAGTGAAAAGGCACTGCAGATGGTTGCTTGGGGGTTTTGGGTTGAAGTGAAAAGGCACTGCAGATGGTTGCTTGAGGGTTTTGGGTTGAAGTGAAAAGGCACTGCAGATGGATGCTTGGGGGTTTTGGGTTGAAGTGAAAAGGCACTGCAGATGGTTTCTTGGAGGTTTTGGGTTGAAGTGAAAAGGCACTGCAGATGGTTGCTTGAGGGCTTTGGGTTGAAGTGAAAAGGCACTGCAAATGGTTGCTTGGGGGTTTTGGGTTGAAGTGAAAAGGCACTGCAAATGGTTGCTTGGGGGTTTTGGGTTGAAGTGAAAAGGCACTGCAAATAGTTGTTTGGGAGTTTTGGTTTCAAGTGAAAAGGCACTGCAAATGGTTGTTTGGGGGGTTTTGGGTTGAAGTGAAAAGGCACTGCAAATGGTTGTTTGTCTAAACTTGACAACTTCCTGTTTGCACTATATTGATTTTAGATAAAACGGCTGTGATTTTTGGCCATCTTACTCAGCCCCCCTCCGCTCATCAGGTGCAGAGGATTCTTCCCATCAATGAAAAATAAAAGTGTTATTAGTGTTTAAAAAATGTTGAGAATCTCTCTCCTGTCAATCACGCCATGAAGGCCACACCTTTTCTGGTGGGAGGGGGAGGGATTATAAAACCCGGAAGTGTGGGTCTGGCTCAGTCTCTGCATGATGGGGCAGGGAGAGGTCACGACTCTGTCTGAGCTGTGAATCAACTGAACACACTGAATGTCTACTAAACTGTGAGTGTGGTGTTTTGTGTGGTTTTATGGTGGTTTCACCCTGCTTGAAATGGTATGAAACTGCATTTGAATGTGGTGGCCTTGCACCCAGTATGAAATGGTATGAAACTGCATTTGAATGTGGTGTTGTTGCACCCTGCATGAAATGGTATGAAACTGCATTTGAATTTGGTGGCCTTGCACCCACCTTGAAGTGGTTGGAAACAGCACTTGAATTCGGTGGCCTTGCACCCTGCTTGAAGTGGTAGGAAACTGAACCTGAATTTGGTGGCCTTGCACCCTGTTTGAAGTGGTATGAAACTGCACTTGAATTTTGTGGCCTTGCACCCTGCTCGAAGAGGTAAGAAACTGCACTTGAATTTGGTAGCCTTGCACCCTGCTTGAAATGGTAGGAAAATGGATTTGAATTTGGTGGCCTTGCACTCTGCTTGAAATGGAATTTCAAGGAATAGCCGTGAGTCAACTGCCAGCCCACCAGCTGTGAGTGAGCTGCCAGCACATCAGGCTTGAGGGACTGAGCTGCCACCCCAAGAATCCATTTGGCCCACAATGTCCATACTAGCCTTTTGGAGACCAGTAGTCCCTGCAGCCAACAACACCCATTCCAGCGCTGCAGAAAGCCCTCCCCCCCCTCCGCCACTGGCCACCAATATTGGAATTGGTGGAGAGGTGTAATATTGCGTCGGGGGACCAGCCCTCCGTGTGAACATGGGGGTCCCACGTAGTCTAGTACTATCTATTTGTGTGGTCACTTTCAGGGAGCTTTGGATTTGCACGGCCTGATCCCTCTGAACATCAATGGTCCTAAGGGTCCTACTACTTACTGTATACTTTCCTCTAACACATGACCTCCTAAACTGCAACAACTCATACTCATCCGCATTAAACTCCATCTACCATTTCTTTGCCCATATTTCCACTGATCTATATCCCGTTGTATCCTCACTATCCAAAACTCCACCAAATTTTACATTGTCTGCAAACTGACTAACCAGCTTTTCATCCATTTTCATCCAAATCAGTTATATATGTTGCAAAGAACACCATTGGTCACAGACCTTCTGTCAGTATAACAACCCCCCTCCTCCCTCCCCCCCCCACCACTATCCTGTGTCTTCTATGACCAAGCCAATTATGAATCCAATCTACCATGTCTCCGTGGATCACATGTGCTTTTAGTTTAGTTTAGTTTTTTATATTAGTTTAGAGATACAGCGCGGAAACAAGCGGTTCGGCCCACAGATTTCACCCCGACCAGCGATGCCTGCACATTAACACTATGCTACACACACTAGGGACAATGTTTTACACATACTAAGCCAATTAAGTACAAACCTGTACGTCTTTGGAGTGTGGGAGGAAACCAAAGATCTCAGAGGAAACCCACGCGGTCATGGGGAGAAGATAGAAAATCTGTACAGACAGCACCCATAGTCGGGATTGAACCGGTCTCTGGCGCTGCAAGCTCAGTAAGGTAGCAACTCTACCGCTGCACCACCATGCCGCCCTGAATCTTCTGAATCAGCCTACCATGAGAGACCTTGTCTAATGCTTTACTAAAGCCCATGTACAGTAGACATCGTCCTGAACTGTGGGAGGCCCAATGCACTCTCAAGGGTCTACACTTAATTTTCCATCTTGTAAGTTAATATATCAGTCATGACATTGCAAATCCAAATACATTTATGAAATAGGTGCCGAAATACTCAAATAAACTGCTATCCGATTATTTGGAGATCTTTAATGATTCAGTATTTGCCTCACCAGGTGATGCTCCCTGCATTCCCTTTAAACTCACCATGATCCACTTCTAGCACTTCCTTCAAACTTACTGGGTTCTCTGGATAATTTATATGCTACTATGTATTATCTAAAAAATGCAAATTAAAGGTATGTGGGATATTAATACAATTAAAGCCCTGTCTCACTGTGCGAGTTGACCCACGGGTGACCCAGAGTGAAAGACTCGTGGTTGTGCACGAGATTCCAAGTGTATGATCGAGTTTAACCGAGTTCCCACGTGTATGACTCAAGTTTGCCGTTAACTGTCATTTCTGCGATGTTCCAAGTTCGTCTCCCGAGTTAACAAGTTCCTTTCCCGAGTTGCTCTTGAGCCAAACTTCAATGAAGGTCTGTTTTAATAAGCAACATCTCCATCCTGCGGCTTTGAGTTAAAGATAGAATTCAGCGCGGCCGCATCTATTGATGTGACCTACAAAGGGAAAATGTGCACCGTCCAGTGCCAGGACAGTTATACTGATGATTTGTTTGAAACACACATCACTTAGTTAGAAGACCAGCAGGCGGAGGTTTGCTATATTTTAATTGAATTTACTGCCAGGTCTACACACTGTGGGGAGACTGGAGATGAAATCTTTGAATGTGCACGGATGCGCACATCAGATTGTTGGGAGACGGAGCTCAGGGTTCGCCTCCTGAGCTGCTTTGGTGCCCAGGCGTGAGTTGAGGTGGAGGGAGGTTGGGGGGGGTGGGTCAGGTTAAACTCACCCATTTGACAGAGGCAGAGGATTACGAGGATCCAGCGAGACTCGGATTGCATGGCGAGCCGAGACTGCCCCGCTGGTGGCCAACTTCCCCCTGTCCTCCGTCGCCGCTCCCAGCTGGCCGGCAGGAGCTGTGCATGGAGCCCGCCACTGGAGTCGTGTCTGACTGCCTGCGCAGCCTGAGGGAGGCAGATGCACCCTGCCCGGGGAGAGGCCGCGGAGAGACTGCGGGGGGAGTATCTAACTCTGACTGTTATAGGGAGAGACAGAGGCGCACACACACAGACACAGGCACAGGCACAGGCACAGGCACAGGCACAGGCACAGGCACAGGCACAGGCACAGGCACAGGCACAGACACAGGCACAGACACAGGCACAGGCACAGACACAGGCACAGACACAGACACAGACACAGACACAGACACAGACACAGACACAGACACAGACACAGACACAGACACAGACACAGACACAGACACAGACACAGACACAGACACAGACACAGACACAGACACAGACACAGACACAGACACAGACACAGACACAGACACAGACACACACACAGACACACACACAGACACAGACACAGACACACACACACACACACAGAGTGGAGTTCCTCTGACTGACTGACTGTGTGGGTGTGGGGGGTGGGACAGAGAGAGAGACACACACACACAGGCAGCGTGGAGTACCTTTAACTGTGTGTGTGGGAGAGAGCCAGAGGCAGACACACACACACACAACGGGCAGTGTGTACCTCAGTCTGTGTGTGTGTGTTGGAGAGAGAGAGACACAGAGACAGTGTGGACCTCTGACTGTGTATGAAGGAGAGAGGGGGAGAGAGACAGAGAGAGAGAGGCACAGGCAGTGTGGTGTACTTCGGCGTGACTGTGGGGGGGGAGAGTAAAAGCGCACAGGATCTTGGTCTATCTGTGTGTGTGGGAGGGAAGAGAGACTAAGCAGAATACATTGGCCTTATTGTGTGTGGGGGAGAAAGAGAGAGGTGGGGGGGGGGAAGAGAGAAATGGGGAGACATATATACACACAAAGCAGAGTTTTACTGTGTATGTGGAAGACACAGATGGACTTACAGAGATGGATTTACCTCGGTCTTACTGTGTGTGGGAGAGGGGGAGAAAGAGACGTACACTCACAGAGGCAGAGTCTCTCAGCCTGTGTGAAAGGCAGGGAGGGAGAGAGAGAGACACACACACACAAGGTGGATGTGAAATCTCACCTGCCTGTTTCAGTGACCGGCACCCGCCGCTAGTGAATGAAGACACCCCCATCTGTCTCCCCCTCCTCTCCCTCCACTCTCCACCCTCTCTCCTCCACCCCCCCCCCACCTCCACTCCCACCCTCCCTCCTCCAACCTCCCCCCAATTTGGAAATGTCATCCCATCACCCATTCCTTCTCTCCAGAGATGCTGCCTGCCCGCTGAGTTAAAGAGTTCCCACGGTAGACTCACGAGTCACTAAGGTAAACGCACGGGCCACTGCGTTCTTACAACGTGTTTAAATGTTTCAAATTTTCACCTCAAGAGTACATTTTACTCGTGGAAAAGTTTAAACATGTTTGAATTTTTCCAAGAGTTAACAAGTGTCACGGGTACCTGCCGTTAGTGCCAAGAGTCGCTAAGTTGCGTCCACGAGTTCCGACGTTCCCGCTACGTTAATCGTACGTGATTACCATGAGTTAAATTTGTTTTAAGCTTGGGGTACCTCGTGGGTCAGCTCGCACAGTGAGACAGGGGTTTTACTATCCAATAACCTGGAAAATCTACAAGTCTGACACCACTGAAGTCCTCAGCGCACTGGATTATCAAGTTTTACATATGTCTCACTGTTTCTAGATCCTCAGTTGTGCAGCACAGCTCCCAAATATCTGCTCCGGTAACTGAAGTGTCCCCTTACCAGGACTTCTCTTGACATCACTTGATTCTGTGTTTCAGCTTCATTAAGGCCAGTGGCCCTCACACACTCTGTGATGGTTATATGGAATGCATTGCCTGAGGAAGTGGTAGAGGAGGATACAATTACAACATTTAACAGGCAAGTGCGTGGATATGAAAGGTTGGAGCAATATGGGATAAATGCAGACAAATGGGACAGCTCAGGTGGGCACCTTGGTCGGTATGTACAAGATGGTGCATAGGGCCTGTTTCGTGCTGTAGAACTCAATGACTCTGTGACTCTAACTTGTATGTCTAACATCATCAGTTTCATATTCACTGACACCGTGACAGACAGACTTGCTTCTTTTGATCCTTTTAGAGAAACCTGAACACTTAATGATATTCTTACTCTTTCAAGATTGTGGAAATCACCTCTGTATTCTAATGTATACTTGTCATAAGATCCAGCTGTTCCAGTGCTGCCCCTCTTCAATCCATTGAGACACAAAGCCTACCCCACCTCCTTCAGGAAAAGGAGGTGGGGTAGCGTTGCTGATTAGAGAGGAGATTAACGCAATGGAAAGGAAGGACATTAGTTTCGAGGATGTGGAATCGGTATGGATAGAGCTGCGAAACACTAAGGGGCAGAAAATGCTGGTGGGTGTTGTGTACAGGCCACCTAACAGTAGTAGTGAAGTTGGAGATGGTATCAAACAGGAAATTAGAAATGCGTGCGACAAAGGCAAAACAGTTATAATGGGTGACTTCAATCTACATATAGATTGGGTGAATCAAATTGGCAGGGGTGCTGAGGAAGAGGATTTCTTGGAATGTATGCGGGATAGTTATCTAAATCAACATGTAGAGGAACCAACGAGAGAGCAGGCTATTTTAGACTGGGTATTGAGTAATGAGGAAGGGTTAGTTAGCAGTCTTGTTGTACGTGCCCCCTTGGGAAGAGTGACCATAATATGGTTGAGTTCTTCATTAGAATGGAGAGTGACATTGTTAATTCAGAAACAATGGTTCTGAACTTAAAGAAAGGTAACTTTGAGGGTATGAGACGTGAATTGGCCAAGATTTACTGGCAATTAATTCTAAAAGGGTTGACGGTGGATATGCAATGGAAGACATTTAAAGACTGCATGGATGAACTACAAAAATTGTTCATCCCAGTTTGGCAAAAGAATAAATCAGGGAAGGTAGTGCATCCGTGGATAACAAGGGAAATCAGGGATGGTATCAAAGCGAAGGATGATGCGTACAAATTAGCCAGAAAAAGCAGCATACCGGAGGACTGGGAGAAATTCAGAGACCAGCAGAGGAGGACAAAGGGCTTAATTAGGAAAGGAAAAATAGATTATGAAAGAAAACTGGCAGGGAACATAAAAACTGACTGCAAAAGTTTTTATAGATATGTGAAAAGAAAGAGATTAGTTAAAACAAATGTAGGTCCCTTGCAGTCAGAAGCAGGTGAGTTGATCATGGGGAACAAGGATATGGCGGACCAATTGAATAACTACTTTGGTTCCGTCTTCACTAAGGAAGACATAAATAATCTGCCGGAAATAGCAGAGGACCGCGGGTCAAAGGAGTTGGAGGAATTGAGTGAAATCCAGGTTAGTCGGGAAGTGGTGTTGGGTAAATTGAATGGATTAAAGGCCGATAAATCCCCAGGGCCAGATAGGCTGCATCCCAGAGTACTTAAGGAAGTAGCTCCAGAAATAGTGGATGCATTAGTAATAATCTTTCAAAACTCTTTAGATTCTGGAGTAGTTCCTGAGGATTGGCGGGTAGAAAACGTAACCCCACTTTTTAAGAAGGGAGGGAGAGAGAAAACGGGGAATTACAGACCAGTTAGTCTAACATCGGTAGTGGGGAAACTGCTAGAGTCAGTTATTAAAGATGGGATAGCAGCACATTTGGAAAGTGGTGAAATCATTGGACAAAGTCAGCATGGATTTACGAAAGGTAAATCATGTCTGACGAATCTTATAGAATTTTTCGAGGATGTAACTAGTAGCATGGATAGGGGAGAACCAGTTGATGTGGTGTATCTGGACTTCCAGAAGGCTTTCGACAAGGTCCCACATAAGAGATTAGTATACAAACTTAAAGCACATGGCATTGGGGGTTCAGTATTGATGTGGATAGAGAACTGGCTGGCAAACAGGAAGCAAAGAGTAGGAGTAAACGGGTCCTTTTCACAATGGCAGGCAGTGACTAGTGGGGTACCGCAAGGCTCAGTGCTGGGACCCCAGCTATTTACTATATATATTAATGATCTGGATGAGGGAATTGAACGCAATATCTCCAAGTTTGCGGATTACACTAAGCTGGGGGGGGCAGTGTTAGCTGTGAGGAGGATGCTAGGAGACTGCAAGGTGACTTGGATAGGCTGGGTGAGTGGGCAAATGTTTGGCAGATGCAGTATAATGTGGATAAATGTAAGGTTATCCATTTTGGTGGCAAAAACAGGAAAGCAGACTATTATCTAAATGGTGGCCGACTAGGAAAAGGGGAGATGCAGCGAGACCTGGGTGTCATGGTAAACCAGTCATTGAAAGTAGGCATGCAGGTGCAGCAGGCAGTGAAGAAAGCGAATGGTATGTTAGCTTTCATAGCAAAAGGATTTGAGTATAGGAGCAGGGAGGGTCTACTGCAGTTGTACAGGGTCTTGGTGAGACCACACCTGGAGTATTGCATACAGTTTTGGTCTCCAAATCTGAGGAAGGACATTATTGCCATAGAGGGAGTGCAGAGAAGGTTCACCAGACTGATTCCTGGGATGTCAGGACTGTCTTATGAAGAAAGACTGGATAGACTTGGTTTATACTCTCTAGAATTTAGGAGATTGAGAGGGGATCTTATAGAAACTTACAAAATTCTTAAGGGGTTGGACAGGCTAGATGCAGGAAGATTGCTCCCGATGTTGGGGAAGTCCAGGACAAGGGGTCACAGCTTAAGGATAAGGGGGATATCCTTTAAAACCGAGATGAGAAGAACTTTTTTCACACAGAGAGTGGTGAATCTCTGGAACTCTCTGCCACAGAGGGTAGTCGAGGCCAGTTCATTGGCTATATTTAAGAGGGAGTTAGATGTGGCCCTTGTGGCTAAAGGGATCAGAGGGTATGGAGAGAAGGCAGGTACGGAATACTGAGTTGGATGATCAGCCATGATCATATTGAATGGCGGTGCAGGCTCGAAGGGCCGAATGGCCTACTCCTGCACCTAATTTCTATGTTTCTATGTTTCCCCTTTGAAGCTCTGTCTTACACACCATTAGAGATGTTTCCCGTGGCCTCTCTCTTCACCAGTGTACTTCAAAATTGGTTCTGCTTGAGTGACTGCATGCTGAGCAGATCCCAATTTGTTGATGCCAAAATACTAAGCATTCTTCTTTTAACTCGTTCAATTCCATTTGTAAAGAAATGACACGTATCAGAAGTTTCAGGACCAAAGTTCTGTCTAGTCAGTGACTCAACATGTTATGAAACAGATACTGTATTCTAACTCTGATATTTAATGCGGGTCGCATAAAGTGGAAAAGGAAGACTTATCAGTTATATCTTTGGATGCAGAGAAAGCATTTGATCAGGTAGAGTGGCAGTATTTATATTTAGTACTCCAAAAATTCATTATGGGAGATAATTTTATTAGATGGGTGAAATTATTATATGATAAACCAATGGCAAGAATATTAACTAATAATATGTTGTCTCCAAAATTCCAATTATCATGAGGCAATAGGCAGGGATGTGTTTTATCACCCCTGCTATTTGCCCTTATGATAGAGCCTTTGGCTGAAAGGATAAGAACACATCCGAATATTCAGGGATATAATACTAAGGACTCTAATAATAAAATTTCATTATATGCTGATGATATACTTTTATATATTAGAAATTCAGAAACGAGTATCCCGAATTTACTAAACGTAATAGAGGAATTTGGCTCTTTTTCTGGATATAGAATAAATTGGAATAAAAGTGAAATTATGTCATTACAGCCCCAGAAAGCGAATCATCTATTAAAATTTCCATTTAAAATTGCAACGGAAAAATTTAAATATTTAGGTATTCAAGTTACTAGAAGATATAAATCATTATTTAATGCTAATTTTAGTCCTTTATTAAATAAATTGAACACTCTGATTAAATTTTGGAAATCGCTCCCACTATCATTAATTGGCAGAATAAATGCTATAAAAATGATAGTTCTACCACAAATAATATATTTATTTCAATCCATACCAATATATATACCAAAATATTTCTTTAAAAACTAGACTCTAATATTACTAATTTTATTTGGAACTACAAAGCACATAGAATTAAAAGAAATCATCTGTGTAAAGATGTAGGGGGACTTGCACTGCCTAATTTTTTATAATATTATTGGGCAGTGCATATTAAGAATATCATTTATTGGTTGGACTGCCCTTCTCAACAGATGGAATGGAGAAAGAGGATTGTTTTCCATACGATTTAGGAGCGATCCTCTTCTCCCCGATAAAATTGAATAATACATTATTTAAGAAGAATCCAATTATACATAATATAATTCGAATTTGGAAACAAATAACATTAATTTTAAAATTAAGGAACTTATCATCATTAACACCAATAGTGAATAATCCGGTATTTAAACCATCTTTTATGGATAAAACAATGGGAAAGATTGGGAATTAAAAGGGTGGGTGACATGTATGAAATGGGAAATTTATTATCATTTCAACAATTAAAATCAAAATTTAATCTGAATAATAACCAATACTTTAAATATTTACAGATATGTGACTTTATAAAAAAATATATACCAAGACTACAGAGCATAATGATAGATCCACTGGAAGAAGCAATGAATATTAAGGCGGACTCACAAAAATTAATATCATATTTATATAAAAGTATTCTTAATAGAGAATTGCCATCAACAGATGCAATTAGAGAAGACTGGGAAAAAGAATTAATGGCAAAAATTTCTAAAGAAACATGGGAGAGGTATTTGATATATATACATAAATGTTCGATTAACGCTAGACATAATTTAATTCAATTTAAAATATTACATAGATTATATTATTCAAAAGTTAGGTTGAATAAATTTTATTCAAATATTTCTCCCATCTGTGATAAATGTCTTTCTCAAAATGCCAATATCACACATTCTTTTGTTTCTTGCACAAAACTTCATGGATTTTGGTGTGATATATTTGATATATTTACTAGTTTATTTAAGATAAAAATGGAACCTAATATGGAAATGATTATCTTTGGAGTAATAGGAGATGGAAACAAATTAAATATATCCCAAATTTCATTTTTTAATTATGGTTTAATAACAGCAAAAAAACTCATACTTAAATTTTGGAAAAATGCTACTATACCAACACTCAAAATGTGGATTGGTAATATGTTTGAAACTGCCCACTTGGAAGAAATGAGACTCCTCCTAATAGGTAAACAAGACCAATTCTTAATGAGTTGGTCTCCATTTATTGACCTTGTGGATTCATGTGGTGCAATAGTATCGTAAAATTAAAAAATTCTGGGTTTGGGCGAAAAATGATTAAGAATATAAAAAAGCATCGACTTGTGGCGAGGGAGAATCTCCTTTCTGCTTCACTTTCTTACTTATTTCTTTTCTTTACCTCACTCACTAGACTTTTCTTTACTCTTCACTACTTCTTTCTTTCTCATTTCTTTCTAAAAAAAAAGGAAGTTGTACATAGAATGTTTTAATAATTCTGGGAACCTGTAAAAAGGTACCATCAAAATGTAATGTACTTACTTCTAATAAATAAAATATTAATTTTTTTATTTTTATTTTTTAAATGCAGGCTTGTTTAAATCTTGTTTAACTGCAATTAACTGCTGTGGGCCTTACTCCCCCTACTCACTGGACCTCTGTCTGGTTTGTTTCAGCCTGGCTGGTATAGCCAGGTCTCATCCAGGGTACTGTCCTCATGTTTGTCTCTCCAAACCAGACAGAGTCCATGTGGATTTTTCTGAGAAGTAATCATACTCAAGTCTTGAACACAGTCCTATTTGTCTGCTTTAGCAAGATCACTAGTCAAATCATAGTCACAAGCTAGACTTCCTGACAAGCTAGACTTATTTTCTTGCTTGAGGCCTTCACTCGCAGTACAGTCTTCCTGTTAATATCTTAGTCAAATTGTATGTATGTCCTTAGTGTTTGCTATGTCTCTGTTCATGTGTCTTTTCTTTGGACTTAAAATAAACAAAACCAGATCTTCCATTAGATTCAATTTCTTCATCCATAAAGAGTACTATGTTCCACACAAAAAACTAAGGACCTTGCAAAGCACCACTAAAACTTCTTGAACATGCAATCATCCCCTTCATCTGACTTCCTCCTTCTTACGAGTCTATGTTTAAACCCATCAGTATCAGGCTTGCTCCAAAAAAAATGAAGTACACATTTTTTACAATTCCCTTTGAGCAACAAATGTTTGCAGATATCAATCTCGCTGGTTCAATGACATTTCATTTAGTACCAACCTTTGACCTCTCAGTCGGCTCACAATGGCTTCTCTATCTTGGGCTCCCAATAAGCTCACAATGATCCCACTCTCTGCTCTCAGCTGGGGTGAGTATTACTGGACCACCCAGGGGAAAGCTGCGAAGGATTCCCAGAGCAGCTCCAGAGTGCCCTAAATAAGCCCCCCTAGGCCTGTATAACATTAGGAGGTGGGCCCAAGAAACACCAAGCCCCCTTGAGCATAATTTGTCATCATATTATTACCAAGGCACGAGTCCAACATATCCTGGTCCTTCTCCAAATGTACCTCTCTGGCGGAACTATATCCCAGCTTCAGCCCTTGGGAGAGCAGGATTCTTTTCTTGCTCCTATCAATAGCATCCACAGCTCATTATTGTGGGAAAATTCATGTGGTCCAAATCAACAGGAGACTTTCTGTAAATAAAATAATAAAAGAGAGAGAGAGAGAGAGAGAGAGTAATGGCTGCAAGGATAGAAAATGAAAAGGAAAACTTTACCAAGAATTGTTAAGTAAGGAAAAAGTAAAATAAAAATGAAGGCAAGGCAAACTTTATTTTATTATTTATTGTGCACAGGTATGGATATCAAACATAATCAGAGCTTTGAGGGGCAACAAATTCACATCATTTTCAAACGCTTCTTGACACCTTTGAAATTTTACTTCAATGTTACTTTGATGTTTTGTCTTACTGAATTTGTGTCATCGTAGAGCAAGGAGCAACAAAATCAACTGTATAAAATGCATTCATATTTTAAGTGCCTGGAGGTGGGAGAGGGAGAGGGAATGGTGATTCAAAATACCTCTTGTTGCTCACATATGGCGAGTTCATTTTCCCCGGACCGAGAATATCTGACCATGATGTGCCATCCCTACCACCGGCCGAGGGAATTCACCTCAGCTATCCGGTCAGCAGTCCACATCTCTCCCCATGCGGACATCAAGCTTGCTCTGAATGAATTGTACTCTGCTATCAATAGCCTTGAGACAAAACACCCTGAAGCCCTGGACATTGTAGCAGGATAGACACAAAATGCCAGAGTAACAGGCACGGTGCATAGCGGTAGAGTTGCTGCCTTGAGTGCTTGCAGGGCCAGAGATGCAGGTTCGATCCCGACTATGGGTGCTGTCTGTACGGAGTTTGTTCATTCTCCCCGTGACCGTGTGGGTATTCTCAGAGATCTTCATTTTCCTCCCACACCCCAAAGACGTACAGGTTTGCAGGTTAATTGGCTTGGGTTTGTATACTTGGTATAAGTGTAAATTGTCCCTAGAGTGTGTAGGATAGTGTTTATGTGTGGGGATCGCTGGTCGGTACGGACTCAGTGGGTCGTAGGGCCTGTTCCCGCACTGTATCTTTCTCGACCTAAAACGTCACCTAGTTCTTTTCTCCAGAGATTCTGTCTAACTCACTGTGTTACTCCAGCACTTTGTGCCTATTTTCGGTGTAAACCAGCATCTGCAGTTCCATTCCAACACAAGCCAACAGGGGCATACTACCAAAATACTACCAGCATGTCTCTTATCGCACCAAGGGCCAGAACACCCTCGACCATTCTACACATCAATAAAAAATGCCTACCGCTCTGATCCTCAGCCACATTTGAAGATATCTGATCACCTACTGCCTGCCTACAAAAAGAACTGAAGCAGGAGGATCAGGCACAGAGAGTTGTTCAGTGCTGGTCGGCGGACGCAGATGACATCCTAAGTGACTGCTTTGAGTCAGACTGGTCCATATTCAGGGAATCTGCAGCCAACCTGAATGAGTGACGTGACATGCAAGTGAAGCAAGATCTCATGCCTTAATGACTACTGTCCAGTGGCCTCGACATCCACCATGACTGCCGTGACTGACTTCATCAGCATGCGCATGCAAGACTGTGTGTCGAACAAGACAATCTGAGATACACAAAAATGCTGGAGAAATTCAGCGGGTGCAGCAGCATCTATGGAGCGAAGGGTTTCGGGCCGAAACCCAAAGGGTTTCGGCCCGAAACGTTGCCTATTTCCTTCGCTCCATAGATGCTGCTGCACCCGCTGAGTTTCTCCAGCATTTTTGTGTACCTTTGATTTTCCAGCATCTGCAGTTCCTTCTTTAAGACAATCTGAGAGTTGTCCAACCATGGCTGAACCGCGAGGTCCATTCCCAGGTTAAGGCTAGGTCCGCTGGAAACAAGCAAAACAATCCGGTGGTACAAGAAAACTCGCTATGATTCTCGCAGAGCCATCAAGAACGCCAAGAGACGATAACAGGACAAAAATGAGTCCCAGTATAATCATTCAGACACTTGCAGACTATGGCAAGGTCTGACTAAGATATTTGGCTGCAAAGCCAAGTTAGGCAACATCGCTGGCATTAGTGTGGCCCTAGCTGATGAACTTAATGGATTCTAAGCTCGCTTTGGGCAGAAGGCCAACAGGGCAATGACATCTGTCCCATCACACTCGAGTGCACCTCTTCCCAGAGTCACTGTTGCAGAAGTTAGATCGACCTTCCTGAGGATGAAACCGGGATCAACTGGTCCAGCCGTGATCCTTAGTCGCGTCCTTACGAACTGCCTGTACCTTACGAACTGCCTGTACCAATTCACGGACATCCTTAATCACTCCTAATCCATGAGAGTACCCATCTGCTTCAAGAAGACAACTATCATCCCGGTGCCGAAGAAAAGCAAGATCGCATGCCTTAATGGCTACTGTCCAGCGGCCTCGATATCCACAATCATGAAGTGTTTTGGGAGGCTGGTTATGGAATGCATTAAATCCACCAAGCACCAATCTACCAAGCAACCTTGACCCACTTACTTTGCCCACCGCCACAGCAGGTCCATGGCTGATGCCATCTCCCTGGCCCTAAACTCATCCCTGGAACAACTGGATAATAGAGACCTCTATGTCAGACTACTTGGACCATCTCCGACACCTCCATCCCCTTTCTTGCTCTCACAGGAAATAGACTATTGACTGACGTCTATTACAAACCCACCGACTCTCACAACTATCTCGACTACACTTCTTCCCACCCTGCTTCCCGCAAAGACTCTATCCCCTACTCCCAATTCCTCCATCTACGCCGCATCTGTGCCCAAGATGAGATGTTCTGTACTAGAACATCCGAGATGTCCTCATTCTTTAGGGGACGGGGGTTCCCCTCTCCCATCATAGATGAGGTCCTCACTCGTGTCTCCTGGGTACCCTGCAGCTCCGCACTTGCTCTCCCCTCCCCCTAGTCACAACAGAGACAGTCCCCTTAGTCCTTACCTTCCACCCTATCAGCCATCGCATACAACACATAATCCTACAAATTTTCCGCCACCTCCAACGGGATCCCACCACTAGCCACATTTTCCCATCTCCATCCCTTTCCGCCTTCCTCAGAGACCGTTCCCTCTGCATTTCCTTGGTTAACACACCCCTTCCCACCCAAACCACCCCCTCCTGTGCAACCGCAGAAGATGCAACACCTGTTGTTATACCTTCTCCCTCGACTCTGTCCAGCAACCACGACAGTCCTTTCAGGTTAGGCAGAGGTTCACTTGCACCTCCTCCAACCTCAAGATGTGGACTCTTATACATTGGCGAAACCAAACACAGACTGGGCGATTGTTTCGCGGAACACCTTCGCTCAGCCCGCCTGAACTAACCTGATCTCCCACTTGCTGGACACTTTAATTCTCCTTCCCATTCTTACACAGACCTTTCTGTCCTCAGTCTCCTCCATTGTCAGAGCGAGGCTAAATGCAAATTGGAGGAACAGCATCTCATATTTCGCTTGGGCAGCTTAGAGCCCAGTGTTATGAATATTGATTTCTCTCACTTCAGGTGGCCCCCGCATTCCCTCTCTCTCTATCCCTCCCCCACCCAAGTCGCACTAGCTTTCATTTACACCCTACAAACAGCTAACAATGGCCTGTTTCCTTTATCATCGTTACTTTTTTGTATACCTTTCATTCATTGTTCTTTATCTCTCCACATCACCGTCTATATCTCTCATTTCTCTTTTCCCTAACCAGTCTGAAAAAGGTTACTCCAGCTTTTTGTGTCTATCTCCTGTTCATAGACGACAGCTCTGCTTTCAATACCATTATCCCATCCAAGCTCATCTCCAAACTCGTGGAACTTGGAGTAAGCACTCAACTCTACAATTAGATCCTTGTCTTCCTGACCAACAGACCACAATCAGTGAGTATAAATGACAAATCATCTACAATAATCTTCAACACTGATGCTCCACAAGGATGCATTCACAGCCCCCTTCTTTACTGCTTATATACCCACAACTGCTGCCAAATACAAAGGCAACATAATTTACAAATTTGTATATGACACAACCGTAGTGGGCCAGATGTCAAAAAATGACAGGAAGGAGATTGGGCACCTCATAATCTGCTGTCAAGCCACATCTTTCCCTCATTATCAGCAAGACAAAGGAGATTGTGATCAACAGGAATCAAAGGATACACATACCCTGTATACATTGATGGCGCCAAAGTAGAGCTCCAAATTCCTAGGAGTTAATATCACCAGCAACTTGCCTGGACTAGCCATATCGAAGTAATGGTCAAGAAAGCACTTCCTTGGGAGACTTAGGAAGTTTGGAAGATCCACAATAACTCTCACCAACCTCCACAGATGTGCCTAGGTGAGAAGGCAGTGCCAAAGAATGTTAAAGTGATTGTCCGAGCTATGAAATGAACCAGGACAGCACATTAGAGAGGCAATTACCTTGAAGGTAGCACAGGAGCAGCAGCCAGATCAGCGAGTGTGGATTGGCTGACATCCTAATTAGTCAAGTGGATAGTTGACTTGTTTAGATAAAATTAAGTTCAGGCGTAGTGGAGTGGCATGTTGGGAGCGGCCTTGTTGAGGTGAAGTGCGAGTCTTTGACTTAAGAGTCATTGGCGAGGAGGCTACATTAATCGGTTGTTGTGTTTAATTTAATTTAAATATTTAAACTTGTGATGGCAGGAATGTTATTGCAGTGTGTTTGTTGCAGGATGTGGGAAGTCAGGGGCACTGTTGGTGTCACTGACCACTGCACCTGTGGGAACTGTGTCCAGACGCAGCTCCTCAGGGACTGAGTTAGGGAACTGGAGCAGCAGCTGGATGCCCTGCGGTCCATCTGGGAAGACGAAAGCTTCCTGGACAAGACCTACAATCAGGTCATCACTCCAAGAGTGCGGGAGGTGCGACGGGTAAAGACGGAAAGGAAGGAGGTGAAACGAGAGCAGGAGACCTTGGTGGATGTACCTCTTGTAAACAGGTACACCCTCTTGGGAGCTGTCGGGGCAGACGATGCTTCCAGTCCGAGCGGCGGACGGCCTGTGACTCGAATCGTAGCGCTGAGACTCGACCGGCGAGACCGACATCGGGCAAAGCCATAGTGGTGACAGGCAAGACTCGAGGATGGTGTGTTGCCTCCCTGGTGCCAGAGTCCAAGACGTCGCAGACCAACTTCAGAACATCCTCAAGAGGGAAGGTGAGCAGCCGGAAGTAGTTGTGCATGTAGGCACAAATGACGTGGGTAAGAAGAGGAACGAGGTTCTGCAACATGACTATAGAGAACTAGGCAGAAGGCTAGAAAGCAAGAATTCTAGGGTGGTTATCTCTGGGTTGCTTCCAGTGCCTCGTGCTAGTGAGGGTAGGAACACGGAGATAGGGGATCTGAATGTGTGGCTGAGGAGTTGGTGCAGGGGGCAGGGATTTAGATTTCTAGATCACTGGAATCTCTTCTGGTGCAGTGGTGACCTGTACAAAAGGGACGGGTTGCACCTTAATTGGAAGGGGAACGACATTCTCCTGAAAAGCGCTATATAAATAAAATCTATTATTATTATTCTGACACACAGGTTTACTAGTGCTGCACTGGTTGGTTTAAACTAAACAGTGGGGGGGGGGGGGGGTGTGTGGAGTCAACAATGTGGAAGCGTATCCGTGCAGCTAACGGGAAAGTGTAGAAAAGGTCATGTTTACACTAACAGGGCAGGGGGATGGGATCCAATGCAAGGAGACAGAGGGCCATAAAAGGAGGACAGAAGCAAAAAGTAGAAGGGAGATAAGAAAAACAAACCAGAAAGCTTTGTGCCTTAATGCGAGGACGATTCGTAATAAGGTGGATGAATGGAATGCACAGTTGGTAGTTAAGGGATATGATATAGTTGGAATTACGGAGACATGGCTCCAGGCTGACCAAGGCTGGGAGCTAAACATCCAGGGGTATTCAATATTCAGGAAGGATAGACAGAAAGGAAGAGGAGGTGCGGTGGCATTGCTGGTTAAAGAGGAGATTAATGCAATCGCAAGGAGAGACATTAGCTTGGATGCTGAAGAATCGGTATGGGTAGAACTGCGAAATAGCCAAGGGCAGAAAACGTTTGTTGGAGTTGTACACAGACCACCAAACAGCAGTAGGGAGGTTGGGGATAGCATCAAGCAGGAAATTAGGGATGCGTGTAGCAAAGGTACAGTGGTTATCATGGGTGACTTTAATCTACATATAGATTGGGCCAACCAATTGGTGCTGAGGAGGAGGATTTCCTGGAATGTATACGGGATGGGTTTTTAAACCAATATGTAGAGGAACCGATTAGAGGGCAGGCTATCCTAGACCGGGTATTGTGTAATGAGGAAGGATTAGATAGTGATCTTGTTGTGCAAGGCCCCTTGGGCAACAGTGACCATAATATGGTGGAATTCTACATTAGGATGAAGAGTGACACGGTTAAATCAGAGACAAGGGTCCTGAACTTAAAGAAAGGAGACTTTGAAGGTGTGAGACGGGAATTGGCTAGGATAGGCTGGAAAATTATTCTTAAAGGGTTGACAGTGGAGATGCAATGGCCAAGAGTCCAAAAATTGTTCATCCCTCTCTGGCGAAAAAATAAAACCGAGAAGGCGGCTCAACCGTGGCTAACGAGGGAAATCAAGGATAGTGTTAAATCCAAGGAAAAGGCATTTAAATTGGCCAGAGGCAGCAGCTAACCAGACGACTGGGAGAAATTTAGAACTCAACAGAGGAAGACAAAGGGGTTAATTAAGAGGGGGCAAAAAGAGTATGAAAGAAAGCTTGCGGGGAATATAAACACTGACTCTAAAAGCTTCTTCAGATATGTAAAAAGGACAAGATTAGTGAAGACAAAGGTAGGTCCCTTACAGTCAGAGACAGGTGAATTTATAATGGGAAACAAGGAAATGGCAGAACAGTTCAATGAGTACTTTGGTTCTATCTTCACTAAGGAAGATACAAACAATCTCCCAGAAATACTAGGGGACCGAGGATCTAGTGGGAGGGAGGAACTGAAGAGAATCCACATTAGTCAGAAAATGGTGTTTGGTAAACTGTCAAGACTGAAGGCAGATAAATCCCCAGGGCCTGATGGTCTCCATCCCAGAGTACTCATAGAAGTGGCCCTAGAAATCGTGGATGCATTGGAGATCATTTTCCAATGTTCTCTCGACTCTGGATCAGTTCCTGTGGACTGGAGGGTAGCTAATGTAACTCAAGAAAGGAGGGAGAGAGAAAACGGGTAATAATAGACCAGTTAGCCTTACATCGGTGGTGGGGTGTACCTGGACTTTCAAAAAGCCTTTAACAAGGTTCCACACAAGAGATTAGTGTGCAAAATTAGAGCACATGGTATTGGGGGTAGGGTATTGACATGGATAGAGAACTGGTTGGCAGACAGGAAGCAAAGAATAGGAATTAATGGGTCCTTTACAGGATGGCAGGCAGTGACTAGTGGGGTGCCACAAGGCACGATGCTGGGACCTCAATTATTTACAATATACTGAATATTAACGATTTAGACAAGGGAATTAAATGCAACATCTCCAAGTTTGCAGATGACACAAAACTGGGAAGCAGTGTGGGCTGCGAGGAGGAAGCTATGAGGCTGCAGGGTGACTTGGATAGGTTGGGTGAGTGGGCAGATGGATAGGGGATCTTAAGGGATTGGACAGGCTAGATGCAGGAAAAATGTTTCCGATGTTGGAGGAGTCCAGAACCAGGGGTCACAGTTTAAGAATAAAGGGTAGGCCATTTAGGACTGAGATAAGGACAAACAATCTTCACCCAGAGAGTTGTGAATCTGTGGAATTCTCTGCCAGTGGAGGCCAATTCACTGGATGTTTTCAAGTGAGAGTTATATTTCGCTCTAAAGGCTAAAGGAATCAAGAGATATGGTGAAAAGCAGGAATGGGGTACTGATTTTAGATGATCAGCCATGATCATATTGAATGGCGCTGCTGGCTCAAAGGGCCAAATGGCCTACTCCTGCACCTATTTTTCTATGTTTCCATGCTTCTATGTTTCTATGCTCTGCAACATTATCTGCTGGTGGACGACTCATCCTGCTGATCAAGGTGTCAGATATTGCTGTACATTTATTGTGCAGATTTACACAGAATGTATGAGACAGCAATAAAGAGCAAGACCCTCTTCACAGGACCATCAGCAGGCAAGTATCACAGGCCAATCCTATTCACCATGGTATCAGAATCTCATCTTAAGGACCTTTTAGTTTAGTTTGGTTTAGAGATATCACACTGACCATCGATCACCTTTTGCATCCTACACACTAGAGGCAATTTACAGAAGCCAATTAACCTACGCACCTGATGTCTTTGGAATGTGGGGTGAAACCAAACCACGGAGAACGCGCAAACTCCACACAGTAGTCAGGATTGAACCTGGGTCTCTGGCACTGTGAGGCAGCTGATCTACCACTGTGTCACTGTGGTGCCTTGATGCCACTCTCTGCTTGCTACCCGGTTGCTGAATGTTGGAGTTGTATCTGCGGCATGATCAAAAGCACAGGGAGGGCTGAAGTGCCAAGGAAGGAGGAATAGCTCTTGGCTAACAAACACCAGCCTCCATTCAGCGTGGCAGCTGAACTATGGCTGGTAGCATGGTCTAGCTAAAACTAAACGATTCATGTGAACTTGTGGGGAATATGGCAATGGGAATGGGATTGATCTCATTCCCACGGGGCCATGGGAAGTTCTCACAGCTGCTGGATGTCCAGGGAGTGAAAGCCTTTCTGATTCATGAAGGTCTCTGGTTCACATGGGAAGCCCAATGTAACACACCTTGCAAGTCCTCTGGTCCGTGATGAGATCAGGCTGCCTATCCTTCTCTAATGAGCTGTCCTGGTTCACTTCATAGATTGAACAATCACTTTAAGATGCCTTGGCTTTGCCGCCTCACCTAGGCAAAATGGCAGTAGTCAGAATATTCAGAGATGATGAGCAGATTAAATTCTTCTGCTTGAACAGAGAGCACCAGTGACATCCTGCGTGCTATAGGCTTGATTGTATTTATGTATAAAAGTATCTGATTTGATTGGATAGCATACGAAACAAACTTTTTCACTGTACATCGGGACACGTGACAATAATAACCCTAATCCTAAACTTACCCTATTCCCTTAATTGTGTGTCATGGGAGGCTTCAAGGCGAGCTAAACATAATGAGCAAGCGGGCAAGTACATGGCAGATGTAATACAAATGGATAAGCATACATAAGGATATCTGCTTCAAAATTCAAACAGGAAGGCAGAGCATTAATTAAATGATGATACAATTAGGAAATGTTGTACAAAAGGATCTGGATTCCCTTGTACTCCAGTCACTGAAAGCAAATATGTAGGTTGTTAAGAAGGCCTTCATTGCATGAAGTTTTGAATATTGGTGATAGGTTGCCTTATGGCAATTATTCAGGCCTATGGGTGACTCTGCCTGAAGTACTTCTGCTGTAATGTAATAGCTGCATTCCTAAGAAACTTTGCATTCTAGGAAATCAAGTTATAAAAAATATTGTGTCAATGGAAAAAATGACTGGAAAGTTCCAGACTCATAAAAACAACGTTTTTTTTCCTTCAGGATTTTTACTGAGTATTTTAGTTTGCAGTAACAAAAATAGAGCTATATGTCAATTTTTGTTTCTGCAAGCTAAAAATACTTAAAGTTGTATGCTACACAATTTAATAGAGTATCATTGCACAAGTGTCAATAGAAGCAATTGTTTGCCAATTTCAGTGGCCAAACGGAAAGACTACGTTCTTAAGAGATTACTGCAGGTAGATTACATGGAACTAGGATGCTTTTCCTTAGACTGTTTTTTTCCAACACTGCTATTTTTTTTTACTGCTTGTCACTTTACGAAGTTACTTTTAAATGGTTGTCAAGTTCTTGACTGAATATGCACTTTAACCCTGTCTGAAGAAGGGTCTCGACCTGAAATGTCACCAATTCCCTCTCTCCATTGATGCTGCCTCACCCACTGAGTTTCTCCAGCATTTATTGTCTACCTGTCATGCATTATAACCCATTAGGCTCGCGTAACACAAAATAGAGTTCTCTAGTCCATGAAAAGCTTTATATCCAATTCACATTATGGAAACGTGTTGTAGTTTTGGTCACCTTCTCTTTACTGAGTCCTGGATGGAGGGACTGTCAAATGAGGAGACATTGGATTTGAAATCACCTACTTTCAATGCAGTTCAGAAGAAATGTACAGCATTCTGACAGGGCCCAATAGCCGGAATACAATGAGAATGCTGAATGGGGATTTAGAAGCATGGGTCACACTCGCTGGACTGATTACCTGCAGACACTCAGCACTGTTTTCTCTCAGCTTACAGCAGATGACCATTCATTAATTTGAAATAAATGCATGAGTGCCCCTGATGGAAGCTCACAGTGTAAACTGAATAAGTTATCCGAATATGAACATGTAATGGTTGTCTAAATAAAGTCATTTATTGGCAGATGCAATAGTGACTGGGCACCACTTTACTAAGGAAGGCTTATGAGATAGAGATGAATCTTGTCTGAGAAAGCAGCTTGCATTAGTTCCAAAGGGGGGCGGGGGGGCGGAATGCCATGTCAACAGAAGGTTCATTATTTGGACTATAACTATAAAGCATGCTATGGGAAAATGATTGAGGGATTGAAAAGAAATACATCACAGTGTGCAGACAGCAATGAAGATAAATGAACTGCCAACACCAAAAGAGTGCCAGCAGGTATTAGTTGTAAGCAAGTTGTAAGCAAGCTGTTGGGTAAGAGTGAAAGATGGGAATTTCAAATGATTTTGAGTGAACATTTCAGACAAGCTAAGGTACAGTACTTGCTGTATTTATAGTGCATCAAATGATTTTATAAAGAATCCCTCTATTTTTCCTCAGTGCTATGATCCACTTGACAATGTGGTACACCATTGACACATCGCCAACTATATTTACTTAAATGGGTTTCTGGTATAGTTTAGCTGTAGTGAACTATAGTAATGTTTGTGCAGTCTGGAGGAGATGAATCACACGCTGTAGGTTGTTCAAGGGAGCCATTTCCTCCTTAATTGCAGAGCCAGAAGAAAAGGAAGGACCAAAAAGCATTGAGGTTTCACCCTTGGCTTTCCAGGTGTTTGAACAAAAGGGTATTTTACAACTTGATGCCACATTGTAACTGATTAACTTTGACATGAGGGCAGCATTGGATATTGGAGTATGGAGTTAGTGCCTCCTTATTTCAACAGTATGCCTTCAGAAATGTCGTATCAAACATCAAATTATAGTGAGGATGACTGTCTGACTTTGCAAGGCTCACTCCTGGGAGATAACTGAGTCAGTATTTCAATTTCTTTGCAGTGGATCAGAGAGAAAATAGATATTTGGATTTATGTAGCACTTTATTATACTACCAGTATCTCAAGATAGTTCATGCTGTATCCAAATAATACATTTGTTGCTGGGGGAAGGTAAGGGCTTCATAGAGAGGAAAAGCAGATTATGAATTTCTATTGAGGAAAGCCTGTGGGTGATTCATGTTAAAACAGAACATTAAGATGCAAGAGGTCTCATGTTATTATGGTAAACATGGTGTGA
>CM075977.1:223387972-223482891 GCA_038087875.1 Malacoraja senta | reverse complement strand
GTGGGGGAAAGCTAAGCGACGTATATATCTAACTATATAGGTAACAACTAATACTTATTAAATATCCATATTACCACTAAAATTATTAACATTAATATTTCTCATAAAAATTTAATACGGTATATGATTGATAACAATGATTAATAATTAATAGTCCTCGATTAAGGTAGAAATGAATTACATACTTATATTATAAAGGAAGATATGTAAGAAGTAATTTAGCCTACGTCATAATAAAGTTTGACGGTTTTTCTCTTTACTTTTCAATTTAAAATTAGATTTATAGATTTAGTGAAAAAATTAATAGGATAGGTAGAGAATAATAACGTTGTGAATTTTTGCTGTTTTGCAGGATTACATGCTTATGTATGTATACATATGGGTATATATATATATATATATATATATATGTATATTGTGTGTGTGTACGTATGGGTATGTAAATAAGTTTGTTACTCCCAAAGAAGTTATTTGAATGTTAGAAATAATCTTTTTCCTTCTTCGGGCACGGAGCTGGGAATTTTTTTTTTCTTACAAAGGCTACGGAAGTCTTTAGAATTCTAGCCACGTTAGTGTGGCTATCACTAACTACACTAATTGTAGATGTAGTTCTTTTTCTTTCACCCTATACTAATCAACTCTATCACTTTTTTCACTTTAAATATTTTTATAATTTAATGTTTGAATGGAAAAATAAGACTAATACAAGGAGATATGTTCGGAAGAGCGACGTATATGATTTTAAATTCATCTATTCGAGGTTCGGGAGCAGGGTCAGGTTCTCTGTGTTGTACTTTCTGCTCGGCTATAGACCACCTTAGAAACAATATGCAAGATGTTAATATGACAAGAGGGGGTCAGGGAATAACATTTTGTAGTTGGAATGTCAAGGGAATCAATGAACCAATTAAAAGAGGTAAAGTTTTGGCACATTTAAATTTAATCAAAACAGATGTAATATTTCTTCAAGAAACACACCTTAAAAAGGAATCTCAACATAGACTTAAAGTTAAGTGGATCGCTGAAGCATATCATTCCTCCTTTTCCCACAAGTCCAGAGGAGTTGCAATATTAATTCGTAAAGGAATACCTTTTACGAACTCTTCAACAATAGTGGATATTGATGGTAGATATATTATACTAGTTGGAGAGTTAAATGGAGAAAAAGTGATTCTTCTGAATGTATATGGGCCTAATTTTGATAACCCCATGTTTTTTAATAAAACATTTAATAAAATTCCCAGAAATTACACAATATAAATTAATAATTGGAGGAGACTTCAATTGTACATTAGATTCATACTTAGATAGATCATCAAGGCAAAAAAAAGTAAAATCCCAATCAAGTGTATTTCTAAATTCATTTATTAATACCTCTAATATTAAGGATGTCTGGAGAATAGAAAACCCAACTGGACGGGAATATTCATTTTACTCACCAGTACATAAAACATACTCAAGAATAGATTATTTTTTAGTTGACTCTACGTTTACCCCATTTATTTATAATTTAAAATACCATAACATTATAATCTCAGATCACGCACCTGTAACATTCATGATTAAATGAATGGAATGTCCGAGAAACAAGCATATTGGAGATTTAACCCACAAATTTTGAATGAAAGATCATGCCAGGAATATATTATTAAACAGATTCAAATATTTTTTGAGGTAAATGACAACCCTGACACACCTACTTCTCTTATGTGGGAAACGTTTAAAGCATATGTTCGAGGTACATTAATTTCTGCTCAAGCATTTTATAATAAAGAGAACAGGATTAAGCAACAAACATTGGAAAGCGAAATCAAGCAACTAGATATAGAAAATGCGAGAATGCCATCTACTTTAAAACATAATAAAATTGTTGTATTGAAATATAAATTAAATAAAATGTATTCAGAACAAGTAATAAAACTTTATCAAAAAACCAAACAATTACATTTTGAATTTGGAGACAAACCACAAAAACTATTAGCACGTCAGTTACGAAAAATGGAAGGGGAAAAAATAATTCATAAAATTAGAACAGAGACAGGAGAATTATTAAAAATGCCCAAGGACATAAATGATAGATTTCTCCAATACTATTATAACCTTTATTCAACTAAAACAGTAGCACAACCAGAAGGAATAGCAGATTTTTTACTAAAATGTAATTTAAAAGGTTTAGATTCAAACGATAGAGAATTATTAGAAAGGGAGATTACGATAAAGGATATTGAAGAGTCTATTGGTTCTTTAAAAAATGGTAAAGCAGTAGGACCAGATGGTTTAGGCTCCGAATTTTATAAAAAATTTTATGATTTGCTTTGCCCACGTTTACAAAGACTGTATGAATATATCTATACTCAACAGAAACTTCCAGACACTTTAAATGAATCTATAATAACACTTATTCCTAAAGCTGATAAAGATCCGGAAGACCCGGGATCATACAGAGCAATTGCACTTTTAAATACAGATCAGAAAATATTAACTAAAATACTAGCGCATAGATTAAGTACAGTGATGAATAAATTAATACACCCTGACCAAACAGGCTTTATTCAGAAACGGTATTCATATTATAATCTAAGAAGATTATTTAATATTATATATTCCAAGAGAATTATTAACGAAGATCTAGCAATAATCTCACTTGACGTTGAAAAAGCATTTGATCAGGTGGAATGGTCTTATTTATTTTCGGTGATGGAAAATATGCAGCTAGGGGAGAAATTCTGTACATGGATAAAACTGTTATATACAAATCCCACGGCTAGAATACTTACAAACCAAAGGTTGTCATCTAAATTTAGCCTATCTAGAGGTTGTAGACAAGGATGCCCGTTATCTCCATTATTATTTGCGCTTGCTATTGAGCCACTGGCAGAAAGAGTTAGGGGGCATCCGGAAATACATGGGTATAACACAAAGGACACAGTGAATAAAATTTCTCTATACGCAGATGATGTATTAATTTACATTACAAAACCAGACATTAGTATTCCAAACTTATTAAAGCTAATAACCCAATTTGGTTCACTTTCAGGATACAGAATAAATTGGAATAAAAGTGAAATTATGCCAATAAGGGAACATAACAAACAGATAATACAACAATTTCCATTTAAAATAGTAAATGAAAAATTTAAATATCTAGGTATTTATATAACTAAGAGATATACATCATTATTTAAAGCAAATTTCCCCCCATTATTGAACAAACTACATAAGAATATTTAATACTGGAAAACACTTCCTATTTCAATGGTTGGCAAAATTAATGCTATAAAAATGATTTTTTTACCGCAAATATTATACCTTTTTCAGACAATTCCGATATATCTGACAAAAAACTTTTTTTTTAAACTGGACTCTATTGTTAATGATTTTATCTGGGATTATAAGAATCATAGGATAAACAAAAGACACTTGTGTAAATCAAAAATAAATGGAGGCTTGGTTTTACCCAACTTTTTGTTTTATTTCTGGGCTGTTAATATTAAAAATATGAATTTCTGGTTGGAAGAAATAGATCATCAACCAGACTGGTTAAAAATGAAAAAGGAAGATTGTTTACCTTTTGATATCGGTTCGATATTATTTGCTACGTCTAAATTAAACAAAAAAATTTATAGGGAAAACCCTATAATATTTAGTGCTATACGAATTTGGAAACAATTAAAAAAGACATTAAAATTAGATAATTTATCACTTTTTCTTCCAATTGTGAATAACCCTTTGTTTAAGCCTTCATGGTTGGACGGGGGTTTTACACAATGGAAGAATTATGGAATTAAAAATATGGGACAACTTTATAAGGAAGGCACCTTTCTGACATTTCAGGAGTTGCAACAGACTTATGGACTTCGAGGAAATGATTATTTCAGATATCTTCAATTTAGAGATTATGTAAAATCGAACTCTCAAAATTTTCGATTTAGAAATTCAGAAATTCTTGATGAATGTTGGAACAAACATCCTAATACAGAAAAATTAATATCTTATATATATAATATCTTATTAGACAGTGACATTCCTTCGACGGAATTACACAGACAAACATGGGAAAAAGAATTAAATCAAGTAATAACGAAAGATACTTGGGAAGAAAGTTTGCAACACATACATCAGTGCTCACTAAACGCCAGACATTCTCTAATACAATTTAAAGTAATACATAGGTTACATTATTCAAAAACAAAACTACATAAAATTTTTCAACATATCTCACCTATATGTGATAAATGTCAACATTTTTTTTTTTTTTTTTTTTTTAAATAATTTTTTTAATAGAAGTACGGTATATTACAGTAATGTACAACACGTATATATATTTTTTTTTTATTTTTTTTTATTTTTTTTAAATAATTTTTTTAATAGAAGTACGGTAGATTACAGTAATGTACAACACGTATATATTAATACATTTTTTGTACCGCTTCACTTTTTTAAACTTTAAGAAAGAAAAAGAAAGAAGTAAGAAAAGTGAAGAAAGTGCGCAAAGGTTGTGAAGTGCAAAAGAGTGTTGGGAAAAGAAAGCCCCTTAGAAAAGAAGTTAGAGAAGGAAGTAAAGTTAGAAAATAGACCCTAGAAAAGAAAGAGAAAGAAAGAAGGAACAATCGCTCTATTATAACTCTTATAACATACTTCATAGAGAAGGAACTACCAACCAAGTCTGTTTTTGTTTTACCTCCCATTACCAGGTCCAGATACCTTTTATTTATTTATTTGTTTTTCTAAATTACTATTGCACCTCATGCTTGTAATAGGTCCAAAAACGTAGACCACGTCTTTTGAAATTGGTCTACTTTGCCTACTAGGAGGAATCTCATCTCTTCCAGATGTAATGTTTCCAACATATTTGATGTCCACATTTTTATTGTTGGTGTGGGCGCATTTTTCCAGAATTTAAGTATAAGCTTTTTTCCCATTATTAGCCCATAATTGAGTAAATTCTTCTGATACCAACACGTATATATTAATACATTTTTTGTACCGCTTCACTTTTTTAAACTTTAAGAAAGAAAAAGAAAGAAGTAAGAAAAGTGAAGAAAGTGCGCAAAGGTTGTGAAGTGCAAAAGAGTGTTGGGAAAAGAAAGCCCCTTAGAAAAGAAGTTAGAGAAGGAAGTAAAGTTAGAAAATAGACCCTAGAAAAGAAAGAGAAAGAAAGAAGGAACAATCGCTCTATTATAACTCTTATAACATACTTCATAGAGAAGGAACTACCAACCAAGTCTGTTTTTGTTTTACCTCCCATTACCAGGTCCAGATACCTTTTATTTATTTATTTGTTTTTCTAAATTACTATTGCACCTCATGCTTGTAATAGGTCCAAAAACGTAGACCACGTCTTTTGAAATTGGTCTACTTTGCCTACTAGGAGGAATCTCATCTCTTCCAGATGTAATGTTTCCAACATATTTGATGTCCACATTTTTATTGTTGGTGTGGGCGCATTTTTCCAGAATTTAAGTATAAGCTTTTTTCCCATTATTAGCCCATAATTGAGTAAATTCTTCTGATACACGTTTAATTCAGGAATACCTTCCGATATTCCAAAAATAATCCATTCTGGTTTTGGTACCAGTTTTATTTTGAATAATTTTGAAAAAATATCAAATATTTCAAACCAGAATTTTTGGATTTTTGTACAAAAAACAAAAGAATGTGCTATGGTAGCTTCTTGACATATACATTTATCACAGATTGGTGAGACGTTAGGAAAGATTTTATTTAGTTTGGTTTTTGAATAATATAATCTATGTAATGTTTTAAATTGGATAAGCGTATGTCGTACGTTGATCGAGCATTTATGCACCTGTAATAAATGATTATCCCAACTCTCTTTTGAAATTTTTATACCTAGATCTTGTTCCCAATCTCTTCTAATTCCATCTGTTGTGGGTATTTCTATGTTTAAGATGATATTATATAAGTATGATATTAAATTAACTGATTCCGCCTTTGTCTTCATTGCTTCATCTAGTAAGTCGGAAGGCATATTATAATAATCTTTTGTGTGTGTTTTCAAATAGTCACAGATTTGTAGATATTTAAAATATTGATTATTTTTCAAATTATATTTCAGTTGTAGTTGTTGGAATGATAGTAATTTTTCTAATTCATACAGATCTTCGAGCGTTTTGATTCCCATTCTTTCCCATTGTATAAATGATTTATCTATGATTGAAGGTTTAAACGATGGGTTATTGACTATTGGTATTAAGAGAGATAGGTTTCTTAATTTTAGATTCTGTTTTATTTGCTTCCATGTTCTAATAGTGCTATATATAATTGGATTTTTATTATAATTTTTATTATTCAAATTTATTGGAGAGAGAATAATCGCTCCTATATTATTCGGGGAGCAATCCCCTTTTTCCATTATAATCCAGTCCACCTGCTGGGCAGAATTGTCCAGCAGGTGAATCATATTTTTAATATTTACTGCCCAGTTATAATACATAAAGTTAGGGAGCGCTAGACCCCCCAACTCTTTTAGTTTGTTAAGGTGTGTTCTTTGTATTCTGTGGGATTTGTAATCCCATATAAAATTTGTAATGTCTGAGTCCAGTTTTTTGAAAAACTTTTTTGGGAGATATATAGGTATTGATTGAAATAGGTAAAGGATTTGTGGTAAGAAAATCATTTTTATAGCATTTATCCTACCTATTAAGGACATCGGAAGTGTTTTCCAAAATTTAATCAAATTATTTAATTTCTTAAGTAGGGGATTATAATTAGCTTTAAACATATCATGGTAATTTCTAGTAATCTCAATTCCTAAATATTTGAATTTTTCCATAGCTATTTTAAAAGGGAATTTCCTGAGATGTGTTGAGTCTTTTGGTTTAATCGACATAATTTCACTTTTGTTCCAATTTATTCTATATCCTGAAAAGGATCCAAAGTCCTCAATTAAGTTTAATATATTTGGTATACTAATTTGTGGTTTTGTGATGTACAGTAGTACATCATCAGCATATAGGGATAGTTTGTTGTTTGAATATTTTGTGTTATAACCGTGAATATTCGAGTGTGTTCTTATTTTTTCAGCAAGGGGTTCAATTACCAAAGCAAATAACAGCGGTGATAGTGAACATCCTTGTCTGTTGCCCCTAGATAATTCAAATTTTGAAGATAATATATTATTAGTTAGTATTCTAGCCGTAGGTTTGTTATATAGTAGTTTTATCCATGCAATAAAGTTTTCTCCCAATTGGAAGTTATGCAATACTTTGATCATATAGTCCCATTCTACTTGATCAAACGCTTTTTCTGCGTCCAGTGAGATGATAGCTAACTCTTGGTCATAAGATTTATGTGAATGCATTATGTTAAGCAAACGTCTCAAATTATTAAATGAGTGTCTCTTAGGTATAAATCCTGTTTGATCCTCATGTATTAGTCTACTAACATACTTGCTTAATCTATTGGCTAATGTTTTTGCTATTATTTTCTGATCCGTATTTAACAAAGCAATAGCTCTATATGATCCTGGTTCTTCTATATTTTTATCTTTTTTAAGTATTAATATGATCGTTGATTCCGCTAGTGTTTCAGGTAGGTTTTGCTCTTTATAAGCATATGTATACATTTTTTGTAATCGTGGAGTAACTATATCATAAAAAGATTTATAAAATTCATTACTGAATCCGTCTGGTCCTGGTGTTTTTCCATTTTTTAGTGTTTTTATTGTGTCTTCTATCTCCTTAGAAGTAATTTGTGCTCCCAGTTCCTCTTGTTCCCTGCGTTCTAATTGTGGTAGATTACAATTATCTAAAAATTCTGAGATTTTATTATTGTCTATTGACGTTTTAGATGTGTATAGATTCTGGTAAAATTGAGCAAATCTTTTATTAATATCCTTGGGTAGTGTTAATACTTCCCCTCTATCTGATTTAATCTTTAATATTGCATTCTCTTTTTCCCGTTTTTTAAGTTGTCGTGCTAGAAGTTTGTGGGGTTTGTCCCCGAATTCGAAGTGTTCTTGTTTTGTGATTTGAAATAATGTTATAACTTTCTCTGACAGTAATTTATTTAACTGAAATTTCAGTAGTAGTATTTTATTATGTTTATCCATAGTTGGGTCTTTAGCATTATCTATATCTAACTGTTTTATTTGATCTTCTAAGTGTCTTTGTTCATTCTTATTCTTTTTATTTTGATAAGCTTGAAATGAAATAATGACTCCTCTTATAAATGCTTTGAAGGATTCCCATAATAACGTGGGGGATATCTCTGGTGTATCATTTAACTCAAAAAATAGATCCATCTGTTTTTTTAGATAGATACTCCCTTGAGGGTCTTTTAAAATTTGTGAGTTAAACCTCCAGAACGGTTTATTCATAGACATTCCTTCTAGTTTTAGAACAAAAGTTAACGGAGAATGATCTGAGATCGCATTAATATGATATTTAGGATTCAGAGATTGCGGAATTAATTTTGTATCCACAAGAAAATAGTCTATCCGTGAATATGTTTTATGCACCATTGAATAAAACGAGTAATCCCTTCCCGTCGGGTTTGCAATCCTCCATACATCTGTTATATTTGTGTTTTCCATATATGTGTGTAAGAGTTCACTGGTTTTAGATTTCGTCTGACCTTTTTGTTTTTGCATCGATTTATCTAAATAAGGATCTAAAACACAATTAAAATCTCCTCCGATTATAACATTTTGATAATTAGATTCTGCAATTATATTCAGAATTTTATTAAAAAATTGAGGGTTATCAAAGTTGGGCGCATATATGTTTACCAGCGTAATTGGCATATTATTGATCTCCCCTGCTACTATAAGATATCTCCCTTCCTTATCTAAAATAGTGTTCTTTGATTTAAATGGAATTCCTTTACGAATAATAATTGCAGTACCTCTAGATTTGGAGGTAAATGAAGAGTGAAATGTTTGGCCTATCCAGTTCGCCCTCAGTCTTGTCTGATCTTGCTGTTTAAGATGTGTTTCCTGTAGAAACGCAATGTCCGTGTTGTATGATTTCAACTGAGCTAATGTCAACATTTAGAAGCTACATTATCTCATATGTTTGCAAACTGTATAAAAATTAAAAAATTCTGGGTAAATATTTTCAGTATAATATCTAAAGTAACCGCACACAATTGGACCCAGATCCAAAATTAATAATACTCGGAATATTAGAATTAAATCAAACATTAAGAACAACACAAAGAAACTTTATTGATTATAGTTTAATAACAGGAAAAAAATTAATTCTAAAATTTTGGAAAGGCCCTACGGCCCCCACAATCAAAATGTGGATTATAGAAATGACGGAGACCTTAAACGTGGAAAGAATCAGATTTTCCCTGTTGGACAAACAGGAATTATTCGTAGGAACATGGTCTCCTTTTATTGATTACTTAAAGGGTCAGAATAGTTCAGCACAGGAACCTGACTAGCACTCGGGCTAAAGAATGGATGAAATGCTATACTCTGAAATGTACGAATATATCTCGAATGAAGTTTTTTATTTCAATAAATTTTTCCATTCTTCTTTAACTATTTTTCTCCTTTTTTTTTCTCTTTTTGTTTTTTTTTAATTTTTTAAATTTTTTTTATTCTTCTTCTCTTTCTTTTCTTTCTTTACTTCATCTATCTCTTTAGTTCTATCTAGTTTAAAAAAAAAAAGGCAAAAGGTATTGGAGACAATGTAATAATAATTGACAATATTATCAATTTAAAAATGTTAGACTGTAATGATGTAAATAAATTGTGTACTTATCTCCAATAATAAAAAATATTTAAAAAAAAATAAAAAAAAAGACTTGATGAGCTGACAATAGACAATAGGTGCAGGAGTAGGCTATACGGCCCTTCAAGCCAGCACTGCCATTCAATGTGATCATGGCTGATCATCCACAATCAGTACTCTGTTCCTGCCTTCTCCCCATATCCCCTGACTCTGCTATCTTCAAGAGCCCTATCTAGCTCTCTCTTGAAAGTTTCCAGAGAACCGGCCTCGACCGCCCTGAGGCAAAGAATTCCACAGACTCACAACTCTCTGTGTGAAAAAGTGTTTCCTCATCTCTGTCCTAAATGGCTTACCCCTTATTCTTAAACTGTGGCCGCTGGTTCTGGAATCCCCCACCATCGGGAACATGTTTCCTGCCTCTAGCGTGTCCAAACCCTTAATAATCTTATATGTTCCCCTCTCATCCTTCTAAATTCCAGAGTATACAAGCCTAGCCGCTCCAATCTCTCAGCATATGGCAATCCCGTCATCCCGGAAATTAACCTTGTGAACCTACGCTGTACTCCCTCAATACCAAGAATGTCCTTCCTCAAATTTGGAGACCAAAACTGCACACAATACTCCAGGTGTGGTCTCACTAGGGCCCTGTACAACTGCGATTAGTGGGAGTTGATGTGAGTGTGGTGAAAATAAATTGTGGGATTAATATACGATGAGTTAGCTGATGGTCAGCACAGACTTGGTGGTGCAAAAGTCCTGTTTCTGTGCTGCATCTCTCTATGGGGAGGGTAACAACGGTATATTAATAGCCATCTAATCAAATAAGAATATGATCAGAATGCCAAACTGAGGTCTGTCTGAAGGTCTGAAAGTCAGTTGGAAGCATCTTTCCTTTGAGATGGAGTAAAATACCAAGAATGTCCTTCCTCAAATTTGGAGACCAAAACTGCACACAATACTCCAGGTGTGGTCTCACTAGGGCCCTGTACAACTACGATTAGTGGGAGTTGATGAGAGTGTGGTGAAAATAAATTGTGGGATTAATATACGATGAGTTAGCTGATGGTCAGCACAGACTTGGTGGTGCAAAAGTCCTGTTTCTGTGCTGCATCTCTCTATGGGGAGGGTAACAACGGTATATTAATAGCCAGAAGGACTTTCAGAAGGCTTTCGACAAGGTACCACATAAGAGATTAGGATACAAACTTAAATCACACGGTATTGGGGGTTCAGTATTGATGTGGATAGAGAACTGGCTGACAAACAGGAAGCAAAGAGTAGGAGTAAACGGGTCCTTTTCACAATGGCAGGCAGTGACTAGTGGGGTACCGCAAGGCTCAGTGCTGGGACCCCAGCTATTTACAATTTATATTAATGATCTGGACGAGGGAATTGAAAGCAACATCTCCAAGTTTGCGGATGACACTAAGCTGGGGGGCAGTGTTAGCTGTGAGGAGGATGCTAGGAGACTGCAAGGTGACTTGGATAGGCTGGGTGAGTGGGCAAATGTTTGGCAGATGCAGTATAATGTGGATAAATGTGAGGTTATCCACTTTGGTGGCAAAAACGGGAAGGCAGACTATTATCTAAATGGTGGCCGATTAGGAAATGGGGAGATGCAGCGAGACCTGGGTGTCATGGTACACCAGTCATTGAAAGTAGGCATGCAGGTGCAGCAGGCAGTGAAGAAAGCGAATGGTATGTTGGCCTTCATAGCAAGAGGATTTGAGTATAGGAGCAGGGAGGTTCTACTGCAGTTGTACAGGGTCTTGGTGAGACCACACCTGGAGTATTGCGTACAGTTTTGGTCTCCAAATCTGAGGAAGGACATTATAGCCATAGAAGGAGTGCAGAGAAGGTTCACCAGACTGATTCCTGGGATGTCAGGACTTTCATATGAAGAAAGGCTGGATAGACTTGGCTTATACTCGCTAGAATTTAGGAGATTGAGAGGGGATCTTATAGAAACGTACAAAATTCTTATGGGGTTGGACAGGCTAGATGCAGGAAGATTGTTCCCGATGTTGGGGAAGTCCAGGACAAGGGGTCACAGCTTAAGGATAAGGGGGAAATCCTTTAAGACCGAGATGAGGAAAAACGTTTTCACACAGAGAGTGGTGAATCTCTGGAACTCTCTGCCACAGAGGGTAGTTGAGGCCAGTTCATTGGCTATATTTAAGAGGGAGTTAGATGTGGCCCTTGTGGCTAAAGGGATCAGGGGGTATGGAGAGAAGGCAGGTACGGGATACTGAGTTGGATGATCAGCCATGATCATATTGAATGGCGGTGCAGGCTCGAAGGGCCGAATGGCCTACTCCTGCACGTATTTTCTATGTTTCTATGTTTCTATGTTTCTAAAATAGTGTCGGGCTTCTATGCAGCCTCAACTCAGATGTTTTGGGGTCGGTGGTAGAGACGAGCCATTTGGACCAGAGATATGTACCATTGATCATGGGTATCAATTGGATTGAGTCATTTGGATCAAGGGATTGTATATTTAATTGTGGCATTGAACAATGAAGAAATCCAGAAGACCCCAGTGGAGCAAAGATATACCAGATCAAGCTCACTGGCATAAGCTCTAACAGTGTGGTTACAGTCAATGAGAAACTGATGGCCACCGCCCTACTATCTGAGAAGTTGAGAGTCCGTATCACTAGGGGCAGGACTAAGCTGAGTTAGACAGCTTCCTCCATGGAAGTTGGCACAATATTCATAGTAGGTGCACCGGCACCATTACAAATGAAATTTGAGGAGAGCCACTTGAAGTCTGGGTTAAAAGGTGAACTGAGGAGCTACATGTGAGACCTTCGCAGGGGATAAGGCAGAGGTTGGGCATGTAATGGCCGTGGGCTGTGGAAAATGCAAAATGATTGAGTTGTGCAGAACTGCGAGCTGTGGTAAAATTGTACAGTGGTGAAGGAGAAGGACTGGAAATGGTGCAGAGGAAGAGCGATGAATTTCTAGCCTTAGTGAGGACAGTTGAGAAGAGGAAACGTGACCATATTTAACATCACTGGAATGCTAAAATAGAAGGCAAAGCTGTGAAACAGATCATGTTCAAAGGCATGAAAATGGTTGGTCTTATGAACAAATTAGAAAATATTATTTTTGATTTTTTTTAAACTTGGAAATATATTGGATACAATTACTGCAGTAATTAACTGGTCGATTCATGGTGTAAATTGCCAAATTCAAATGAAATGCAATTTATATGCAAGGAAGTAAAACACCTTGGTGATGGAAGAATCTTGGTTGGAGCTCATCCACTTAGTTTATTCTGGTTTAGACTGTTCCTCAGGAAAGTTAAATCCACCTTGGAAGGAGTGTCGCACAGTTTTGCTAAAATGAAGCCAGGGCTGAAATGGTTCAATTCCAAATGTAATTTAAAATAAATCATGTCGTTGACTTACATTTCCTTTTATTTAGTAGTTTTAAAGATAATTTCATTGAAGTAATTGCAATGATAAATTATTTCCTCTGAGTGGAAATCCAGAACGAGAGAGCACAACCTTGACAATGGAACTAAACCATTTAGGAATTAATTCAGGAAGCATTCCTTCACATGGAGAATAGTGAAAATTCAAAACTTGTTCCTCCAAAACCCTATGGATGTTGAATTAACTGGACTCTTCAATGCTGAGACAGATAATTTTTTGTTAGAGAAACGTGTCAAGGGATGGTATGCCATGGAGTACAAAAGAATGGACATAGAGATTAACCATGTTTTAAGTGATTGATGATATCCACTGTAGGGCTGAATGGCCTGATATTTTTTGTTGTTTCTTATGTGAAATTTCTTTACTATTGAGAAATATTGACCACAATTTTTCCCAATTGTTTCTCAAGAAACTACATCACCAACTACCCAATCTCCTGCTGCTGGGATTTAAAAATGATGATTACCTAGATTTCTTAGCAAAACAGCCAATGGTCATATGAGGAAAGATTGAAAAAACTAGGCTTGTATTCACTGGAGTTTAGAAGGATGAGGGGGAGATCTTATAGAAACATATAAAATTATAAAAGGACTGGACAAGCTAGATGCAGGAAAAATGTTCCCAATGTTGGGCGAGTTCAGAACCAGCGGCCACAGTCTTAAAATAAAGGGGAGGCCATTTAAGACTGAGGTGAGAAAAAACGTTTTCACCCAGAGAGTTGTGAATTTGTGGAATTCCCTGCCACAGAGGGCAGTGGAGGCCAAATCACTGGATGGATTTAAGAGAGAATTAGATAGAGCTCTAGGGGCTAGTGGAATCAAGGGATATGGGGAGAAGGCAGGCACGGGTTATTGATTGGGGACGATCAGCCATGATCACAATGAATGGCGGTGCTGGCTCGAACGGCTGAATGGCCTCCTCCTGCGCCTATTTTCTATGTTTCTATGTTTCTATGTCAGGAGCTGGCAAAGCTCAAGCAGGTTATGGTGGAACTGTTACATTTCCTGGAGCAGAACACATTGCTGTGAAGCATAACTTTTGTTAACCGTTCAAACCTGCCTGAAGTAAGTTCTCAAGTCAGTTTCTTGTGAATTGTGGTAGTGGGGATTGGTGGGGGCAGGGGAGACATTCAGTGTATCAAATACAGGATACATATCAAAAATCCAAGTAAATCCCAGCAAAACATATTCCTGATTTATTGCTTGAAGCTGTGATTTAGTCAACTGTCCCCAGTTATTTTACTCTGTATAAGATAGTTATGGAAACAAGATTTTCAACAGAGTCTACGAAATATTTCAAAAAACCACTTATTTGCAGAGAACACTAAGGTCCCGAGAAATCTAATCACATTGAAATTGGTGCAAACAACTATTTTTCCTGCCTATGTTAAATCCTTTTCTGCTGCAGGTCCCTTTCAACACTTGTTTAATCAGTTGTTTATAGCCGTTGATGCTTGTCTCAACTACATTGATTTTTTCCACAGATCTTCATGAACCAAATTATTAAAATGTTGCATGTGAAACCACAATTTGTAAAGCTATTTAGGTCTCTGTAATGGTAGTAGCTTTGAAATATATAAGATCTCTACACATAATCCCATGAGGTAATTTATAAAAAAACTTTTCAATCCTTATTTTGGCAGGCATTTCAATTGGTAACAGATTACTTCAGGAATAATAGAGTCTATGCCTATCTGCTCATCAAGCCTGGCTCCATCTTGGCATTATTAAAACTAGGAACTACATATCTTGATAAACACAAACCTTTGATTACAAGCATTTACCTTTTCTAAGCCAAGAAAGAGTAAATTTAAAATGCCTTGTTGATTTTGGCTTGCTCCTCAGTGCATTTAAAATAATCACAGCTCTTATTACTGTAATGCTTTTTGCTAAAGGCTCAACAACAGCAGGTCTCTAGATTGAAAGATACATTCCAGTAGGTTGTAGATCTTGTCTTTCCCCACGTCAAATCTTACATTAAAAAAAATTGACACTTCATAGTCAGCTATATTGAACAGTAATAATGTTGTTTCATTATGATCACCAGACAATCTGGATGGGTAAAGATAAAAAACACCAACATCAAAAGAATGCGGTTGCTTTAGTAGTTTTGCAGTAATTTAACAGAAGGAAACAATTACAAGTAACCTTTTTGGACACCAGTTCAAAATGTCTTACAAATGGCAGAACCTTATATCCTTTTCAAATTAGCCTCAATTATTTTCATCCTGTTATGCAAACCCCTTGTTCCTATTGCATGTGACGCTCCAGCACTTTTAACATCTGTGTGAGAGGAAACTCACTGAACATATTACCAGAACATGCAAACCTTTTGGAAACTAATAGAAGAACGTTGTGTATGTCTTAACAAAATTTTAACAACATAAGCTCCACTACTTTTATCATAGCTTTGTAATTTGAAACTTTTATCTTGCAAGATAACAAGCTATATTAAGGATTATTACAAACAAAATTCTTTCCATGACATTGCAGCAATACACTGTGCATGCCCTTAGCGATGGTGGTCTCAAATCAGAGGCTCCGTATTCTTTTGCAAAAAAGGCTTTTTATATTTAAAGTATTAAAATATTTACTGAAATATTATTATTCAGTGAGGGTAAATTGTTAAAATTGTTAACAGACTGACTACTGCTATATAAGCAATGGAGGAAGGGCTTACAAATAGCTTTGACACTTTGACATTGTCTCTAGCCCTGATGTGTCCCCATATCTTTGCCACTTCTGAATTATGAGAGCAGACAGGCCATCTGTTCTCAAGCACCCACTGATGCCAAGCAAATCTGACCAATGAGATAGTCATAACAGCCACACTTTTAAACTCGCGTCAAGCCAGTTGTATACAGCAAAGGCCTGGAAGAATGCTTGCACGTCCTCGAGAGTATTCATGGTCATACCCCATAGCAGTGCTAGCTTGGGGTACCTAGAAGTTAAAAAGCAGGCTTTAAAAACATGACTATACAATGGGAGGGAAGGAAATCAATAAGAGAATACCAAAGTGCTTGATTCATTTCACAGTGACTGACAAGCCTCTCAGTCCTTGGTGGCACCTTTCAGCCACTAGGATGGCAGCTCAGGAAGGGGAAGGGTACAGAGCAGACATATGGGAAAAGAGAATCAAACTGCAATGGAACATTTAATTGAGTGAATAATTCTGAGGAGAGACAAACACTTGTAAATTGAAGCTTTGAAGAGAGTCTCTCATGCCATTTATAGGGAACTAAAACTGGATAGCAATCTCCTTAACCAACAAGTCAAAGATTTCAAGATGTTCAATGCCCTGCCAGATTCAAGGTAACTGGCAGGGTTCTCTTTTTTTCTTTTGTTGATTGCCTCAGCAGCTGCAAGCTCACCTAATATTCATGGTTACTTTTCAATTTGGTGGGACTTTGAGTCTCAGGCTGTGTGGTTACTGACTTCAGTGTATATCTGAGAGGTTTGTCTAGATATTCTGTTACAACTGTTGCAACTTAGGACCCTCGTGTCAAGAAACAGATGGTGAGTAATCAGAGTCCCCACCTCCTAGAACAGGGGTTCCCAATCTTTTTTGTCCCGTTTACCACTGGCAACTTTAATAGCACATACCAATGTTATTTCACTTATTTATGAACAACTAATGATGAACAGGTACCGACCAAACACAGTCAGTCAATGAGAGAAATTATGTACAAATCCAGAAACAACAAATTTACACCCTGGGTAGGTGAAATATACCTCCGGGGGTATATTTACCCCAGCTTGGGAACCCTTGTCCTAGAAGCACAGACTGATATCTGACTTTGGCAGTTGAGTTCCAGTTAGCTATCTCTCAATGCTTTCTGGAACAGATGGTAATCAAAGCGCTGGCCAGCCCACAAGCTGCAGAGGCAGTTGGATAGCACTAACTGAAATTGACCCGCTAAAGGTATCTTAAAACTGCAATATAGTGAATCTTTTTCTTTTGGTGGCCATTGTGATTTTAACACAAAGAACGAATGACTATTGTTATGCAAATGGTGACAATTAAACTGGGGCTGTGGATGTCCAAAGTGATTTAGAAATTCGTAGCGACTTTGTAGATCTGTAAAATGTCTGGTTCAATGATTAATCAAAAAGAATGTTGTTTTTTTAAGCTTAGAAGGCTAGAATATAAAAGGAAGTAAGTTTATTATAATTATACAAATCTATATCCAAACTAAAAGTGTGTGCTACCTCAATTAAAGCTTATAAATTTGACCTTAATGGGTTTTTGCAAGCCGGGGTTATTAAACGATATGGACCAATGTGGGTTAATTGACTTAGTGTACAGTGTGGCCATGATCTCATCAAGAGGATCAAGAGACCCAGTAACCTCAACATTGTCTCATCTTCTAATGAACATTTCCAAAGCCATTGCTGAAAACCTCACTGTGGGTGAGGAGGGCTAATGATGGTGTTGATGGAATTGTGAGTGGAGGTGCTGTCGTTGTCAAAAGTAAGTACCAGAAGAATTTCAAGCTTCTGTGTGTGATGGCATAATATCAAAGGGATGACTCCAACAAAATTGCTTTTAAAAGCAGAAGCCAGTAACTGGATGTTCCTCGTGAGCTCGGCTGAGCTCTTGTGCGTTGGTGCTCTGACTTATATTTTTCATTCTTATTTATCCAATTGCTGGTGAGCAAAAAAGATAGACATTTTTATACAGCAGCAGCGCACAGACTCATTTACATATTATAATATGTGTAAGGGAAATTTGTTGGCCAGAATACAGGAAATGCTAAAAAGCAGAAAGGAATTTGTGAGAATTATTGACATTGGTTCTGAACTGCAATGCCTCATTAAACTGTAACTTGTCTCAAAAACGGCAACTCCTCAAGTCAATGACTGAAAGCAACAGACAGAAAGTAAGATGGAAACCTGCACCTTTATTATGTTTGAATCTGCTGTTGATACACCATGATGGCTTAATTTCTATCTCTTTGAAACTGAGCAGGGTGGGGTCCTGGGATAAGGTTAAATTTGCAACAGTATCTAATCCACTTGTTACACAGTCAGATGAGATTAGATTATCGTGGCATCCTGTTTGACACAGACATTGTGGGCCAAAGCTCTCGTTCCTGTGCTGTACTTTTCAATTTTTCTATCTTCTACTGTATGTCATGGGACAGCGATGGAAGGTAAACAAAAATACTGTATTTCCAACATTGTGCTCCTCAAGTGGCACCTTGACCCTCACACATTTGTACTGTTTTCTCATTAGTTTATGGGACATGGATGTCAGTGACAAGACCAGCATTTATTACCATTCCTCAGTGAGAAAGTGGTGGAGAGCTGCTTTCATTGTATTCCTTACAAAGATGGTATTGCCACTGCATTCATGGAAAAGTATTTTCAGGATTTAGGCCCATAAATGATGGAGTGCCAAAGTATTTCCAGGCCAGAATGATGCTAGACTTGAATTGACACATGCAAATGGTGTTATATCCACGTTTCTACTGTCCTTGTCCATCTAGATGGTAGAGGTTGAAGATTTTTGAGATTCTGTCACAACAACCTTTACAAATATATGCAGTGTGTTTTGTAGATGATTACAAAGATGGTAGGTACACACAGAAGCCACAGTGTGCTAGTGGTAAATAGAGTGATGGATTTAGGATGGTGTTTAGGGTCGTGGATGGGATGCCAATCAAGTGGGCTCTTTGTCCAAGATGGTGTTGAGATACTTAAGGATTGCAATGACTTGCCAAGAACTTCCATCACTCTCCTGATTTGTTCCTTCCAGATATCCAGCTTCCAATCTGCTCCGCAAGAAAAATATTAATCTGCATAAGTTAAAAAATCTTGCAACGTTTTCTCAGGAAACATCTCTGTAGGGATGCAGAGTTGCATGTACGTTACATTTTATTATTAGTTTAGTTTAGTTTAGTTTATTGTCACGTGTACCGAGGTACAGTGAAAAGCTTTTGTTGCATGCTAACCAGTCAGCAGAAAGACAATACATGATTACAATCGAACCATTTACAGTGGAAAGATACATAATAAGGGAATAACGTTTGGTGCAAGGTAAAGCCAGCAAAGACTGATCAAGGATTGTTTGAGGGGTCACTAAAGAGGTAGATAGTAGATCAGAACTGTTCTCTGTTTGTGGCAGGATGATTCAGTTGCTAGATAATAGTTGGGATGAAACTGCCCCTGAATCTGGTGGTGTGCATTTTCACACTTCTATACCTTTTGCCTGATGGGAGAGGGGAGAAGAGGGAGTGGCCAGGGTGTGAGTCGTCCTTGATTATGCTGCTGGCCTTGCCAAGGCAGCATGAGGTATAAATTGAGTCAATAGGAGGGAGGTTGGTTTGTGTGATGGTCTGGGGTTGCTGCAATTTCTTGCGGTCTTGTTCCCAAACCAAGCTGTGATGCATCCTGATAAAATGCTTTCTATAGTGCATCTGTAGAAGTTGGTGAGAGTTGTGGGGGACATGCAAAACTTTCTAAGGCTTCTAAAGAAAGTAGAGGCCTTGATGTGCTTCCTTGGTCGTTGCTTCAATATGGGTGGTCCAGAAGTTGTTGGTGATATTCACTTCTAGGAATTTGAAGTTTTCAACCATCTCTGTTTCGGCACCGGCAATGCAAACTGGGGTATGTGAACCGCTTCGCTTCCTGAAGTTGTTCACTATCTCCTTGGTCTTGCTGACATTGAGAGAAAGGTTGTTGTCAAAACACCAGAACACATGGTTCTCAATCTCCTTCCTGTACTCCGTCTCATCATTATTGATATCTGGCTCACAATCGTGGTGTTGTCTGCGAATTTGAAAATTGAATTAGGTTTGTCTTGAATTAGGTTGACCAGGGCAATAGGAGAGATGTAGAGCCTGGAAGTCTGATTGGAAGAGTTTGACAGAGGCACTGCAGGAGGTACCCATTTTGTCAACAATTCCTTGCAACAAATGAAAAGTTTCCTGAAACAAGCAAGAGCTAAATAAGAAATATTCATGGATGTTTACCCAAAGTATAGATATAGTTAGAAGATTCTGCACATAGTCGTGGAGCACTGTTTGTTGTTATGTCGCCAACATCTGCGGCCCACTTCACCCTTTACAAGTCATTGATAAATATAAAGAGGGAGAACCATCTTGGGCATCACCAATTGTTTTTTCCACCTTATCCATCAGCAACTCACAATAAAGGTTTAAGACTATTTTTATGTTTTACAAATCCAGTTATTGGTATAGCTGGCTTGTTATCCTCTGACATTCAAGAAGATAAATGTTGCTCTCTCTGCATCCATCAGGAGAAACTGCCAGTGGAACAGTGAATGTGTGGCGGATCACCTTCAGCAAGGTGCAGGGGCACCATTATTTGGGGTACATGTCATGGAGGTCTTGGACAAGCAAGAGTTGCCAGTCTGTCTGGTCATTCATCCACCCAAACGGTAAATGGAAAATCCACCCCTAAGTATCAAGGTTAGTGTTAATACCAGTAAGAGCACCCTTACAGTATGCTCCACTGTTGAAAGCACACGTTGATGCTAATAGTAAGCATATTGTTTTTCATTGGCAATCGCACCATCAAATATCTCTGAATATGTATTTAATTATTGAATGCCTGTAGTAGCCAATATTGCTATGCTTGGTTACATTTGTGATAACATTTTTGCAAAAAGGCAAATTGCATAAAGGAACTGAAGAGCAGTAGGTCAAACATGTAGGAGAAGCCTGACGAGTTGAGGCTCCATCCTTCGGCCACCACAACTCCCCAAGCACCAGTTTGGGAAGACATGGCTGAATGATTGATCATCGTCTCGCCCAGAAAAGAACTTGGCAGGGAGTCAAAGCTTAGGAGCAGCTGCCAGACTCACAGGGCTGGAGAGAAGGACCTCACACTGACAATGCGGTATCCCGACAGGGAAAGAAGCAGAACTTTTTCCATTAGCTGTTTTTGAGAAAAGTCAGGGTTCTAATAGTATAGACTGAACATTAAATGGGAACCCAAGACAGACACAACGTGCTGGAATAACTCAGCAAGTCAGCCAGAATCTCTGGAGAAAAAGATCGGTGAAGTTTTGGGTCAGGACCCTTCTTCAGACTGCCAATCTGATTTTCTCCAGAGATGCTGCTTGACCATTGAGTTACCCCTGCACTTTATGTCTACCTTTGGTATAAACCAGCATCTGCAGTTCTTTGTTTCTACTTCAAATGGAATCTGTTTATTCCATTTCATTAAGATCTTATGTTGGAGAATCATATGGTAACATATCAGTCACAATCTCATATTTCCACCAATTTTTACTTTTTTGGTGGTAGATTACGTGATCATTTATGGCCTGCCCAAGTATGACCTGAGTGAGACCTGACCACAACCTTCACACCCAAGCACCTCCACCCACTGTGTGCCCCATTCTCAACTGTTAAGATCAGACCCATTCTGCATTAAGATCATGAAAACTATTAGCAATGGGGAAAGTTCATTAAGCTTAACACATCCATTATCTTGAATCTTGAATCTTTTGGTTAGGATCAATCTTTTGATTCTAAATACTCTCGCATGGCTGAGCAACACAAAGGCTATAAGTCGAAATTCCGTCACAGTACGTTGCAAAATTGAAAAGAAATGTGGACATTTGATTTCTAGTTAAACCTCAGATAATTCTTTAACATCTTTCAGAGACCTATAGGTATTTATCCCTATTTCGGTGGGCGGCGCGACTTTCGTCTGCAGCGGCCTCTGCAGTCCGTCTGTCTTTTTATTATTTTTGTCTCGTTTTTATGTAGTTTTTTATTATTTTTTTTGTCGGGGTATGTGTGTGGGGGGTGGGGGTGGGGGTGGGGGGGGAAACTTTGAAATCTTTCCGCTGCACGGGAGACCCGACCTTTTCTTTGTCGGGTCTCCGTTGTCGTTGGGGCTGGGCAACGTGGAGCGGCCTCCAGCAGGAACGACCTGGGGCTCCGGTTGCGGAGCTGCGGACTACTCACCGTCGCGGGGCTGGCCGAGTCCGGAGTGGGTGGAGCTGTGGTGGAGCGCTGCTGCTACCCGACCGCCGGAGATTCGGAGGCTACAACCGCGGGTCTGGCGGACGGCAACACCGTAAGCCCGCGGGTCCCTGGTGGGGGACCGCTTTTTCGGGGCTTCCGCAGCGGCGACTTCTCCCGCCCGAGTTGCGGGGTTGAAGCGCACCTGGAGCGGGGCTTTATCCCCCCGCGCGGCTTGGAATGGCCACCGGACTTTGCGGGCGGGCGCCGGGGCTCCAACACCAAGACCCGGTGCGCGACCTTGCATCACCCGGCGTGGCTTTAATGGCTGCGGGACAATCACCATCGCCCGCCGGGGGCTTTGACTTTGACTCTGACATCGGGGGGGGGGGAGTGCAGTGGAGAGATACGTTTTTTTTGCCTTCCATCACAGCGCTGTGATGGATGTATGTGTAAATTGTGTTGTGTCTCGGGTCTTCTTCGTTTTGTATTGTATGGCTGCAGAAACGACATTTCGTTTGGACCTCAAGGGGTCCAAATGACAAATTTGTCCAAAAGACAAATAAATTGAATTGAATTGAATTGAAATTGAATTTGTATCTATTTCTGAAATATGTTATTGAACAAGGAAAACATTCCTGTGCACCTAAATCTTACCTAGAGGAAGGCCTACACTCTGGCAATGGAGGAGGCCCAGGACAGAAATGGGTCAGTATGCGAATGCGAAAGGGGTTAAAACGGAGATAAATGGGAGCAACCGAGAATTCCGTAGGCTTTGGACCAATGAGGTTAGATGAGATGCATTGACTTCTGTCTCACCTGGAAGGACTGCTAGAATCCCTGGATGGTGTCGAGAGAGTGTGTATAAGGACAGGTGTTAGAATTGCCAGAATGAGGCAACATATAAATTAGAGGGACAGCAACCCATATTTCACTTGGGTAGCTTACAACCCAACAGTACGAACATTGAATTTTTGAATTTTAGATAACTTCTACAAACACCTCTCTTCCGCCTCCTTTTTCTCACTTCCAACATTTCTCCCTTACTTCTTCCCTCTTTCCTTTCCCTTTCCCTGAAACCTGGCTGACCTTGCACCAGTTTTCCCCCCACCTAGCTTTCACCCCCTTCCCCCACTTCCTCCTCTAAAAGTCCATTAACCAGCTTCACAGTTCGCAACTATGTATGTCTCTTGGCTCACACCGTATCTTTCCAACACTCTGCCTATCAAGGAACCTCTTCACCTGAGGTCATCTGTTTGTCTGGATTGTCCTGGCGCTGGATTGTCCTGTTTTTTTCTTGCTTCCAGTTTTTTTTAACCCGCACTCTCTACCACAATTAATCCGAAGAAGTGTCCCAACCCGAAACATCACTTATCCATTCTCTCAAGAGTTGCTGTGTGAGTTTCTCCAGCATTTTGTGTCTATCCTTCTCAACTTTGTGTCTGATCTTTCAAAATTCGTGCATCTACGGTTCTCCCTCCTTCCCCACAGCCATCTCATACTCCTTCTGGTGACCTGGACAACTCCTGAGATTTGCTTTCACAACCACTATCTCCCCCTCCATCCACCACAACAACTAATGCTGAGATCTACCCACCACCACCACAACAACTAATGCTGAGAACTACCCACCACCACCACTACCTCTTGCATCCATATCCTAAACCAGGAGCTAAATCTGTGCCTGGCCTCTGATTTTCTTGTCTTCATTTAAAAGTCTTGTTATTGAAGGAAAAGTGTACAATGCCTGTATTTCTGCTTGAGACACAGAATATTCCGGTTTTTTTTAGTTTAGCTAACTAGTTTAAAGAAAGAACGCGTAAATAGGACCTTCGCCCCCTGAGTCTGCGCTGACCAGCAATCCCCCTGCACACTAGTACTATCCTACACACTAGGAACAATTTACAATTTTTACAGAAGCCAATTGACCTACAAACCTGCATGTCTTTGGAGTGTGGGAGGAAACCAGAGCAGCCGGAAAAAACCCACACAGTCAGAGAATGTGCAAAGTCCGTACTGACAGCACCCGTAGTCAGAATCAAACCCAACTCTGGTACTGTATGGCAGCAACTCTCCCGCTGCAGTACTGTGTCCACCATTGTCTTGGGCTTCTTGCACTTCAGAATCTTACAGCACCAGCTGTTAACTAAAGTGACGGATGTCTTGCCAAAGATTGCTGACTTAATATTCCTTTCCAATTGCCATTCAACATTTGAGTCTATTAATCAAATGCATAATATTATTAAGTAAATAAACATGATGGTTTGTAGATTCCACTCAGTCGCCCTTAGCTTTTGACATAATTCTCTCATAATTGGTGCAACTGTGCCAAAGGCTGTGAAATTTTTCAAATTATGTTCTGCACAGTACACGTTTCCTTGATTTTTTTTTTGTCTAGCATATAGCTTCACATAAGATGTTGGGCCTGATCCCGGAGTGGACTAGGTCTCCAGGTTGAATTAATTACCATTCATTGACTTTGTTTGTCAAGGATTTGTTGAAAATTAAGTTATTCCTTGGAGGTGCAAGGACAATAACAGGCATAATTAAAGCTTTTGAGATTTTAATTTAAATTTATTAAACAATTGATTGGTGCGTACCTAATCATAATTTGCAAATGATTCTATATATTGAAAAATTTCCCTTTCAATAATGAAAAATCTGGCCATAATAATTACTCTGCTTATTTCGAACAACAACAAAAAGATTAGTAATTACTATTACTACGTTAATGATTAGTATTGCTATATGCTATATTAATGATCACTATTAAAATATTACTCTGCTCATAACATCGGGTAATTTATGTTAAACCCATTTTCATTTATGTTAATCAAACTGCACCATATTATTTTGCTATCTTTTCAAAAGGAAAACTATTTTTTGAAATCACTTTGCGTTAGATTTTGAGCATGAACAGAAAATCGAGGGAATAATTTCATTCCTCAAAATAAGTGTGATTTTGCCTTTTTTTTTTTTAAACTAGATAGAACTAAAGAGATAGATGAAGTAAAGAAAGAAAAGAAAGAGAAGAAGAATAAAAAAAAAAAAATTTTTTTTAAAAACAAAGAGAAAAAAAAATAAAAAAAAGAGAAAATAGTTAAAGAAGAATGGAAAAATTTATTGAAATAAAAAAACTTCATTCGAGATATATTCGTACATTTCAGGGTATAGCATTTCATCCATTCTTTAGCCCGAGTGCTAGTCAGGTTCCTGTGCTGAACTATTCTGACCCTTTAAGTAATCAATAAAAGGAGACCATGTTCCTACGAATAATTCCTGTTTGTCCAACAGGGAAAATCTGATTCTTTCCACGTTTAAGGTCTCCGTCATTTCTATAATCCACATTTTGATTGTGGGGGCCGTAGGGCCTTTCCAAAATTTTAGAATTAATTTTTTTCCTGTTATTAAACTATAATCAATAAAGTTTCTTTGTGTTGTTCTAAATGTTTGATTTAATTCTAATATTCCGAGTATTATTAATTTTGGATCTGGGTCCAATTGTGTGCCGGTTACTTTAGATATTATACTGAAAATATTTACCCAGAATTTTTTAATTTTTATACAGTTTGCAAACATATGAGATAATGTAGCTTCTAAATGTTGACATTTATCACATATAGGTAAGATATGTTGAAAAATTTTATGTCGTTTTGTTTTTGAATAATGTAACCTATGTATTACTTTAAATTGTATTAGAGAATGTCTGGCGTTTAGTGAGCACTGATGTATGTGTTGCAAACTTTCTTCCCAAGTATCTTTCGTTATTACTTGATTTAATTCTTTTTCCCATGTTTGTCTGTGTAATTCCGTCGAAGGAATGTCACTGTCTAATAAGATATTATATATATAAGATATTAATTTTTCTGTATTAGGATGTTTGTTCCAACATTCATCAAGAATTTCTGAATTTCTAAATCGAAAATTTTGAGTTCGATTTTACATAATCTCTAAGTTGAAGATATCTGAAATAATCATTTCCTCGAAGTCCATAAGTCTGTTGCAACTCCTGAAATGTCAGAAAGGTGCCTTCCTTATAAAGTTGTCCCATATTTTTAATTCCATAATTCTTCCATTGTGTAAAACCCCCATCCAACCATGAAGGCTTAAACAAAGGGTTATTCACAATTGGAAGAAAAAGTGATAAATTATCTAATTTTAATGTCTTTTTTAATTGTTTCCAAATTCGTATAGCACTAAATATTATAGGGTTTTCCCTATAAATTTTTTTGTTTAATTTAGACGTAGCAAATAATATCGAACCGATATCAAAAGGTAAACAATCTTCCTTTTCCATTTTTAACCAGTCTGGTTGATGATCTATTTCTTCCAACCAGAAATTCATATTTTTAATATTAACAGCCCAGAAATAAAACAAAAAGTTGGGTAAAACCAAGCCTCCATTTATTTTTGATTTACACAAGTGTCTTTTGTTTATCCTATGATTCTTATAATCCCAGATAAAATCATTAACAATAGAGTCCAGTTTAAAAAAAAAGTTTTTTGTCAGATATATCGGAATTGTCTGAAAAAGGTATAATATTTGCGGTAAAAAAATCATTTTTATAGCATTAATTTTGCCAACCATTGAAATAGGAAGTGTTTTCCAGTATTGAATATTCTTATGTAGTTTGTTCAATAATGGGGGAAAATTTGCTTTAAATAATGATGTATATCTCTTAGTTATATAAATACCTAGATATTTAAATTTTTCATTTACTATTTTAAATGGAAATTGTTGTATTATCTGTTTGTTATGTTCCCTTATTGGCATAATTTCACTTTTATTCCAATTTATTCTGTATCCTGAAAGTGAACCAAATTGGGTTATTAGCTTTAATAAGTTTGGAATACTAATGTCTGGTTTTGTAATGTAAATTAATACATCATCTGCGTATAGAGAAATTTTATTCACTGTGTCCTTTGTGTTATACCCATGTATTTCCGGATGCCCCCTAACTCTTTCTGCCAGTGGCTCAATAGCAAGCGCAAATAATAATGGAGATAACGGGCATCCTTGTCTACAACCTCTAGATAGGCTAAATTTAGATGACAACCTTTGGTTTGTAAGTATTCTAGCCGTGGGATTTGTATATAACAGTTTTATCCATGTACAGAATTTCTCCCCTAGCTGCATATTTTCCATCACCGAAAATAAATAAGACCATTCCACCTGATCAAATGCTTTTTCAGCGTCAAGTGAGATTATTGCTAGATCTTCGTTAATAATTCTCTTGGAATATATAATATTAAATAATCTTCTTAGATTATAATATGAATACCGTTTCTGAATAAAGCCTGTTTGGTCAGGGTGTATTAATTTATTCATCACTGTACTTAATCTATGCGCTAGTATTTTAGTTAATATTTTCTGATCTGTATTTAAAAGTGCAATTGCTCTGTATGATCCCGGGTCTTCCGGATCTTTATCAGCTTTAGGAATAAGTGTTATTATAGATTCATTTAAAGTGTCTGGAAGTTTCTGTTGAGTATAGATATATTCATACAGTCTTTGTAAACGTGGGCAAAGCAAATCATAAATTTTTTTATAAAATTCGGAGCCTAAACCATCTGGTCCTACTGCTTTACCATTTTTTAAAGAACCAATAGACTCTTCAATATCCTTTATCGTAATCTCCCTTTCTAATAATTCTCTATCGTTTGAATCTAAACCTTTTAAATTACATTTTAGTAAAAAATCTGCTATTCCTTCTGGTTGTGCTACTGTTTTAGTTGAATAAAGGTTATAATAGTATTGGAGAAATCTATCATTTATGTCCTTGGGCATTTTTAATAATTCTCCTGTCTCTGTTCTAATTTTATGAATTATTTTTTCCCCTTCCATTTTTCGTAACTGACGTGCTAATAGTTTTTGTGGTTTGTCTCCAAATTCAAAATGTAATTGTTTGGTTTTTTGATAAAGTTTTATTACTTGTTCTGAATACATTTTATTTAATTTATATTTCAATACAACAATTTTATTATGTTTTAAAGTAGATGGCATTCTCGCATTTTCTATATCTAGTTGCTTGATTTCGCTTTCCAATGTTTGTTGCTTAATCCTGTTCTCTTTATTATAAAATGCTTGAGCAGAAATTAATGTACCTCGAACATATGCTTTAAACGTTTCCCACATAAGAGAAGTAGGTGTGTCAGGGTTGTCATTTACCTCAAAAAATATTTGAATCTGTTTAATAATATATTCCTGGCATGATCTTTCATTCAAAATTTGTGGGTTAAATCTCCAATATGCTTGTTTCTCGGACATTCCATTCAATTTAATCATGAATGTTACAGGTGCGTGATCTGAGATTATAATGTTATGGTATTTTAAATTATAAATAAATGGGGTAAACGTAGAGTCAACTAAAAAATAATCTATTCTTGAGTATGTTTTATGTACTGGTGAGTAAAATGAATATTCCCGTCCAGTTGGGTTTTCTATTCTCCAGACATCCTTAATATTAGAGGTATTAATAAATGAATTTAGAAATACACTTGATTGGGATTTTACTTTTTTTTGCCTTGATGATCTATCTAAGTATGAATCTAATGTACAATTGAAGTCTCCTCCAATTATTAATTTATATTGTGTAAATTCTGGAATTTTATTAAATGTTTTATTAAAAAACATGGGGTTATCAAAATTAGGCCCATATACATTCAGAAGAATCACTTTTTCTCCATTTAACTCTCCAACTAGTATAATATATCTACCATCAATATCCACTATTGTTGAAGAGTTCGTAAAAGGTATTCCTTTACGAATTAATATTGCAACTCCTCTGGACTTGTGGGAAAAGGAGGAATGATATGCTTCAGCGATCCACTTAACTTTAAGTCTATGTTGAGATTCCTTTTTAAGGTGTGTTTCTTGAAGAAATATTACATCTGTTTTGATTAAATTTAAATGTGCCAAAACTTTACCTCTTTTAATTGGTTCATTGATTCCCTTGACATTCCAACTACAAAATGTTATTCCCTGACCCCCTCTTGTCATATTAACATCTTGCATATTGTTTCTAAGGTGGTCTATAGCCGAGCAGAAAGTACAACACAGAGAACCTGACCCTGCTCCCGAACCTCGAATAGATGAATTTAAAATCATATACGTCGCTCTTCCGAACATATCTCCTTGTATTAGTCTTATTTTTCCATTCAAACATTAAATTATAAAAATATTTAAAGTGAAAAAAGTGATAGAGTTGATTAGTATAGGGTGAAAGAAAAAGAACTACATCTACAATTAGTGTAGTTAGTGATAGCCACACTAACGTGGCTAGAATTCTAAAGACTTCCGTAGCCTTTGTAAGAAAAAAAAAATTCCCAGCTCCGTGCCCGAAGAAGGAAAAAGATTATTTCTAACATTCAAATAACTTCTTTGGGAGTAACAAACTTATTTACATACCCATACGTACACACACACAATATACATATATATATATATATATATATATATACCCATATGTATACATACATAAGCATGTAATCCTGCAAAACAGCAAAAATTCACAACGTTATTATTCTCTACCTATCCTATTAATTTTTTCACTAAATCTATAAATCTAATTTTAAATTGAAAAGTAAAGAGAAAAACCGTCAAACTTTATTATGACGTAGGCTAAATTACTTCTTACATATCTTCCTTTATAATATAAGTATGTAATTCATTTCTACCTTAATCGAGGACTATTAATTATTAATCATTGTTATCAATCATATACCGTATTAAATTTTTATGAGAAATATTAATGTTAATAATTTTAGTGGTAATATGGATATTTAATAAGTATTAGTTGTTACCTATATAGTTAGATATATACGTCGCTTAGCTTTCCCCCACCTAGCTTTCACCCCCTTCCCCCACTTCCTCCTCTAAAAGTCCATTAACCAGCTTCACAGTTCGCAACTATATATGTCTCTTGGCTCACACCGTATCTTTCCAACACTCTGCCTATCAAGGAACCTCTTCACCTGAGGTCATCTGTTTGTCTGGATTGTCCTGGCGCTGGATTGTCCTGTTTTTTTCTTGCTTCCAGTTTTTTTTAACCCGCACTCTCTACCACAATTAATCCGAAGAAGTGTCCCAACCCGAAACATCACTTATCCATTCTCTCAAGAGTTGCTGTGTGAGTTTCTCCAGCATTTTGTGTCCATCCTTCTCAACTTTGTGTCTGATCTTTGTCCCACTCTGACTGTCATCTTCTACCCAATTATTTTCAAAATCCGTGCATCTACGGTTCTCCCTCCTTCCCCACAGCCATCTCATACTCCTTCTGGTGACCTGGACAACTCCTGAGATTTGCTTTCACAACCACTATCTCCCCCTCCATCCACCACAACAACTAATGCTGAGATCTACCCACCACCACCACAACAACTAATGCTGAGAACTACCCACCACCACCACAACAACTAATGCTGAGAACTACCCACCACCACCACTACCTCTTGCATCCATATCCTAAACCAGGAGCTAAATCTGTGCTTGGCCTCTGATTTTCTTGTCTTCATTTAAAAGTCTTGTTATTGAAGGAAAAGTGCACAATGCCTGTATTTCTGCTTGAGACACAGAATATTCCGGGTTTTTTTAGTTTAGCTAACTAGTTTAAAGAAAGAACGCGTAAACAGGACCTTCGCCCCCTGAGTCTGCGCTGACCAGCAATCCCCCTGCACACTAGTACTATCCTACACACTAGGAACAATTTACAATTTTTACAGAAGCCAATTGACCTACAAACCTGCATGTCTTTGGAGTGTGGGAGGAAACCAGAGCAGCCGGAAAAAACCCACACAGTCAGAGGGAGAATGTGCAAAGTCCGTACTGACAGCACCCGTAGTCAGAATCAAACCCAACTCTGGTACTGTATGGCAGCAACTCTCCCGCTGCAGTACTGTGTCCACCATTGTCTTGGGCTTCTTGCACTTCAGAATCTTACAGCACCAGCTGTTAACTAAAGTGACGGATGTCTTGCCAAAGATTGCTGACTTAATATTCCTTTCCAATTGCCATTCAACATTTGAGTCTATTAATCAAATGCATAATATTATTAAGTAAATAAACATGATGGTTTGTAGATTCCACTCAGTCGCCCTTAGCTTTTGACATAATTCTCTCATAATTGGTGCAACTGTGCCAAAGGCTGTGAAATTTTTCAAATTATGTTCTGCACAGTACACGTTTCCTTGATTTTTTTTTGTCTAGCCTATAGCTTCACATAAGATGTTGGGCCTGATCCCGGAGTGGACTAGGTCTCCAGGTTGAATTAATTACCATTCATTGACTTTGTTTGTCAAGGATTTGTTGAAAATTAAGTTATTCCTTGGAGGTGCAAGGACAATAACAGGCATAATTAAAGCTTTTGAGATTTTAATTTAAATTTATTAAACAATTGATTGGTGCGTACCTAATCATAATTTGCAAATGATTCTATATATTGAAAAATTTCCCTTTCAATAATGAAAAATCTGGCCATAATAATTACTCTGCTTATTTCGAACAACAACAAAAAGATTAGTAATTACTATTACTACGTTAATGATTAGTATTGCTATATGCTATATTAATGATCACTATTAAAATATTACTCTGCTCATAACATCGGGTAATTTATGTTAAACCCATTTTCATTTATGTTAATCAAACTGCACCATATTATTTTGCTATCTTTTCAAAAGGAAAACTATTTTTTGAAATCACTTTGCGTTAGATTTTGAGCATGAACAGAAAATCGAGGGAATAATTTCATTCCTCAAAATAAGTGTGATTTTAGTCAGAGTTTTGAGTACAGATGAACAGGCAGGAGGTGACTTTAATTCTCCTTTCCAATTCCATGCTGATCTATCTGTCTATGCCCCCTGCACAGTGCAACAAGGGCTACTAGCTACATAACCTTTCCCCCTCTCCCTCCTTCCCCCGTAAAGATCCCCTTTCTTTCTCCCCTCCCCTCTCCCTGTACCCCGCCTGGACTCACAACTGGGCTCACAGGCAGCATCTGTGGAGGGAATGCGCTGTTGATGTTTCTGCTCAGGAGCCTTCTCCTAAAAGGACAGAAAGACAAAGATGCAGTTATAAGGAGCTACAGAGAAAGAGACAGAAACAGAGACAAGAAGAGGGAAAGAGAGAGAGAGAAAGAAAGCAGAAAAATTGAGGGGGAGTGAGAAAAGAACAGAGAGAAAAAGAGAGAGAGAGAGACAGAGAGATAGAGAGACAGAGACACAGAGACAGAGACCTAAACTAAAGGGTACACTAAGGAGTGGAAATGACTACCATCCATGGCAATTGTTACTTGGCATTGTGTAGTTATTGATGGATGCCATGAATGTTTTGGCAGTTAATCACGTTACATCTTGCACCTTGGTTAAGACCTGTGGAAGCGTTCTGGTCACCAATGAGGATAACAGATTTGGTGCCATAAAGCAGAAAGCGGGTGCTGAAAGTAAATAAGAATAGATGTTCTGCGGCTTCTGAGAGGAATAAGGTGAAGATTAGAAACGATAACCTAGCTCCTGTGAGCAATCCCACAATAAATCTGCCAGTGGGTGGTTAAATGACATGGCTTCCTCCGTGGCTTCCCAGCTCATTATTCATAAACATGACAAATCTCCAAATACAACTGACATGCTCAATCTATAATTTACTGCATTCATACCAAATTATATTATTGTCCCTCTAAGATTATGAAGAATACCTGATCATTTAAACTAACAAACCTAGATGTACTTTGTTCAAAGCAAGATTTTTTACAGTGATGTATTCTGCAGAAACAGACATATTTTGGAAACACTCAAATATATTTTTTGGCTAAGGAGTAAAAGATTTATAAGGGAGTTGAGTGGGGACCTTTATCAACCAGAGAGTGGTGCGTGCCTGCAATGCACTGTTGGAGGGAGTTGATGAAAACAGGGATATTAACAGCATTTAAAATGTACCGCCTAAATAAGCTTGTGAAGCCGATGGAGCTGAAAGATGGGAATAATACAGATGGGTCCGCACTGGTCGACATGGGTATGGTGGTCTAAATAGCTTGTTTCCATACTGTATGGCTCTATGAGACAGCGTGGCAACATAGAGAGAATAGTTGGGCAAGTGCTACAAATTTTAAAGTGCTACCAACTAAGAATATACATGTTAGAATGATCTCAAGGGAATGGATGCATAATGCCCTGAAGGAAACCTCCTTGTAATTAATAAATAGAAAGTTCCTTTCAGGAAAATTAAAAGATTTGAAAAGATTTGTTTTGGTAGCCTTTGCTTTACACTTCCTCAGTCACTAGTAATTATGATCCCAACTGACAATAAGCTCAACTTTCAGAGTCATAGAGTCATACAGCACGGAAACAGGGCCCTAGACCCATTTCTTCCATGCTGACCAAGATGCCTCATCTCAGCTGGTCCCATTTCCTGTGTTTGGTCCATATCCTTCTGAACCTTTCCTATCCATGTATCTGTTCAAGTTTCTCTTAAATGCTATTATAGCACCTGCCCCAACTACCACCTCTGGCAGCTTGTTTCATTTACCCACCATCCTTTGCGTGCAAAACGTTGCCCCTCTGGTTTGTATTGGATCTTAAACCTATGTCCTCTGGTTTTTAATTTCCCTACCGTAGGTAAAAGACTCTATACATTCACCCTATCTATTCATCTCAGGATTTTATACACGTCTATAAGATCACCCCTCAGCCTCCTATGCTCTGAGGAATAAAGTGCTAACCTGCCCAACCTCTCCCTATTGCTCAGTCCCTCAAGACCTAAGAATATTCTTGTAAATCTTCTCCATACTTTGTCCATCTTAATGATACTTTCTGTTTCTAATTTCCCCACAGATCAGAAAAGATTAGCCTTTAGTACTTCTTCGAAGTAACATGATTGATTCTGATAGTCAAGTGTGGTAATTAACTTAGTAGACTGAATTCATTCCTTCTGTCGGAGAAAGCAATGGTTATTTTCATTCCAGTGATAATTTTTTTTCTGACATAGGAATTGAAAAGTTGATGATCTGTCTACAGGCTTAAAAGGTGAAATTCCCAAAACACAATTCCTTCATGAGTTTTTTAGTACATGGGGCAAGGTGTGGAAGGAAAGAGAGGTTTTGGAAAAGAACACATGAGTGTGTGAGAATATGGCAGAACACTTTTAAACCAAAACTGAGTTGAAGGAGAAAAGACATGAAATAAACCCAAGCCAATGCGTGAGGCAAGCAAGCAAGATGTGATGTGCCAGAGCATGTAAAGGTTTACAAATGAAAACCATTGTCGTTGACATAATATTGACTTTGCATCCAACACTATTCAAGCTTATAATGTGGAAGTTAAAATATTTTTAAAATATTTCTATAAATAATGAAGAAGTAAGTATAGGAAAGAACTGCAGATGCTGGTTTAAATCGAAGGCAGACACAAAATTCTGGAGTAACTCAGCGGGATAGGCAGCATCTCTGGAGAGAAGGAATGGGTGACGTTTCGGGCCGAGACTGATTTGGGACATTTTGGGTCAGTCTGAAGAAGGGTCTCGACCCGAAATGTCACCCATTCCTTCTCTCCAGAGATGCTGCTTGTCCCGCTGAGTTACTCTAGCATTTTGTGTCTACCTGAAGAAGTAAGTGTTGTTTCTTAAGCATCTGATTTGTCCTTTCTATCTTAATTTCAGATTTTGAGACTTCCAACGTTTACAGCTTTCGCAATCTATCCACAAACAGAAAGAAAAATGAAGATGGAGCAAGTCGATAATTTTATGAGAATTTAATCAGCATTTATCTCTCAGTTAAGAGTTCAATGTGTCTGGCTATTTCCCCTCTAGTTGATATCATGATAATTCCAATGGCTTCCCATCAAGATCCTGTGTTCCTGTATAGAATGGAGGGTATTGTTAGAACCGGAAGGGAGCTCTTCCTCCAGATCAGAGAACATGTAGCCTTTATCTACAGACTTCTCACTCAAAAATGTTTTCTCAGCTGGACATCAACTTGATTCCTGGCTTCAGCTCGAGGCAGAGGCAACAACTAAATCAAACGGGTCGTCAATAGGACCTGGACCTTCTTATTCCACAGCCATGAATATAAAATGCGATGTTTTGATTTTATAGTTTTTGTTTCTGAATCCTCACTTAAATATTTCATTCGAATGCAGATTGTACAGCCGCACATCCTCTGTGAATAGACTAGATAAACACAGCATTGGGTATTTAAAAATTATGCTACAGTGGGTCAACGTTCATGGGCCATAAGCTGCCCAAGCGAAATATGAGGTGCTGTTCCTCCAATTTGCATGTGCCCTTACTCTCACCGTGGAGGAGGCCCAGGACAGAAAGGCCAGTATGGGATTGGGAAGGGGAATTAAAATGTTTGGCAAGAAGGGGAGTTAAAATGCTTGACATATATTTTATGTTATCAGAAGAACAGAAGGTTTTCCAAGTGTGCAGGTGAGTCTAATTCTAGCATGTGATGCTATCAGGCAAACAACTGATCACCCATTGTTGAAGAGTGCAGAAGAGATTTACCAGATAGTATTAGCTATAAGCAGAGGTTGGACAAACGTGAATCAGCGAATTACAGAAAAATGTGAAGGTATTAGAGTGGACAGGAAAGATTTCATATAATGTTTACTAGGTGAATGGGTTTCATTTGTACAGATCAAGTGGAAAAGATAGGTTTGTTTGAGCAAAGAAGGACGATCAAAGTGTCAAGAGCTTCAGGGGTCAAGAACTGAATATGGGGAAACTGTTCCCATAGGCAGAACTGTCAAAAAAACAAAAGATGGGCATACATTTAAACGATGGGCAAAAAGAACTAATGGGGACTAGAGAACGAAAATTCTCACACAAGTAGTTATGATCTGGAAGTCATTCACGGAATGGGAAATGGAAGCAGATTCAATCACCATTATCAAAAGTGAAGTTGATGGATACCTGAAGCACAGTTTCAGAGATATGGGGAGTTTGCCTGACTGGACTGCTGTGATAGAGAGCCGGAATGAAGACAATGAGCTGAATGGCTTCTTGTTTGGCATAATCACTTTATGTCTCTGCTTAAATTAATGAAATGGGACAAACTCCAAAAAGCAAATTTTACAACATAGACACAGTTCGATCCTGTGTCTATTCCTCTGTTGTACTGTTCTATATTCTATGTTCTGTGTTACCTTCGAGGTATCCAATGCTCAGGAGTAGAAAAAGGAAACTCGGTCTTGATAATATGAAAACTGAGGCACGCCTAAACTTACTTGAATCTGTCCCAATGTTTTCTCCACCTTCCTGATTGAAACCAAATGATATAATGTTCTGCAGCCCTATCACCAGAACTAGGGAATTCCAACAGTTGGAAATTGTCAGTCAGGATTTGAAGGAAACAATTCCTTCCTCTTTCCCAACTGTTATCACAAGTTTTCTTCACATCACCAAGCTCTACATGACAGGCCCTCATTCAAACATTCTAGGAAATCAGGTTCTGCTTCCAATAGTCATCATGAGAACGATCACCTATTTATTTCATCTCTAGAATGGGAATGTTGAGAGTTACTTACTGGATCACTTTATCTGCACTGTCACTTCACCCTCCCTGGTAAGGCTAAATGTGTTCTGAACCGCATGAGGCATTATAGTCGTCTCGAGAAAAAAAAGCTCTATAGTGTTGCAGAAATGAATTCAGTTATTGTGAATACTTTATTTTTTGATGTTGGAACTGAATTGCTGCTACAATCATCAAAGGCGTCCCAGTTGTTACCACTGTTGTCTCACTATTGGATAAATTTTGAATCAAAGCACCTATGTTTGGTTTCTGGGCAGTTTAAAATGCAAAACTTAATGGGAATATTGATTTAGACTCTGTAAGAAGCACGTTAAGGATTCACATCTTGAATCTATTATGAATTAAAGCTGATACGTATCTTGAAAGGAACTGAAGCAGGTCCAGAAATCTGGCAATGCAGGAATAGCCTCGAATAATTGTCTGTTTATTTAACAGCAGCTTCCTTATAAGGGTTGAAGGCAAGGATTATAATTTATGACAGTGGTATCACAGATGTGCCCTGGTTTTTCCAGTTAATTCAAATCATTTCTATATTTCACCTTTGATGTTTGGACTTTTTGAGTCTTTTTTTGTTAATCAGCATCTGCTACTCTTTGTATTTCCTTGGGTTAAATGAAGTTGTATTCATTACATACAAAGTTCAACAGTAATTAAACTCTAAAGAATAGAATTCAAAGATTTTATTATTACATTTTACTGCCAAGAGATTATTTCACAATAATAGTGAGTGGTGGACACATGGAACAAGTTTAGAGGGATATGGACCAACACGGGCAGGTGGGACAGGTGTAGATGGGGCATCTTGGTCGGTATGGGTAAATTGGGCCGAAGGGCCTGTTTCTCTGCTGTATGACTCTATAACCCCATGACTCTATAGAAGTTTCCATTGTATTTTTAACAAATTGACCAAATAATTAGTTATCCTGTTTTATTTCAGCACTTACTCTACAGCGCTTTATTTCAGCACTTACAGGGGCAATTGCCACTGCCAGACTCCAGTTCACATGGGTGTAGTCTCTCTGAATGGAGCTCTTGATGAGCAGGTCCTGATCCCACTGTGCATATTAACTTCTTCCAACTCTCCAATCTCATACTCACATTCATCAAAACTTCCTGGTCCAATCTACCTGACACTTGCCTTTCTCTCCAATGCAATTCATACGATATGATACGATACGAGAGAACTTTATTTATCTCAGGGAAATTTTTGATCTGCCAACAGTCATAAAACACAAAATATATGAAACATGAAATTAAAGTGATGAGTGGAAAGGATCGGTGATGTGCAAAGATTGGGGAGGCGAGTCCGTCTACCCCATGACAGAAGGGGGAGGAGTTGTACAGTTTGATAGCCACAGGGAATAAGGATCTTTCTTTCTTTTTCCCCAAAAACAAAAATAAAACATAAAAGACAGAGCAAAAATATTAATGATAAGGGAATAAGGATCTGCTGTGGTGTTCTGCACAGCATCTTGGTGGAACCAGTCTGTTGCTGAAGGTTCTCCTCAGGTTGACCAGTGTGTCATGGAGGGGGTGAGCTGTATTATCCAAGATGCTCCACAGCTGCAGATGATTCAGCCCACACCACTCAACAAAGTATTTGACTACACCTCTGTATTCATCTTCCCTCCCCTCATTGATGCAGCCCATTTTTGCAGAGTCATCTGAAAACTTCCAGGAAACTTTCTTCTACCAGTTCAGGTTTGCTTACTTAGCCTTCCCAAAACCTTCTGTTGTCAGATTTGAGTTGGAAACGTAGAAACATAAAAAATAGGTGCAGGAGGAGGCCATTCGGCTCTTCGAGCCAGCACCGCCATTCATTGTGATTATGGCTGATCGTCCCCAATCAATAACCCGTGCCTGCCTTCTCCCCATATCCCTTGATTCCACTAGCCCCTAGAGCTCTTTCTAACTCTCTCTTAAATCCATCCAGTGATTTTGCCTCCACTTCCCTCTGTGGCAGGGAATTACACAAATAGAACAGGGAGTTCTAGCATTTGCTTTGCAAAGAGTTGCTTCATATTTGCAAAAATCAAGATGCTGGCAAAAAAAACTCACCCTGACTCGACACATGGCTTATTTCAATGTTATTGTTTCCCCCGGGAGTCAATCCAGAATCATTTAAAGCCTCGCTTGATTTCTGGTTGATATCTGATGGATGAGCAGACTCCAAAATAGATGAAAGCAATGCATTTGAAGATCAAAATGCAAAATTATGGCCCAGAGCTGAAAGGAACATAAGACCAGACTAAAATAAAAATTACAGAGCAGAGATAAAAGTCATCAAACATTAATGGAGCTGGATGATTGAAAGTGAAATCGCAACTTATCACAGATCAAACAAGCATATGTTGTGTGTTACACAGTTGTCGATCCATAGGACTGCAACACTGTGATGAAGGGAAGTGCTACAATGGAGGAGAGCTGAAGCTACAGACAAGGTACAGTCAGTGCTCTGCTCAGGCTTTTTCCAACTTCCTCCCTTATCCCTAGTTCCCATGTAAAGGCATAGTTCAGATCATGAAAGATGATATTACAGACTGATCCTTGACATGCATGGAGGAAGTGAACATATTGAGAGCGCTTACATTCTAAAATCATATGAAACAAATTTTATCCAATTAAATAAGGAAACATAATTTTCAAAGTTCAAACTCAAACCATCTGTGAAATTGATAAAATAATGTTTAACCTTTTCAACCAAGGAATAATTCATGGTGTTTTCACATGAATAAGCTAAGAGGAATAGTATACAGTACTGGTAATAACAGGGCATCAGCTGAAGAGATCTCAGCAGACAAACTTCCTGCTGGATGAGTTCAAAGTTGTCAGATTCTAGTTTGCTGTGAGTCTCACTGAATTAATCCTGAAGACCCAAGGAACTGCAGATGCTGGAGTCTTGATCAAAACAAAGTGCAGGAGGAACTCAGCAAGTCATGTAGCATCTGGGGAAGAAACAGAGAGGCAACTTTTCAGGTTGTGAACCTTCTTCAGACTGCTAGAATGAATGGAGATTGGAGAAGCCAATCGTCAAGCCCTACCACACTACATCAGAATTAACAGCAGGAAGTCACATTTGTATGTTGCATTGCCTACTTACAACCCACAGGTGCAGGGTCTGGGTATGTCCTATGACGGGCTGGATCTCCCAGGAACAATGAAGCTGGAGATGCCGACTTTGAGGGTACCCCCGTTCGTTACGGAGCTGGAGCTGCCGTCTGTGAAGGAATCCCCGTTCCAGCGCAGGTCCGCAGAAACAGCAGGTACAGTAAACACAGTATCTGGAAACAAAGGTGAAGCCTCCATTGTGTCCGGAAATGTGGCCGACGGGCAGGACTTCAGGTCAGACTGAAGTGCAGGGGACTTCGGCCACCTCTCCCTACTATCCTACTGGCCAATGTACAGTCCCTTGAAAATAAAGTGGAGGACTTAAGGGCAAGGCTGCTTTATCAAAGGGAGCTGAGGGAATGCTCTGTGTTCTGTTTCACAGAGACATGGCTCACCCCCAGCTCCCCAGACTCAGCGGTCCAGCCTGAAGAGTTCTCCATCCACCGTATGGACCGTACACTGGCATCTGGGAAAGGGAGAGGAGGGGGCGTCTGCCTCATGGTCAAGTCTGCGTGCTGCTCAGACGTGGCAGTCCTTTCCGACGCCTGCTCTCCGCACCTGGAACATCTGGCGGTGAAGTGTCATCCCTTCTACCTACCGAGGGAATTCATCTCCGTCATCCTGACCACGGTCTACATCCCACCCCAGGCAGACGTCCGTCTGGCACTGGAGGAGCTGCACGCCATGGTCAACAAACACCAGACGTCTTACCCCGAGGCATTTACCACCATTGCTGGGGACTTCAATAAGGCAAACCTCAAGAAATCGCTCCCTAACTTCCACCAACATGTTTCCTGCAGCATCAGAGGACCAAACACCCTCAACCACTGCTGCACCACCATCAAGAATGCCTATCGCTCTATCCCTCGCCCGCACTTCGGTAAATCCGACCATACCGCGGTGCTGCTTCTTCCTGCTAACAGGCAGCAATTAAAGAACGCACCCCCAGAGGTGAGGACAGTACAGAGCTGGTCGGGGAGGGGGGGGGGGGGCAGAGGTACAACTCCAGGACTGTTTGGAGTCTGTAGACTGGGCAATGTTCAAGGACTCGGCAACGGACTTGAACGAATATGCCACAGTCATTACAGACTTCATATAGAAATGTGTGGAGGACTGCATCCCTACAAAAACCTTCCGAGTGTTTCCCAATCAGAAATCTTGGATGAACTTTGAGATCCACACTCTTCTGAAGACCAGACACCGGGCATTCATGTCTGATGATACAGTGGTCTACAAGAAGTCCAGATACGACCTTGGTAAGGCCATCAAAAAGGCCAAAAGGGACCTGCTCCAAACTGGAGGATGGGACAGATGTTTGGCAGCTGTGGCGGGGCCTGAATCCAATCACCTCCTACAAGGCGAAACCAGGAGGCAGCTCGAATGTCGGCTAAACATCACTCCCTGACGAGCTCAATGCGTTCTACGCACGCTTTGATAGGGAGAATACTGGTGTGCCCTCCCGAGCCCCCATTCGTGAAATACCATGTGATGGTATTTCAGTCTCAGTCACAGAGGCCGACATCAGGAAATCCTTCAGAGGGGTGAACCCTCGAAAAGCGCCTGGACCTGATGTTATACCCGGTCGTGTTCTAAAAACCTGTGCGGACCAACTGGCTGGAGTTTTTACGGACATTTTCAACCTCTCACTTCTGAGGTCTGAGGTCCCCACCTGCTTTAAAAGGGCATCAATTATACCAGTGCCCAAGAAGAGCAAGGTGACGTGCCTCAATGACTATCGACCTGTGGCACTAACGCCGGTGGTGATGAAGTGCTTTGAGAGGTTGATCATGGCGCAAATCAACTCCTACCTTGACAAAAACCTGGACCCACTGCAGTTCGCTTACCGCCACAACAGATCAACAGTGTATACGATCTCGCTGGCCCTCCACTCCGCTCTGGACCACTTGGACAACAAAAACTCATATTTCAGGCTGTTATTCATTGATTACAGCTCAGCATTTAACCCAATCATCCCCTCCAAGCTGGTTACCAAACTCGCAGAACTGGGTCTCTGCGCATCCCTCTGCAATTGGATCCTCGACTTCCTCATTCACAGACCACAGTCTGTTCGTATTGGTGGAAATGTGTCAGCCTCGATAACAACCAGCACCCGAGCACCTCAAGGCTGCGTGCTCAGCCCCCTGCTGTACTCACTCTACACTCATGACTGCATAGCCGGTCATAGTGCGAACTCCATCGTCAAGTTCGCTGATGACACCACCGTTGTGGGACGTATCACTGATGGGGATCAGTCAGAGTATAGAAGAGAGATCGAGCGACTGTACATATGGTGCCAGCACAATAACCTGGCCCTCAACACCAGCAAAACCAAGGAACTGATTATGGACTTTGGAAGGAGTAGGATGGAGACACACAGTCCCATTTATATAAACGGGTCGATGGTTGAAAGGGTCAAGAGCTTCAAATTCCTGGGCGTGCACATCTCTGAAGATCTTTCCTGGTCCAAGAACACTGATGCAATTATTAAGAAAGCACATCAGCGCTTCTACTTCCTGAGAAGATTACGGAGAGTTGGTTTGTCGAGGAGGACTCTCTCTAACTTCTACACAGTAGAGAGCATGCTGACCGGTTGCATCGTGGCTTGGTTCGGCAACTTGAGTGCCCTGGAGAGGAAAAGACTACAAAAAGTAGTAAACACTGCCCAGTCCATCATCGGCTCTGACCTCCCTTCCATCGAGGGGATCTATTGCAGTCGCTGCCTCAAAAAGGCAGGCAGCATCATCAAGGACCCACATCATCCTGGCCACACACTCATCTCCCTGCTACCTTCAGGTAGAAGGTACAGGAGCCTGAAGACTGCAACGTCCAGGTTCAAGAACAACTACTTCCCCACAGCCATCAGGTTATTAAACTTGGCTCGGACAAAATTCTGAACATTAATAACCCATTATCTGTTATTTGCACTTTATCAGTTTATTTATTCATGTGTGTATATATTTATACAATGGTATATGGACACACTGATCTGTTCTGTAGTCATGCCTACTATGTTCTGTTGTGCTGAAGCAAAGCAAGAATTTCATTGTCCTATCAGGGACACATGACAATAAACTCTCTTGAATCTTGAATCAAACACAAGGTGCCCTAATTAATGAAGAGTAACATGTGACTTTAGGAGTGCTTGGGGTATTGATGGAAGCTGCTTTTTATAAGCCACGTGTAACATACCCCAGAGAGAGAGGGAACGTTTCATCTCTCTAGAGATTCAGAGGCAAGGGTCAGGATGCTTGGATTGGATCTCAGACAAGATAGAATATGGCTATCAGAAACTGTGGTGTAGCAGGGTGGTATGATGGCGTAGTGGTAGAATTGCTGCCCTCAGTGCCAGAGACCCGGGTTCCATCCTGATTACAGGTGCTGTCTATACGGAGTTTGGACGTTCTCCCCGTGACTGCATGGGTTTTCTCCGGTTGCGCCGGTTTCCTCCCACATCTCTAAAGATGTACAGGTTTATAGACTAATTGACTTTGGTAAAGATTGTAAATTGTCACCTAGTGTGTAGGATAGTGCTAGTGTACAGGGATCGCTGGTCGGCGTGGACTCGGTGAGCCGAAGGACCTGTTTCCACGCTGTATCTCTAAACTGGAAAAGTCCACCATGTGGTCAGCAGGTAGAAGAGGCAGCAATGGAGTAAGATGAGCAGTGAAGAGTGAGGGAAAGAAGTAGGGACAGAGATGGGGCTGGGAACAGAGTGTTAGGCAGAGGCAAAGAAAATGGCAGGAGAACATGGATAGGTGACGATTCACATTGGGAAATTTGTTCAGACTGATTGTAACAGGGAGGAGAAAGCTGGAAGAGAGGTGGGGACGGGACTCTTGTACTAACCCAAGTGCTGGACACCATGAACTTTTAGATAGGTTTGCAAACTGAAAAACATAATTTTTCCGAGAGCACTGCTTTTGTTCAATGAATCAGTTAATAAATTATAAATGTCTCAACTTGGTGCATATGCTTCAGCTGAAATGTTACTGTTATTGATTCAGTCAGTAATGATCCAATTGCCTTGATGATCTCCATGGACAAGAATATTTTGTAATCTGCAAGTTGTATTATAAGGTTTTAATAAGACTTTTTCTGAGATATTGTGGGACTGAGGCCGAGCTTCTTTTCAGCTGGTAGCCAGGGTAAACACCATTTGAATTTTCTGAATTCCATCTAAACGCCTAGTCCGATAAGAATACTGTTGCAATTACATATTCAATTCTCCAGACCGTCAGCTTAGCATGTTTCTCTTTCCTATCATTTGTGCAGCAACAGAGGTGAAGGAATCAATAAATCAAAATCCTGTACAAACTCAAAAGATAACACAGGAGATAACTTAAGCAGTGCAGATTGTGTCAGAGTATCAGTGTTGAATTTATTACATTTATTCCATGAGGAAAACATTGTAAACTAGGTCTTGGTTCAGAGTCTACACGAGTTTCTGTGAAATTACAGTTGTGTCACTTAAACCATTACCAATGAAATACAGCAAGGCCATTTTCTTCCCATCTCTACAATAGGATATTTGTTCCTGCTGAACAAAACATCCGGTTACACTCTTAATTACTTACACCTTCCCATTTAGGTTATTTTCTCTCACAATAGAAATGTTAAAAATATGATGAATATCAGTACTTTCTCAAAAATGCAAAGACACAAGCGAGAGCACAATTTGCCAAGTATCCTTCATTTGGTTAGATTCTGCAGTTCCCAACACAATAAAGTCAACTTCATTTCTCTATAAAAAGTCCCTCACCCCAGCCATCTCTTTATGTAATCTCACATTTCCAGAATCAGCTAATTTTTATGACATATCTTGCACTGCTAATTTTAATTTAGTGTTGTGAAATTACTGTGCACAATGGGGTGGGAAATTGCAACCTTCACGTGGTCCGCCCTGTTTCGAGGAATGCAATCAACCTGGCGTGCACAATCAAATAAGATCAAATAGAACAAGTTGTCCCTCAACTTTAGGCGGTGCACGCCATACGCAAGAAGAAGAAGACTGTACACAATGTATTCTACTCTACAATGTGACCAACAAATTCAGTTGAGTGACTACCTTTCAGAACACCTTGATTCAGTCTGCAAGTGTGCCCTGAGTTTTTCATTAGCTTTAAGGGGCTGTCCCACTTCGGCGACCTAATCTGCAAGTTTATAAGAATGTCTTCGACCTTCAAACTCGCAGCATGGTCGACACGTGGTCCTAGGAGGTCCTATGAGGTCGCTGGAACTTTCCGTCATGCTCGAGGGAAGTTCCTGAATATTCGCGGCCTCAGCTAGGTCACGGAAAAATTTTCAGCATGTTGAAACATTTTCCGCGAGTAAAATTTGGTCGGCACGGTTCTTTTTAACTCGTAGTGCAGTGGAGTGGGGTCGCTATTTAGTTACAGGCAGTCGAGGGCAGCCGTAGGCAATCTCCTTCGCTGACTGGGCATTTTGATTGGCTCATTGGAGTTTTCAGGACCAAGGAAAACCTACCGGTAGGTAAAATGCCCTCTTAACTTTATTATACTTCTTAAAAGTGTCTCCACTCCTACTCCCCCTTTCTCCGCTCCCTTCTCCCCCCTTTCTCTCCCCTCCTTTCTCTCCCCTCCCCTCCCTTCTCCCCCCTCCCTTTTCTCTCCCCTTCTCCCCACCTTCTCTCCCCCTCTCTCCCCCCCCCCTCCACGCTCTCTAAAGGACTTACCGTTACTGTGCAGCCGTTTTACCTTCCTCTTCATCATGGGTGTGAATTTCAGACAGCGCTCCCCCGCTTTCCCTGGCCCCCGTCTTTGCGATGTGTTTGCGTGTGTGTGTGTGTGTGCAGTCGGTCGGTCCAGCTCGCGGTTTCAACGGGGACGGTCGATCCAGCTAGAGGCTTTCCAGGTGAGTGCCCTCGGGTTTGAAGGTCGAAGACACTCTTCTTAACTCGCGGATTAGGTCGCCCAAGTGGGACAGCCCCTTTAGTTCCCCATCCCTCTTGCACTCAGACCTCTTGGTCTTTAGCTTTAAAGGTCTGTCTCACTGTGCGAGTTGACCCACGAGTGACCCTGAGTTTAAAACAAATTTAACTCATGGTAATCACGTACAATTAACGTCGCGGGAACGTCGGAACTCGTGGACGCAACTTAGCGACTCTTGGCGCTAACGGGAGGTACACGTGAAACTTGTTAACTCTTGCAAAAGTTCAAACATGTTTGAACTTTTCCACGAGTAAAATGTACTCTTGAGGTTAAAATTTGAAACATTTTAAACTCGTTGTAAGAACGTAGTGGCCCGTGCGTTTAACTTTGTGACTCGTGAGTCTACCGTGGTAACTCTTTTTAGAAACAATAATCAGGGACAGAAATATCAGTTACTTAGACTTTTTAAAGACAAATTCTGCTTAACAAAGTTAAGTAAGTTATTGATAAGGTGACAGAGTGGGTTGAAAAGAAAAAATTGCTTGAAGTTTATATATAAATTTTGTGTATTTGGGACTGAGCTCACAACCTTAAGACAAACCAGTATTGAGGAACAGCGTGAGAACATTTTATGACACTTCATGGCAGCCTAATCTGAGGTTTGCCAGTCACGTCCAGAAGCCATCTCTACCAGTGCTGTTGAAGAAGACAGGGTTGTGTTCACCTCTCCTGCACCCCTGTTCCGTAGGACAACACCAACTCTTTCATTATGCGGATGTTAAAGGCTGGGTTTTATTGTCAAGCCATGATGCCAGATTCCCGATCTCTTTACTGAACTTTACTGAATCAAAGGGTTCTATAGGAGGTGCTGCCTCAAAAAGGCAGCCAGCATTGTCATGGACCCACACTACCCTGGCCATGCTCTCATTTCATTCCTACTGAGCAGAAGGTATAAGAATCTGAAAACCATGACCTCCAGGTTCAAGAACAGCTTCTTCCCAACAACCATCGGGCTTTTGAACGCAACAAATGCTAACTAAACTATGAACTACAAACTGCCTTGTTTGCACTAAGGACTTTGGGATTTTTGCAATAATACTAGATTTTCTTAATATATATTTTCTTTGTTTAGTATATTATCTATGAGTATTGTGTTTACTGGCCTGTTTTGCTGCTGCAAGTGGGAACTCTTTAACTCAGAGGGCAGAGGGTGGAGAGTGGAGGGAGAGGAGGGGAGACAGATGGGGGTGGCTTCATTCACTGGCTGCGGGTGCCTGTCACTGAAACAGGTAGGTGAGATTTCACATCCACCTTGTGTGTGTGTCTCTCTCTCCCTCCCTCCCTCTCACACAGGCTGAGAGACTCTGCCTCTGTGAGTGTACGTCCCTTTCTCCCCCTCTCCCTGGGATCTATACGCTCATTGTTTCCTATGAGAGACTTTGAAAAATAAGAATCACATTTCACACATTGATTTTATGACTTTTAATTCTTAACATGACCATAATCACAATCTTTTACACCCATCACCACTCAGTTTTTTTAACATGTGATGATTTTTAAACACTTCGATATACATTGTTGCCTCAAGATTAACGGGAGAGGAACTTGGTACACTCGGGAGACGAACTTGGAACATCGCAGAAATGAGAAGTAAACGGGAAACTTAGACATACCCGTGGGAACTCGGTTAAACTCGGGATCATAAACTTGTAGTATCGCACGCAACCACGAGTCTTTCACTCGGGGTCACTCGTGGGTCAACTCGCACAGTGAGACAGCCCTTTTATACTCTGTTCTCGCAAAGGCAAGTATAACTTCGGGAATTGCATTTCAACTTCCAACCAAGCACATTCGAGTCTTCAGTATTAAAATTCAAAGATTTCAAATAACCATTCTTTCAAACGTGTGAGCTCTCATCAGAACCGTCAGTTCTGATGAGAGATCATTGACCTGTAACATTAACTCTGTTTTTTTCTCTCCACAAGTGCTGCCTTCCCTGCCAGGGTCTCTGCTAATAATCCAGATCAGGGTTTTATTTCATATTTTCAGCATCTGCAATGATCTGCATCTAACAATTCCAGCATTGCTTTACTCACTACCCATGCATTCATTTTCATTTTCCTTACGATATTTTCCCCTCCAAATTCGTTGGCAAAATGTTCTATGCATTAATGTAGGGGATTACAATAAATAACTCTGGCATTCATTCTTATACATAAATGTACTTGTACTTCACAATGCCCATGTTTCACATTGTTACAGAAGCCTGCTTTTTGATAGGTTATGGCATGTTTACATTGACCATGTTTTTCGAATCCTTCTTTATCTCTTTTATGCAATCTCCTTCAGCAGGCGAGGGCCATTAACATCATCAGCCACCAATCATTAGCTTTGCTTTCCATCTATCCTAAAAAAAACTACCCATTGCATTTGTTCAAATATTCTCAGGGCTCATTAGAATATGCTCTTAATTTTAAAATGTTTCTCACCAATGGCACTAGACTTAACTACTTATTAAAAAAGTCCTGGAGTACCTCAATGGGTCAGCCAGCATCTCTGGAGAATATGGATAGATGACGTTTTGGGTCAGGACTTCTTCAGACTGATTTTTCCACATAAATATAATTTATCATAATTGAACAGTCTGCAGCTGTGTTGATATTCATAATTTTTTTTGAATTATTGTTTCATACTTTAGTTTTGAAACTGTATTAGTTTAATCACTGCTTTTTGTGATACCACATTCCAAGGGTGTTTTGTACATTGGTTATTCATCTCAATGTTGTGAAAGTTTCCTTCCTGTAGTTTTCTATCATAATTGTTTCCCTTCCACTGGGACATCCCGAGACTGCCCCATCTAGCCTTGCATTCAGAGGCTATGTAGCCTTGCCTTTTGACCATTAAAGCATTTGCAGTTCTTGTGTGGAAAAGTTCCCATTGCAACTTGCAATCAACTTTGACAAATTGTGATGCAATCTAAACATGATGGGAAAAGTTAATGCACACAAAATTGATTGCAATAAAAGACCAACCTTGTAATTGTCAGAGCGATACATGTTTCAAAGTGGTAGGCCAGACCCAGACCTGGTGTATCTAAAATCTTGATGGTTATGATTCATACATAAAAGATTTGTGTACTAAAAAACATAATAGAAATAAAGAGCAGTGCAGAAAAGTTCACAATGAGGCCAGAGTCCTTCTTTGCACTATTTGCACTCACGTGACCTGGTCAGGATTAATTCAAACCATTTTTCCTACCATTGATCACTATACTGTATTGTTCTGCATGCTACTGTGTTCAAACTTCTCATTCATTTACAGAGACAATTTCCACAGAGGTGACTATCCTGGATTCCCACTCAAATGTTGATCTTGCCTATATAGCAGGGGCCGCGGAGCATTTTTGAAAGTGGGGGGGCTGAGCGATCACTGATCACCAGCCTCGGAGGTACCCGGCGAGGGAGCGACCGAGCAGGGGAAGGGTGTGGGAGGAGGGCACCCCCCATCCACTGGTAGGGACTTATTGAAATTTTATGTATTAAAATCATGTTTTAGTGCATTGTAGAAGTGTGATTTCAATGGTTTTTATTTGAAGTAATTTGAAGATAATGTAGGGCCGACATGAGAGATAGGAGCAGGTGATTATTATTTTTGTTATTGCTCGACCTCCAAAAACTGGGGGATAATAATACAGGCCATCCCCCACCTTAAAAGGTTACCGGGGGATACAAGCAACAGGTCACTGAGGTACTGGTTACCGGGCACCCGCGCCCGCTCCGTTTATCGCTGTGTTTCCGGGCGTGTAGATGGATGGGGTATCGGCGGGACTGCCCCGAGAGCGGGGCTCGGGGTCAGTGAGGCGGGGTGGCATACATAGTACCCCATGACGTGAGGGAGGGCAGAGCGCCCTGGGTGGGTGGGGTACGCCGTAGTGGGGGGGGAAGAGGGGAGTTGGGGCGGGAGGGTGGTGTTGGGAAAGAGGGGTTGTGTTGCACTCTGGAGATGTTGGCATGCAGGGAGGTGTGGAGTTGGCACCAATATTGCTGCTGGAGTCGATGGGTGCATTGGATGGTGGCCATTTGGCCCATTGAGCCTAGCCCGTCTCTTTGAAAGGGGTCTCCTGTTACCTTGTGTAGGAAGGAACTGCAGATGTTGATTTATACCAAAAATAGAAACAAAATGCTGGAGTAACTCAGTGGATCAGGCAGCATCTCTGAAGACGGGTCCTGACCCGAAACGATACGTCACCCATTCATTTTCTCCAGAGAAGCTGCCTTACTGAGTTCCTCCAGCATTTTGTGTCTATCTCCCCTATTGCCTTGCCCTTCCTCCAAGACTTTTACAAGGTTTCCCCTTCAGTGCTAGGCCCAGCCCTCTTTGTGATGGGTCTGAAGCGCTGTCTCTCCACTCTCTGCTGAGTTTGTCATCTGCCGTTGCCTCTGGTGTGATCACCCGAAGTCCATGTTGTACGTCTCTTGGAACAACCTCCTTATTTGTTCCACCACAGGATTGTGAACATGCTCTCAGTCTCCTACTCCCCTTCCCTGCAACATAAATAGCCCGAGAGTCTACACATGACTGAGACCTTTCATTGCTCACCCATTCTGGCTTCCCGACGAACTCTTGACATCCTTCCTGATGTGAGACCAGAGCTGACCCTGGAATCTATCCGGGGTTAGCCGGTGTTTGACATGGCAGCTCTCTGTGTTTTTTGTCCCTGATTGTAGGAGCAAGAAGGTTGAGTTGTTCAGCAGCGTTCTCCATTGACCTCATGCTCTCAGACCAAATTACCCGAAATTCAGGAAATGTGGTTGTCTTCGGGTAATTTGGGAGCGGCAGTCGCACATGCACAGTTGGGGAAATTTCAGGAAATACCATCAAATTCCAGGAAATTTGGGAGTCTATTTCAGGAATTCTTTTTTTGAGGTGTGGAACCACTGGTGTGTATGTGTGTGTGCTTGTGTGTGTGTGCTTGTGTGTGTGTGCGTGCCTGTGCGTGCATGTATACGCGCGCACAATCGAGCACTAGCATGTGTAAATGTCACAAATGGGACATGATAATTAGATTTACTGCCTTTCATTTCAATTATATTGTTAAGCAGTAAAATATTTTATTCTTTCGATGTATGAATTATAGTGACCAGGATTTTCAGTACAACAGGTCCAGAACTGTCCTGACATTTTGAATCATCTATTGCTTTGACAATTACATGGCTGGTTTTCTTGCTACAATCAATTTTTTGTGTATTATCTTTTCCCTTCATTCCTGGATTTGTATCACAATTTGTCATGGTTAACTGCAGGTTTCCTGCAGGTTTTCCTATCCACCAAGAAGGACGTGTTCACTTTTGATAATCCCTACAGTAATCATTTTACCCATCATCTCCATTGTGTAGTGTGTGTTCTCTCTGTGCAATTGGAACATCTAGAGAAGATTGTAGAAGGGTGCAGAGACACAAGGATCTTGTCAAGGTGCTCCTTCTTCATTCATTGGATCTTCACAAGTTGCTTCTTGGGAACTTTCAATGAAACGTCGTTGCAGCCAAAGCAATTGGTCAAATAGCACAATCCTTAAAAAAGTAACACGTTTATAGCAGCATAAAACACAGGATAGCACACCAGAGTAAAGAGCCCTTCAGCACATGATGCCTGTGCTGAAATGATGCTAAATGAAACTAAACTGTTAGATTTCACCACCAGTTTTATGTATATTGAATGACTGAAGACTGGGAGATGAATCATTTGGAAGGATTAGGACAGCATTTATTTACGTGGCCAGAGGGGGAGATGTTGGAGATCTATTGGAACCTAAGGGGGTAGGTAGGTAGGTAGATCAGGGACCCACGATGCTTGGCTGGTTGAGAGTAAGGGTCAAATTGGTGGAAGGATTTTACTGAAGAGGAACATCTTGCTTATTAGTCAAATGGGCAACATGCAAGATTTGCATTAGGATCAATTAATGTAATACAATGAGAAACATCAAAAACCGGCACACATCTGCTTACAATTTCCTGCAGATGAAATGAATTCTTCCAAAGTGACAATGATTATCTGTAAAATTGGAAATCAGAATTACAGTGCAGCATTACAAAATGCTTAAAAGAATTTTGCCTTCAGCAGTATAATAAATGAAAATTATATGTAACTGCAGATAAACTAGTCTTCTCTCAGTACTATCCAATAAAAAGGGCCGTTGCCGATGGAGACATGTCCAGGGGCTCTTTAAGACATGCCAGCAATTTCATGCCATTGCCTGAGACATCCAATGTGCACATTCCCAGCCTCTTGCTAAAACCACTGGGAATACTTAGTAACTATTTCAATAGACAGAGTATTTATTGCCAAGACTGGATCATCCAGAGAACTAGAGGCATGTTGGAGGGTGTGCCTCACAACAAATTATACACTTATCACCAAAGACAGCTCATTCAGTCAACAGCCTATTTTAAATCCAGAGGAAACAGACAATCACAACTTCCTCCAGTAAAAGCATGAGACCTTCTCCATCATGATGGAATGGATGAACCATTTAGATTACACGCATAAAATTAATCTCAGTCATTTAAGGCAGTGTAGTCGATCAATCTCGATTGATTAGCGAATTACCAGATTGTCTCCATTCTGCCTGCTATTGTGTTGCTGCCATTTGCAACCTTCAGTCAAAGAACATCAGACAATAACACCAGCCATCTGACCCCATGCCCTGACATATCTTCTCCACTTTGGTCACATCTTCCTAAGCAAGGAGGTCCCACTGCAGTTGTACAGGGCCCTGGTGAGACCGCACCTGGCATATTGTGAATTTTGGTCTCCTAATTTGAGGAAGGACATTATTGCTATTGAGGGAGAGCAGCGTAGGTTCACCAGGTGAAATTCCCGGGATGGCGGGACTGACATATGTTGAAAGAATGGGTCTACTGGGCTTGTATTCACTGGAATTTAGAAGGATGAAGGGGATCTTAAAGAACCATATAAGGTTCTTCAAAGATTGGACAGGCAAGATGCAGGAAAAAGGTTCCTGATGTTGGGGAAGTCCAGAACCAGAAGTCATAGTTTAAGAATAAGGGGTAGGCCAATTAGGACTGAGATGAGGAAACATTTTTTCATGCAGAGAGTTGTGAATCTGTGGAATTCTCTGCCACAGAAGGCAGTGGAGGCCAATTCACTGAATGTTTTCAAAAGAGAGTTAGATTTAGCTCTTAGGGCTAAAGGAATCAGGGGATATGGGGGAAAAAGGAGGAATGGGGTACTGATTTTAGATGATCAGCAATGATCATATTGAATGGCGGTGCTGGCTCAAAGAGCCGAATGGCCTACTCCGGCACCTATTAAAAACATTTTTTTAATCCACCATGGCTCCAATAATTATGCACATGCTCTTTGCTCAGTTTTATGGACACAGTGGAATGTCAAGTCACATTTATTTATATAGCACATTTAAAAAACAACTCTCGTTGGCCAAAGTGCTTTACATTTGTTATAAGAATAGCACAACAAAACAAACTACATACATATATACATGTAGCCCTCACTCAGAGGACGTCAGGAAAGGCTTGGGAGTATAGATAAGTCTTGACTTAAAATAGTCGATGGAGGGGGCGGTTCTGATGGGAAAGGGGATGCTGTTGGCAATGTGGGTTGGCAATTTCATATTCTATATTTTCTTACAACATAGAAGGAGGCCCTTTGGCCCAATGTCAGCTCTGTCAGCTCTCAGAATAATCCCATCGATCTCTTCTCTTCATATTTCTCTTTAACCTGTGCATTCTCGCTTCCCTCAATTCTCCTTCCACCCATCTGAATTAATTACCAACAGGCACTTCTTTGAGATGTGGGAGTTAACCAGAACACTCTTTAGTCAGAGGGTGGTGAATCTGTGGAATTCTTTGCCACAGAAGGCTGTGGAGGCCGTCAGTGGATATTTTTAAGGCAGAGAAAGATAGGTTCTTGATTAGTACAGGTGTCAGAGGTTATGAGGAGAAGGCAGGAGGGGGAGATAGATCAGCCATGATTGAATGGTGGAGTAGACATGATGGACCGAATGGCCTAATTCTACTCATCTTCGTTAGGACCTTATGACCACTCAGAGAAAACCCAGGCAGTCACAGGGAGAATGGGAAAACTCCGCACAAACAGTACTGGAGAATCAGGGTTGAACCTGGGTCTCTACAGTTGTGCAGCAACAGCAATAACTGCTGCTCCACTATGCCACCCATCATCTGAAAACTTGCATAATCTCTAAATGAAGACACAAGAGATTGCAGGTGCTAGAATCTTGAACAAAAACTAAACTGCCAGAGGAACTCAGTGGGTCAGGCACTATCTGTGGAGGGAAATGGACAGACTCTGAAGAAGGATCCCAACCTGTAACACTATCCGCCCATTTCCCTCTACAAATGGTCCCGGCCCCGCTGATTTTCTGCAGCATTTGGTGTTCTGTTCAACATCACTAAAACCCCTGTCTCACGGTGCGAGCTGACACACGAGGTACCCCGAGCTTAAAACAAATTTAACTCGTGGTAATCACGTACGATTAACGTAGCGGGAACGTCGGAACTCATGGACGCAACTTAGCGACTCTTGGCGCTAACTGCAGGTACCCGTGACACTTGTTAACTCTTGGAAAAATTCAAACATGTTTAAACTTTTCCACGAGTAAAATGTACTCTTGATGTTAAAAATTGAAACATTTAAACACGTTGTAAGAACGTAATGGCCCGTGCGTTTACCTTAGTGACTCGTGAGTCTACCGTGGGAACTCTTTAACTCAGCGGGCAGGCAGCATCTCTGGAGAGAAGGAATGGGTGATGGGATGACATTTCCGAGTGGGGGTTGGAGGAGGGAGGAGGGGGGGGGGTGGAGGAGAGAGGGTGGAGAGTGGAGGGAGAGGAGGGGGAGACAGATGGGGGTGTCTTCACTAGCGGCGGGTGCCGGTCACTGAAACAGGCAGGTGAGATTTCACATCCACCTTGTGTGTGTGTGTCTCTCTCTCCCTCTCACACAGGCTGAGAGACTCTGCCTCTGTGAGTGTACGTCTCTTTGCCCCTCTCCCACACACAGTAAGACCGAGGTAAGTCCGTCTGTGTACGTCCATCTGTGTCTCCACATACACAGTAAAACTCTGCTTTGTGTGTATATACGTCTCCCCCCATTTCTCTCTTTCTCCCCCCCCACCACCTCTCTCTTTCTCCCCCACACACAATAAGACCGATATATTCTGCTTTAGTCTCTCTTCCCTCCCACACTCACAGATAGACCGTCCTGTGCGCTCTTTCTCTCTCCCCCACAGTCACGCCGAAGTACACCACGCTGCCTCTGTGCCTCTCTCTCTCTGTCTCTCTCTCCCCCTCTCTCCTTCATACACAGTCGGAGGTCCACACTGTCTCTGTGTCTCTCTCTCCCCTACACACACACACACACAGACTGAGGTACACACTGCCCGTTGTGTGTGTGTGTCTGCCTCTGTCTCTCTCTCCCACACACACAGTTAAAGGTACTCCATGCTGCCTGTGTGTGTGTGTGTCTCTCTCTCTGTCCCACTCCCCACACCCACACACAGTCAGTCAGTCAGAGGAACTCCACACTGTGTGTGTGTGTGTGTGTGCGCCTCTGTCTCTCCCTATCACAGTCAGAGTGAGGTACTCCCCCCGCAGTCTCTCCGCGGCCTCTCCCCGGGCAGGGTGCATCTGCCTCCCTCAGGCTGCCCAGGCAGTCAGACACGACTGCGGTGGCGGGCTCCATACACAGCTCCTGCTGGCCGGCTGGGAGCGGCGACGGAGGACAGGGGGAAGGTGGCCACCAGCGGGGCAGTCTCAGCTCTCCATGCAGTCCGAGTCTCGCTGGATCCTCGTAAAGGCTCTGTCTTACCTGTTTGCGGTCATCGGCGGTGAAGCGCGGCGTCGCCGGTAGCGAGGACCGCGCAGCAACGGCGAGAGCGTCGAGCCTATCCACCGGAGCGCCGCACGGATGCTGCGCGGGGGCCGAGTTAATTAAAACACGGCGGGTCCCACGTGCTTGCGGTAAGTAAAAAAAAGGGTGGGCCGACTGCGATGACGTCGGCCCGCCGCACGTGACTCACCAGTGGCGGCTGTGGCAGCGGCCATCCTGATCGCGGCGCTGTAGCGGTGTCTGTGCCTGCGGCCGTGCAGCACACGTGCCTCACTGGCGGCGGCACGTGCCTCACTCGCGGAGGCTGTGGCAGTGGAGGTTTGACGCACGGCGCTCGAGCCACACTGGCGGCAGCCCGTGCGGGCGGCCGTGCCGCACTTGTGCATCACTGGTGGAGGTTGTGCGGTGAGTATATGGTTTTCGACATTGTCGATTTTATTTTAGCACCGCGCGGTGTTGGGAACACCGCCGCACGGCCCGGGAATTGTACGTTCTCACGAGTGCGCGGTCTATGGCGGCAGATTCTTCCCATTTCGCCGCCAATGACCGCAGACTCGTGAGACAGGCCTTTAATCCTCTGCCTCCTGTCAAATGGTTGAGTTTAACCTGAACCCCCCCCCCCCCAACCTCCCTCCACCTCAACTCACGCCTGGGCACCAAACCAGCTCAGGAGGCGAACCCTGAGCTCCATCTCCCAACAATCTGATGTGCGCATCCGTGCACATTCAAAGATTTCATCTCCAGTCTCCCCGCAGTGTGTAGACCTGGCAGTAAATGCAATTAAAATATAGCAAACCTCTGCCTGCTGGTCTTCTAACTACGTGATGTGTGTTTCAAACAAATCATCAGTATAACTGCTCTGGCACTGGACGGTGCACATTTTCCCTTTGTAGGTCACATCAATAGATGCGGCCGCGCTGAATTCTATCTAACTCAAAGCCGCAGGATGGAGATGTTGCTTATTAAAACAGACCTTCATTGAAGGTTGGCTCAAGAGTAACTCGGGAAAGGAACTTGTTAACTCGGGAGACGAACTTGGAACATCGCAGAAATGACAGTTAACGGCAAACTTGAGTCATACCCGTGGGAACTTGGTTAAACTCTTGATCATACACTTGGAATCTCGTGCACAACCACGAGTCTTTCGCTCGGGATACCTCGTGGGTCAACTCGCACCATGAGACAGGGCTTTTATAATGTTATTTGTAAAAGACAAAGCTGGATTCTGGCATCAACAAAAGACCCATAGCAATTGCAGTCTGAAGAACGGTCCTGATGTGAAACATTGCCTATCCTGGTCCTCCAGATATACTGCCTGATGTGCTGAGTTTAGTTTAGTTAAGTTTAGGGATGCAGCGCGGAAACAGGCCCTTCAGCCCAAAGAATCCGCACTGACCAACGATCCCCGCACATTAACACAATCCTACACACACTGGGGACAATTTACACATACACCAAGCCAAGCCTACAAACCTGTATGTCTTGAGAGTGTGGGAGGAAACCGAAGATCTTGGCGAAAACCCACGCGGTCACTGGGAGAACGCACAAACTCCGTACAGACAGCACCTGTAGTCAGGATTGAACCTGGGTCTCCGGTGCTGCAAGCACACTAAGGCAGCAACATTACCGCTGCACCACTGTGGCCGCCCTACCCCAGGAGTTACTCCAGCACTTTGTGTTTGTACACAAGATTCCAGCATCTGCAGTTCCTTGCACCTCCACAATAATTGCAGACCCACCACCTGTGATGTCGCCCAGTATTACGGTGATTCCTCCAAATAATTCAGGGAGATCCCACCAAAAGGTGAGCTTTGTGTCAGCTAATAAAGATGGCAGTTGATGAGGCTTCGTTTTTTAACGGAGGTCAAATAATCCACCAATGACAGGTGGTCATCTGCTTCCACAGTGGCCTTACAACTGGTGAGCCATTAGTTACTTGTCCGACTGTCCAAAGCTGAGGAGCCTCTCATTGTGGAGGAGTGGGTGGGAACCACACCCAGAACTACAAGCAGCATCTCCATCAGCCCAGAAACATCCAGGTAGTCGGCGGATTAATTCAGAAGGTCAGGAAGTCACGCTAAGCAGCAAGAGGTGGAGACAATGAAAATGGAAACAGACAAATAATAACACGTGAAACGGAGAGTGAAGGCCAGTCAGACAACTCTCTGGCCTTTAGATTTTCACCCCGTGGTTTTATATTCTGCTAAAACTATTAAATAAAAAAGTTCCTCTTGCAGTCCTTGGATAATGTCTGTTCCTTCTGCGTTGAATGATGAGAGACCTAAACGTTGCTGCTCTGAGCATTAGGGTACCCTGTTCAGTAGAGTAGACTTGGTTCCCATCCTGATCTTCATTCTCACCAAAGCAGAGTTAACATTGCTCTGCTGAACACTTCCTGCCAAAGTCAATCCACACGGGATATAGTTGAGTCTGGCTGGGAACTAGTATTCCCCTGCCAGGAGTGTAGAACATTACACATACACTACTTTCATATGAAAATCAAGTTTGATTTATATTTCAAAAAAATGCGGACACCATCTGGAGATTGTCAGATCTCTGACAAGAAAGTGTAGTCTGATGTTATCTTCTTTTAATTAAAATCAAAAATGATTTCTGCTAATGCAGTAAAGTGACATTGCAGACCTGACCCTTCATTAATTATAATGTTAAGCTATCCGCATAGCACTGAATCATTCCCTGAATAATTGGCCTCACTAGTCTATCTGATTTACCATGTGGTTAGACAGTAATCTAAATACATTTTGTCTCATTGACTGGTGTTGAAGATGAATATTGAACATATATGAGCTCAGTGACCCAGCTGATTTTCAGGGAACATGGTATCGCAACCCAGTGAAGCCTTCACATAAATCTTCATGGTTTATCAAGTGCTTTAGCAGGAATTTACAAAACAGGATCCATAGATTTTTGTTGAGAAAAAATACTGTTTGCAATTTGCCTTCTTTGTTTCTACCAGATTGATTTTGCACTGAAAATGGACTTTATAATTTTACAATATATAAACTCTGCATTGCTTTATTAGCCGAAGAGGAATTCACGTAACTTTGGTTTTGCAAGGACTAAATGAAAGAATGATTTCATGCGTTTCTTGCCATAATATGACAGAAGACGATGCAATAGCATCTATATTACTAAATGTCTGATTTTGTCCACTTCCTGTTGTTCTGTATATTGATTTTAGAAAAAACGCTGCCACGTACGGCTGTGATTTTTGGCCAGCTTACTCAGAGTCCTCCTCCGCTGCGCAGGACAAGAGGATTTTTCCCATCGATGAAAAATAAAAAAGTTATCATTGTTTAAAAAATGTTGAGATTCTCTCTCCTGAAGATCACGCCCCTCCCGGAGGGACTATAAAACCCGGAAGTGTTGAGTGCCTCAGTCAGTCTCTGCAAGATGGGGGGAGCGAGAGGGTCATGTCTCTCAGTCTGAGCTGAGAATAACACTGAACACATGTCTACTAAACTGTGAGTGGTTTTACTGACCTGTCAGTGCCCTTAATGTGGTTTGAAAATATAGTTTGGAAATGCTAAAGCTGTGTTGCCTTTGGTTTGGAAATGCTTAAGCTGTGTTGCCTTTGGTTTGGAAATGCTAAAGCTGTGTTGCCTTTGGTTTTGAAATGCTAAAGCTGTGTTGCCTTTGGTTTGGAAATGCAAAAGCTGTGTTGCCTTTGGTTTGGAAATGCTAAAGCTGTGTTGCCTAATTAAAGTAGCCTTGCCTAATTAAAGTCGCCTTGCCTAATTAAAGTCGCCTTGCCTAATTAAAGTCGCCTTGCCTTCTATATAATTAAAAGTCTAATCTTTACCACTTCCTGTTTGTGCTTTATATTGATTTTAGAAAAAACGCTACCACGTACGGCTGTGATTTTTGGCCATCTTACTCAGAGTCCCCCTCTGCTCATCAGGTGCCGAGGATTTTTCCCATCGATGAAAAATAAAAGAGTTATTAGTGTTTAAAAAATGTTGAGAATCTCTCTCCTGTCAATCACGCCCCTTCTGGTGGGAGGGATTATAAAACCCAGAAGTGTGGGCTTGGCTCAGTCTCTGCAAGATGGAGGAGGGAGAGTCACGACTCGCTGTCTTTAGTGGCCTTGCACCCTGCTTGAAATGGTAAGAAGCTGCACTTGATATTGGTGGCTTTGCACCCTGCTTGAAATGGAATTTCAAGGAATAGCCGTGAGTCAACTGCTAGCCCACCAGCCGTGAGTGAGTGAGCTGCCAGCACAACAGGCTTGAGTGACTGAGCCGCCAGCCCAAGAATCCATTCGGCCCACAATGTCCATACTAGCCCTCTGGAAACCAGTCCCTTCAGCCCACAACACCCATACTAGCGCTCCAGAAAGCCCCCCCACTGGCCACCAATATTGGAATTGGTGGAGAGGTGGAATATTGCGTTGGGGGACCAGCCCTCCCGTGTGATGCTGGGACACAACGGGTCCCACTTAGTCTAGTACTGTATATAAATACGTACTTATTTTAATGTCAGAAGCCTAGAATCGTTGTTAGCAATGCTGTAACTTGAATACTTAATACTCCTTTGCAAGTTTTGTGTTATCTGAGCCAATCATCCTGTTTTTATTAAAATAAATCAATTCAGGGACAAATATTAGTGGGGAAATTACAGAGATATTTCACCAATATATTACTCTGTGTGAGTATTTAGAGACATTCACTTAATCTAACAATTAGGAAACTGGCCTGAGGAAAAATATTCTAGGCAAGGAGTCTTAAGTTTTCCAAGAAGAAGCAGAACATTTGAAATGTAATGTCCTGAACTTCAATAGTTGATTCCTTTACACATTAAGCCATGGATATTTAAGGAACTAAGATAAAGTTTCTGGTTATTTGTTGCTGCCATTGTTTGGAATGAAGAATTATATTTCATCAGACATATTAAGTGTTCACTGATGAGAAGAACTTCCGAGGAAAGCTCTATTTGTGACTCAATAATGATTTGAAAATTAAAAATAGGCAATTGGGAACAGCTGCACAATATTTTGGAGAAAAATGACGTCGCTCTATCAACAAAAGAGACATGTACAATAAACATTGAACACAGAACAGTACAGCACAGGAACAGGTCCTTCTTCCACAATGTCCATGCCGAACATGATGCCAAGTTAAACTAATCTCCTCTGCATGCAAACAACCATATCCTTGTGTCTATCTAAAAGGCTCTTTCTGTTAGACCTGCCTCCAACACAAGTCCTGGTAGCGTGTTTGAGGCACCATTAATACCATCCATAGCATGTGCAAAGATGTAGTATCGCAGGCACTCTAATTTAAGTAATGTGTACCTGCACATTAATGCACATCTTGGGGAGAAAATGTTAACTACACAAAAGAAAAATCCACTCACTGCAGGCTCCAGTTGGCTTATTTGTAGAGGCTTTGCTTGGTGTGGTCTCCTGGATAATTTACTGCAATGTTTAAAAAATGAAACAGGACCTATACCACCTAAACCCTTTTGGAAACCTTCCTGGCCTTAGATAGACACAAAAGGCTGGAGTAACATCTCTGGAGAGAAGGAATGGGTGACGCTTCAGGTCGAGACCCTTCTTCAGACCTCAGGGCCTTCCTGGGCTTAGCCTTCCTTCCCCTAATCTAATGTTCAAATTCTCACCGAACCGCTCACTTTAATACCAGCAACCAATCCAGGGCGTCCAAGCTAATGTTTCCAGAAACGATAACACTTCTCTCTTAGCTTCACAGCTCTTTACACCTTCCTCTACTCCTTAATTCTGTTGCTATTTCACCATTTCCATCACCTTTCTCCTTTGTCCATTATCTGTATTCCTATCCCACTCCATTATACACATGCCCTCAGTATGGTAGACTCGTACCCAGAGCCTACCTGAGTACCTCTTCAGTTATTTAAGTCAATTGCCATTGCTCTAATTCCAGTCCCTCTTCTCTCATGCTGGCTGACCCAATATTCATGCCAGCATATGGCAGATAGTACCTCTTCACAGTTCTTGAACTGTTTGCAATATTCAGACTTCATTTCCTGCTTCAGAAATTATAGCAGAAAGGACATATGGTTCTATCCTGCAGGTGTGATACCCATATTTGAGTAAGAGTGCAACTGGTGAGGTATGTGTAGATGGGAATTGCAAACAGGCAACGGGGAATACTGACAAATGCCCAGAAAGTCACTCAGAATAAAAGTTAATGGTTGGTGCCCATAGTCTCTGTTGTTTACATTGCACCACCTTCCCTTTGCTGTCATTGGGGTAGCACATTCTTGTGCTAATATGAAGTGCTATTGTGCAATGGGCTGCTGTAATTAGAAGTAAAATTGATCTACTTAAACTCTTTGGTAGGCAAAAAATGCTGGAGAAATTCAGCGGGTGAGGCAGCATCTATGGAGCGAAGGAATAGGTGACGTTTCGGGTCGAGACCCTTCTTCAGACTTCAGTCTGAGGAAGGGTCTCGACCCGAAACGTCACCTATTTGTTCGCTCCATAGATGCTGCCTCACCCGCTGAGTTTCTCCAGCATTTCTGTCTACCTTCGATTTTTCCAGCATCTGCAGTTCATTCTTAAACAATACTTAAACTCTTTAATCAGCACTCAAAGATCTTTGTTGCCACTTTCCAATTCTGGATTTATCATAAGAAACAACTACAGGAAAGCCAGTAGTGTTAACCTGCTGCTTTATCCCAGAGCCCATTTTTAACAGGCATTTGATTGTTAATGAGCAATAGCTTGTTGACAAACTGAGTCGAACATGTACAGAAAGACAGTGGAAGTTACACTGACAGACCATTTCCTCCTCAGGAATTATTTTACCTTAAAGAATTCAACAGCTTGAACTAGGGCACCAACATCTACAGACTGATCAATGAATCAAAACAAACTTCAAAAGGAATCATGTCTCTCTTTCATGATCAGAGACAAACACTCATAATATGTTACATGTTTTTTGCATCCAACTAATCCATCATAAAGACAAATCTTTAGATCCACTGTTTTTCTGAAAACAAAAATTTGTTTAGCTTGGCCCACATTTAAAATTTTGGTTACAATATCATTGCACTCATTGCGTTAGTCATACTACATGTAATTTTAGATTTTGCTTGGTGGAGGAACTGATCAAATAGAGTTGAAACAACAATTTATGATGCTGGAGTGCACAGATCACAATTCTATGATATATTCCCACAACTTACACTTACATCATAGCAAAGAATATGTGCCCATGGCAGTTACCAGAGCATATTCAGTCAAGAAATGGATACCAGCCAAGGAAACCTACCCACCTCAAAAGTTACCACATCCCTCAGTTCTGCATCAACTGCAACTTTGGAAGTTGTACCAGGCGCATCCAACTTCAACTAATACAAACATTTATGTTTGGGGCAGGAATAGGCCACTCCGTTCCCTAAACTTGCTTTGCCATTTAATGAGCTTTGGCTTATGATACAAAGATAGATAGGAAGGTAACGTGAAGAGGACTTAAGGAGTGTGTATATAACCACTTAAGGAGGGGTTATACAATATATATGGCAAAGATTTAACAAACAGAGTTTGTTGTTCTATAAATTGAAATTATCCATTTTGATAGGAAAAATTCGTAAATAATCTATAATTAGATCTATAATCTACGGAGGAATGCTGATCAATGAGCAAGATGTTCGATGAGTGTAGGGTGGTGGATGTTTTAGTAAGACATGGATTTTAGTAAGACATTTGATAGTCCCTGTGTGGTAGACTGATTTAGAGGTCTAAAATGCATGGATTAACAGTGACTTGGTCATATGGATTCAGAACTGGCTTACGGATAGAAGGCAGAGGGTTGTGGAAGAGCACAATATTCCAGCTAGATTCTGTGACCAGTGGAGTTCCACAGGGATCTTTGCTGGGACCTCTGTGGCTTGTAATATAAATAAATGACTTGGACATAAACGTAGTTATTGGTTAATAAATTTGCAGATGACTCAGTTTCTGGGCTCGTGGACTATGAGGAAGGCTGCCAAAGTATACAGTGGGCTATAGATCAATTGCAGAAATGGGCAGAGAAATAGCAGATGGAGTTTAATGTGAGCTAGTGCAAGATGTTGCACTTTGGGAGGTTCAATGTAAAGGGAAATTAATTGCAGCATTGGTGTACAGAGGAATCTTGGGGTCCAAGACCATAACTCTATGAAGGTGGCAACACAAGAAGAGTGGTAAAGAAAGCATATGTTATGCTTGCCCTTATTAGGCAGGGCATTGAGCATTAAGATTCAGGAAGTCATGATCTGCATGCTGGTCCCAGAAGTGGATCTTCAAATATTCAAGACAATCGCTCCACTCTTTTAAACCTCTGCTCCATCAGTAGCATTCTTACTATTTATTTTATCCTGCATCTGCACACATTGGGTGGCATGATTGCAGTCATGTATAGTCTTTTTGCTGACTGGATAGCATGCAACATAAAAACTTGTTACTGTAACTCGGTACACATGACAATAAACTAAATTAAACTAAACTAATTACAGGACTTTGGTTAGGCTGCATTTGGAGTTGTGTGTGTTGTTCTGGTCTCTCCATTACAGGAAGGATGTGAGGGCTTTAGAAAGGGGGCAGAGGAGGTTTACCAGAATGAAGCCTGGATTAGGGGATGTTAGCTACAGGGAGAGGTTGGACAGACTTTCTTTGTTTTATCTGGAATGCTGGAGATTGTGGGGAGACCTGATAGAATGAGAGGCATAGACAGGGTAGACATTCAGAATCTTTTTCCCAGGATGGAAAAAAAAATACTAGAGCACATAGCTTTAAGGAGAAGATGGAAACGTTTGAGGTAAATGTGCGGGAGAAGTTATTTTACATAGAGGGTGACGAGTGCCTGGAATGCGCTGCCGGGGATGGTGGCTGAGGCAGATGCAATAGTGGCATTTAAGAGACTTTTGGATGGGCATGTGGATATGCAGGAAAATGAAGGATATGGATTATGTGCAGGCAGATAAGAGTTGGTCATGGTATTGTGTTTGGCACAGGCACTATGGACCGAAGGTTCTATTCCTGCTCCATACTGTGTTTTATTCTATACAGTTTAACCAATGAGACAATAGAAAGATCGAAGATCCAGAGAAACATTATGAAAAATGACCGAATTATTTGGTCAATGAGAGGCTTTTTTGAGGTTGCTGTAGAGAGAAGGATTTGGGTTGAGACTTCCAGAACATTTGATGCCGGCAATTGAAAATCAGTAATGGTGTGGGGATGGATGTGGTGTAAATACCAAAGGTAAGGGTCAATGGATTGGTCAGTTCAAGCGGGATCGGTAGTTATAAGGCTAGAGAGGCAATGTCATAAAGGAGCAGGCTTACTTTGTAAGTCACACCTGGAGCGGGATACACCATGGAGTGCAATGTTTTGAACAAGTTGATATTTACAGTGCACAGTGGATGGGGAACTACTCAGTAGGCCATTTAAATAGTGGAATCTATACAATGGAATGAAGAGAAGGATTTTTTTTTTCAATCAACAGATGGACTCAGGTAAGAGTTACAACATTACAGAGGTAAAGACAAATAACATTGAAGGTGTGGGGGATGGAATTGGTGAAAAGCACTGTGACAGGCACTGAGGTTGAAAGTTTCAGTCTGCCCAGTGTTTATATGTGGAAAATCGTATACTAGACAAACAGTTTGACAACAAGGGATGGATTGAAAGATTGTGGAGAGTGAAGTTTGATGGCATTTGCACACATACTTTATTAAATTCAATGTTATCTCTATTATCAAATGCCTGGTCAGATTTACTTTATTCTAAATATAATGAAAACTCTGAAGGGAAAAGATGGTGATAAAGCCATTCTGGTGCAATGCTAAGAAAGACCAACATTTGTAAAGTACCTTGCATGACACCCTAAACAACAAAACAATATTGAAGTCACTCAGCAGCCAGTCTGAGTTCAGTTAACCTCAATGAACAGCAATGTGCTAGTGATGAGATAATATAGGTTTATACAAAATATTTTTATAGTGGCATTAATTGAGTGATATATTTTGATCAGAGCACTAAAGAGAAGGTTTCACTCTTTTCTCATATCAGTGCCCTGAGATGTTTTTATTCCACCTGTGGGGACCGACAAGACTTTAATTTATCAATTCACTTTAAGGGCAATGCCTCGGAAGTGCAGTCCTCTCTGCTAGATTTCTGGGTTCACAGAATTCTCAGAGCTGACCTCTTGTGGTTGAATGTATTGTGCAATTGCCTCTGATGACCTTTCAGTGATACCAGAACAGCACAAATTACATTTCTGGGAAATTCATTTAACATCATTCTGCAAATTCCTACGGACTGAATCTTTGCCACAGGCAGAGTAAACATGTTTCCCTTATGACCAGTAACACTCCAGAGTGTTGTGTTTCTTCATTGATTAACCCTGGACCGAGCCTTTCATTGAACTACCTTTCCAGAAATGAAATTAAGCAATACCTTTCAGTACCTTATGTCTCATAATGTTCAATTCTCTTGAGCTTTAATGCTTGGATTCATTTTATGAACCTTGTATGAAGTTTAATGTTAAATCACAGTCAATTTAGCAATGGAAAATGTTATTTTGAAAATAGTAACATCAGAAACATTAAATCTAGCGAGGAGAAGGGAGATAAATGGGACAAAACTGTGGGAAAATAAAATAAGAAATTAAACAAAGGCAACCAGCCACTAGACGGCAGCAGGAAACTGCTACAACTGCATGAAGTAAATATTCAGCTTTCTGAATCTGAACAACATTGCAGTTTAGGATAAGGATTTAATGTGGTACCTGAGAGCAGGACAACTAATGTGGGAAATAATAACACAACTAGTGCTAAATATAATAATATAAATAAATGCATTACTGTCATGGTTCATGCCAACCAGAAACCAAAGGCGAGAGATTAACATTAACATGCATTGTAGACAAATACTTTGCATATTTATTTTAATGTAAATTCAAGGAACCACAGATGCTGGTTTACACAAAATAACAAAAAGTGCTGGAGTAACTGAGTGAATCAGGCAGCATCCCTGGAAGACATGGATAAACAAAGTTTCGGGTCCGGACCCTTCTTCAGCCCTTCCTCAGGACCTGAAATGTCACCTATCCATGCCTTCCTGCGATGCTGCCTGACATACTGAGTTACTCTCGCACGTGCTTTTTTTCTGTCATTATTTCAGGTATTAAGCCATCCGAAGCCGAAGCCATCCGAAGCACACCAACAGCTGGGCTACAGTTTTGTGATCCAGGCAATAATTGCATATAAATTATAGCAATTATAAATTATATCTGACACCCTTTAGTCTCTTTTTCTTCTCTCACTATTTTTACTCATCCCACCCGTGTACCAATCAAACCTCCCTCATCTGTATCCACCTATCACTTGTCAGACTTTGTCCCGCCCCCACATCTTTTCCAGCTTTCCTTCCCATTCTACAATCAGTCTGGGGATTTTCTTGAACCAAAATGTCGCCTGTCCATTCCCTCCAGAGATGCTGCCTGACCCACTGAATTACTCCAGCATTTTATGTTCTATGCAAGATTCCTTGTGTCTCCGTCCTAAATATCTGTCCGTGTAGATTTATAGTTTGGAAAATTAGATGGATTTCCTAAGGAGAGTTCCTTTCTTGCTCCTCATTTCCATTGTTTTCTTTGAGCTCAATTGTCCAAAAGCCCCTGGCATGATCTGTCCTTCTGATAACTGCTCATCAAGGAGCAGGTCACAGTCAAAGATTTTTCTCTCATCAATCAGGTCAAAAGATTATGAAGATACCAGACTAAGTGGGACCCGTTGGGCCCCATGGGAGGGCTGGTCCCCCGACGCAATATTCCACCTCTCCACCAATTCCAATATTGGTGGCCAGTGGGGGGGGGGCTTTCTGGAGCGCTGGTATGGGTGTTGTTGGCTGCAGGGACTACTGGTCTCTAGAGGGCTAGTATGGACATTGTGGGCCAAATGGATTCTTGTGGTGGCAGCTCAGTCCCTCACCCCTGATGTGCTGGCAGCTCACTCATGGCTGGTGGGCTGGCAGTTGACTCACGGCTATTCCTTGAAATTCCATTTCAAGCAGAGTGCAAGGCCACCAAATTCAAATCCATTTTCCTACCATTTCAAGCAGGGTGCAAGGCCACCAAATTCAAGTGCAGTTTCTTAACTCTTCGAGCAGGGTGCAAGGCCACCAAATTCAAGTGCAGTTTCCTACCACTTCAAGCAGGGTGCAAGGCCACTGAATTCAAGTGCAGTTTCCAACCACTTCAAGCAGGGTGCAAGGCCACCAAATTCAAGTGCAGTTTCATACAATTTCAAGGAGGGTGCAAGGCCACCAAATTCAAATGCAGTTTCATACCATTTACATGCAGGGTGCAACGACACCACATTCAAATGCAGTTTCATACCATTTCATGCAGGGTGCAAGGCCACCACATTCAAATGCAGTTTCATACTATTTCAAGCAGGGTGAAACCATCATAAAAACCACCATAAAACCACACAAAACACCACACTCACAGTTCAGTAAACATTCAGTGTGTTCAGTTGATTCACAGCTCAGACAAAGTCATGACCTCTCCCTCCCCCATCATGCAGAGACTGAGCCACACCCACACTTCCGGGTTTTATAATCCCTCCCCCTCCCACCGGAAAAGGTGTGGCCTTCATGGTCCTGAAAACCAAAGATCCTACAGGATCTTTGCTGAAAACTCCAATGAGCCAATCAAAATGGCCGGTCAGCTAAGGAGATTGCCTTCGACTGCCTGTAAGTAAATAGCAACCCCACTCCACTGGCTTTGACCAAATGGCAACCTATTTTTAGTCGAGGCCGGTTTTGGTTTTGTTGAAATAATCGCAGGAACATAGAAGAAGCCTCGACTACGCGGAAACCACTTTTGACCATTAGGGAGAGTGACCAAAACCTCCGGGAACCTCACGGAAACCTTGGGTGGGGCGCAAGGTCTCCAGAGGTTTCCGTTCAGGTTTCCTAAGTGGGACAGGGGCATTACATTTGCTGTTGTGGGAAAAAGGAGAACATGATTGAGGACTGTTTATTTGAATAGTGTAATTAAACTATTTTCTTGTACATATTGATTGGATCAGAAGCATATTGTAATAAACCAGCATGTTGCAGCAGTTGTTCAGTCTCAGCTTCCATCTAAGGTAGACAAAATTTGCTGGAGTAACTCGATGGGACAGGCAGCATCTCTGGAGAGACAGAATGGCTGATGTTTTGGGTTGAGAACCTTCTATCTCCCAGGTCCCTAATGCCTTGGCCCTCGAGGCCAAGAGCATTGCTTCCCACACCTCAGCTACCAAGATCCTGCCAGCCATGCTCTGGTTACCAAGATCCTGGCTGCCCACATCCTATTGACCAAGGTCCTGGCTGACACCCCTGTTACCAAGGTCCTTGCTGCCCACACCTCAGTTACAGAGGTCCTGGCTGCCCCACATCCCATTTATTAGCAATGTTACAAAATTTTGAGATTTTAAAAATCAAGTCTGCAATTTATCCCATCGAATAAAGCATAAAAAGAAGTTTAATTTGACACCTAATTCACTTTCATATCTTCAGTATTAGAAAAGTTATGGCCATTTTCATACTCGGAAATTAGCATCTTGTTCCCTATTGCTTTTCCATTGACTAAACTCAAATGCTGTGATCAAGGACAGTCAAAAGCCCATAACTTTCTTAACAATTAAGAGAACTGAATGAAATTTTCAGTTATTATAGATTAAAGCATTCTGAAACAAATATGAAACAATCTTACTTGGATGACCTGAAATTTGAAGCATATAATTAGTTAACCTAATTGTAGCTAATCACAAAATTGAATTACTAGATCTAAACATCTATCCATTTCTTAAGAAAAGGTTAACATTTTTAAATAGCCTAAGTGTCCAAATAACATTCACACAAGAATACACAATATAACGATTTTTAAATCTCATTGTCATGAATTTATAGGCCAAATGGAAGGAATTTAGTGTTTAATTCCCGTAAATTAATGGCCATTTAAATCAGCTTGCGAGTGGGATTTTGTGGAACGCGATCGATTGGAACGTTGCATTTGCGGTGAATTTAAACCCCATATCAGCAGGAAAAACACTGCCGGTTCGTATGGGGCCTAAATCACCTTTTTGCAATGTGAAATTTTGATTAAAGGCATCCTAAGAAGCACGTTTATATGTAAAAATAAACGGCTGACCTTGCTTTGTCCCGTACGTGAGATCCGTCCTGTTGTCGGCGTTGACGACTTTAGAAGACAATTTTTATTTTACTCCTATTAAATTATCCAGCGATGTTTTAAAAAAACTTGATAAAACGCAAGTCGGATCGATTATTCTTCAGCAGCTAAACAGCCTGACAAAGATCGACTTCAACAGGCAGGAGAAAAATGGCATTTTAAACCCGCCCCCCTCTCAAAGGCTCCAAAGTTGCGCACATGGCCAGTGGCAGAACTGCAGCGCCGTTGAAGGTAAGTTTTGTAACATACCTACATTTATCAGAGTCCTGCTGCCAGTGCCCTGGTTCCCATGGTCCTGACAGCCTACATCCTGCATACTCAGAAACTGGCCTCTCTAACCCAGTTGCCCATGCCCCAGCTATGCAGTCCTTGGTTGCAAATGCTCCAGTGCTCAGGTCCCATCTCCAATGGCCCCAGTTACTCAGGCTATTGTCACTCAGGCCCCAGTTATTCATGCCCCAGATGTGCCAGCCCTAATTACGAGGACCCCAGCAAATGCTACCTCAGCACTCCAATCTTCTCGGCCCACCTGACTTGATGACAACACTCTAAGCACCAGATGTCAATTCCTCAGCTCACCCAGTACACATTTCCTCCCATGCCAGCTACTGCACTGGACCTGTTGCCCAGCCACATTTGGCCAGGCTGATGTTGCCCTGACCCAGTGTCCACAGCCCACCCCTACTCATGAAAAGCAAGGAGTAAGTTAAAGATGATCTGTTTGTGGTCTACTGTACATCAGATCAGCGAGTAGGCGAAACTCAAAGCCAGTAAGAGTCCAATAGCCAATCACTATGATTGGAATACTCTTATGGATACCATGTTGCTACATGTTTACAGACTGAATCATAATAATGTCCTCTTCCTGGTTAAATCTATGTGCCTGCTCCGCCTCCTACAGCTTAGGAGATGAATGCCTCTCTATCTAAGGACTCTTCGGAGAATTCACAAAAAACAGCAATAAATCCCAAACTGGAACATGTGCCATATTACAGCTGCCTCTGGAGTTTGGAGCCAAAACAGCTTTCACTTGTACAGACAGTACATTCAAGGCAGCAGTCCATAGCTGGACCTCAGCTTGCACCAGGGCCAAGATCTTTGTCACCACTGTCCTTCAGAATACTAGCCCCCTGAGACATTTGTCCTGGGACAAATAAGAGCATTGCTCCCAAAGAAATATTATCTGAGCAGACCACTACTCCCCTTCCTTCATAGACCACATTGGTCTTGACGTTTGGAATTCCCCTGCTGCTCCTGGGCAGAGAGGGCCCGTTGGACCTCAATTTAAGGATCTTGTATCTTAATTGAAAAGGTGACTTTAAGCGTGAACAAATAAAAAGAATATATCTCGAATGTAGTTTTTTATTTTAATAAATGTTTCCAATCTTCTTTAACTATCTTTCTCTTTTGTTTTTTGTTGTTGATTTTTTTGTTTTTTTTTCTCTTTTTCTTCTCTCTCTTTTCTTTCTTTACTTCATCTATCTTTTTAGTTCTATCTAGTTTAAAATTTAAAAAAAAGGCAAAAGGTATTGGAGACAATGTAATAATAATTGATAATATTATCAATTTAAAAATGTAAGACTGTAATGATGTTAATAAGTTATGTACTTATCTCCAATAAAAAATATTTTCCCAAAAAAATAATAATAATAATAAAAAGTCTACTTGAAGTTCTGTCCTTCAGCCCCATTGAACACAGAGGACTCACCACTAACTCCATCCTTCACAGACCTACCAGTGGTTAATGATCCCAGATGGGGTGCACCTGCTGTGACAATTTAGTTTCCCCTGCTTAGTTCATTAAGAGCACAAACAAACAAAGTAGGAGATTTAGCCTCTCAAGTCTTCCCCACCATTCAATGTGATCATGGTTGATTGGCCCCAGGCATCATCTCCTTTGCTGTGCCTTTTGTCCCTTACCCTTAGTTCTCTGATTTTTCAAATATATTATCTTTTTCCTCTTTAAATACCCCCCAATGATCTTGCTTCCACAACCCCAAAGAATAGAGAATTCCAGAGATTCACCACTCTCCTCAGAGGACGGTGAAGGCTGGTTCTCTGGATACTTTAAAGAGAGAGCTAGATAGGGCTCTTAAAGATAGCGGAGTCAGGGGATATGGGGAGAAGGTAGAAATTGGGTACTGATTGGGGATGATCAGCCATGATCACATTGAATGGCGGTGCTGACTCGAAGGGCCGAATGGCCTACTCCTGCACCAATTGTCTATTGTCCAGGAGTCTATTTGACAGCACTGGGCCTCTACTCCCCGGAGTTTAAAAGATTGAGTGGGGACCTCATTGAAACTTACAGAATAATGAAAGGCATCGATAGAGTGGATGTGGAAAGGATGTTTCCACTGGTGGGAGAGTCTAGGAGCAGAGGTCATAACCTCAGAATGAAAGGGTGCTCTTATAGAAAGGAGGTGAGGTGAAACTTTTTTAGTCAGAGGGTAGTTAATCTGTGGAACTCATTGCCACAGAGTGCTGTGGAGGCCAAGTCAGTGGATAGTTTTAAGGCAGAGATAGACAAATTATTGATTAGAACGGGTGTCAAGGGTAATGAGGAGATGGCAGGAAAATGGAATTTGGAGGCAGAGATCAGCCATGATTGAATGGCAGAGTGGACTCGATGGGCCGAATGGGCTAAATTTTACGCCTATAATTTGTGAATGTGATCAAGTTCCTATGCATCTACAGTTCTAAATTACCACTCCCTAATCATGATGTTCCTTCATTCCAGATTCTCCCACTATCAGAAATATCAGATTACCTGCAGGGTAATCAATAATCCCTGCTGTGCAAGAGTGGTTTCCCCTGCTATAAATGGACGCTACACATCCATTTTCTGGTATTTATTAAATCAATGTTGACCAAGAAATAACATCATGTGTTATGTAATCTGCTGTTTCCAGCATGCCCAGGCAACATGGATGGAACCATGCAATCCAAATTGAAAAGCAGCTCAGGAGGCAACACTTTAGTTTCTCCAGACACAGATAATTACCTTTCTGGTCTGTTAGATGCAGGAGATTTTTTAATATCTTCTCATCATTTTTAGCAACATCTAATCCAAGGAACTGAGAAATCCATTGTGGTCTTTCAGATGTTGGCAGATGTTGGCAGTAAAGTTCCAAAGAGCATTTGAACTAAATATAAAGTGAATTTCATAATTATTGTTGAAGATTATTAATGTTTCCAAGGACAGAAATAAACATCAGGAACATCTGTCCTTACCTTCATGGAAACTAATGAACAAAAATGGCAATGATTCCCGGGGATCCGTGCGTGCGGTTGAAATGAACTGGGGAGCCGCGCAGGCCCGATCCACTCGCTGAACAACCACGCTGCCGACGACCGATGACTGAAACACGCCCCGGTAGGCCCGACTCACCCCATAGGCCCGACTCACCCCATAGGCCCGACTCACCCCATAGGCCTCCCAGGGGACTGCGGTGAAGCCGGGCAGTGAGGTCTGTCTGGGCCAAAGGAGCCTTAAAGGTGGCGGCGGATGGAGCCTCGGCAACAGCGGCAGCGGGTACCTTGGCCACAGTGGGAGACTCAGCAGCGGCAGCGGGAGACTCGGCGTCAGTGGGGCCTTGGTGGTGGTGGGAGCCTCGGCAGCAACATGGGCCTCGACGGCAACAGGACCCTCGGTAGCGCTGGGGCCTCGCTGTCGATGAGTGTGGGGGGGGTGGGGGAGGGGAAGACAATGGGACCCGGCGTGGGGGGACCGCCGTGAGGGACGGTGGGAGAACAAAGGGGAACCCGGTGTGGGGGGGGAGGAGGGCCCACTCTAGTGTAGAATCTTCTGTCCAGGGGATAAGTCTGTGTTTGTTTGTTCGTTCGTTTGTTCCGGTGAAGGCGCTGTGCACACGGCAGCCAGCTAACAGTCGCTTGTCTTTTTCTTTTTGTTTTCATTTGTACCTTGTGTACCTTGTGTGTTGTGACTGTCGGCAGACCAATATCCCTCCGGGGATGAATAACGTTTTATCGCATCGTATCGTTAATGCTGGAACAAATTCAATGAATGAAAACGGAAAGCCTTGTGAAATAGTGAAGAAACATTATTAATGTTTTACTGAGTTCAGCAAAAGGGGAACTTTCTAAAAAGGTGCTGAAATGTGACAGCTCTCGGGGTAAATATCCAACAGACCTTTTAGTTAAACAACCTATAATATTGTTACAAATGGAACTGGGTTGTGACATGCAAATTAAGTGCATGATATAGTAAAGTCATGTGATCTAGAGAGCACGAACTGTTGCAGAATGAGAAGCCTGCAGAAGCCATTTTAATAGATTCAACAATGCAGGAGATTTTTTATTTACTTTGTATCATTGTTATAAACATCTAATTCAAGGAGCTGAGAAATCCACCCTGGTCATGTCACGGCACAGCCCTCTTGGTGAGGATATGCTCTTTACTTTGTGGCACACACCAGACTTCACATAAATCAAAACTGACTGCTCCAGCCTAGATAAATGTAAGAGTTACCAAAGATAGACACAGCAGACAGACACAGCTGCATGCACCACTGCCAAACTCCTTCTTCTCTCAGTCAACATTTATTATTTCCATTATGTCGCTCTGAAACTTAGGTTTATTTTCCTTCCCTTTCATCAGTTAGACGACGCTTTTCTGCCTTGACCAACCTTCAGTAGCTGGTATCAGAACAATGTATACCAGACACTGGTTACAAATAATCATGGCTGGGGTATGTGCAAAAGCTGCTGAGTAACAACCCTCATAACCCCCATAGGCTAATCTGTGAAAAACTTGGATAATTCGAAATTGTACTTCATGTTTTAACTTTAAGGCAAAGTCAATTCAAATAGTCATGTTTTGGCAATTTGCCTTGTTCTCCTTAGACATTTCATTAAAATGTTTCCTCATGATGTTTCCTGTATTTTATACAGGATGGATTCAAAACAAGTTGAATTAACAATGAGTTACTGAGTAGTAATATGTAAGCTTGTCAGATGAATATTTTGAAAATGGATAAGGATTGGTTTAACCCTGTTTATTTTTATATTACAATAGAATGCAACTTGGAGCATGACTGATCAGCCAATACAATGGACAAATGAAAACAGCATCATCTTGATATAATGACATGAAAATGTACATTAACACTCTTCATAGGGTAGTCTAGTACATGAGGTGACCACCACTCATTCCAAGCCCTCTCAGTTCAGTTTAATTTATTGTCACGTGTACCGAGGTACAATGAAAAGTTTTTGTTGTGTATTGTCCAGGCAACAGAAAGACAATATATGATTACAATCGAGCTATTTACAGGGTATAGATGGATGGTAAGGGAATAACGTTTAGTGCAAGGTAATGGCAGCAAAATCCGATCAAAGATATTCCGAGGGTCACCAAAGAGGTAGATAGCAGTTCAGCACTGCTCTCTGATTGAGGTAGGATGATTCAGTTGCCTGATAACAGCTGGGAAGAAACTGTCCCTGAATCTGGAGGTGTGCATTTTTACAATTCTATACATTTTGCCTGATGGGAGAGGGGAGTAGAGGGAGCGGCCAGGGTGCGACATCCTTGATTATGCTGCTGGCCTTGCCAAGGCAGCGTGAGGTATTGGTGTATTTCTGTATGAATCACAGAAGGTTGATATGCTGAAATGTAAGGTCAGGAATTAATAAGACAAATAGCACATTAGCTTTTGTGGCATGGTATTTTCAATTTAAGAGTTAGAGCACCTTCCTGTAGTTTTATAGGACATACTGTAGGTGAGAGCACATCTGGAGCTCCTGTATACTTTGGGTTGACCTAAATCACCGGATCACCAATGGCTTGAAGCATGGGACATGAGGTTAAGCTTATAACTTAGAATGAGAATATGTCAAAGATTGAAGTGTTATGGGCCAGTCCCACTTAGGCGATTTTTCAGGCGACTGCCGGCGACTGTCAAGTAGCCAGCAGTCGCCTGAAAAACCGGCAACTGGAACGGCGATTGTCAGAGTGTAACACACACACACACATATCTTCCTTCACCAGCCCGTTATGCAGGTGGGGGACAGGGCAAATGGGGGGAGCGCTGTCTGAGTGCAATTCACATGGTGCAAAGCCAATGTGATACAGACACACACCGCGATGAACAGGAAGGTTGACGCTGTAATTAAGACGGCTAAAGCAAAGTGTAAGGTAAGTCCTTTAAAAGAGGGTGGGGAGAAGAAGTGGAGACAACTTTTAAGAAGCCAGAGATACACGGCTGTGAAGCTTGGCGGACATTAACATTACCGGTCGGTTATCCTTGGTTCTGAAAACTACTGCTTACGTTTTTTTCCCAATGAGAAAATGAAATTCACCAGTCAGCACCGGCTTCAACCTACGAGAACCTTCGACCTCCTGGCAACCCACTAGGACCTCCTAGCGACCCACCTACCGCACGAGAATTCTCGCTACTCTCCATGGCGGCTTCATTCTGGTCGCCGCTAATTTTTTAACATGTTGACAAATATGCGTCGACCATGAGGCCACGACTAGTTCCCAGAATGCGGGAACTCCTCACGACCATGAAGGCGACTCCACGGCAACCACCCGTGACCATGTGGCGACTGCGTAGTCTCCTGCAGTCGCCTAAGTGGGACAGGCTCATCAGCCATTGATTTGTTATTATAGGTTTTTTACGTCAAGTAAAGTTAGGCCATCACAGGATATGACATTTTAATATGTTCTTGTTTGTTTAATCTCGGGATTGGAATCTTTTACAGCTGCCAGTAGTTCTATCTCTACCTATAAGGAAACTTGATAGTGATACCTATCCAACACACAAGAGTTGTTATTTCAGCAGTTTATTGTAGAATAAATAAGAAAACAAGATGGCTCCACAAAAAATACAGAAGGAGAGAAGTAATTGAATGTTTGCTTTAAATTAATGGGAAATATTCACTGAAAGGCTTTCTTCTTCTGAGAGCTAGCAAAAAAGCTGCTTTTTCACAGCAGGTTTGACCTTTTAGTTATTAATGAATTGGATATTTGAAATTATCAACATGCATCGTGTCCAAAACTTCCAATTTCATGATGATTTCCCCAAGCTCTATTGACTCCTTGCCCGGAAATGCTTTGCCTGATGATAATTTTTATTTCTATGGATTATATATTTGTTATTGCTATTGCAAGAATCTGACACCCCGTGTAAGCAAGGTTAGACCTCTGGTCTATTACAACAACATGCTGTCATGGTTGTGAATAGTTACAAACATTCTAGGCTGGAACTACCTCAACAAAGAATAAAAGGTCTTCATTTAATTAAAGGACTGAAGAAGAACTCAATGCATACTTCACTGTCATTCATTATCCACATCTTCCATCAGAGGAATTATTTAAGCATTCATCCACATTGCATAACCTAGGAGGAAGCAGTTTTTTAACTGACTACAGCAAAGCAATGCTGTGACTATTAATGTGGAAGGATGTATTGATTGACATCAGTGTAGAATAATGGAGGAGAATGTTTCTCTTTGGTGAGGGGGTCAAATGCCTTTAGCAAAACAGATGTTTTATTTTGCCTAGGGTCACATTGTTTTCTTGTTTCCTTTTAAAGTATCCTGATGATACCCCAGTGAGCTAAGACCATGCAGTCCAGGGCAATGGGCTTTAATTTAGTTCAGTTTAGTTTAATAATCCACACAAAAACAAGCCCTTCGGCCCACCGAGTCTACACCGACCATTGATCACCCATTCACACTAGTTCTACATTATCCCACTTTCAAATCCACTCCCTACACACTAGTGGCTTCTTCTTCCTCACACCCTTGTAATACTCCTCACACCCTTGTAACACTCCTCACACCCTTGTAATGGACTGTTCGAACTCCTAACTTCCGGCAGACGTTACAAGGCCTTCTACGCCCGCACCTCCAGACTCAGGAACAGCTTCATCCCCAGAGCTATAGCTGCTCTGAACCGGCCCTGCTGAGTGCCCCCCACCCCCATGAACTGTCTCCCTCGGATGGTCACGTCGCACAGCTTCCCGGTACAGACACATTTGCACTTTAGACTGTTTTGACTGTTTTTACTGTTTTACTGTTCTAATTATAAATCATGTTTCTCAGGGTATCTATATCTAAATCTAAATTTTATTAGTTGTTTAAATTATGACATCGGATGGAAGCTGCATACCAAATCTCATTTCACATATGTGCAATGACATTAAAAGATATTATTATTATTATTATTATTATTATTATTATTATTATTATTATTATTATTATTATTATTCTTGCGTATGGTGTGCACAGCCTAAAGTTGTAGGACAACTTGTTCGATCTGATCTTATTTGATTGTGCACGCCGGGTTGATTGCATTCGTCAAAACAGGGCGGACCACGTGAAGGTTGCAATCTTCCACACTCGTGGCAAGTTACAGAAGCCAATAAATCTACAAACCTTTAACTGAAAGGGAATCTAAACTTGATAATTGAGATGTGACTGTTCAGTAATTGAGTTCTTAAATCACCTATCTCCACTCAAAACACCTTTAAAGTAACATTGTAACAAATTATAACTGAATATATTTTATTTATTTAGTGTTTATTAGACTTTGTATTTGAGTACATTTTCTTGACTAGATCTTTCGTGGCACAGAGGAATTCACAAAATGTAATTTTTTTCTACTTTTGTATGAGCTCATTAACTCTGGAGACCCATTGGGTGTGACTACATCCCTTTTGTATGTAGTTGCATCAAGACCTCTTTCCAAACACAAGTCCATGGAGACCTTTTTGTAATTAGAAGCTGATGTTCACTGTCTGCCCCACACATGCCCTTCCACAGAGCACATTGACTTCGATCCATCATCTATTTCTTAGGGGGAAATATCACAATTGTACATGAAGTCTGAAACAAATGACATGTTAAGGAGATTCCTGAATATAAGAAAAAAATGTTAGCTAGGAATGACCATAACTATTCTCTACTTTTGGAAAAAGTGGCCATTAAATCCCAAATCCCTAGTTTCATATCCTCTTACATATTCAAATCCCAATAAAATATGTACTGATTAACTGCATAAGGCACTTAACCGTTAAGCATCATTCACCTAACTTTTGCTGAAGGCAAAATCAATAATAAATCACAGTTTCACTACTTCATTAAACTCACTTGGAAACTTTCCGACTCTTAGCAGAATATTTTTTGAAATAGTGACTAATTAATTCAATGTAAGAACCAATAAATGTTATAGAAGATTTATGTGTAAAAACAAATACTCGAGCACCAGTTCCACTTTGCAACATCCTCAATGAGCCCAGACATTGTTTTGTCCTGATTATGTGAAATTAGTTACTGTCATCAGTTTTACCCAGTAACTGCATGCATGTAAGTTTGATTGGAAAATCAGAAAAGCTGAGAGAACCTGAATTGTCTTCACTGCAGTGATGAAAGACATATCTGTGCAATTCAAAAGCTCATAAGCTCACAATGGCGGTGATACCTTTTAACTATGTTCATAATGAAATCACGAGTCAGGCACAGCTATGCACGGACTGTAATTTGGTTAATATGACCTCATTGGACCAGATTGTGCATGATCCATTTTGCATCCAAGTCTCTACACTCTATTCCCACGGCTATGTTTAGTTTTTGCCTGGAGGTACCAAAACTGCTGCAGTTGTCTTGTTAGGCAGAGCAGTCCATAATTGACAACCAGGCCTCAGGCATTGGATCCGAAGGCTTCAACCTCAGATTGTCCTGATGGCCCTTTGACAGACTACTGCTGCCAAAACCCTTAAGTGTTTTTCAAAGTCTCTGATGATCAAGGAGAGTTTAAAAACATTTCATAGAAATATAAATTATTTTTAAAATAAATAATTAAAACATAAATTAACTCCAAATGCATTTATGTGACGCAAATTAAAAACATTAAGATCAGCTAACATGAAAGAAAATACCCATCCGCATTTATCTTTTCAGCTTGTACAGCATCAGAAACCTGGGTTCAATCGCAACTTCCAGGTCTGTCTGTGTGGGGGCGCCGTCCAGTTGGGTATGGCTGCCCAGCCTGCAGCTGTTTGTCTTTTCACTTCTTTCTCTTATTTTTAGTGTGTTAAAAAGTGTTTTGTTTGGAGTCTATTCTTTTTTATGTGGGGGGTGGGGAGGGGGAAACTGCTCTTCCTGGTCCCTACCCGGTTGGAAAGGCGGCTTTTCTCCGGGCTGCATCTTCGACCCGTCCTCGCGGCCTACCAACGGGTCTGGAGCGGCGTTTCCTGAGGGGACCGGCCAGGACCACGGCTTCTGCTGCGGCACAGCGCTGGAGCGCTATCGCGGAGCGGAGCGGGCGATGCCTTGCCCGGGTCGCTGCGCTGGAGCTCCGAAATGCTGAGACCGCAGGTGAACATCGTGGAGCTGCGGGACTGTGGTGCAGCCAGCCGCGGGCGGCGGCGCTGAACTTTAAATTCGGGAGCCTGGGATCTCTCGCTGAGATCACCAGTGGTGGAGCTCCATCCAGCGCGGCCTGCCGGCTTCGGAAGCCGCGGTCTCCAGTAAGGAAGCAGCCATTCCATGTGTCCCAAGCCGCTGAGAGGGTTCTCCCGATGCCGGAGCACCATCACCAAGCGAGAGGGCCTGAAACATCGGGCCGCCGTAGCGCCGACTGCAGAGGCCTTAATAGGCCCGACTATGGGTGGACAAGGGGATGAGGACTGGACTTTGTGCCTTCCCTCACAGTGGGAACCATTGTGGGGGGATGTTTATATGTTTATTGTTAAATTCTTTAATGTTGAGTCTTATCTTTATTTGTGTACTGCATGGCCAGGCAAATTTCACTACACCAATTGGTGTATGTGATAATAAATGTCCTTTGTCCTTTGTGGGGTCTGTACATATTCCCAGCAATATTGTTGTTTTCCTCCAAGTGCTCCAGTTTCTTCCCATGTCCCAAAGATGTGTGTATTCGTAGGTTAGAAAGTCAAGGAGTCAGGAAGAGATGCAGCAGGTAAACAGGCACCTTTGGCCCACTAAGTCTGTAACAACCATTTTTATGTTAATCCTCCCCTGCACCATTTTATGCACACCTGGTTCCCATCAAATTCCTCCCAGCAGTTTCTACCACTCCTATACACAATAGGACTTATTTACATGGGCCAATTAACCTATCAACCCACACAATTTTGGGGGATATGGGAGGAAACAAGAGCACCCAAAGAAGACCCAAGCAGTGAGAGAACATGCAAACCCCACACAAATAATACTGGAGGAGTTGTGAGCTCTCAAGCAGCCACTTTACCACCTGCACCACTGTGCTGCCCTGAAAGGTTAATAGGCCAGATACTGGAGGACTTGGTGGGCTGAGTGCTCGGATATATAATTGGATAATTGAATGTGGTTGAGGGTCTCAATGCTCCCCTTCTGCTCCTAAAAGACCCTGTGTTCCTAATCCAAAATCTATCAGCCATTTACAATATTTGACATGTTTTAGTTGTTTATGATCCCATTTCCTATTTTTCTTCTCAAATTGTACAAGTTGATACAAAATACCATCTGTCCAATCCACTCACTTCCCAATGTTGTCTTAATTGCCCTGACTGCTAGGAAAACCTTTAGCTGTTATGATGTTGCTGTTTTCAGTGCTATGCTCCTGATGGGCAAGTTATGTTTGTCTACGGAGATAGAATAGAGCCGGACATAAAGTGCAAGTGGATCCTGCTCTAATCTATTGGGCACATCAATACCAACTGTTCTTAGAGTTAACATGGTCTTGCACATTCTCTGTGATAACTGTTTCTTCCCTTGTACTAAATTCCCTTGGTGCTAAATACTTAAAAAATTCCAAGATGCATCTTTTGAACTTCTTATCAGACAGCCTTGTGCAATTCACGTCTTAGTTTATAGACAATAGGTGCAGGAGTAGGCCATTTGGCCCTTCGAGCCAGCACCGCCATTCAATGTGATCATGGCTGATCATCCACAATCAGTACCCCGTTCCTGCCTTCTCCCCATAGCCCTTGACTCCACTATCTTTAAGAGCTCTATCTAACTCTCTCTTGAAAGTATCCAGAGAACCGGCCTCCACCGCCTTCGGAGGCAAAGAATTCCACGGACTCATAACTCTCTGTGTGAAAAAGTATTTCCTCATCTCCGTCTTAAATGGCTTACCCATTATTCTTAAACTGTGGCCCCTGGTTCTGGACTCCCCCTACATCGGGAACATGTTTCCTGCCTCTAGCATGACTCTATATGTGAGTAAACCAGGGCATATGTTACATTGACTTGCCTTCATCACATTCATGAAGGGATGAGGGGGGTGGGTATTCCTAGGAAATTATCTATATTGTGATTTTCTGTAACACAACTCCACATTATCTGGGTATGCATCAATAAATGCCAGCAGAAGAGGAAATAAAATAAAATTCGACACACAAATTCCACGAGAACAGATTTTCAAGGTTTCAAGGTCAAGTTCAAGGTGAGTTTATTGTCACATGTACCGATTAAGGTACAGTGAAATTCGAGTTGACATACAGCCATACTAAGTGAAAAGCAACAAGACACGCAACCACATAAAAGTTAGCATAAACATCCACCACAGTGGATTCCACATTCCTCACTGTGATGGAAGGCAATAAAGTTCAACCTTCCTCTTGCTCTCCCGCGGTCGGGGCAGTCAAACCATTTGTGGTCGGGGCGATCAAAGCCCCCGCAACTGATCGAAACTCCCGCGTTGGGCCGGTTGAAACTATATCCACGGGCTAGAGCTACCGAACTGGCCTCTTCTTACCACGGGCTTCACGATGTTAAAGTCCTCAGGCGCCGCGGTTGGAGCTTCAATCCCCGGCAAAGGGATCGCAAGCTCTGTGATGCTAAAGTCCTGCAGACTCCCGCGGCTTGGAGCGCCCTTCAGTCTCCAGGAAAGGCCAACAACTCCACAATGCTTGGCCGCAGTGGGGACGGAGATACGATACGGAAAGAAAATCGCATCTCCGTCGAGGTAAGAGATTGAAAAAAAGTTTCCCCCAACGCCCGCCCCCCATACCCCACATAAAACAAACCAAGGAACCCTAAACCACACTTTTTAACACATACTAAAAATAACAAAAAGAAGGACAGACTGTTGGCGAGGCAGCCATTTGCAGGTGGCATCACCCGATGGATTTTTGGTCCACATTTCAGATTTTTGATCATTACATAACACTTGTGTGGCACAAATATTGTTTACTACTTGTGCAATAATGTCCATGGATTTATGATTATGGCCATTGTCTGTTGAACGATGGTATTTTAATAGAGAGAAATGATCCATTCTTTAATGTACAACTGTATAGTTCTGTTGCTTCTGAACCAAAGGAAGGGAAATTTCTGCTACCACTGCAGGACAGACAGTCTTCTTCATGTGTGTTACATATTCTAACTTTGTTCTCACTGGATATGCGGAACCAATATGAGAGGCTGTCGGAGGGGAGATTGCAGCACTGATTTTAAAGCTAGTCTTGGGATGTGGATATTATTGCAGGCCAGCATTTGGAAGATGGTAGTAAGTATTAACTTCACTGCTGGGTAAAGTTCCAGGAGTTGGACCCAGTGACAATAAGGCGCTGGTGATAACCACATACAGGACTTTGCACAACTTGGCAATTTATACCTAATGTCTTTGTCCTTCTGGATGGTGGAAGGCATTGGTTTACATAGAAACATAGACATAGAAACATAGAAAATAGGTGCAGGAGTAGGCCATTCGGCCCTTCGAGCCTGCACCGCCATTCAATATGATCATGGCTGATCATCCAACTCAGTATCCCGTACCTGCCTTCTCTCCATACCCCCTGATCCCTTTAGCCACAAGGGCCACATCTAACTCCCTCTTAAATATAGCCAATGAACTGGCCTCAACTACCCTCTGTGGCAGAGAGTTCCAGAGATTCACCACTCTCTGTGTGAAAACGTTTTTCCTCATCTCGGTCTTAAAGGATTTCCCCCTTATCCTTAAGCTGTGACCCCTTGTCCTGGACTTCCCCAACATCGGGAACAATCTTCCTGCATCTAGCCTGTCCAACCCCATAAGAATTTTGTACGTTTCTATAAGATCCCCTCTCAATCTCCTAAATTCTAGCGAGTATAAGCCAAGTCTATCCAGTCTTTCTTCATATGAAAGTCCTGACATCCCAGGAATCAGTCTGGTGAACCTTCTCTGCACTCCCTCTATGGCTATAATGTCCTTCCTCAGATTTGGAGACCAAAACTGTACGCAATACTCCAGGTGTGGTCTCACCAAGACCCTGTACAACTGCAGTAGAACCTCCCTGCTCCTATACTCAAATCCTCTTGCTATGAAGGCCAACATACCATTCGCTTTCTTCACTGCCTGCTGCACCTGCATGCCTACTTTCAATGACTGGTGTACCATGACACCCAGGTCTCGCTGCATCTCCCCATTTCCTAATCGGCCACCATTTAGATAATAGTCTGCCTTCCCGTTTTTGCCACCAAAGTGGATAACCTCACATTTATCCACATTATACTGCATCTGCCAAACATTTGCCCACTCACCCAGCCTATCCAAGTCACCTTGCAGTCTCCTAGCATCCTCCTCACAGCTAACACTGCCCCCCAGCTTAGTGTCATCCGCAAACTTGGAGATGTTGCTTTCAATTCCCTCGTCCAGATCATTAATATAAATTGTAAATAGCTGGGGTCCCAGCACTGAGCCTTGCGGTACCCCACTAGTCACTGCCTGCCATTGTGAAAAGGACCCGTTTACTCCTACTCTTTGCTTCCTGTTTGCCAGCCAGTTCTCTATCCACATCAATACTGAACCCCCAATACCGTGTGATTTAAGTTTGTATCCTAATCTCTTATGTGGTACCTTGTCGAAAGCCTTCTGAAAGGCCAGATACAACACATCCACTGGTTCTCCCCTATCCACTCTACTAGTTACATCCTCGAAAAATTCTATAAGATTCGTCAGACACGATTTACCTTTCGTAAATCCATGCTGACTTTGTCCAATGATTTCACCACTTTCCAAATGTGCTGCTATCCCATCTTTAATAACTGACTCTAGCAGTATCCCCACTACCGATGTTAGACTAACTGGTCAGTAATTCCCCGTTTTCTCTCTCCCTCCCTTCTTAAAAAGTGGGGTTACGTTTGCTACCCTCCAATCCTCAGGAACTACTCCAGAATCTAAAGAGTTTTGAAAAATTATCACTAATGCATCCACTATTTCTGGAGCTACTTCCTTAAGTACTCTGGGATGCAGCCTATCTGGCCCTGGTGATTTATTGGCCTTTAATCCATTCAATTTACCCAACACCACTTCCCGACTAACCTGGATTTCACCTGGATTATTTATGTCTTCCTTAATGAAGACGGAACCAAAGTAGTTATTCAATAGGTCCGCCATATCCTTGTTCCCCATGATCAATTCACCTGTTGCTGACTGCAAGGGACCTACATTTGTTTTAACTAATCTCTTTCTCTTCACATATCTATAAAAACGTTTGCAGTCAGTTTTTATGTTCCCTGCCAGTTTCCTTTCATAATCTATTTTCCCTTTCCTAATTAAGCCCTTTGTCCTCCTCTGCTGGTCTCTGAATTTCTCCCAGTCCTCTGGTATGCTGCTTTTTCTGGCTAATTTGTACGCATCATCTTTTGCTTTGATACTATCCCTGATTTCCCTTGTTATCCATGGATGCACTACCTTCCCTGATTTATTCTTTTGCCAAACTGGGATGAACAATTTTTGTAGTTCATCCATGCAGTCTTTAAATGCCTTCCATTACATATACACCGTCAACCCTTTTAGAACTAATTGCCAGTCAATCTTGGCCAATTCACGTCTCATACCCTCAAAGTTACCTTTCTTTAAGTTCAGAACTGTTGTTTCTGAATTAACAATGTCACTCTCCATCCTAATGAAGAACTCAACCATATTATGGTCACTCTTGCCCAAGGGGGCACGCACAACAAGACTGCTAACTAACCCTTCCTCATTACTCAATACACAGTCTAGAATAGCCTGCTCTCTCGTTGGTTCCTCTACATGTTGGTTTAGATAACTATCCCGCATACATTCCAAGAAATCCTCTTCCTCAGCACCCCTGCCAATTTGATTCACCCAATCTATATGTAGATTGAAGTCACCCATTATAACTGTTTTGCCTTTGTTGCACGCATATCTAATTTTCTGTTTGATGCCAACCCCAACTTCACTACTACTGCTAGGTGGCCTGCACACAACACCCAACAGCGTTTTCTGCCCCTTAGTGTTTCGCAGCTCTACCCATACCGATTCCACATCCTCCAAGCTAATGTCCTTCCTTTCCACTGCGTTAATCTCCTCTCTAACCAGCAACGCTACCCCACCTCCTTTTCCTTTCTCTCTATCCCTCCTGAATATTGAATATCCCTGGATGTTCAGCTCCCAGCCTTGGTCACCCCGGAGTCATGTCTCCGTGATCCCAACTATATCATAATCATTAATTGCTATCTGCACGTTCAACTCATCCATCTTATTACGAATGCTCCTTGCATTGAGACACAAAGCCTTCAGGCTTGTTTTTACAACGCTCTTACCCCTTATACAATTATGTTGAAAAGTGGCTCTTTTTGATTTTTGCCCTGGATTTGTCTGCCTGCCACTTTTACTTTTCACCTTGCTACCTATTGCTTCCGCCCGCATTTTACACCCCTCTGTTTCTCTGCTCACCCATTTAAGAACCCCACCACCTCTTATTCTCTGTTTATTATTGTTTTCTTCTTTCCCCCCTACATGTTGGGTCTGAGTGCTTTCCTTCTCTGCCTCCTGCCTCACACACTGTCTAATAGCATTCTCTATTTGAGTCCCTCCCCCCAACCATTCTAGTTTAAAGTCTCCCCAGTAGCCTTTGCAGATCTCCCCGCCAGGATATCGGTCCCCCTCAGGTTCAAGTGCAACCCATCCTTTTTGTACAGGTCGAACCTTCCACAAAAGAGGTCCCAATGATCCAGAAATTTGAATCCCTGCCTTCTGCACCAGTCCTTCAGCCACGCATTTATCCTCCACCTCGCTCCATTCCTACTCTCACTGTCGCGTGGCACAGGCAGTAATCCCGAGATTGTTACCTTTGCTGTCCTTCTCTTTAACTCCCCTCCTAACTCCCTAAATTCTCCTTTCAGGACCTCTTCTCTTTTTTTACCTGTGTCATTGGTACCTATATGTATCACGACCTCGGGCTCCTCTCCCTGCCCTTCCAGGATATCTTGGACACGTTGAGACACATCACAGACCCTGGCACCAGGGAGGCAAACTACCATCCGGGTCTCCCGACTGCGTCCACAGAATCGCCTGTCTGACCCCCTAACTATAGAGTCCCCTATTAGTATTGCCCTCCTCTTCTTTTCCTTACCCTTCTGAGCAACAGGGCCGGTCTCTATAATGGAGGCCCGGCCGCTGTTGCTACCCCCAGGTAGGCTGTCCACCTCAACAGTGCTCAAACGGGAGTACGTATTGTCAAGGTGTACAGCCACCGGGGTACTCTCTAGTCCCTGCCTGTGCCCCTTGCCTCTCCCAACCGTGATCCACTTGCCTGCCTCCTGTGGTGTTGGAGTGACCACATCCCTGTAACTCCTCTCAATGACTTCCTCGCTCTCCCTGACCAGACGGAGGTCATCGAGCTGCTGCTCCAGGTTCCTAATACGGTCCATTAGGAGCCCCATCTCGATACACCTGACACAGATGTGGACGTCTGGAGGGCTATCAGACTCCATGACTTCCCACATCTGACATCCAGAACAGTAAACTGCCCTGGCCCTCACACTCCCCTTACCCTGGATACAATACAAAACAAACTGCTACAATACAAAACAAACTGCTACAATACAAAACAAACTGCTACAATACAAAACAAACTGCTACAATACCGTACAATCAGCAGGGATCTGACTCGCAATCAGCTGGGATCTGACTCCCAATCAGCTGGGATCCGACTCCCAATCAGCTGCTCCCTCTTGTCTGCTTCCACCAATCAGCGGCTTCCCCAAACCCACTTGTTTTTGAAGTGGAACTTGGAACGTTACAGATTTAGGTTCCTCCTCCCTCTGCGACCTCTCCAACGGCTCTCGGGCCTCTGTAAGGAACAAGCCCCGCGCTCCTCTTTAACTCCTACCGCTCGGGTGTAGCTCCTCCCTCTGCGACCTCTCCAACGGCTCTCGGGCCTCTGTAAGGAACAAGCCCCGCGCTCCTCTTTAACTCCTACCGCTCGGGTGTAGCTCCTCCCTCTGCGACCTCTCCAACGGCTCTCGGGCCTCTGTAAGGAACAAGCCCAGCGCTCCTCTTTAACTCCTACCGCTCGGGTGTAGCTCCTCCCTCTGCGACCTCTCCAACGGCTCTCGAGCCTCTGTGGCCCTGGTACTGTAATATGAGGGTTTCTGAGGAGAGTACGGCGGCACCTAACGGCAGCGGCTCGACTGCAGTCCGTCTGTCTTTTTTTTAATTTTGTCTCGTTAAATTTATGTTTTTGATTCTAGTTTTTATTATTTTTTAGTTGTGTATATGTGGGGGGTGGTGGGGGAAACCGGTTAATCTCTTCCCTGTACAGGGACCCGACTTTTCCCTGTCGGGTCTCCGGTGTCGTTGGGCCTAACATCGTGGAGCCGGCGGCGGCCTCCAGCCGGAACTAACCTGAGGGCTCCAGTCGCGGAGCCAGTGGACGAGCCATCGCGGAGCTGGCCGACATCGGAGCGGGGAGAGCTGTGGTGGCGCACGGCTGTGACCCGAATTCGGAGCTTTGGAGGCTCCGGCCGCTGGCCCGGTGGACAGGAACATCGGGAGCTCGCAGGTCCCTGGTGGGAGACCGCTTTTCGGAGCTCCCGCAACGGCAACTTCTCCCTCCGGAATCACGGCGTTTAAAGGACTGGGAGCGGGGCCTAACATCGCCTGGCGCAGCTTAAACAGCCGCGGGGCTTACCATCGCCCGCCGGGGGCTTTAACATCATGAGCCCCAGTCGCCTCGACGCTGCCGTTGGACTGCTGGACCGCGGGAGAAGAACAAAGGGAAGAGATAAGACTTTTGCCTTCCATCACAGTGAGGAGATGTTGGAGATTCACTGTGATGGATGTTTGTGTAAATTGTGTTAAGTGTGGGTCTTGGTTTTTTTTGTTATGTAAAAGACTGTAGGAATTAAATTTCGTTCAAACCTTGTCTGTTTGAATGACAATACATTCTATTCTATGGCATTCTATTCTATGAGGTGATGTAATATTCTTCTTTGAATTACCTTCTTAACGTTCCACTCCCAAGATAAATATTTTCATTGCATAAAATGCAATGCTAGCATTCATTTCATGACAACTAGAATATAAAAGCAAGGATGTAATGCTGAGGCCTTATAAGGTACTAGACTAAGAGGGACACGTTGGGTCCCATGTTCACACAGGAGGGCTGGTCCCCCAATGCAATATTCCACCTCTCCACCAACTCCCATATTGGTGGCCAGTGGGGGGTGGGGGCTTTCTGGAGTGCTAGTATGGGTGTTGTGGGCTGAAGGGACTGGTTTCCAGAGGGCTAGTATAGACATTGTGGGCCGAATGGATTCTTGGGCTGGCAGCTCAGTCACTCAGGCCTGGTGGACTGGCAGCTCAGGCCTAGTGGGCTGGCAGCTGAGAAACTGCCAGAAATTTTGCCCAAAACAGGTGAGAGACTCTGTGAGAGAGGGCGGAGAGGGTGGAGAATCAAATTTAGACATGTTGCATCTTCAGATTTCTGCAGATCACAGCAATGAAGGAGGAAAGTCTATCCTGGCCTGGATCTCACAGGGAACCAATGAAGTGAGGGAGAAAAGCACAGGGGTGAGGTTTAATACTTGCAGGGGGAATACTTACTGATGGACCGAAGAGACTCCTCCTGTGCTAGTACAGGCCTGATGAGGAGAAGGGGCTCTTTTAAAAAAGAATCTGAGTGAAATCTCAGTGAAAGGTACTTTTTCTGGACTTTTCCTGGTCTGGCACGAGCCTTTTGGGCCAAAATGTTCCTCCTGGGCTAATACGGACATTTGGGGCAAAAGGGACTGGTTTCTCGGCTAATAAGGGCATTGTGGGCCAAAATTAATGGTTTCAGGCAGGCCAAACAACTCATTTAATTTTATTTCCATTTCATTTCAAGCACAGGGCAGACTGAACAGCTCATTGCATTTTCATTTCACTTCCATTGCCATAGCAGTTTCAAGCACATGGTAGGCTAAGCCAAATAGCTGATTGCATTTTCACTTCACTTCCATTGCCATTGCAGTTTCAAGCACAGTGCAGGCCAAGCCAAACAGCTGATTGCATTTTCACTTCACTTCCATTGCCATTGCAGTTTCAAGCACAGGGCAGACCAAGCCAAACAGCTCATTGCATTTTTACTTCACTTCCATTGCCATTGCAGTTTCAAGCACAGGGCAGGCCAATCCAAACAGTTCATTGCATTTTCACTTCACTTCCATTGCCATTGCAGTTTCAAGCACAGGGCAGGCCAAGCCACACAGCTGATTGCATTTTCACTTCACTTCCATTGCCATTGCAGTTTCAAGAACAGGGCCGGCCAAGCCAAACAGCTGATTGCATTTTCACTTCACTTCCATTGCCATTGCAGTTTCAAGCACAGGGCAGGCCAAGCCAAACCAAACAGCTGATTGCATTTTGATTTCACTTCCACTCCCATTGCAGTTTCAAGCACAGGGCAGGCCAAGCCAAACAGCTGAACGCATTTTCACTTCACTTCCATTGCCATTGCAATTTCAAGCACAGGGCAGGCCAAGCCAAACAGCTCATTGCATTTTCACTTCACTTCCATTGCCATTGCAGTTGCAAGCACATGGCAGGCCAAGCTAAACAGCTCATTGCATGTTCACTTGACTTCCATTGCCACTGCAGTTTCAAGCACAGGGCAGGCCAAGCCAAACAACTCATTGCATTTTCATTAAGGGCTTACAAATCATTTATTGCAAGTACATTGCAGACTCACAGTTCAGTTGATTCACAGCTTAGAATTAGAGTCGTGGCCTCTCCCTCGTGATCTTGCAGAGTGACTGAGTCATGTTCAGGCATCCGCGGATTTAAAGTCCTGCCCCTCCCCCCTCCCAGGACGGGGCGTTACTTTCATCGCGGTGATTGACAGGCGAATGGATCACAAGGTTTTTTTAAAACACTCATAACTTTTTTACTTTTAATCGATGGGAAAAATCCTCGGGGCCTGTCAGTGGAGGAGGACTGTGAGTAAGATGGCCAAAAATTATAAAATCAATATACAGCGCAGACAGGAAGTTGTCAAGATGAGACTTTTAATTATATAGATAAATAAATATCTGCATCTCCACTATATTCGATTTTTATAAATTTATCCTTAAAATACTATATTTAAAAAAATATGTATTATTCTGAAATTTTCTTTATCCAGAAAAGTTTGCTTCCTTTAAAAGCATAGAATTGCAAACATTTAATTCACTTTTAAGAGAACTGGTTAAAAAATAGCAATGCATTAAAGATGAGACCACATACAAGTTATTTCTTAAACCTTATAAAACTTCATGCATGATAATTTAAGCAAAATATTCAGATGCTGGAAATCTGAAAAAATTAAAAATGCTGGAAAAACTCAGCAGATGAATCAGCATCTGCAGTAAGAGAAAAAGTCAACACAATATCTGTGACCTTTAATAATATCAGAACCTCTGAGAACTGTTGATTTGATCAAAAGCAAATTAGTTTTCTTACATACACACACACACTTTACCATCCTATCTACTTGTGTTGCCACTTTCAGGGAGTATTGGACTTGGTTTCCAAGATCCACCTCTGCCTCAATGATTTTAAGGGTCATTCCATTTTGTAAATGGTGCTGTTGCACTATGTGAACTTTTTAAAACAGATTTGGGAATACAAGCAGTTCTTTTTTATCAGAAAAGTATTTCAAATACTCATTGTGCAATTCATTTGTGACCAGCATCACATCATCATGCCTGTCAAATCTGCACTACCTCAGGAGGTACTACCTCACAATGGGTACTACCTCACAATGGGCATTCCTCACAATGGGCACTACCTCAAAATGGGCACTACTTCACAATGGGCACTACTTCACAATGGGCACTACCTCACAATGGGTACTACCTCACTATGGGCACTACCTCACATTGTCTTTGTGTAAAAGCTACATTGTTTCAGACACAACAGATGTTAATGAAAATTACTGGTCACATTTATTGTAGCTTCAAGTATTTAACTGTTACCTCATCAGGAAGCCCTTAAAGACACACATTAAAACACCAGCTGCAATCTTTCAACCTCTGGGAGGTGCTGTTAAATTGCAGATAGCACTGCCAGTAATAACTGCGCTATAAAAGGATCTCGACCCGAAACATCACCCATTCCTTCTCTCCAGAGATGCTGCCTGTCCCGCTGAGTTACTCCAGCATTTTGTGTCTATTGTCGGTTTAAACCAGCATTTGCTTGATTGGTACAGGTGTCAGGGGTTATGGGGAGAAGGCAGGAGAATTGGGTTAGGAGGGAGAGATAGTTCAGCCATGATTGAATGGCGGAGTAGACTTGATGGGCCGAATGGCCTAATTCTACTCCTATTCCTTGTGATCTTATGATCTGCAGTTCCTTTCTACAGCAATAACTGAGAACTACTTTGTGGAGTTGTAATAGTAGGATTTTATTCTTGCCAGAAATCTAAATAGATTGTGGTTCCCTGTGAATCTTGGATGCCATGCTCTGATGATGCTTCCCGGGCCTGAAAAGTTAACTATATTTCTCTCCTCAAATCCTGCCTGAACAGCTGAGAGTTCCAGCATTTCTGTTTTTATTTCAGACTACCAGCATGTGCAGTTTTTTTTTAATTTAAATCTTTCATTAACTGTCAGTATTGTATGGTTGTGTGCAGGTGATTGTTGGTCGGTGCGGACTTGGTGGACCAAAGGGTCTGTTTCTACAATGTGTCTCTAAACCAAAATAAACTAACCCAAACTAAACTAAACTGTGTTAGATTTTCCAGAGAAATGCAGAAAGTTCCTTGTGCAATTGCTGGAATTTCCGCTCATAAATCCCAATTCCAGATCTCTGCTCCATTCCGTCATGTCGGTTACTTGCTCATCCTTTAATTTACTATTCTTTTCTGCCTTTTTTCCCTCTTCTGGTACTAAGGGAATTGAGGGATTGGGATCAATGCAGGATAGTGGCATTGAGATAAAGAATTAGCCACACTCTTACTGAATGACAGTGCAGGCAAGGAAAGCTGAATAGCCTACTCCTATTTCTTGTGTTCTTGTTCACCTCTCTCTCCTCAGCCAAAACGTACACTCTTCGGTCTCTTCGACGTTATTCCCACAGTTTTCTTTCTTTTCTTTATGTGATCTATCTCTGCCTCGTTGACCAGTTTGGTAAGTAGGCAGCTGAGTGTGGCATGTGGTGTTGCTGTGGGATCAGTCAGAGCTCCAAGATAAACAGCAAAACCTTACCTGTTTTTTAGCTTCTCCACTGAGTAAAGGACTATGGGTTACGCTTTGTAGACCCAAAGGAACTAAAAAGAGCAAGTGTGGGACTAATATGCAGCCCACAGTTTACTGAGTGCAGCACCAGTATTCTGAAGTAGGCTTTCCTCAAGAACTCGCGCTGGACCACAACTAACATGGAACAGGACTGGCTGAAATATTTAGTTTAAATCTAAGAATGAGCCAAAAACATGAACGACTACTTAACAAGGAAGTGATATGTAGTGGTTACATTACTGGACGAGCATCTGGAATTAAGAAACATTGAAATAAAGGCAGGAGTTCCTTAGCAGCGGAGTAATTTAGCTTCAAATAATTAAATTCAAACATAAGGCAGAGGGATGATCTTATATAGATGTACAGGATCATGAGGGGAATATATAGGGTGGTACCCTGACGTGGCGCCGACGGACGAGAAGCCGAAGCAAAGAAGTCATAGACAAAGAACCGAATGGAAACGAGGCTGAAATGGCAAAAAACAGAAAGAGTACGAAGACGAAACGCCAACTAACCGAAAGGATGGGACGCCTAAATGCAAACTAACCGAAAGGGCAGGACGCCTAAAAGCCAACTAACTGAAAAGCTGCGTCGTCTAAAAGCAAACGCACCGAATGGCCGCTCTGTCGAAACGCCACCTACCCGAAAGGCGTCGTCGCCTACAAGCCAACAAACCGACTGCCGCTCAACAGAAAAGTCCAATAACGGACATGACGTTGCCAGGGGGCGGGACTAGTCAGCGATTTGTCCAGGCCCCCGTGTCCATCACATCACTGTGGAGGGATGAACATTGTCCCACACCTCCGCTCCACCTGACCCACAGCCCGCGGAGGGTGGCCGTGGGAGAGTGGGGGCTGTCCCGAGGGATGCGCACCTTCGGCCGCTTACAACTTGGTGCTTGGATTCAGATTGCCCAGTCACCTATGACTTGTGTGGGGAAAATGATCCCCATGCTCCCGTCTCCCCCCTTCTCTCCCCCCTCTTCTCTCCCTCCCCACTCTCTCTTTTCTCTCTCTCTCCCTCCCCTCTCTCTCCCTTTTCTCTCTCCCCCTCTCTCCTCCTCTCTCTTCCCTCTCTCCCCTCTCTCTCCCATTCTCTCTTTCTCTCCCCTCTTCTCTCTCTCCCCCTTCTCTCTCCACCTCTCTCCCCTCCTATCTCTCTCTCCTTCTCTCTTTCTCTCCCCTCCTCTCTCTCCCCTCCTCTCTCTCCCTCCTCTCTTTCTCCCCCTCTCTCTCTCTCCCCATCTCTCTCTCCCCCCTCTCTTTCTCCCCCCTCTCTCTCTCCCCCTCTCTCTCTCCCCCTCTCTCCCCCCTCTCTCTCTCTCCCCTCTCTCTCCCCCCTCTCTCTTTCTCTCCCCCCTCTCTCCCCTTCTCTCTTTCTCTCCCCTTTTCTATCTCCCCCTTCTCTCCCCTCTTCTCCCTCTCTCCCCTTCTCTCTTTCTCTCCCCCCTCTCTGCCCCTCTCTCTTCCCCTTCTCCCCCCCTCCTCTCCCCCTCTCTCTTTCTCTCCCCCCCTCTCTCCCCCTTCTCTCTCTTTCCCCCTTCTCTCTCTCTCCCCCCTTCTCTCTCTCTCCCCCCTTCTCTCTCTCTCCCCCTTCTCTCTCTCTCCCCCACTTATGCAGAGCAGCCATGGAAGTTGAGAAAACTGGCAGCGGTCCTTGTGAAAATACAACACCTAGATGCAAGCGGCATGTAAAGAATCTCTTCTAGGGGCGCAATACACGAAGCCGATGAAATGAGACAAC
>CM075977.1:222985806-223387772 GCA_038087875.1 Malacoraja senta | reverse complement strand
GTTCTAAAGTTAACTAACCTTTTAATGTCTTTGTTGTGACTGCTTTTTGTGGAAAAGCATTTCAATAATTTGGTTGCAACATGGAGCTACGCAGTTTATGCTGATCTCTAGATGGGTATTTTTTGTGCATATTGCCAAAGATGTGGGTATTCTATTGCATTTTTCCTAGATGTTTCTTAGCATCAAATAAGGACTTTAAAATGTCATCTTATGAGAGCTCAATCAATTCCACCTGTAGTTCTTTAGGAGCCTTGGAGACATCAACTAGGTGAGGTTGAAATGCTAATTTGAGTGTGATGTCATGATTCTCAAAGTCAGTGAAGCTTTCATTGTATTCTTTAATTAATAAGTCTATAACAGCTGCGTATTCTTCAAATGATTCGCATGAATCCTCCTGCTCATCAATGACCTTCGCTAACTGGGGAAAATGTTAATCCGAAATTTCATTTTGAAGAAGAAGAGTTTTGAAAAAAGATGGCTTTTTTCAAAATGCTTGGATTTCTTGCCACATATCATATGTAGACATAGTTTTACCTTGCAAAGAAACATTCAGGTCATTTTGCTTTGACATGATATCACACAGAAATGCAGTATTTCTGTTGAAATCTTCTTGCAATAATTCACATTGCTGATTCTGTTCTTCATGAAATTTAACTATCTGTTCTCGCAAAGATAAAAATGTTGTTAACATCTGTCCCTGCGATAGCCAATTCACTTTACAATAATACAGCAAATCCACACTGAATGCCTCATCGTCCAACTTTAGCATATTACAAAACTGACGATGCCATGTTGCATTTATACGAATATAGTTAACAATACTAATAACTTGTTGCAAAGTGTCACTTAAAATAGTAAATTTAGCACCGAGAATTTGCTGATGTAAGATACAATGTAAAGAAATGAGAGCATCTGGATCTGATAATACCTTTTTTATCTGTGCAATAAACCCTTCACGTTTTCCTGTCATGGAAGGTGCACCGTCTGTACATACACTCACTAGTCGGGGAGGATTATTTCGTTGAATCTTCTTTTACTCTTTGGTATTTTAAATACGTTCATTTTAAGATTAAAATTAAAATAATAAAAGACGAACAAAAACATATTAATAAAAATAAAAGGATTTGTTCTACAAAATTTGGATTCATTCAAAAGGCTGCACTTAATGGCCTAGAAGGCCGCAGGTTCCCCACCCCTGTTCTAGACCCTCCAACAGGATTGATTCTTAGCTGAGTGCAGCGTAATTTAAAAAATGACAAAAAATAGATATATAACCATTTTACTAAAATGAATAAATGTCATAAAATATATCACAGGAAATCAGATATGGACATGTCTTCTTTCAGTATATATAAAATGTTTCTGAAGAAATCTCTACTTGGATGTTCAGTTTTGCATGGAGAACTTAAACTTTTAATTCTCCGATACAATTATAATGGCAGCTGAACGTCGTCACATCTGTGCTTCAAATCAAATGTTTCTCTTAAAATGGACAATCAAAACTTTTGCTTACAAATACTTGATTTATGATTACAAAATACTATTTTTGGTGTTTTTTTGGTTAAAAATCACTATTGTATCAAAATAGTAAAATTAGCCCCAATAAGAATGGCAATCTCATCTTCGTGATGTTCTTTAGTTTTGATAGATTTGAAGAGGCTTTAATGTTTAGAGAGACACAAGGAACGGCAGATGCCGCAATCTTGAATAAAACACAAAATGCAGAAGGGTCCCGACCTGAAATGTCGCCTATCGCTGTCATCCAGAAATTCTACCTGACCCGCTGAGTTACTCCAGCACTTTGTGTTTTACTGAGGCTTTAATATTTTTCATAAGTAAAACAAAGTTGCTGAAATTCAGCAGGTCCAGTAGTATCTGTGGAGAAAGAAACAAATGAGAATTAAACGAGGGGCCTAAGACAAGAGAAGGTGTGTAACAGGTGGAGAGCTAGAGAGACTGAATTACCCACATGGTGGAAGTGCCAGCCGAGAGAGGGTGGCAAAGACCGATAAACAATAGCAGGAATACCTGGGAGAGGCGAGAGCAGGTGGAACTTATTATAACATGAGGGAGAGAAAAAAAAAAACCTGAATGCTGAATCAAAGACTGGATTGGTTGATTATCTGGAATTATTGAATTTGCTGTAGTCTGGGAGGATGCAACGTTTTTCTCTGGTAGATGAGGTGCTGCTCCTCATGTTGTGCTTCATGTCAGTGTGTCAGTAGGACAGAGATAACTGTAACCTCAGGATCACCATTGTAGACTGAACAAAGGTGTTCTGCAAAGAGGTCTCCCACTCTACATTTACTTTCCCTGCTACAGAATTGATCGCATTGAATACAGTGCATTACATTGAAAGAAGAACAAGTAAATAATTACTTCACTTGAATAGAGTGTTTTGGGCCCTTGTTCTAGAAGGGAGACAAAATGATAGTAGTTGCATCCTTGAGAAGGTGCCGTGAGAAGGTAAGTGGGTATAAGAGGAGATAGAAGAGTGAAGAGTCCCTGCAGAATGGTCAAAGGAAGGAGGTAGAATTTCTATTTGTCTGCTGATTTATATAAGATGTTGCGTCTATTATTATACTGCTTATCAGTTATCCATTCTAATGCTTGAAATGTGTAAACACTATTACTTTTTCGATTTCTTAGCTGTAAAAATAAGCAGGGAAAAAAACAGACTCTTAATGTGACTGGTTCTGATTCAAATAAGTTGTGAAGCCAAAGGCAGGAAAGCAGACAGCTTTAGAGGTTCAATGCTGCTTTTTCATCACTAGATGTCTGTGTTGCACTTTCTAAATATTCACTGTATTGAAAAATATTTATCAAGAACATTGGAATCAATAATTCCAATAAAACTAGGTTTTTGAGCTGTTCTGTGTAAATAATTATTTTAGTGGCTACTAATTTAATATTTGTTCCTTCTAAGACATCTGGATTATGATGGTCAGTTCCACAGCAATAAAGGACATTACTTTGGTAAGGAGATGAGGAGGAATTTATTTCGTCAGAGGGTGGTGAATCTGTGGAATTCTTTGCCACAGAAGGCTGTGGAGGCCAAGTCTATGGATATTTTTAAGGCAGAGATGCAGTAGATGGATTGTTGATTAGTACGAGTTTCAGGGATTATGGGGAGAAGACAGGAGAATGAGGTTGGGAGGGAGAGATAGATCTGCCATGATTGAATGGCGGAGTAGAATTGGTGGGCCAAATGGCCTAATTCTGCTCTATTACCCATCTTACTGCAGCTTAAACGTTGAACCTTCGGCAAAAGATTGAGCCTGCACATTGTGCAAAATTGGTTTCAATGCCTCACCTCATATCTCACTTCTACAAGAGGGTTATCCATTGGACACATCAGTTTCAGAATGTCTACCTTCCTGACTGTGTCCCTTGGGCAAGTCTTGGAAAGAGATACAGAAGTACCACTGGATGGAAATTGCATCAAATAAAGCCAAATTTCTGTGTTGTACACAGTGTTTCTGATAATCATGCATCATTTGCACTAATGCATGCAGACTTTGGATATGCACAGTGACACCCAATGACATATAATGTCTGTATGGAATTTATTTTCATTGGTGTTGAATGGTCCACAAATTGCCTTGAACATTTGCTAGGTAAGTGCTGGAAACTCATACCAGCAGGTTTCTATCGGTATGCTCACCCCCATTTACAAACCAATATTAACCATCAAGTATTACCTCTGGTGCCAATCAGAGACCCCTACTTATTCCCCTTCCTACCACCAATCCCCAGCAACTAAGGTTGCTCCCATCCCTCAGCTGCTCAGTCTACAACCAAGGTTCCTCTCCTCACTATCGTAGCCAGTGTGGCCCAGCCGCGCCTGAAATCCCATGTGTGCCCTTAGTTTGCCCCGATGCAGCTTTTAAAGAGCCTTTACAGTTGCTAATGAAGCACTAATCAACTGGCTGGATCTCCTCCAACCAGCTACACAGAAATAGGAAGAATATGCGCTACACTCACCTTTCATGACAACATCCAAATTATATTCAGAATAGCTCAAGAGATTTATGAGCTGGACTAATATTAACCCCGTCTCCCTATCTTAATTTTGACATCTTTAAGATGGATCTCCATGAAAATTCTACTAATTTCAGTTTTGAAGTTTCCACTATTTATCCATTTAATAATTTTTCAGTATCCAGGTTTCAGTGGCAGGTCAGGATTTACAAAACGTCTTTAATTGCTCTTGAGTAAGTGGTAGAGGAGTAGCTCAATGAAGTATGAATGATCTTTCTAGCACCACCACAATCTATCTAGTTTGGCTTCATAACAGTCTATTGGGCGCTACTCAACTTCTGGTACCAATAAGTCAAGCCTTTGTGGTGCATACTGTATATCACTACTTCAAAATTGAGCTGGTGTTTCTCAAATGGCATATCCCTTCCCCCTCGGCCCCAATTTTAATGTTTTTCAATCTGCTGAAGAACTGTAGAAAATAGTAGCAGCTGTACTGAGTGAGAAAATGGGGCAGCAATAGTTCATGGCTTCTTTTTATCCAATGTAACAGATTCCCTTAGATAGTGCCAGTTATTCAGAGCCCATGGCTTCCTTATTGAGATAATCCAACATAAACTGTTATGATGCACTTAGGTGTGTTGATATAAAGCACTTTTACTTTGCACCAGGACTGACTCGTACTGTAAGTGCAGCCTGAATCCAAAATCAGAATCAGGGTTCAAAGTATGAGTGCGGCTCCACAGAGTATTATTTTGATCCACTTCACTTCACAGTCATTCTGGGTTGCACAAAGTTATTGCTTTGCTTCAAAACCGAACTTGCAGAGTAAATGCTTCTGGTGTCTGATTGTCTGATGGAAACCTTAATCCAAATAGAAATATATAACTGCTGGTGCACACAGAGAAATAAACCTCTGGTTATGCGATTTTGGATAGTCCAGTTACAAGATGATTCCATTTCATGCTGTACCCCTTTTTGGGTTTACATATTCTTACGAATATAATATGCCGTCAAAATATTAAAGTGAAATTATGTAAATGTCTACAAATGTTCGTAACATGATGTGCATTCCTGTACAGACTTTCATCTGAAAGATTTGATAGATTAGAGACACTGAATTCTGGCTTTTGATTAAACAGACTTAAATTTGATTTCAGTTCAAATCTATGGTTCAGTTCTGGTTCTGTGGGATCTTGAAGAAAGAGTCCTTCAAATAATCTTTACTCCAAATCAAGTTCACCGGAAAGCTGCCTGTATTAAAGTGTATTAGCTGTGAGAAGAGATTGGACAAACTTGGATTGTTTTCTCTGGAACATTGGAGGTTGAGGGGAAACCTGACAGAAGCATATACAATTATGAGAGGCATTGATAGGTTAGAGAGTCAGAACCATTTTCCCCTGGGTGGAAATATTAAAGACTGGAGGGCATAGCTTTAAGAGAGAGGAAAGTTTAAAACAGATGTGCAATATAGTTTTTTTTTTTAATACAGTGTTGGGTGCCTAGAATTTAAGTGTTTTTTTTTATTTAGGCACATGGAATTGCTGCCAAGAGGGATAAAGATCATGTGCAGGCAGAGGCACTGTTCCTGTACAGTGAATGCTGTTCTATGTTCTTAAATCTAGAAACAATGACATCAGCTGAGACATGATACAATTTCACCCATCAAAGCTCTTTCTGATATCATCCTGGAATCATTGTATTTGGAATCATTAAGCCTATGATGCAAATTGTAAACACATTCTCTGTTAGTCTTCCATTCCCTGCAATATCAAATCAGATTATAACTTTTACACAATCTCTGTGATCTGACATTTCGGCGCTCTCTTCTTCCCACCCAAGTCCATCCTGGCTTTTGAGGACTACTTTTCTGGAATGAGAAGAAAGAAAGATACGAGTACAGTAAGGAATAAAATGAAGAGTTGAGTGGTATATGGATTTATAACACGCATAAAGTATATCAAGCATATATTCCTGTATATAAATCATATATTCCAACAATGTTCCTGAGCTATTCAAATTCAGACAATCTGAGGGCACAAATAATTGCTGAAAAGCTATATATTTCTAAATGATTCAAGGTTCATATTGCATAATAAATAAAAGTAATATTATGGAAGCATTTACATGCAAATTTTATTTTTGTGCAGAACAATTTTGGGTTTGCCAAAATTTTGTGTTGCCTAAATTAGCTGTTAAAACCTAAATTGAATCCCAAGTGAAATTAATAAATCCACCTGGCATATATTTGGATCATAATATTAAAATTCCCCTTACTGGGGGACCTCTCAGTTCTGAACCATTTTGCTCGTAGTTAATAAATTTCACAAGCAGGTTAATAACATCAAAATGCTGGCAAGGCCCGAATAGGACCGTTCTTTTCATGTTTTGTGCTTTAAAAAAAAAAAAGTCAATACTAACAGAATCCTCAGATGACAGTATTACACAGTTCAACAATGACCTGCATGCAACTAACATACCATAATTTGAAGTTGGCATAGGATTTTGGGTGATTATTCTTGAATTTACAAACTATAACAGCCTTCAGAAAAATCCATTGAAAACCACTTCTAGCACTTTGGAAATTTAATAGTGATGTTGTCTCAAAATGATTAGCTATTTGTAGTTATTCTAAATCTTTGGCTTATGCCTATTACTCTCTCAATGCTCAGTACTAGTGCATCAATAGTCCCCTAGTGCTACTGAAATGTAAATATCAATGAAAGATAAAGTTTAGCTTTTAGATACATGCAGTGAGCTAATATGAAGATTTAACACATCATTGGTAACTGAATGAAAACAGACCTTCAATGTTTGTTTCTGGCAATTCAAAGTCAGCATTGTAAATGTAATTGAAAATTGAGTTGGACATTGTAAATTTTATTAGGCTTATAATGGCTGCTGTTAGGTTGCTTTGCAACCAAGTATATTCAACACCAAACTTGGTTTGGCTTGAACTTTTTTCTGAATGAAGGTAGCTTTTTAAAAGGGCATTATCTTATGGAAACAAAATCTTCTGTGAAATTGCTATTATCCCAGAACAATCTTGCCATTACTGCAGAGGCCAAGCAGTATAATTTAAGATTTAGCTTCAATCAAAAATATGCATTGGATTTTGAACAAAACCCCTGGGACTCTGCAAGTACCACTTGAGTTTATTGCTTTGAATAACATTTGCTTGATAAAATAGTGTGACTAGGCGGACAAGGCCAGCACAGTGGCACAGTGGTAGAGTTGCTGCCTTTCAACACCAGAGATCCGGGTTCGATTCTGTCTATGGGGGCTGCCTGTACTGAATTTGTACGCTCTCCCTGTGACTGTGTGGGTTTTCTCCGGGGGCTCCAGTTTCCTCCCACATTCCAAAGAGGTGCAGGTTTGCTTGTTAATTGGCTTCTGTAAATTGTGTAGGTTGATCATTGGTCAGTGTGGACTTGGTGGGCCGAAGGGCCCGTTTCCACACTATGTCGCTAAACTAAAAAACGAAACTCAACTAAGTTGCAAGGCCTATGACGGGCCTTCTGATTTTCAGTTTGTGTGAGCACATGATTGTATGTGAGGCTCACTGGCTAAATCTTGAACTTGGCAACATTTAAACCAGTGATCAGCAAGCAGCATAAACCCATTTAATAGAAATTGACATAAGACAGTAGCAAGATTAGACTTTTAAGCTTTCATACAAGATTCAGTAAATAATACTGTGGAAGAAATTGTATTTTGCTTAAGCTAAAGGGCTTCAACATTGGTTAAAGATTATGTACCTGTCCTGCTTTCTATTTGCAATAAAATTACAGCTGCACTATTCAGGGTCACAGTAGGAAATAAATTGAATTTACCATTTACGAGTCCCACACCATTAACAACTAGGGGTCACATTAACTGAAAACTCAAGTGGGCAAACCACATGAACACTGTAACTACAAAGGTATATCAGAGGTTGGGTATCATGCAACGAGTCACTTGATACAAGGCACTGCAAAGCTTAACCACCATCAACAAGACAATTTAGGAGTGCAATGAAATAGTCTGCACTTTCCAGATGAAAACAGCATCAACAACACTCATGAATCTCAATGTCATTAAAAACATAGAAGCCCACTTGATTTGTATACACTGCACTGTTGTTACACATGAAGAGAGAGAGAGAGAGAGCGCGAGAGCGCGAGCGAGAGAGAGAGAGAGAGAGATAGCTTCAATATGGCAGTGAATATCAGGGAGCTTCAATATGGCAGTGAATGCATTAAAAGAGAAAGCTCGAAGAGCTCTGTATGCAATAAAAGAAGATTCTACAACATCCAAATTCCAATTAAAATCTGGCTTAAAATATTTTACAGTGTAATCCAGCCTATTGCGCTCTATGGTAGTGAAGTATGGTTCACCATAGTTATAGCAAATGTGAAAAACATACAACAGAGGCCCTGCATGTGGAATTTTGTCGGAACATTCTCCGTATCCAAAGGAAAACACCAACAAATGCATGTAGGGCGGAATTAGGCAGATACCCACTGATAATAAATATCCAGAAAAGAGCACTAAATTTTGGGGATCACCTTAAATCTAGCCCCCCAGATACCCTCCAGTTTAAAGCCCTTCAAACACAAGAGGGGAGCCCAGAAAAGAGTTCCCTGTGTCAGTTGGTACTGAGACTAACTACCCCTATTCAGTTAAACCCTATCCAGTTAAACCCTGACCAGCCTCAGATCAATACTGATCCCCAATCACCAGTTAGAGTGAACCAAATTATCAAACAATGTAAAGAAACATATTTGGAACATTGGGATAAAGAAACCAAAAGCCAAAGCAGATTAGAATGTTACCGTGCCCTAAAAAGAGATTATAAATTGGCAGACTATCTCTCAACTGTTAGAGACATAAAGCAGAGACAGACCCTCACCAAATACAGGTTAAGTGACCACTATTTGGCAGTTGAAAAAGGAAGATAGAAGAGATTCTGGCAACCAAGAGAAAATAGAATATGCGGCCACTGTTTGACAGATGAGGTTGAAACAGAGGTGCACTTCCTCCTAAAATGCAAAAAAATTGACAAAACAAGGAAAACATACTTTGACAAACTCAGTCTGGCAACCCCTGATTTTAAAGAACTAGATGATATCAAAACTAAGAATAACCCTTGGTGAAAGAAATACGGCACATCTTGGTGCACAATACGTAACAGCAAGCCATAACCTGAGGGACGGTGAATGACCAACATGCACATATGCACGCATACACCAATTGACATTAACTGACACTAAGAAATGAATATTGAACTGCTAAACTTGCTATTCTGTTGTACTGCTTACAGCTGCAAGAACGTGTAGCAATCAATAAAGGGCAACAGGTCTATTGCGAGTTTATGTACAGGGACATATCTATCCATGTACTGTATACATGTATTTATATTTATGTATTTTAAAAATGTATGTTATGTTTTATACTTTGGCAATATAACGATGTATTTTATCATGCCAATAAAGATTTAAAAATTGAAATTGAAGAGAGAGAGAGAGAGAGAGAGAGAGAGAGAGAGAGAGAGAGAGAGAGAGAGAGAGAGAGAGAGAGAGAGAGAGAGACATATACATACAAATACAAATATATATACATACATATATATATATATATATATATATATATATATATGTGTATATATATGTGTACATGTATGTGTATATGTATATATATATATATATATATATACACCCACATATATATATCTATATTACTAAAAGTCTGATCTTGACCGCTTTTGGCCCGCTGTGCTGCGATTTCCGAGAGAACGCCGCCACCTACGGCCGTCATTTTTGGCCACCTCGCTCAGAGCCCCCCTCCGCCTTCCGGGACCAGAGGATTTTTCCCATCGATGAAAAATCAGAGAGATATTAATGTTTAAAAAAAGAATTGCCATTCTCTCTGCTGCCCCTGCTGGAGGGAGGGGGGGGACTATAAAACCAGGAAGTGGTGTGCCTCACTCAGTCTCTGCAAGATGGAGGAAGCCAGAGGATCACGTCTCTCTGAGCTCTGAATAACACTGAACACATGTCTACTCAACTGTGAGTGCCCTTAATGTGGTTTGAAAATGAAAATATGGTTGGTTTGAAGTAAAAAGGCACTGCCTGCAAATGGTTGTTTGGGGGGTTTGGTTTGAAGTGAAAAGGCACTGCCTGCAAATGGTTGTTTGGGGGGTTTGGGTTGAAGTGAAAAGGCACTGCCTGCAAATGGTTGTTTGGGGGGTTTGGGTTGAAGTGAAAAGGCACTGCCTGCAAATGGTTGTTTAGTGGGGTTGGGTTGAAGTCAAAAGGCACTGCCTGCAAATGGTTGTTTGGGGGGTTGTGTTGAAGTGAAAAGGCACTGCCTGCAAATGGTTGTTTGGGGGAGTTGGGTTGAAGTGAAAAGGCACTGCCTGCAAATGGTTGTTTGGGGGAGTTGGGTTGAAGTGAAAAGGCACTGCCTGCAAATGGTTGTTTGGGGGGGTTGGGTTGAAGTGAAAAGGCACTGCCTGCAAATGGTTGTTTGGGGGGTTTGGTTTAAAGTGAAAAGGCACTGCCTGCAAATGGTTGTTTGGGGGGGTTTGGGTTGAAGTGAAAAGGCACTGCCTGCAAATGGTTGTTTGTGGGGGGGGTTGGGTTGAAGTGAAAAGGCACTGCCTGCAAATGGTTGTTTGGGGTGGGTTGGGTTGAAGTGAAAAGGCACTGCCTGCAAATGGTTGTTTGGGGGGTTGGGTTGAAGTGAAAAGGCACTGCCTGCAAATGGTTGTTTGGGGGGGTTGGGTTGAAGTGAAAAGGCACTGCCTGCAAATGGTTGTTTGGGGGGGTTGGGTTTGAAGTGAAAAGGCACTGCCTGCAAATGGTTGTTTGGGGGGGTTGGGTTGAAGTGAAAAGGCACTGCCTGAAAATGGTTGTTTTGGGGGGGGTTGGGTTGAAGTGAAAAGGCACTGCATGCAAATGGTTGTTTGGGGGGCGGGGTTGGGTTGAAGTGAAAAGGCACTGCCTGCAAATGGTTGTTTGGGGGAGTTGGGTTGAAGTGAAAAGACACTGCCTGCAAATGGTTGTTTGGGGGAGGTTGGGTTGAAGTGAAAAGGCACTGCCTGCAAGTGGTTGTTTGGGGGGGGGGTTGGGTTGAAGTGAAAAGGCACTGCCTGCAAATGGTTGTTTCTCTAAACTTGACAACTTCCTGTTTGCACTATATTGGTTTTAGATAAAATGCTACCACTTACGGCTGTGATTTTTGGCCATCTTACTCAGTTCCCCTCTGCACATCAGGTGCAGAGGATTCTTCCCATCAATGAAAAACAAACATGTTATCAGTGTTTAAAAAATGTTGAGAATCTCTCTCCTGTCAATCACGCCATGAAGACCACACCTTTTCCGGTGGGAGGGGGAGGGGTTATAAAACCCAGAAGTGTGGGTGTGGCTCAGTCTCTGCATGATGGGGGAGGGAGAGGTCACGACTCTGTCTGAGCTGTGAATCAACTGAACACACTGAATGTCTACTGAACTGTGAGTGTGGTGTTTTGTGTGGTTTTATGTTAGTTTTTATGGTGGATTCACCCTGCTTGAAATAGTATGACACTGCATATGAATTTGGTGGCCATGTACCCTCCCTGAAATGGTATAAAACTGCACTTGAATTTGGTGGCCTTGCACCTTGCTTCAAGTGGTTGGAAACTGAACTTGAATTCGGTGGCCTTGCACCCTGCTCGAAGAGGTAAGAAACTGCACTTGAATTTGGTGGCCTTGCACCCGGCTTGAAGTGGTATGAAACTGCACTTGAATTTGGTGGCCTTGCACCCTGCTTGAATTGGTAGGAAAATGGATTTGAATTTGGTGGCCTTGCCCCCAATTCCCCCCCCACCCTGTTTTGTTCAGTAATTTGAGTTTACACTTCTACCATAATAAAGCAACCGACAAAGGGGACATTTAAAAATACTGTTTTTAACATTATTATTTTAAGTTCCAGAATCAACCAATTTACCCCCAGGGGTAAATTTAACCCTTGACCTAGAGGAACAGAGACTCCAGGCACATGGGAACAACTGCAGATAACGTCATTATCACTGAGCTAATTCCCAGAATTGCCTTCTCAACAGCACTGTGGGAATACCTTCATCAGAGGAACTGCAGTGCTTCAAAAGCAGGCAAGTATATTTTGGTATACCTCTAGTTCAATGCTAGGAAGGCAAATTCAATGTTAACATTTATATCGACTGGAATGCTGAGGCTCAAGAAAGGCACTGGTCAGACTGCATTTGGAGTACTGTAAGCAAATTTGGACCCCATATCTGAGGAATGATGTGCTGACTCTGGAGAGGGTCCTTAGGAGGTTTACAAGAATAATTCCAGGAATGAATGGGTTAGCAAATGAATGTTTGACAGCACTGGGCTGTTACTCGCTGGAGTTTAGAAGGTTGAAGGGGGACCTCATTGAAACTTACAGAATAATGAAAGGCATAGATAGAGTGGATGTGGAAAGGATGTTTCCACTGGTGGGAGAGTCTGGGACCAGAGGTCATAATCTCAGAATTAAAGGGTGTTCTTTTAGAAAGGAGGCGAGGAGGAACTTCTTTAGTCAGGGGGTAGTTATTTGTGGTACATTGCTACATAAGGCTGTGGAGGCCAAGTCAGTGGATATTTTTAAGGCAGAGATATACTTATTCTTGATTCGAATGGGTGTCAAGGGTTATGGGGAGACGGCAGGAAAATGGGATTAGGAGGCAGAGATCAGCCATGATTGAATGTCGGAGTGGAGTCGATGGGCCGAATGGCCTAATTCTACTCCTGTAACTTGTGAGCTTGTGAATTTGTGAACCGTTGCATATCCAACCGCAATTGACACCAAAGCAGCCCTTCTCCTCAAGAAAAACATCAAGATTGGCTCAGCAATAAATCTAATGGAATTCTCTCACACCATCTAGGGATGAAGGAAATGAGGCTTGGCCAACAAAACATAAGTTCATAAGTTCATTTATTGTCACATACACCAATTGGTGTAGTGAAATTCACTGGCCAGGTCAGTCATACAATTTTAAAAAGCAACACTCAAAAAAACACATTTTAACATAAACATCCATCACAGTGACTCCCACACATTCCTCACTGTGATGGAAGGCGAAAATAAAGTTCCAAGTCCTTCCCTTATTGTTCTTCCTTGGTCGTGGGCCTCAAGCCCCCCGTTGACGGGACGGTCTTGAGTCCCGTAGCCGGCAGCGTTCGGGCCCTTTCCGCGTCGACGCTTTCAGCTCCCGCATCGGGGGGTTGTCAGCACCCCCGTGCCGGGCGATCAAACCTCGCGTCGGGGCTGGACGAACCTTCTGCGGCGTTAGAGCTCCCGACTAGCCTCTCCCGAGACTGTGAGCCCTGGATGGTAAGTCCGCAGGCCGCGGTGGGAGCGATCCCAGGCAAGGGATCCGCTCCGATGGCAAGTCCGCGCCCCGCAGTGGGGCTCACGACAGTCCGAGGCGGCTCCCAGCTCCAGCGATGGTAGGCCGCAGAGCCTGAAAATTGATCACATCTCCGGGAAGGTAAGAACCTGAAAAAATAGTCTCCCCCGCCCCCCCCCCCCCATATAAAGCAAATAGAAGAACATTAAAACAAACTTTAAACAAATGATAAAAATAACAAAAAGGATGTAAAAACGAACAGACTGCCGGCAGGGCTGCCATCTCCCTCCTCTGGTGCCCCCTAGCTTCAACAGCATCAAGACCTCAGGTACTCAGTATCCACATTCCTTCTACAGGCCCCACAAAGGGAAAAACTACCCCCACGCCTTCACTTAGTCTTCCTTAGATGGCAAAGGAAGTTTGGCATGTCTCCAATGACTCTTACTAATTTTACAAATGCGTTTTGGCAACTATTCCCATGCATAGGTGCATCATAGTTTGGTTTGTCAACAGTTCTGCCCAAGACCGTAAAGGCTCTGTCTCACGGTGTTGCGGTCATCGGCGGTGAAGCGCGGCGTCGCCGGTAGAGGGGACCGCACGGCAACGGCGAGAGCACCGAGCCTATGCCACGGGAGCGCCGCACGGATGCTGCGCGGGGGCCGAGTGATTTAAGTACGGCTGGTCCCACGAGCTTGCGGTAAGTTAAAAAAAAGGGCGGGCTGACTGCGATGACGTCATTTCGGATCTGCGGGGCTGTGGCGGCGCAGTGCTGATCGCGGCACTGTGGTGGCGGCCGTGCTGATCGCGGCGCTGTGGCGGCGGCCGTGCCGCACACGTGCCTCACAGGCGGAGGCTGTGGCGGTGAAGGTTCTACTCACGGCGCTCATGCCACACTGGTGGCGGCTGTGGCGGCGGCTGTGGCACACTCGTGCATCACTGGCAGCGGCTGTGCGGTAGAAAAATATTTTTGAACAGTGTTGGTTTTATTTTAGCACCGTGCGGTGTTGGGAACAACGCCGCACGGCCCCGGAATTGTGCGTTTGACCGAGCCCACAGGAGCGGTAGATAGTTCCTGTTTCGCCGCCAATGACCGCAGACTCGTGCGACAGGCCTTTAAGTTATTGGTTTAGGGTAAGTATATGTCAGTTGGTTTCTTCGCTGATTGGATTTGAAGAAATGTACAGAAAGACCTGACTACCTTAAGTTAATATTCCGCTTGGGTAACTAGCAACCCAAAGGTATGATCACTGAATTTTCCTTTTCCAAGTAATACCCCCTTACACCTCTCCCTTTCTGGTGTCTCCCCAATGCACTCACATTTCTCGCACAATCACACACTCCCCGCCCCTTCCCCACCCACCCTGCTCCTTTCCCCTCCTTTTAACATTCATCTTCCATCCCCAAGTTCCTTCATTTTCCTTTTATTCCCCTGTTTTCTCTTTCCTATGTCCCTTCCACCTATATCCCTCCCTCTGGCTTTATTTGACTCATCTCCTCTCCTTATCTGACACCCTTTGGCTACTTTTCACCTCTAGCCTTTGTCACATTCCACCCATTTGCCATCAACCTCCCCCCCTCCTCATCTGTTTCCACCTATCATTTGCTAGACTTTGCTCCTTCCCCACTTCTCTTTTCTAGCTTTCCCCCCTACTATAATGTCAGAAGAAAGGTCCTGTCCCCAAATTACCTGTCCATTTCCACCTCATTTGTTGACTGATCCCCTAGATTACTCCAGCACATGTGTTTTACCCTAATTTAATGTCTGTAAGGCAAAACACATCTTGTCACTATCTCCAATTTGGTTTTAGTTTGGATTAGTTTAGTTTAGTTTCTTGAGACAGCACGGAAACAGGCCCTTCGGCCCACCAAGTCTGTGCCCACCAGCAATTCACGCACACTAACATTATTCTACACACACTAGGGACTATTTACGACTCTACCAAGCCAATTAACCTACAAACCTGTTTGTCTTTGGAGTGTGGGAGAACACCAGAGATTCCGTAGAAAACCCATGCAGATCATGGGGAGAATGTACAAACTCTCTGCAGACAGTCGAACTCTGATCTCTGGCGCTGTAAGGCAGCAACTCTACTGCTGTGCCACTGTGCCACCCAAATTTAATGAATAAATAATGGCACTTTTAATGTTTACGCATCAAATCCTAAAGGACCAATAAAAAACTAGAGATCCAGTTTTATAGGCAAGAGCGTGACTTTTTAAAATCGCCATTGCTGTGCAGTAACAGGCCTCGTTATTGCAATTCAACGCATTCAGTTCTTAAGCAGGAGTTTGAAGTCATGAAAACCTCATTCTCTAACATCTACCTCCTTGAATCACTATTCTGATCTCTCAACTTTATGTTTTTTAAAATCTTTTGCCCCGTTTACAAACCCTGTACCCCAGCCCTTGGCTCCTTAGTTTCGAACATCTCAGTATTACATTTGTCCACTTCAAACTGTATCTTCACTGCATCATCATTGGCCATCAATTTCAATCCTTGTGATACAATGTAACTTTATCTGGCGCTAGCTCATCCACTGCTGAAGCCTTCATCCAATGCCTTGTTATCTCTAGACACGAGTATTCCAATGCTCTCCAAGCCAGCCTCACCATCCAATTCTCCCCAAAACAGATCCAAAATTCTGCTGTCCATCTCTTAATTTGCACCAATAACTTTTCATTTATGATTCCTTGGGCAACCCTTAAGCAATGCTTCAATTGTAAAATCCTTACCTTTGTCCTAAAATCATTCCTTGGTTTTGTTCCTTCATCACCATTCTGCAGCCCACCCAACCTCACACCACTCTTCCTCTAATTATGGTATATTTTTCCTTGCCGACATTAATCATACTATCTATCATGAATGGCCAGAGTTTCTGCTGCCAAAATTTGATCATCTGAATTTTTGTTTACAAAACCTCTGCAAAATAGTTCTAAGTAAGTTCTTGGGGATGGGAACTGAGGGTAGTGGTGAATGGTGAACCTGGGTCTCTGGTGCTGCAAGCGCTGTAAGGCAGCAACTCTACCGCTGCCCCACTGTGCCACCTTATTCATTTACATTCAAGAAAACCTGTACTTCCAGATTTTCTAACTGTAATTTTTCTTCTCTTTCCAAGATCTTACCTCAGAAAATGTGAAGACGGGGGCCAAGCAACTAATAGAGATCCAGGAGTATAGGGATGTCCAACACTTGGTTGTGCAGACTGGACTTCCAACATTTCTTGGCATTTTGATGGGTTCTTGCACAGCTCTATTGCTTCTGATGAAGGAAATTATTCCAGTAGTCCCACAGTTTAGACTGTAGACTTCCTAGAATCTGGTTTGCCATAAAGTTTGAATTGTAAGATTTTGGAAAATATAACACCCAGTTTAATCCTCAGTAACTTTCCTCATAAATATTTTCATCTGCTTGGTCATGGCCAATTTCCGCATTTTAAAATAATTAAATGGAGTGTCAATGAACTAAATCATCACAATCCAACTACAATCATCTCAACAGTGTAAAAAGTTGCCGATTTAGGCTGAAAATTTACTGACACTTTTACACTGCCTTTTTGCCTGACTGCAAAATTACCAAGACTTTCCAGCTAAAGCAATGAGGATACAAAGCTTCTGCTATTGTTTAGTTTAAAGACACCTAATATCCTCTTCACGACTTCCACTTCTACCTAAAAGATGATTAAATGATTAAATTATTTCCATTGTCACCTTAAAAATGTCTGTTATTTTCACATAATCGTTCTTTCAAAATGAAAATGGAGTTCAAATTCAAATCAAGAGTGGGCAAAATGTTTCACTTTCACTGTTTCACTATCTCGAATTCTGGCAGGGAAAGTAAAGAGAAAGGGAGAGAGAGGATTAAAGATGTTTAAAGCCCACAAACTCGAGGCACAATGAGTGAGATTACCCAAGAGGGGATTTTACCAGCCGTAAACGGTTTCTATGTTGCACAACTCCATGACTCCCAATTATTCCATTTGAGCTTATAGTTCCGACAACATTATCATCAACAAGATGTTGCAGAAGCTGTTGTTTCCAATCTCAAACTCACCTAATCTACAATATAATTTACTGACCCAGGACACAAGACCTTGATCAATAACAAGCCTGGTCACCTATGGTCTTAAATTTTCATGAGACAGCCTGAATGCAAGCTTGTACAGGGAAGATGTGGTGCACTAGTCAAGAGGCAGAGAAGACTGGGATTTGGCAGGTGAATGATGTTTTGTTCTGCAGGGAAAATGACTTTATTAAATTTGACTTGTCACTGGTGGATCATCGACATAAGTCACTTCAATCTGACATGTAACAAGCTTCCCAAAGGTACCTGGAGCAACTGAAGGGTACTCAAGAAGTTGAACAGAGAAAAGAAAAAAAGGACTTGCATTAACATAGTTATTTTCCTGAAATGAGCAGATCTCAAAGTGTTTTACTCAATGGAGTGATTTTGAGTGCTGTTACAATTATAGTGTTACACTGTGCAGTTAATTTGCACACAACAAGTTGTTTCTACAAGTCTCAATGTCAAGTAATTTGGAGGGTCAATGGTGATAATGAGTAATTGATTTTATCTTTCTCAGAGCTGTGTGGAATCACAGGGACAATGTAGAAGGGGGTTGCAGAAGGGGAGAGAGGGAGGGAGGGAGGGAGAGATGAGTAGCATTTCATAGAATGGAGCAGGGTTATTTTTGCACGCCATATTCTGAACAATTTTTACTATGGAACAAGGTCAGGACCTGAACAACTTGAGGGATGCGGATGGAGATGTTCATGCCACTGGGGTCCAGACCCAAGAGATATTGAGCCTGTACACAGCACAGCAGCTTTGAAGTGCTGGGTTGTCAGAGCATGACTTGAGAGCTAAGTCTCACACTGAGACTCACCTTGTCTTCCTTCCTCACACTGAGAGCAGACAAGATGTGCACAATGTTAATTTAAAAACCAAACAAGATGTATTACAATCTCTAATAGCTAACTGCAGTTGCTAAATTAATAACATCCTGCAATTTCAAAATATAGTTCAATATGCTTCTGTTTCCATTTGTTAAACCAAATGTTGATATTTTATTCATAATAATATATTAAAGCCTGTAACATTTTTTAATCAATGAGTGGTTAGATTTATTCAACAATGTATACATGGTAAAGTACAAAATGTTCAACATTATTCAACATGAAGGAATTGCAAAGATGAAACAATTATTCAAAAAGTGCAAATGAGAAACCGTTAACCTTGTAAAATTCAACTTTAGTTAAGTGCAAATGAATGAGAGCAACTGTCCAATAATAACACAATAAACAAAAAAGCAATGATGGTGAATAATGCAGAAAAAAACCTCTGGCTCCCTCTTGAATTACATACAGGAGAAAGTGGAAGGAGTAAAGACAGGAATTAAATTCCCACGGCTGGCCAAGTCACCCTTCATGACCTCATGTGCCGTTTGCTGTCTGCATTTATAACCATATATTCGTGGAACATATGCTCCTTGCAGTGTGCTATGCTGGAGATCCTGGGTTATTTCCTACAGATTGCCATTGTGTACCAATGTAAGGCTAGAGTCAGGTGGAAGCAGTAGCTGTGTGGACGTTCAAGCCAAACCATGAGTGTAGAGTTCACCAACTATTGTCAATGGGTATAATAATGATAGCTGCGATGCCCAACTAAATGTCATTGATGTTGTCATTCACCCGACCTCACAGCTATCGCCAGTCTATCTCCTAAGATCTGAACATGAATAGCCTGACCCTTCGTGAGGCTTGGGCTCCACCAGCATGAAGACTTGCTTGATAGCCCAACCTTTGAAGAGCTCCTGGATGTCTGATTTCAGAATAAGTTGGTTCTCCTTGCTTCAACAGACTGTTATTCAGCTGCAATGGACCACTGATAGCCCACGATTGCTTATTGATTTCTGAAGAAATTTGTGTATAAACACAACCACTTCAAACTAAGTGAGGAAGATTTACCATTACATTACCAATGTGCTACAACCACTGACATTTTTAAATAACATGTCTTTTGGCTCGCCAGAAAGCCCAACTCTTTCAGTAGACAGGCTTCTAGATTATGTGGTTCAGAATCCTTTAATGTAATTAGAACTTGAGTGCAGTGTTTAGAACATTGTGGAGGAATTATGTATTGGTACAATCAGGTATTCACTTTGCGGTCAAACAGCCAAATTTAGTTTCAGATTGTTTTTGTGTTCTTCCCGGCTACATGGGAACATAGCGAATCAGCTTTGACCCATGACTGCTCTTCCTCCATCCCTCTGTCTTCACTGTACTTCCCCTTGCAGTTTCTACAGATTGATACAGCATCGGAGATGCCGGATATCATATCACAGTGAAACAGCTGAGCTGCAAGTTAGGCTCATTCTTGGTCACTTTTAGCATGTGCAGGTTCCGAAATATTTGGGTCCCCTCATCCACTAGACAGGCAATCAATCACAATCTAAATGTATAGGAAGGAACTTCAGATGCTGGTTTACACCAAGGATATACACCGGAGTAACTCAGTGGGTCAGGCAGTATCTCTGGAGAAAAGGAATAGGTGACGTTTCAGGTCGAGACCTTTCTTCAGACACAAACTAAATGATAGAATTGCTCCATTATATCTCCAAAATTTTACTGGACCATACAAGGGAGGATTATAAATATATTTAATAATTGCAAATGTTCTTGCCAGTAAACTGCTATATCCCTTGTGGCTTTTAGAGTAATTATTTAATTTTGTTGAGTATTGATGATAAAAGGCACCCATTCAATGTTATGTCTGTTGGGACAACCCTCTAGGCAAAGCAAATTAAGATGTTCTGTAACTCTCTGGGTAATCTTTCTCATCAATGCATCTTAGATTACATGTGCTGTGATAATATTCCCAGCAGCTATATTATGTACCTACATCAAGAAGTGAGCTCCAATTTCTTAAGTAAGCCTTTAAGAATTTATTTTCCAAAACCTAAGCTTATATCCGTGAGTCCACTAAATGCAGTTAAAACTGAAAGAAGGCCAAATATCATATAAAAATCTTCACCACAAATTCCCTTTGCCCATTCTTCAACCTTTGTTCAGATTTGAAATTAAAACCTGATCTGAACTTAGTCTGAGCTTGTGGACATCATTTTGTTTGATATGTGATCTGACCCAAACCTAGCGCATTAAGGTGGTTCATGTTGAGTTGTTAGGCTTAACCCATTCTGGACCACCAACAGTTATAACGTCACTAACATCGTAGACTATGTAACTCAAAGTAATACAAGGTCTAGGAAGAGGCACAACCGCACAGAGGTGTCATGGAGAACAGTTCTCAAACACTAATTTTAATAACTGAAACTTACCTTGATTTTTTTGGTGAAGCATTGGTCTGCTGCATTATTTATGTTTGTAACATTAAAAGTTTCATTTAAAAAATGGGAGCTTACAGCAATTTTCCCACACAGTGTGAGATTTTCCTCTTGGGTACATAATTGTATCTAACGTACATGGAGACACCCAAATAGACATAATGGCAAGTATGACATACATGCACACCTTTTCCCTAATTTAGGTTCATGCTTTCATTGATGCTTGATCCACAAACAGTGCAAGCCATTCAGGGTGAAGCATTTCTTTGCAACACATTTATTCTGATTTAGGTCCCCCAAACACAGCTGTTCCCATCTCCCCCATGGTTTTGACCCTCAACTCACCTCCATCTGATTGCAGCATGATATCTTATAAACTCCATTGTTTGGTTGATCTTTTCCAGATTGCGTCCGATTAACAGTCCTACTCCTTCAATTACAAGCAACAATAATTGACCCTCCACAAACCATTATTAAAAAACATACAAGGTTTTTAATCAGCGCTGAGCTGAACCACATCATTCTGCCCCTCTCAGAACCACACCCTAGATTGAAACACCCTTCAGAATCAGGCCCAAAATAAATCACATTATTGAACATTTTCCATCCTTGCAAAAAGAGGATGGGTATTTCTTGGCCTGGGTCAAGTCTGTGCATCTAACACTCAACAATTGGTCCAAATTGATACAACCAGTGTCATTCACTTCCAGGGCTACCATATTTTCAATGCATTGGTTGGACTGGGTCACATGCCTGCTATTCAGCAGCACCAAAAATTGAAGACAATCAATTCTGTACATTTTATTCTCCTTATTGATCAGAGTTTGGCAAAATCCAACCAGTTTAGCCCTACATCAAAGTGAAGCTGAAAACAAATAGCAGTTTTTCCTTCTACACAGCACATATGATGCAAAATATTGATATTTATGTCAGTCAAACTGTCCATGAATGTACACGAAGAGCTTAGGCCCATTTCAGAATACCTCTGGCTCTAACAACTCTGCTGGATATAATGTCTACATCAAGAGATAGACAGAATTGAGTTAACCAGTGTAAAAAACACTTGTGAACACACTTCTAAATACAAGTTGTCTAAATCTATCGATAAACCTTGATACATTATTAATGAAGCCTGCGGCCTGCCTGTTCCTGCTCAGATGATTTGGGCTTTTAATAGGAACTATTTCTGTGAACTTGCTGCACAAAGCAATGACAGTGTCTGTCTTAAATTGAACAAATGACTACAGTAAGCTCCGGGGAAGCTAGGAGCAAGCAGATACATTCTGAGCACAAGGCAGCAGGAGTCCCGCCTGCTACAGGCAGTCTCTGCTAGCCCACTGAACATGGCTATTAAATAATTTAACCAAACAGTGATCCTCATTCTTTTTGAACATACTACCCTGGTTCCCTGCCTTTACTGCCCATCTAATCATATTTGCAGAACTCAGCATCATTAGGTTGTAATAACACCAAGCATAATGTAAAATATGTAAGTTTACACACCAGAATTACATGGAACACAGGACAGTACAGCAGAGGAATGGACCCTTCAGCCCACAATGTTTGTGCCGTACTTGATGCCTAGCTGAACTGATCTCATCTGCCTGCAAGTGATCCATATCACACCTTTCCTTGAAAATCCATATGCCTATCTAAAATTCTCCTATCGTATCTACCTCCACCTCCACCCCAAGGTGTTCCAGGCCCCCACGACCCTCTGTATAAAAAACTTGCCCCGCACATCTCCATTATATTTTCCTCCTCTCACCTTATAGCTAAGCCTTTTGTGTTGGACATTTTCACCATCAGAAAAATGTTCTGACTGTCTATCCACTCTATGCCTCTCAGAATTTTATAGACTTCTATTAAGTCTTTCCTCAACCTCCGGTGTTCCAGAAAAAACAACCCAAATCCATTCAACCTTTTTCTGGAGCTGAAACCCTCTGATCCAGACAGCATTCTGGTAAACTTCTTCTGCACCCTCTCCAAAGCTTCCACATCTTTCCTGTAATGGAGTAACCAGACTGCATTGAATACTCCAAATGCTGCCTAACCAAAACCCTATAGAGCTGTATCAAGACTTCCTAACTCCTATATTCAAAATCCCTAGAAATTAAGGCAAGCAATCCATATGGTTTATTTATCTATTTATGCTGCCACCTTCAGTGAGCTATGAACTTGGACTCCAAAATCCCTTTGTGTAGATGGTTTATGCATGCAACCAATAATATAGCTACCTCAGTACCACTAACCACGCCTTAGTTATCAAGTATAAGAACTCTATCTCCCGTGTGCTCCTCCCTTGGTTCCAGCATGATGATAGACGGTGCAGTCAGTGCTGGAAAGTGTTTAACCTGTCTTATTATTAAACGTTAAGTAAAGCTACAAGTGAGTCAGACTCAGCCTCTTTACATGGTGTTAGCAAGTTTAAAAGCGCGCCTCCTGTATATCGTGGGTTTTTTTCTTTGAAAGTGTTGCTTTATCGGAGTTTTGTGACTTTTTGGCCATGGCATCCTCGTGCCGCAAACCCTCGCCCCTGGTCTTTGATGCTGACATAGCTGAACGCTGGGCGACTTTTGAAATGGACTTCACTCACTACATCAATATCGTGCATCGCAACGATCCCGATATTGTTAAAGCTTCTCTCCTACTGAACCTTGCGGGTCCAGATGCCATGAGGAGAGCGCGAGCCTTTGCCTATGATCCCGAGGTCCGGGATGCGAACGACCTGATTCAGGTACCTGCGGAGTCTGCGAACGACCCAGTATGTCTATTGCGAAAATTTGCCGAAATTTGCGACTTGCCCTCGAACCGAATTTTAGAGCGAGCAAAGTTTTTCACGAGAAAGCAACAGCCCGACGAACCTGTTGAATGCTTTATTGCGGATCTGCGTTATCTCGCACAGCGATGCCGATTTGAAAACATGACTGACCAGCTAACCAGGGACATTTTAGTGACAGGTATGTGGATCAGAAACTGCGATCCGAGCTACTTAGGAGGTTGGATCTTACCCTGACAGACGCAATGCATGCATGCAGGTTGGCTGAAGTCGTTGACCCGTTGTTCGGACAAAGGGGCACTGATGGTCGATCGGTCAATTTAACTGGTCTCAACAGACCACGTCCCAAATTAGATAACGCTAGACCCGCGCCGCGGGCAGGTTATGGCCCCGGAGGACGGGTGGTTAAAAGGTGCCCTAATTGTAACTATGTACATTCAATGCAATCGCTTATGGTAAATCATGTAATTTCTGCAAGAGATTGAATCACTTCTCGGCGGTTTGCCGTTCTCGTGGGAACCTGCCACCTGTTCCTAGACAAGTATTAAACAACCTAGCACAAGTTGATAGCGATTTTGGTTCGCAGTCCTCTCTCGACACTGCCCATGACTCTGAGGCAATTAGTTCTCAAGGAGATGCTAGTATATTTACACTCCTACACGCACCTGCTCGCCTCCCCGATCCATCGGTCCTCGTTACCGTCAACAACTGTCCGTTCACAGCCAAACTCGACACGGGGGCAAAAGTCAATGTTATGTCAACAAACCTGTTCAGAAAGATTAGACATAATGAACCACTGACTTCAGACCGTTCGACCTTACGTGCCTATGGGGGCGAGGTACTGAAGCCTGTGGGATAGGCAACTTTTAATTGTGTGCTGCAAAAGTTATCGCGGCCCCTCATGTATTATGTTCTGGATTCTGATTGTGTGACTCTGTTGGGCAACCAGGCATGCCAAGACCTGGGACTAGTGTCCTTCGATCGTACTGTCCACGAAATACGGTTGCTAATGGATACGTTATCCGAGTACCCGGACCTGTTTGATAATGAACTGGGCAAACTGCCCCTTGTCTACAAGATTGTCACCGACCCCAAAGTGGTGCCAGTGGTCCGTGCACCACACAGAGTATCCCTCGCTTTAAAGGATAAAGCTGAAGAGCATGGTTACAATGGGGGTGCTGGAAGCAGTGAGCGAGCCCACCGAGTGGGTCTCCACCATGGTTGCTACCCTGAAAAAGGACAAAAACAAGATACGGGTGTGTATCAACCCCAAAGACCTGAACCTCGCGATCAGGCGGCCACACTACCCCATGAGAACCGTAGAGGACGTCGCAGCTCAGGTCGGCCAGGCTACGGTGTTTTCTGTCCTTGATGCAAAAAGCTCTTTCTGGCAAATACCACTCGATAAGCGCTCCTCCGACCTGACAACTTTTTCCACTCCTTATGGCAGGTTTAAGTTTCTACGGATGCCATTCGGTATTAACTCTGCCAGTGAAGTGTTTCAGCGATCCATGGAACAGCTGTTCGCTGGCATGCCTTGTGCCATCATCGTTGATGACATCCTAGTTTATGGGGAGAATGCCACCGAACATGATAAGAACCTCCGCAAAGTCCTGGACCGTGCCCGGCAGATCAACTTAAAACTGAACAAGAATAAATGCTGGTTCCGTGTCTCAGAGGTGCCGTACGTCGGGGACATCTTCACTTCCAAGGGACTGAAACCCGACCCGCAAAAGACTATTGCAATATCCGAAATGCCAGCCCCAACTGACGTGCTTGGTCTACAACGATTCCTGGGCATGGTCAACTACCTCGGGAAGTTTGTACCGAATCTCAGTGAGCTGAGCTCATCCCTGAGACAACTAACTAAGAAAGGCATCGCCTGGTCCTGGTTTCCACAACACCAGCAGGCTTTCGAATGTCTGAAGTCTAAGCTGATCAGCACCCCAACGCTCAAATTCTTCGACCTGCGCCGTCCCATTGTTGTCACCTGTGATGCCTCTCGTTTTGGACTGGGTGCTGCTTGCCTGCAGCTCTACGGTGACGACTCCCTGCTACTGGTCTCGTATGCCTCTCGGACCATGACCGACATGGAGCAACGATATGCTCAGATCGAGAAGGAGCTCCTGGCTGTGGTGTTTGCTTGTTCCAAATTCAAAGACTTTCTCTTTGGCTGTAGATTCACAGTTGATACCGACCACCAGCCACTGGTAACCATTCTTAACAAACCCATACATGTTGCCCCTGCCAGATTACAACGTATGATGCTGCAACTCCAGCGTTTTGATTTTGAAATCACATACAAGAAGGGAACGGAGATGCATGTTGCTGATACACTTTCTCGCGCCCCACGGGCATCCTGTGACCGCCACCCTTACGAGCAGGAAAACCTACTCGTACTTAATGTCAACTTTGTTCCAACCAAGCAGCTACAGAGCCTGATCGAGCACACCGCCGCGGACCCCGCACTGCAGCAGCTGGCTGCCGTCATCAAGCGAGGGTGGCCCGTCAAACGTACCAATTTGCCATCGGGCGCACAACCTTTCTTCCTGGTCCGCGACGAGCTGGTGATCCAGGACGGGGTTATCGTCAAAGGCCACAAAGTTGTGGTCCCAGCCTCTCTATACGATCTATACTACAACGCAGCCCACATTGGTCATCCTGGAATCGAGGCCACTGTTTCTCATGCCCAAGGACAGTTCTACTGGCCTGGCATGGCCAACTACATCAGGAACCGGGTGTCCTCCTGTGCCTCCTGCAACAACCTTACCCCACACCAGCAGCGTCAACCTCTTCAGCAGCAGCCGGCGCCAGCCATGCCTTGGACATCGCTGGCTGCTGACATATTCGAATGGCGGGGTAAGCACTTTCTCGTCCTGGTGGACTCATTCTCCAATTGGTTCGAAATTGGCCTCCTTCCGTCCACCACCTCCGGGAGGGTCATCGCTAAGATGCATCAGCATTTCGCCGCCCACGGCGTCCCTGTCCGCTTGCAGACCGACAATGGACCGCAATTCACAAGTGCCGAGTTCATAGAATCATAGAATCATAGAATCATAGAAAGTAGGTGCGAGAGCAGACCACCAGGTCCATCGAGCCCGCACCGCCATTCGCTCATGGCTGAACACCAAACAAACACCCCTACCCACAAACAGTAGACACAAGACACAGAACACAAGACACTACCCTCCCCTTTATACCGCTATCACCCCTCTCCACCCCAAGAACCGCGTGATCTCCTGGGGGAGGCAAAAAACCGGATAAAAACCCAGGTCCAATTCGGGAAAAAAATCCGGGAAATTCCTCTCCGACCCCAATCCAGGCGATCGACACTTGTCCAGGAGATCACTCAGGTCTTACTATACTAACCCTACCTAGGTCCATATCCCTGCCCTCTCCCCGTAGCCCCTTATCCCCTTGGCAACTAAAAAACCATCTATTTTAGACTTAAATATATTTAATGTTTCTGCTTCCACTGCTCCCTGGGGCAGTGAATTCCATAAATTAACCACCCTCTGGGTGAAGAAGTTCTTCCTCATCTCAGTTTTAAAAGAGCCCCCCCTTATTCTGCAACTATGTCCCCTAGTTCTAGTTTCCCCGATCATTGGGAACATCCTCGGTGCATCCACCCGATCAAGGCCCCTCACGATCTTATATGTTTCAATGAGATCGCCTCTCATTCTTCTAAACTCCAAAGAGTAGAGTTCCAGCCTACTTAACCTTTCCTCATATGTCAATCCCCTCATTGCAGGAATTAATCTTGTAAACCTTCGCTGCACTGCCTCCAGGGCCAGTACATCCTTTCTTAAGTATGGACCCCAGAACTGTACACAGTATTCCAAATGTGGTCTCACTAATACTGTGTACAGCTGCAGCAAGACCTCCGTGTTTTTATACTCAATCCCCCTAGCAATAAAGGCCAAAACTCCATTGGCCTTCCTGATAGCTTGCTGCACCTGCATACTAACTTTTAGTGATTCATGTACTACTACCCCTAGATCCCTTTGCGTTGCATTACAGCGCAGCTCCTCCTCTTTTAGAAAATAACTTGCCCTATCATTTTTTTCCCCAAAGTGAACGACTTCACATTTATTAGTATTAAATTTCATCTGCCAAGTTGTTGCCCACTCACCTAGCTTATCTATATCCTTTTGCAGACTCTTCCTATCCTCCTCATCCCCTACTTTTCTTCCCATTTTTGTATCGTCCGCAAATTTTGATATATTACACTTGGTTCCCTCCTCCAAATCATTTATATAAATTGTGAACAACTGGGGTCCCAACACCGACCCTTGCGGAACCCCGCTAGTTACCGGTTGCCATCCCGAATATGAACCATTTATCCCCACTCTCTGCTTCCTATTTGTTAGCCAATCCTCTACCCATGCTAATATATTACCCCCAATCCCATAATTTTTTATTTTTAGCAATAGTCTCTTATGTGGCACCTTGTCAAAAGCCTTTTGGAAGTCCAAGTATACCACATCCACCGGTTCCCCTTTATCCACCGGGTTGTTACTTCCTCAAAGAATTCGAGCAGATTCGTTAAACAGGACTTCCCCTTCACAAAACCATGCTGGTTCTGTCCGATGAAATCATGTCCATCCAAGTGCCCCGTTAGTGTTTCTTTAATAATTGTCTCTAACATTTTACCCACCACCGATGTTAGACTAACCGGTCTATAGTTACCCGCCTTCTGTTTACTTCCTTTTTTAAATATAGGTGTTACATTGGCCATTTTCCAATCCACTGGGACCGTTCCTGCCTCCAGGGAGTTTTGGAAAATTATCACCAATGCATCCACAATCCCCACCGCTATCTCCCTCAAGACCCTTGGATGTAATCCATCAGGCCCAGGGATTTATCCTCCTTCAGTCTCATTAATTTCCCTAATACCACCTCCTTGGTGATCTTAATAGTATTTAGCTCCTCCATTCCTACCTCCCCCTGTTTATCCAGCGTTGGAATATTTTTTGTGTCTTCTATGGTGAAGACTGATACAAAATACTCGTTTTAATGCCTTTGCCATTTCCATGTTCCCCACCAACAACTCTCCAGTCTCACCCTCCAATGGACCAACGTTCACCTTAGCCACCCTTTTTCTTTTTATATAGCTATAAAAACTCTTACTATTAGTTTTTATGTTGTTCGCTAAATTCCTTTCATAGTCTATTTTCCCCGTCTTAATTAATCTCTTAGTTATTTTTTGCTGACCTTTAAATGCTTCCCAATCCTCTACCCTCCCACTATCTCTGGCTACCTTATATGCCCTTGCCTTCAGCCGAATACTATCCTTTATAGTTTTACTGAGCCATGGCTGACTGTTCTTACCCTTACCCCTTTTTTTCTTCATAGGAATAAATTTTTCTTGAAGGTTATACAGTAGATCCTTAAACGTACACCACTGCACATGTACCGTCTTATTCTTGAGTCTGCTATCCCAGTCAACTTTGATCAGCTCAGTCCTCATACCTTCATAATCCCCCTTATTTAGACTAAGTACCCTAGCCTGAGTTTCAACCTGCTCCCCTTCTATTTGAATATGGAATTCGACCATATTGTGGTCACTTGTTCCCAACGAGTCCCTAACTATGACATTTTTAATTAATCCTGCTTCATTACACAGGACCAGATCCAAGATTGCCTCCCCCCTTGTCGGTTCTGTGACATACTGTTCTAGGAACCCGTCTCTAATACATTCTATAAACTCTTCCTCTAGTTTACCCTGCCCAGTTTGGTTTGCCCAATTAATATGAAAATTGAAGTCCCCCATGATTACAGCAGTTCCCTTTTTACATGCGTCAACTATTTGCAGATTTATGTTCTGACTAACAGCGTCACAGCTATTTGGAGGTCTATAAATTACACCCACTAGTGTTTTTTTCCCCTTGTTATTCTCTATCTGTACCCAAGCTGTTTCACTATCCTGATTCTCCAACGCAATATCCTTCCTCTCTATTGCCGTTATTCCCTCCCTTATTAAAAGGGCCACCCCTCCTCCCTTTCTTTCCTGTCTATTTTTTCTAATTGTCGAGTACCCCTCTATATTTAACTCCCAGTCCTGATCCCCTTGCAGCCATGTCTCCGTAATGGCCACGATATCATAACTATATATACTTAATTGCACCGTTAATTCATTTATCTTATTTCGAATACTCCGTGCATTTAGATACAGCACTTTCAGATGATTTTTACTACCCTTCCTTTTTGTTTTTGCCTCTTTTACATCTAGAGCTTTATCTTCACACATTCTGGATCCTCCTGTCACATTTTGATTTTCCGTTTCCCCACTGATACCCTGCTCTATTTCCTCTACCCCTGCCGTTATTACCACCCTTGATACCTCCCCCCCCGCTACTTAGTTTAAAGACCTCTCTACTGCCCTAGTTATATGATTTGCCAGGACCCCAGTCCCAGCACCGTTCAGGTGAAGTCCGTCCTTACAGAACAGATCCCCCCTGTCCCAGTACTGGTGCCAGTGGCCCAAGAAACCAAACCCATTTTTCCCACACCAGTCTTTGAGCCACGCATTCAGCTTTTTAATTTTACGTACTCTCGCCGATTTGGCCCGTGGCTCAGGTAGCAATCCGGAGATCAGTACCCTCGAGGTTCTGCTTTTTAATTTATTCCCTAACTGCTCAAACTCCTTCAGCAGATCCTCCTTCCTCGTCCTTCCTATGTCATTGGTCCCCACATGGACCACGACCACTGGATCCTCCCCCTCCCTCTGCAAATTTCTCTCCAGCATCGCAGAGATATCCTTAACCCTAGCACCGGGTAGGCAACACAGCCTTCGGGACATGTTCTGCTGGCCGCAGAGAACCTTATCTACCCCCCGAATAATACTATCCCCTATCACAACGGCATTTCTTCTAACTCCCCCCTCTTGAATGTCCCCCTGATCCACGGTGCTGCAGCCAGGTTGCTCATCCCTCCCACAGCCCCTGATCCCGTCCTCACATTGAGTAAGAGCCTCGGTCATGCTCGTCAGGAACAAGGGCTGTGGCTCCTGCCGCATCTCCTCCTGGTTCCCCCTACCTGCCTCGCTTATGGCCACACCTTCCTTTCCTTGCTCACTCACTACTGAATTAGTTAAACTGGTCGGTGTGACCATCCCCTGGCACAAAACATCCAGGTAATACTCCCCCTCCCTGATGTACCGCAGCGTATGAAGTTGGGTCTCCAGCTCCTCAATGCGGAGCTCGAGTTCAGCTAGCCTCAAACACTTACTGCAGCTGTAGGGATCATCTACACCATCTACATCAATGGTGTCGACAAATTCCCACATCTCACAGTATTGGCACATCTCCTGGCCGCCCATCTTATATAAGTAAATAACTGGTCCTATTTAAGAATCCCCTACCTGGATTACTATATTGATACACCCCTTATTTATATAATCCTACCTCCTATTGATACACCCCTTATTTATATAATCCTACCTCCTATAAATGGGAAAGTACTCACCCCAGCCGTAAATTACCTACTGGTTTGGCTGTCAAGTAGTAATTCCGTCCGCTCTTCCTGTCTGGTCCACTGCTCCCTTGCAGTGCGTGGCAAACCTCTTAGCCTCTGTTAGCCTCTCGAGCCGCGGCTCCGTCCTTCCTCCCTCGGCGACAGCCCGGGCCGCACTCACTGGAAATGACGCAATCAGCGCCACCTCTGAACTCACCGGAAATGAAGCTTTCGCTGCAAGGTGGAACTTCCATCACTACACCAGCAGCCCGGAGTACCCTCAGAGTAACGGCCTGGCCGAACGGGCCGTGCGGAGTGCTAAGGGCCTGATGGAGCAGTCCCACCTGTCAGACAGCGATTTTTACCTGGACTTACTTAACCTACGTAACGTTTCACGGGACCCGCTTATGGGTTCCCCTGCCCAACGTCTGATGTCCAGAGTGACAAGACCACCCATGCCCATCGCCCAGCAGTCCCTGATACCCAAAGTGTTCGATCCTACCACAGTCCAAAGATGGATCGATCATAAACATGAAGTTCAACGGCGTTCCCACGACAGGTCCTGCCGCCCTCTGCTGCCTCTGCTACCCGGGCAGGTCGTTCGGATGCGGACCACCACCAGCTATTCCCGCCTCGCGACGGTGACTGGCGTGGATGACTCTCCAAGATCTTACCTGGTGGATTACGAAGGGACTACCTACCGACTAAGCCGTCAGCACCTGTTGGCCGTCAACGAGCCAAAGCCTCCTCCTGCGGCTCCCTATGCTCCTCCGTTGTCGTTTCCACATGCTGCCGATGATCACCCTGCTGCTCCATGCATGCCCCATTCCCCTCGCTTAGTGCGGTCTCCTGTTTCGTTGCCTCCTGGTCTTGGCCGGTCGCTTTCACCTCCTGCACATCCTCCCCCTCCCTTGACTTTCCTGCCTGCCTCCGCTACGGCTTCTCTTCTTTCTGATGGGGGGGGGGGGGAAGGTGCTGTACGTACGCGTTCGGGTCGCATTGTTAAGCCGCCTGTCCGTTACGGCGACTTTGTCTAAATTCGCACGTTTATTGTAATAACACTATCCTGATTGCCTCCATGTGCATTTGATTCTAAGGGGAAGGATGTAGATGGTTTATGCATGCAACCAATAATATAGCTACCTCAGTACCACTAACCACGCCTTAGTTATCAAGTATAAGAACTCTATCTCCCGTGTGCTCCTCCCTTGGTTCCAGCATGATGATAGACTGGGTGCAGTCAGTGCTGGAAAGTGTTTAACCTGTCTTATTATTAAACGTTAAGTAAAGCTACAAGTGAGTCAGACTCAGCTTCTTTACACTTTGCACATCAATGCTGTTAAGGGTCTTGCCTTTAACTGAATACTATCTCCTTATATTAGGTATGTTACAATACTTACCTTCAGCGGTGCTGCAGTTCTGCCACTGGCCATGTATGCGACTTTGGCGCCTTTGAGGCGCGGGAGGGGGATTAAAATGCCGTTTTCTCCTGCCTGTCGGAGTCGAACTTCCTCAGGCTGTTTAGCTGCTGAAGAATAATCGATCCGACTTGCGTTCTCGGAAGTTTTAAAAAGAAATCGCGAGACAATTTAATCCCATGGAGTAAAATAAAAAAGCGACTTCTAACGCCGTCAACGCCGACAACGGGACGGATCTCACGTCGGGGAGAAAACATAAGGTAAGTCGTTTATTTTACATATAAACTTGCTTCTTAGGATTACTTTAATCCAAATTTCATTCGCGAAAATGTGATTATGGCCCCAGTGTTTTTCCTGCCGATATGGGATTCAAATTCACCGCAACCGCAACGTTTCAAACGATCGCGTTCCACAAAATCTCACTTGCAAGATGATTTAAATGCCCATTAATTTACGGGAATTAAACACTAAATTCCTTCCATTTGGCCTATAAATTCATGACAATGAGATTTAAAAATCATGTTATATTGTGAATTCTTGTGTGAATGTTATTTGGACACTTAGGCTATTTAAAAATGTTAACCTTTTCTTAAGAAATGGATAGATGTTTAGATCTAGTAATTGAATTTTGTAATTAGCTACAATTAGATAACTAACTAATTATATGCTTTAATTTCAGGTCATCCAAGTAAGATTCTTTCATATTTGTTTCAGAATGCTTCAATCTATAATAACTGAAAATTTCATTCAGTTCTCTTAATTTTTAAGAAAGTTATGGGGTTTTGACTGTCCTCGATCACAGCTTTTGAGTTAAGTCAATGGAAAAGCAATAGGGAACAAGATGCTAATTTCCGTATATGAAAATGGCCATAACTCTTTTAATACTGAAGATATGAAAGTGAATTAGGTGTCAAATTAAACTTATTTCTATGCTTTATCTGATGGGATAAATTGCAGACTTGATTTTTTAAAATCTCAAAATTTTGTAACATTGCTACTTATATCCAACCTCCCAAATCACAACACATCACACTTGCTTGGGTTAAACTCCATCTGCCATTTTCCTGCCCATTTTTGTATCTTATGACAGCCTCCCTCACTGTGTGCAACTCCTCCTGTTTTGGTATTGGTAGCAAACCCACGTCTAGGTCATTTATTTATATAACAAATAGCAGAGGTCCCAGCACAGATATCTGTGGAACTCCACTGGTCACACACCTTCAGCTAGAATATATACCTTCCACCACTTCCTGTCTTCTATGAATAAGCTAGTTCTGAATCCATACGACTAAGTCATCGGTAATCCTGTACATCTTAATGTTTTGAATCAACCTAACATGAAAGATCTTATCAAAAGCCTTACTAAAACCCACGTATACAACATCTGTCAGCCTACCTTCATCAGTCTCCTTCGTCACATCCTCAAAAAACTCAATCAAGTTAGTTCATCATGTTAATTGCAGAATGTAGGATTGGTCAGGTGAATTTAGCCGCTTCATTCAGAACTTAAAAAGTACAGCAAGGAGGAGCGATAAATCATGTGTTCCATTTGATATTAATATTTCTTGTTGCAGTTCTCAAGTAATCTCTGGCATGTAGGAAGTTCCATTTGATTCTCTACCATTAGCCTTGGTCTACAAGCCAGTTGCACGTTATTTTCCTGATAGTATCTCTGGCTCAGAGCTGTCTGACCCACTGAATTAGAGTTCAGAGAATCAGCGCGGAAACAGACCTTTCGGCCCACCGACCAACGATCCTCGCACATTAGCACAATCCTAGGGACAATTTTTTTACATTTACACCAAACCAATGAACCTACAAACCTTTACGTCTTTGGAGTGTGGGAGTAAACCAAAGTTCTCGGAGAAAACCCACGCAGGTCACGGGAAGAACCTACAAACTCCGTACAGACAGGCACCTGTAGCCAGGATCGAACCCGGTTCTCTGGCGCTGTAAGCACCTATAAGGCAGCAACCCTACTGCTGTGCCACTGTGCTGCACCTACTCCAGCATTTTGTGGATTTATTTGTGAACCAACATCTGTATTTCATTGTATCTCCACACATAAATATCCTAAAAGATTCAGAGTAAAACATTTATTGTAACTAAATGCAGATACAGAATTATCCTAGTTTTTGATTGAGAGATTGGGAGTACCACTGTTCTAAGTGGATTGACTCCTGCTTAAGATTTCCTTCCAGATCTAAGCCCATTAAATATTCAATTAGAAAATAAATCATCCTCAGGTCTATTTATGAAATAATTAAAACATTGGCAACTCCAGCAGCTGAACCATCAATCTTAATATGTCGTAGTGGATCACACAAGATGGAGAAGCCGGAGTAAAAGGTCTGTCTCACGAATCTGCGGTCATTGGCGGCGAAACGGGAAGAATCTGCCGCCATAGACCGCGCACTCGTGAGAAAGAACAATTCCCGGGCCGTGCGACGGTGTTCCCAACACCGCGCGGTGCAAAAATAAAATCGACAATGTCGAAAACACTATACTCACCGCACAACCTCCACCAGTGATGCACGAGTGTGCACGGCCGCTCGCACGGGCCGCCGCCAGTGTGGGTCGAGCGCCGTGCGTCAAACCTCCTCTGCCACAGCCTCCGCCAGTGACGCACGTGCCGCCGCCAGTGAGGCACGTGTGCTGCGCGGCCACAGGCACAGCCATCGCTACAGCGCCGCGATCAGGATGGCCGCCGCCACAGGTGAGTCACGTGCGGGGGGCCGACGTCATCGCAGTCGGCCCGCCCTTTTTTTACTTACCGCAAGCACGTGGGACCCGCCGTGTTTGAATTAACTCGGCCCCCGCGCAACATCCGTGCGGCGCTCCGGTGGATAGGCTCGACGCTCTCGCCGTTGCCGCGCGGTCCTCGCTACCGGCGACGCCGCGCTTCACCGCCGATGACCGCAAACAGGTAAGACACGGCCTTAAGTCTAATGTTCCTCTAACTCACTCTGCTATTGAACACAAGATACAAGATACAAGATACATTTATTTGTCACATGTACCATTTGGTACAGTGAAATGTGTGGTCGCCATACAGCCATACGAATAATAAAGAGCACAGAACACGATAGTCTTTAACACAGACATCCCCACACAGCGGGATCAAACTTTCCCACTGTGAGGGAAGGCTCCAAAATTCAGTCATCCTCCTCTGTTGTCTTCCCGTGGTCGGGGTTTTCCCGAACCCCCCGCTATCGCCGCTCGCTGGGGTGATGGAAGTCCGACGTCGGGACTGGAGGACATCCTCAGCGGCTTGGACATCCGAATCTGTCACGTCCTATGCGGCTCCCGAAGTCCCCAGGCCGCGTTGGGCGGAGATTCAACGCTGGCGGCCCTCGGCAAAGGGTCCCCGGACTCTGCGATGTTGAAGTCAGCGCCGCCCGCGCTGGAAGCTCTACAAACCACAGCACCAATGTTGAAGCAGCAGGCCCAACACTCCGGAGCTTCAACGGCGATCCAGGTAAGTAATCGCCCGCTCCGCGATGTATCCAGCGCTGCGCCGCCGCTGCTGAAGCTCTGGTCCGGGTCCCCGGTAGGAAAGGCCGCTCCAATCCAGGTGGTAGGCCGTGAGGAGGGGGGCGAGGACACGACTCAGAGAATAGTCGCATCCTCGCTAGGAAGTGACTGGGAAACGGTTTCCCCCTTACCCTCCCCCCCTCCCCCACATAGAAAAGCTAAAGAAATCTCCAAAACAAACTTTTAAAACTGACTAAAAATAAAAAAAGACAGAAAAACAGACAGACTGCAGGCAGAGGCTGCCATCAATGTGGCGCCCCTAGTGGCCAGCAGCCTAAAGGAAAAGTCTTAACCGAGAAACTAGAAAATGCATTAATAGAAAGCTGAAATCTCGGAGGTTACCAAATGTCTTGAGAGTTGGTTTCTGTTCCTTCTACAGGCTTAGAGATAATAATCTCAGGTTTTTCACTGCTTCAACTCATATTGAAACATCACAACCATCTCTCTTAGTCTCTGTAATGAACATTATGAACCTTGGAAAGAGCTGCAGTTCTGGTAATTCTACTTATATTAGTTTAAGGACACAAAAGCTTCCAGTAAGGATGTTCATTCTAACAGCATATGATGCCTATATATATATGTATATATATATATATACACACACACACACACACACACACACACACACATATATATATATATATATATATATATATACACAATACATATGCACGTAATGATGTAACAATATCCTCTAACCACAAGACTTATTTACATTACTTTGTACAAATACACAACAGTGTATTTTTGAGGAAAGCTGCATAAGCACTTTTCACAGTTATCTACAGTTATTGCAGACTGATTCTGTTGATGAGTTTCCTCAGTAGGCTTGACCTTGCAAGATATTGTAGTCAATCCTGCAGGGACTTAGTTTGATCCACTGATGTTCTGTGAATCTTGAACAGAGATCGATTCTGTGTCGATGTCATCAAAAGATTTATTATCATATAATACTTGTTTTAATCTGCATGTAAGAGTCTTGCTATGATCTTGTGATCTATCTGAAAACATTTTATATAGTATACAATACAAGCCAAATATCCCTTCTGGGTTGCAGATTTGGATCACTTCTTGAAGTTCCCATTGCTGAGTCTCGTAGTTATTTACTGGTTTGGTGATTCTACTACATTCATTTGGCTGAAATGTCTTTCCTTTTCCTCAAAGCCCTAATTTCTTTCAATTGCTGCTCTTCTTTCCCCTCAGAGCTGGACTGGACCAGAGCTTTGTCTCTGTGCAACAGCTGGATTTGTGCGTGACACTGGATAGAATGCCCTGGAATTGTTGGCTGCCTTCTTCAAAGAGGTTGCAGTCCCACATGCAGCAACAAAATGTGGAACTTTTTAAAATCATGAACAGCTTTAGTCCAAGAACCCTGACAGTTCTTTCAGATGAGGCAGAGGTTCATTTGCACCTCCTCCAACCTTATTTACTGTATCTGCTGTTACAGGTGTGGACTTCTATACATTGGCAAGACCATGCACAGGCTCGGAGATCCTTTCGCACTCACACCTCCGCTCAGTCCGCCTAGACCTACATGACCTCCTAGTTGCAAAACACTTTACCTCCCCATTGTGGTGGTTCCTGGGGAGTGGGCTACTCCCTGGTTCATCCCCCTCGGCACTTGATGGACTGGTCTGGGGGAGGCTCCCAGCAACGAAGATAAGAGCAGGGATTTTTGGTGTGAGACCAGTCTTTCACTGAAGCGGAGAGTAGTGTGCTGTGCTCATTAAAGCCGTTACAGAATTTGCCTGGCTCCTCGCCTTCATTCCGGGCTCTCTCACGCACCCGCTACACCATCCTATTTCCATGCTGACCTATCTGCCTGGGCCTCCTCCATTGTCAGAGTGAGGCCCAGCGCAAATTGGAGGAACAACACATCATATTTTGCTTGGGCAGCTTACAACTTATGAATGTTGACTTCTCTAACTTCAAACCCTTGCTTTCCCTCTCTCTCCATTCATCCCCCATCCTAGTTCTCTGGCCAGTCTGACTGTCCTCCGATTAAATGTTATCTTTATATGACTCATTGTCACTTATTCCAGCTAATAATGATCTATTCTACATTTTCCTTTGATCTCTTGTTTTCACACCTTACCCTTCCATCTTTGTGTCTCCCTCACCTGTGACTCTAAGTCTGCAGAAGGGTCTCGACCTGAAACATCACCCATTCCTTCTATCCAGAGATGCTCCCTCTCCAACTGAGTTACTCCAGCATTTTGTGTCTGCTGTGAGCATGAGATTAACTTTGCGGCCAGTTTTCCACCAGGCTTTTGCCATTGTTCCCAGCAGCCACACGTTTAAAGAGTGTCAAAAATATATGAGTGCTACTCTTAAAGGCAAACCAGCCCTAATTTCACTACTTTTTCTGAACTTTAACGTTTCTTTAACTTTTCCAGTGGTGGTTGCCAATTGTAATGTCTCATAAAGGCCAATCTTGAATAGTTCTAGTGGTTTGGTGAATTCGAGTCATAGAGTGATACAGTGTGGAAGCAGGCCCTTCGGCCTAACTCGCCCACATCAGCCAACAATGTTCCAGCTACACCAGTCACACTTGCCTGCGCTTGGTCCATATGCCTCCAAACCTGTCCTATCCATGTACCTGTCTAACTGTTTCTTAAACGTTGGGATAGTGCCAGCCTCAACTACCTCCTCTGGCAGCTTGTTCCATACACCTACCACCCTTTGTGTGAAAATGTTACCCCTCAGATTCCTATTAAATCTTTTCTCCTTCACCTTGAACCTCTGTCCTCTGGTCCTCGATTCCCCTACTCTGGGCAAAGGACTCTGTGTATCTACCTGATCTATTCCTCTCATGATTTTGTATACCTCTATAAGATCTCCCCTCACCCTCCTGCGCTCCGTGGAACAGAGACCCAGCCTACTCAACCTCTCCCTATAGCTCACACCCTCTAGTCCTGGCTACATCCTCGTAAATCTTTTCTGAACCCTTTCAAGCTTGACAATATCTTTCCTATAACATGGTGCCCAGAACTGAACACTATGCTCTAAATGCTGTCTCACCAACGTCTTATACAACTGCAACATGGCCTCCCAACTTCTATACTCAATACTCTGACTGATGAAGGCCAAAGTGCCAAAAGCCTTTTTGGCCACCTTATCTACCTGCGACTCGACCTTCAAGGAACCATGGACCTGTACTCCTAGATCCTTCTGCTCTACAACACTACCCAGAGGCCTACCATTCAATGTGTAGGTCCTGCCCTTGTTCGCCATCCCAAAATGCAACACTTCACACTTCTCTGTATTAAATTCCATCAACCATTCCTCCGCCCACCTGTCCAATCGATGCAGATCCTGCTACAATCGTTCACAACCATCTTCACTATCTGCAAAACCACTAACTTTTCTCCTTACAGTAATAGTTACAGGATACTGGACTCATGTAAAAGGTGTTTATTTTATCTGTAACAGCCAGGAACTCCCCACAGTTGGTGCTTAAATCATGAAGTCACCATGTTCACTGACCATCCGACTTAATGATATAACATTAACATTATGCAATTAAGTAAGTTGTAAAGTTCCCTCTGGATGTTATTACCCAGACATCAGGGTAATATTCTCATTTGTTTTACTTCTTCTTCTTGCGTATGGCGTTCACAGCCTAAAGTTGTAGGACAACTTGTTCTATTTGATCTATTTGTTTGTGCACGTTGGATTGATTGCATTAATCGAAACTGGGTGGACCACGTGAAGGTTGCAATCCCCCACCCCATTTGTTTTGCCATCTGGCTCCTCTGTTCCCAAGAGTTTACCTTCCATTGGAGTCCTTTCGGTATCATCATTAGACAAGATGGTTTTATGAATTGGGTTATACTCTTTTTTATTCTTTTTCAGAATTCTTGACAATCTAGAAATCTAGACAATCTAGACAATCTAGACAATATGATGTATTCAAGAGAGAGTTAGATATAGCTCTTAGAGGTAACAGAATCAATGGATACAGACAATATAACCATCATTTGTGTCATTGTCTCTTTTGGTCTCCACTTTATCTCCAGTCTTCTCTGCTACTTAAATCTTTCTTGTTTTCTAACTATTTCCAGTTCCAATAAAAGGTCAACAACCTAAAATATTAACTCTGTGTCTCCCACCACAGTTGTTGCCAGGCATGCTGTGTCCAGTATTTTCTGTTTTCATTTCAGGTTTCCAGTATCTGTAGTCTTTTACCCTTTGTGGTAAACATGCCTTGGCACGTCTGAAGAAGGGTCTTGACCCGAAACGTCACTCATTCCTCTCTCCAGAGATGCTGCCTCACCCGCTGAGTTACTCCAGCATTTTGAGTCTATCCCTGACATGTCATCCTTGTCCAGGGAAAAAGAGAACAAAAAGAAACAACTAGAATCCTCCTGTAAAATTGTGTTTGTTCTCCAAGATCATGATAAATAGAATTAAAAATCCAGTTTATTCAATCCATATTAAATTTATGTTCTCATTCCCTGTGATTCAGATAATTTGGAGGGCATGATTTGGAAGTTATATAAATTTCAACGGTATATACAGTTAAGGAAATTCTATACTAATGAGGTTAATGTAAGCAATCCCACATGCCTTTGAACAGTGATAATTATCACCTGCCTACTAATGCTTAGGCTGCAGCAGCTCCAGGGTACTCTGCACTCCTTAAGCCTTTATTTCAAAAAAGATTTCAATACATGCTTCAAAATTCTGAAACATCCCCTAATATTACATTAATAAGGCTGCCGAGCTGCCAATTGCTTTGTTACTGAATTATTAATGTTACACTAATAAAATACACTTCAGAAAACTTGAAATAAAAATCAAAAGCTTTAAAATTTTGCTTGACGCCTCTTTACTTTTTCTGTTCACTCTCCCATTCCTATTCAATGGTTCTTCAATATTCAATATCAAAGGGAGAGTAGTTTTAATGGGGGAATTTTAACTTTCATATTGATTGAAATAAGCAGACCACCTCATGACAGAGAAGTAGTGAATTTCTTGACAGTGTTCAAGGTAGCCTTTTCCAAATGTAGGGAGAATTATAGCTACTACAGAAAGGTTTTAAGGGTACAGTATCTGTCCATCATGAAAGGGGGCACATTGCATTGTCCCTAATAGTCAGTCTGCACAGATAGCTTAAAGTTTCAACATCTACCTATTGATAGACTAGTTTTGTTGCCTATCAAATAAACTATAAGTCCGTCTGAGAAGACGTCACCAAAAATAAGGACAAATATTTAAATAATGAAAGAAAACAAGACCCTTCATTGACCTGAAGCATGAACTCTGCTTCTCTTTCCTCGGATGCCACCTGACCTGTGGAGTTCCACGGTTTTCTATTTTTATAGCAAAGCCAAAAATATTACGAGAGGAAGAAAATTGACCAATAAGTCGCAAGAAATTTATAAGCAGGTTGTGAGATTCTATAAGCATGTAAGAAATAATAAGAACAGCTAAAAGCAAGTATTAGTCCCTTTGAAGCTGAGAAAAGTGCATTATTAGGTGACAAGAAAAGAGAATTAACCAAGATGTAAAACTAATAATTTATTCAAGTCTTCAGTCTTCTTCTTGCGTATGGCGTGCACAGCCTAAAGTTGTAGGACAACTTGTTCTATTTGATCTTATTTGATTGTGCATGCAGAGTTGATTGCATTCATCGAAACAGGGCGGTTGCAATCTTCCACCCCATGTCTTTAGTGGTAGACACTAAAGGCATACCAATATTAGGAAGAAATATGAGGGCATAGGAAAACAAGCAATTTAAAACAATCATTACCACTGGATAATAACTGGGATAAAAGATTGCCAAATCTCTTGGATCTAATGGTCAGCATCCAGGGATTATATATGAAGTTGTAAGATTTGCCACCTTGCATTTTTTGTTTTGCTTTCAAGAATCTATTTAATTTAACTGAAGAGCATTGTTCGTTTAAATCATTTGGCGAGGTATATGGATAGGATAGGTTTAAGGGATACTAAACGAAGTGCAGACCCATCGGGTATGCTCCCCCAACGCACCCATTCCCTACCCGTAGCCCCCAATTGCACTTTCCCTGCGTGTTGCAATAGCAATTCGCCCTCCCCCTCCTGTGAGGTGAAAAGTTCAGAGTGTTCCTGTGTCGCAACATTGGATCGAAGTGTGTTGGAAGCAGGCAGGAATTATTTTTACAATATAAATCTTGTGAAAGTTGGCATTTTTTAAACTTTAATCGCGAATAACGTGAAATATAGGATGAAATCGTCAGTGAAGCTGATCACTGCTAGCCGAGCCATTGTGACATCATCAATTGAAGCTGGTCATTTAAATTCAATCTTTTGATATTTTTAATCTTTAATCAGTAATAAGTCAAGTCAAGTCAAGTGAGTTTATTTTCATGTGTCCCTGGTAGGACAATGAAATTCTTGCTTTGCTTGAGCACAACAGAACATAGTAGGCATTTACTACAAGGCATTCTATAAATATATACACAATGGTCAATATACTGATAAAGTGAAAATAACAGTATTGGCTAGTAAAGTTCAGTGTTATGTCCGAGCCAGGTTTAATAGCCTGATGGCTGTGGGGAAGTAGCTGTTCCTGAACCTGGTCATTGCAGTCTTCAGGCTCCTGTACCTTCTACCTGAAGGTATTAGGGAGATGAGTGTGTGGCCAGGATGGTGTGGGTCCTTGATGATGCTGCCAGCCTTTTTGAGGCAGCGACTGTGGTAGATCCCCTCGATGGAAGGGAGGTCAGAGCCGATGATGGACTGGGCAGTGTTTACTACTTTTTGTAGTCTTTTCCTCTCCAGGGCACTCAAGTTGCCGAACCAAGCCACGATGCAACCGGTCAGCATGCTCTCTACTGTGCACCTGTAGAAGTTAGAGAGAGTCCTCCTTCACAAACCGACTCTCCGTAATCTTCTCAGGAAGTAGAGGCGCTGATGTGCTTTCTTAATAATGGCATCATTGTTCTCGGACCAGGAAAGATCTTCAGAGATGTGCACGCCCAGGAATTTGAAGCTCTTGACCCTTTCAACCATCGACCCGTTGATATAAACGGGACTGTGGGTCCCCATCCTACTCCTTCCAAAGTCCACAATCAGTTCCTTGGTTTTGCTGGTGTTGAGGGCCAGGTTGTTGTGCTGGCACCATATGGACAGTTGCTCGATCTCTCTTCTATACTCTGACTCATCCCCATCAGTGATACGTCCCACAACAGTGGTGTCATCAGCGAACTTGATGATGGAGTTCGCACTATGTCCGGCTACGCAGTCATGAGTATAGAGTGAGTACAGCAGGGGACTGAGCACGCAGCCTTGAGGTGCTCCCGTGCTAATTGTTATCGAGTCTGACACATTTCCACCAATACGAACAGACTGTGGTCTGAGAGTGAGGAAGTCGAGGATCCAATTGCAGAGGGATGCGCAGAGACCCAGTTCTGCGAGTTTGGTAACCAGCTTGGAGGGGATGATTGTGTTAAGTGCCGAGCTGTAATCAATGAATAACAGCGTGACATATGAGTTTTTGTTGTCCAAGTGGTCCAGAGCGGAGTGGAGGGCCAGCGAGATCGCATCCACCATTGATCTGTTGTGGCGGTAAGCGAACTGCAGTGGGTCCAGGTTTTTGTCGAGGTAGGAGTTGATCTGCATCATGATCAACCTCTCAAAGCACTTCATCACCACAGGCGTTAGTGCCACAGGTCGATAGTCATTGAGGCACGTTACCTTACTCTTCTTGGGCACTGGTCGAGACATAAAGCAGAAAATGTTCAATGAATGTGATCTCTGCCTGGAGGGGAAAAATGTGAATCAGAATATATAAAAATCTTGTGAATGTTGGCATTTTTAAAGCTTTAATCGCCAATAACGTGTCAAATATAGGATGAAATCTTCAGTGAGGCTGATCACTGCTAGCCGAGCCATTGTGACATCATCAGTTGAAACTGGTTGTTTTCATTTCAAAGTCTTTTGACTTTTTTAGACTTTTAATCAGTAATGATTTGAGAATAAGTCGAGAAATAAAGCATAAAATGTTCAGTGAAGGTGATCTCGGCCTCGAGGGGAAAAATGTCAATCAGAATATGTAAAAATGTAATCGTTACCGTGTAGTGTTTTTGTGAAGATGTAAAGACAACCACATATACACACACATATACACATATACACACGTACAAGATCAGACTTTTAGTAAGTACTAGACCAAGTGCAGACCCGTTTAGTAACTACTAGACCAAGTGCAGACTCTATTTTAATGCGTTAAAAGTTTGTTTTAATGTTCTTCGGTTTGTTTTATGTGGGGGGAGGGGGGAGGGGATGGGGGATACTTTTTTTCAAGCTCTTACCTTCCCGGAGATGTGATCAATTTTTGGATCACATTCTCCGGACTCTGCAGCCTTCCATCGATGGAGCTGGAAGCCTCCTCGGACTGTCGTGAGCCCCACCGCGGGGCGCGGACTTAACATCGAAGCTGATCCCTTGCCTGGGATTGCTCCCACCGCGACCACCACGGAATCACCATAAAGGGCTCGCAGTCTCGGGTGAGGCTAGTCGGGAGCTCCAATGTCGCGGAAGGTTCGACCAGCGTGGGGGAGCTGACATTCCCCCGATGCGGGAGCTGATCGCCTCGATGCGGAGGGCCCGAACGCGTCCGGCTATGGGAGTCAAGAACATCCTGTCAACGAGGCCCACGACCGAGGAAGAACAAAAGGAAGAGACATGAACTTTATTTCGCCTTCCATCACAGTGAGGAATGTGTAGGAGTCACTGTGGTGGATGTTCATATTAAAATGTGTTTTTTTGAGTGATCTGTTGCTTTTAATTGCATGACTGACCTGGCCAATGAAATTCCTCGTATGTTGCAAAACATACTTGGCGAATAGAGTGTGATTCTGATTCTGATTCTGATTCTGATATGATATGTGGATGTGCGAAACACGGGCAGGTGGGACTAGTGTAGATGGGACATGTTGGTTGGCGTGAGCAAGTTGGGCAAAGGACCTGTTTCCACGCTGTATAACTCTAAGACACTAGAATTGCAAAAAATGAATCTGGATTATAAGCACAACGGATGAATGAAGTTATGTGTAGGAAGGAACTGCAGATTCTGGTTTACACTGAAGATAGCACAAAATGTTAAAGTAAAGTCTGAAAAAGGGTTCCGACGCTATTCCTTGTTTCCAGAGATGCTGCCTGACCCGCTGAGTTACTCCAGCATTTTAGATTTATGAAATAACTTGCATCCAACAGAAGGAAGTGACACTGAAAAAGAGATGAGAGTCCTTGAAATCTTGAAGATGTACCTTCTGAGCAACTGTGGCTTTGTCTTGTTCACTCCAGCTGGTTCTCTTCTTCCTGGTCAAACTTGATTTCTCCCTTAGGCATCTGAATTTTAATAGTATATTCCTTACATTTTAACTAATAATAACCTGAATTCTTTCACCCTTTAACAGTGCTTATCCTCATCAGCCATTTTCCCCACTCTAAAATCCAGTTGTTTTCTTCTTTACGTTTTCACATCACCAGTCTTATACTCTGATATCAATCCGGCTCTTGTTTGTGTTAATGCTTTTTGTTCCTTAATCAATCCTTCTTGTTTGACAACCATTCCTCATTAGCACAAGATTAGTCGAGCTGATTAATGTCCCATGTGGCAAACTAAACCTCATTAGTGCTTCCTGTAGATTTAATTGTTACCTTCTATTTAGGACAGTGCACTGTTGATGCAAATCTTGAAACCATAATTGATAATCTTGCCTCACTAATCTGATTATTTCACAGGTAACACTGCTCCAGATAATCCCAGTCCTGGACCCCTGCTCTCAGTCTGCAGGCTATAGCCAGAATCCTGCTTTATAAACCTTCTCTACAGTTGGCATTGCTTGACCATTAACTTTTTACATTAATCCATATTAATAGAAAGTTAAAACAATAAAGAATGTATATAATTATTGCATACTGAGTTAGTGCATTTAACTTTAACTCCCCCTCCCATTCCCACACTGACCTTTCTATCCTGGACCCCCTCCATTGTCAGAGTGAAGCCCAACGCAAATTAGAGGAGCAGCACCTCATATTCTGCTTGGGTAGCTTCCAACCAAATGGTATGAATATTGATTTCTCCAACTTCAAGTAACCCTTGCTTTCCTTTTCTCTCTGACTCTTCCCCATCCAAGTTCTCCGAATAGTTCTACTGTCCTCCTGATTCTACATTCTACAATACAACCATTCTACACTTCCTTATAACATCTGCTTTGATCTGTTGTTTTCACACACTACCCTTCCATATCTCTAGTCTCCCTCTCCTCTGACTTAGTCTGAAGAACGGTCTCAACCCAAAAGCTCACCCATTCCTTCTTTCCAGAGATGCTGCCTGTCCCACTGAGTTACTCCAGCATTTTGTGTCTATCTTTGGTGCATTTTACAGTTGTATTAACAATCTGCTGCAACATTACTCAGTAATGGATAAGACGATAAGGTAAATCAGAAACAAATCAACCTGAGCAAATATAATTGAAGCATTACACTGCTCTGGATGCTTCTTAGAAAGTGGCTGCAGAGATGTTAGACGCCTTGATTATAATATTTCAAAACTCAGTAGATTTTTAAAGTAAAAGAAACTGGAAAAAATAAAATAAAATTGGCAGACTCAGCATGGATTTATATAAGGGTGATGTGAGATTATCCACTTTGGTGGGATGAATGAAAAACAGGATATTATTTAAACAGTGTGAGAATAATAACTGCTGATTTTCAGAGAGTTCTGGGTGTGGCATTGTGGCACAGCAAGTAATAGTAAGATTAAATGAGAACTTACCAGTTTGAAGTTTGATCTTTATTTTATGAGGAGTTACGTTGAGGGATTACGTGAAGAGCCCGCCAGGGCGCATGCGCAACATATCTTCAAAGCAGTGGTGTGAAATCACAGATACGGTAGTCGAATTAACATAGTAAGATAAGAACAATAACACCAGCTGACCTTTATAATAGAGGGTGGGCGTGGAGGGCACGTAAAATAAAGATCAAACTTCAAACTGGTAAGTTCTTGTTTAATCTTACTATTTTACTTCGGAGTCACGTGAGTGACTACATGAAGATTTTAAAGCTCTGTGATTTCATGCCACGGAACGAGTCCATGCTTCACACCCTGCTGTCGTAGACTGAGGAGGAAGTATGTTAACAAATCCAGACATGAATCAATTGTTAAAAAAGAAACAATGAGTGATTTATTAACACAAATTATAATAATGACCCCTGTCCTTCGGGGTGTATTATAAAACAGAACTCAAAATACTCTCTGCAAAAGTCACAGGCTTGGCAACTGGCTTATTATAAAATTCTTGGAAAGTCTTCTCCTTGGACCATCCTGCCGTACCCAAGATGTGATCAATTGGAACCTCCATGTGCCGTGCTGCTGATGTGGCTGCAGCCCTGGTGGAATGAGATTTAAAAATATCAGTATCCACCCCTGCAGCCCCCAAAACCTGTCGAAGCCATCTAGATATAGTTTGGGCCGATACCCTATTGTGAGGTCTTTTGTGGCTCACTAATAGTGCCAATTCTTGGCCTCTTACTTTAGCTGTTAGCTCAATGTAAAGTAACAGATGTGTCATGACGCATAAGCGAACATCTGCAGGGTATGCCCGAAACTCTAGTTTAAGGCCGGATGACCCAGGCCTGTTTTGTTTTACCAGTTCATGAATATAAAATGTTATACCATTTGTCCCTTTGGGCATCGAGTCCAGTCGTAATTTGTGTAAAGATTGCACCCGCTGGGCCGAGACCAGTGCAATCAGCATTAACAATTTAAGGGTAAGTTTCTCCAGGGACAGGGACGTTGCTGGTGACCAACCCCGAAGCAACGTCAACACAATACTCACATCCCAAATGTGAGAGTATCTGGCCCTAGGGGGATTCGAGTTGAATATACCCCTCATTAGTTTGGAAACCAAGGGGTGAGACCCCAGAGAATGGTGGTCCAATCCCCGCCACAAATAGGTGAATAGGGCACTCCTGGCGCTGTTGATGGCACTGTAGCTAAGCCTTTCATCGAAATGAAGGTTAGCGAGGAACTCCAGGACATTAGTTACAGTGGCTGAGTTATACTCAATATTAGTCCTGGAACAATATAGTTCCCATTTCCTGATGTAAGTCAGGAACTGTTTCCTGGTAGACTCTCTTTGTGCCGCCGTGATCATGTTGATGGTTCGGTCCATCAGTCCAAGATCCAGAAGTGGCCTGTTCAAATTCTGCAAATTAACAGATTAGTCCTGTCATGGCATGGATGACTTTCGCCAGTTACAGGATGGACCATCAAGTCTGGTCGTTTGGTGACGGCCATACATGGTTCTGAAACCATGTCGAGAACCACAGGGAACCATGGCTGGGTAGGCCAGTCGGGTACTACCAAAATGCCTGACGCAGAGTCTTGTTGTATTTTGCGTAAGACCCGAATGATGAGGCAGAAGGGGGGAAATGCATAGAAAAACAAATTTCCCCAGTGCAGCGAAAATGCATCCATCGCTGCTGCACCAGGGTCTGGTTCCCACGCAACATATGTCGGCAACTGGTGGTTAAGCCCAGATGCAAATAGATCGATATCTGGTGTTCCATATCGTGCTGGAGTATTCTGGAGTAGTTCCTGAGGATTGGAGGGTTGGAGGGTAGCAAACGTAACCCCACTTTTTAAGAAGGGAGGGAGAGAGAAAACGGGGAATTACAGACCAGTTAGTCTAACATCGGTAGTGGGGAAACTGCTAGAGTCAGTTATTAAAGATGGGATAGCAGCACATTTGGAAAGTGGTGAAATCATTGGACAAAGTCAGCATGGATTTACGAAAGGTAAATCATGTCTGACGAATCTTATAGAATTTTTCAAGGATGTAACTAGTAGAGTGGATAGGGGAGAACCAGTGGATGTGTTGTATCTGGACTTTCAGAAGGCTTTCGACAAGGTCCCACATAAGAGATTAGTATACAAACTTAAAGCACACGGTATTGGGGGTTCAGTATTGATGTGGATAGAGAACTGGCTGGCAAACAGGAAGCAAAGAGTAGGAGTAAACGGGTCCTTTTCACAATGGCAGGCAGTGACTAGTGGGGTACCGCAAGGCTCAGTGCTGGGACCCCAGCTATTTACAATTTATATTAATGATCTGGATGAGGGAATTGAAGGCAACATCTCCAAGTTTGCGGATGACACTAAGCAGGGGGGCAGTGTTAGCTGTGAGGAGGATGCTAGGAGACTGCAAGGTGACTTGGATAGGCTGGGTGAGTGGGCAAATGTTTGGCAGATACAGTATAATGTGGATAAATGTGAGGTTATCCACTTTGGTGGCAAAAACAGGAAAGCAGACTATTATCTAAATGGTGGCCGATTAGGAAAAGGGGAGATGCAGCGAGACCTGGGTGTCATGGTACACCAGTCATTGAAAGTAGGCATGCAGGTGCAGCAGGCAGTGAAGAAAGCGAATGGTATGTTAGCTTTCATAGCAAAAGGATTTGAGTATAGGAGCAGGGAGGTTCTACTGCAGTTGTACAGGGTCTTGGTGAGACCACACCTGGAGTATTGCGTACAGTTTTGGTCTCCAAATCTGAGGAAGGACATTATAGCCATAGAGGGAGTGCAGAGAAGGTTCACCAGACTGATTCCTGGGATGTCAGGACTTTCATATGAAGAAAGACTGGATAGACTTGGCTTATACTCGCTAGAATTTAGGAGATTGAGAGGGGATCTTATAGAAACGTACAAAATTCTTATGGGGTTGGACAGGCTAGATGCAGGAAGATTTTTCCCGATGTTGGGGAAGTCCAGGACAAGGGGTCACAGCTTAAGGATAAGGGGGAAATCCTTTAAGACCGAGATGAGAAAAAACTTTTTCACACAGAGAGTGGTGAATCTCTGGAACTCTCTGCCACAGAGGGTAGTTGAGGCCAGTTCTTTGGCTATATTTAAGAGGGAGTTAGATCTGGCCCTTGTGGCTAAAGGGATCAGGAGGTATGGAGAGAAGGCAGGTACGGGATACTGAGTTGGATGATCAGCCATGATCATATTGAATGGCGGTGCAGGCTCGAAGGGCCGAATGGCCTACTCCTGCACCTATTTTCTATGTATAAGGGCTGTCTTACTGTGCGAGTTGACCCACATGTGACCCCGAGTTTAAAACAAATTTAACTCGTGGTAATCACGTACAATTAACGTAGCGGGAACGTCTGAACCCGTGGGCACAACTTAGCGACTCTTGGCGCTAACGGGAGGTACACGTGAAACTTGTTAACTCTTGCAAAAGTTCAAACATGTTTGAACTTTTCCACGAGTAAAATGTACTCTTGTGGTTAAAAATTGAAACATTTAAACTCGTTGTAAGAACGTAGTGGCCCGTGCGTTTAACTTTGTGATTCGTGATTCTACCGTGGGAACTCTTTTTAGAAACAATAATCAGGGACAGAAATATCAGTTAGTTAGACTTTTTAAAGACAAATTCTGCTTAACAAAGTTAAGCAAGTTATTGATAAGGTGACAGAGTGGGTTGAAAAGAAAAAAATGCTTGAAGTTTATATATAAATTTGTGTTGTGTTGTGTTGTGTTGAAAAGCTTTTTGCTGATCCGTTTGATTCTCACTGTTTGTTTACTTCATTGCACAATAAAAGAGAGTTCTTTGCTATCAAGATCAAATTGATGTCTGGAAGTCTTCATTTTAATATCACTACAAAGTCTCATGACTTGAATGTAATATTCCTTTCATCATAAAACACAAAATAGAGGAAGGCAATATATATTCACATCTTGATTCTCACAATCATTTGTGAGATTTAAGGACTCAGCTGCCTCATATGCTGTGCTTTTTAAATGTTTAAAATTGTCACCTCTCAGTAGATCAGAAAATAAGACAAAGTCTTATGTGAAACAAATGTCTTGAATGTGAAACAAAGTCTTTATTCTTGTTCAATATAAAAAAAGCTTTTTTGCGCATATTGAGAAAAGTAGCACCACAGCAAACACCACTGTCTGAAAAGGGCTTCTCACACATGAAAATCAACAAATGAAGCACTTAAAGTATTTCCACTATATACGAATTCAGCTGAGAAATGCACTAGTCTAAATTCAGGCAATAAAAGATACAATGCAATGCGCTAAATGACAAGTTTTGAGATCTACAATCAGATAAGCAGATGCATGATAACCACGTTTTAAAGGAAAGACAGATGCAATGAAATTACTTTTACACCACAATAAAAAATAAAATCCACACTTAAAGTTAAACAATGAAAAGTCAGCAGGATTTAAACTAAACATGAAATTAACTGGATTTTTCTGCATGTGGGCTCTCCTCATGCAGTGATGTACCTGTGGTCGGCAGCCGCTCAAAATAAGCTGTCCTGCCACGGCACACTGCCCAATTCTGAATTATAGTAGGAACAGAGATGGTCTCTCTGCTCTTTTGCACTGTTGGTCCCCGTACCTCGAAAACACTGCAGTGGCACCAAAGTCTCGTCGTTTGTACCACTCCTCCACGCACCTAGTGTTATTCTCCCTGTTTGACTGTCCACTAAGTCACCATCCTGCATGACTGTTGCTGATCCTGAAGCTGCACCTCTGATACGGATCAGGTTGTGCAGAACACATGCAGCAAACACAATAGTCTCTACGTTCTTTGGCTGGCATGACATCATTTTTTTAACATGTGATGATTTACGCTCATTGTTTCCTATGAGAGACTTTGAAAAATAAGAATCACATTTCACACACTGATTTTATGACTTTTAATTCTTAACATGACCATAATCACAATCTTTTACACCCATCACCACTCAGTTTTTTTAACATGTGATGATTTTTAAACACTTCGATATACATTGTTGCCTCAAGATTAACGGGAGAGGAACTTGGTACACTCGGGAGACGAACTTGGAACATCGCAGAAATGAGAAGTAAACGGGAAACTTAGACATACCCGTGGGAACTCGGTTAAACTCTGGATCATAAACTTGTAGTCTCGTACGCAACCACGAGTCTTTCACTCGGGGTCACTCGTGGGTCAACTCGCATAGTGAGACAGACCTTTTACTATGTATCTATGTGCTATGATGTCTGCAAACACTTTGGGGTCCAACATCCATTCAGTGTTGTCATTAAATTTTCGTGACCTGGTGTCTGCCACTGAATTGAGTTTACCTGGTAGGTAAATAGCAGATATCCAAATGTTTCTCTTGATACACCATTGCCAGATTGAATTGGCCAGATCATCACATGATATCGATCTGATTCCACTCATGTGATTAATATAAGCCACCACAGTGGTATTATCTATTTGCAGGCGAACATGCAAATGATGCATTTTTGAACAGTACGCCTTCAGACCATAGAATGCTCCCAACATTTCCAAATAATTTATACCAAGTGTATAAAGCAAAGATGATTCATGCGCATCCCATCTGCCCCCACAACTGGAGATGGTGTTGGTGGCACCCCAACCTTGAGCACTGGCATCAGTCTGTAATACAACTAACGGGTTGCTAATAATAATGGAACTGAAGGAACGCCAAATGTTATGCGTCCACCATCGGAGTTCCAAAATAGCTTTTGTTGGTAATTGCATTGGTCTATCGAAATGACCAGCATGATATTTAAGTGCTTGCACCTTTGCTTTCTGTAAATTTTGATAGTGCAAAGGTCCAAAGTGTGTCGCTGGAAAAGCAGCTACGATTTTGCCAATCACCCTTGCTACTTGTCTGATAAATGGTTGACTGATGACAGCAAGGTTGCTGCAAACTTCCATTAATTCAGTTGCCTTTCCCCTAGGTAAAGTCACAGTCATGTGAACTGAATTAATGGTGAATCCCAAATAGTCCATAGTCGTGGATGGTGTTAACTTTGATTTATCTGGATGTATGATAAACCCCAGTTTCTCAAATAGACATATGGTAGCTGTAACAGCTAATTTGGCTAATTCGTAGGTTTTACCCACGATTAGTATGTCATCTAAATACGCCATGACAATATGTTTTTGTTTCCGAAGAAACGCCAGAGCTGGTTTCAGTAATTTGGTGAATAGTCTGGGGGCTGAGGTCAATCCATTAGGCAGTGCTTTGTACTGCCAAAGCTGCCCCATCCAGTTAAATTTCAGATATCGGCAGTGATCCTTGTGTATAGGCACAGAATAGTATGCATCTTTTAAATCGATGCATGCCATGAAGTAGCCTTTGGAAATCAATTGTTTGGCCGTGACAAAGGTTTCCATTTTGAAATGAATATACTGCACAAATGTGTTCAATTGTCTCAAATCGATAATGATGCGACATCCACCATCTTTTTTCTTTTTTATGAAAATGTTTGACACAAATTCTCGAGAGTCATGTTGAGATCTCTCAATTACACCTTTAGTATAAAGCCTCTTAATTTCAGCATGACCATCCAACTTCTCTTGTTGTGATAGAATAAATGATCTGATGGGTGCATGCTGAACTGGAGGAAGGTGTTTGTTTACGAATTCAATTTCATATCCTTGAACACTATGCAGTATATAAGAATCAGAGGTTATTGAGCTCCATGCCTCACAAAACCAGTGTAACCTACCCCCAAACAAGTGTATCCATTGCACCTGCTATGTCCTGGGAGGAACCAGACCCACCTACCTCCATGGTTACCAGTGGGGTGTTCATCTCTTCTTCTTCTGTTTCTTGGCCGATTGAGATGCTGGAATTCGGGGTTGGCGCATCTTCCACGAAGGTCGCTCTGGGCCGCGGTCTAAAAAAGACCTTTGTCTTTGAGTTGCGGCCTTCGAGCTTTCACCAGCTTCGACGTGACGTGGCCTGCTGGTGGATGTGTAGGGGTGCTGTCGCCGAGGTATTTTGCCCAATGCCTTGATGAGCCCGGCGGCTTTCGCCTCTTCATCCAGCTCTTTAACCTGTTTGGACAGGTTGCCCCCGAATAACAAAATTGGCGGCAGTGTGGTGTTGGTCTTGCACAGAGCCGCAAATTTGGGGTTCAAGGCTGGGCGGATGGAGTTCTTTCAGAAACAGTTGATCTCAAACTGTGTATTGCAGAGCAGCGCCAGAGCATCTTGCTGAGCCTCTGTCATTTCCGAGTCATCCACCGACCGGGCAAAAGCTGTAATCCCCGAAGCTAGAAGTTTGTGGATTTTCTGCATTTGTACCTCCTGTGCCCTTATACCTGCACCAATATGTTCCCAGATGGAGGGATTCACTGCTGGGACATTAAGTGAAATACAGTTCCCTGGTACCAGGTATTTTGCAGTGGTTTCATTAAGTGCCTGTTCCTGCAATTGATGGGTTGAAAAGTAGTCAATGCTGGCTGCTAGTTCTTGTTTCAGCAGCTGCCCTGACTGTGGAGGCACCGCAAACTTTTTCACCATTCCCAGCATCTTCTCTTCTGGCACCCCCAGCACACTTGAAGTATCTTCAGCCAACCCTTGTTCAGTCACCCCAGAAATGACTCCCAATGCTCCCCTCTGTCGAGGGAGATACATTGTGCAGCCCTGAAAAAGGTACTGCCATGGGCGTCCTAGGAGGCCCATAGTGACATGACTCCTTCTCCCGGAGTGTGTCACGGTGAAGCAATTGCTCCACTAGCCGCTCCAGACGTGATATGCTGTCGCTGTCTGCCGGCGGCGTTTGCTCATGGCCCGATACATCGGAGTCCATGAGTGTGTCCCTCTTCCTTTTGGCGTTCCTGTCAGCCTGTGGCGACCCAGACTGCACAGGTGCCGGGACAGAGACCGCTGATCGCATAGATTGCGATGCTGCAGTCGGCCGCTGCTGGCTCCCGGTACTCTCGCGGTCCTCCTCAGCCAGTTTTTTAGCGTCCCGTTTGGACTTAGTACGGGTGTTGTCCATCGTTGGTCTTCCTGTAATACAGAAAGACAACCCAAAAATGACCTCAGAGTAAGTAACTTACCTGTAGGTCTCCGGTTTTAACCTTACCGCTGCGGGGAACGCTCCTCCCCGCCTGTCGCTTGCAATGCGCTAGACGATATGTCGCGCATGCGCCCTGGCGGGCTCTTCACGTAGTCACTCACGTGACTCCGAAGTAAAATTAAAAATCAGATGGTTTGTTTGTCTTTATAAGAAATGGAGCTCAAAAGCAGGTATACTTTGCTAAACTCTACAGGACTTTAATCACACCTGGATTACTGTGTACAGTCCTTATTTAAGGAGGAGGTATACTTTCCTTGGAAGCGGAGTAGAGATGGTTCATTAAATTCATTTTTAGGATGAAGATTTTTCATTGTGATTAGCAGTAAATTGGGACTGTAGGATTTAGATTTTTTTAAGTAGGAGGAGACCTCATTGAAACATATAAGATTCTGAAGAGGCTTGTCATGATAGATGATGATTCCAAGGTGGGAGAATTTTCAGCAAGGATTCATAATCTCCAGATAAAATGGTATCCATTTAAAACAGATGAGATGGAATTTCTCTTCCCATAAGACGGACCTTCCGGAATTCTCTTCCTCACAGCATTATGGAATCTGATCCATTCAGTATATTCAAGATAAGATAGGTAGATCAAGGGTAATGGGAATCACACAGATACGTGGAATTAAAGCCAATGATTAGATCAGCCATGATATAATTAAATGCCAGAGGAAGTTCCAGGGGATATGGCCTATATAAATTCCCAGTTCTGATACTCATGATTTAGAGAGGATTGAAGCTATAGATTGTTAAATTGATTGGATTGGTTTAGACCAAGACAAAAAACACAATTATATTGAAGTTATAAAATGGTATTAGAGATTATCTGGCATAGCACAATGGTTTTATCTGTCACAACTGGAAATTAATCCCAAATTTAGTTGATGAATTGATCAGCCGTGATATTATTAAATGACAGGGAGATATGACCTATATATATTCCCAGTTCTGATATTCTAATACTCTTATGTTTTAGAGAGGATTGAATCTGTGGATGGGTTGGTTGATTGGATGGGGTGACTGGAGGTGACTGAGCTTGGGCACATAACACTCCTCCACATCACTTGAGGTCACTCCAATCCTATCCAGCTCCAGGCACATATTAGAACATGCAGTATAAGCCATTTGAATTCCCAGTCACATAATAGAACACCTGCACCTGGACAAATGCAACCACCTCTCCCCACAACATGATCCCATCTGACCAAGCACACAATTTGGATGCTTCTGCCTCCTCCCATTATCAGATTACTAGTTGAGATTCTGGATGGTTGCAACCCCAGCAATATAATGAAGGGGTAGCTCATTGCTGATGCCATTGAATATCAAGGGTCGGTTGATTATAGAACTCCTTGATATTAGGTGAGGTATTATATGAGGTGAGAAAAAACTTTTTCACCCAGAGAATTGTGAATTTATGGAATTCCCTGCCACAGAGGGCAGTGGAGGCCAAATCACTGGATGGATTTAAGAGAGAGTTAGATAGAGCTCTAGGGGCTAGTGGAGTCAAGGGATATGGGTAGAGAAGGCAGGCACGGGTTATTGATAGGGGACGATCAGCCATGAATGGCGGTGCTGGCTCGAAGGGCCAAATGGTCTCCTCCTGCACCTATTTTCTATATTTCTATGTTTTCTATGTTACTGCAGACATCTATGAAGATAATATTTACATTAAATGCTTTTACAACAGGTTAACTGTAACCATGCATAATAAGTCACCTAATGTTACTAAAATCATACGTGGAATCATGGAAATAAAGTAAAGAAACACGAGTGTGAACATGAATAGGGTTTGCATATTGATGGCATAACTCAGTGTAGGCTTCCTTCGTGAATCAAAAGTACTTGTCCTTGAAGAAGTGACCACATGAAATTCTGTTTTTGATGCTCTGGTGTTTTGATTTGACCCTGTGCAGTGCAATATTTCATCTTATGTGTCAGCTCTCATATTTTATGATCTAATAGGAGATCATTCGGCCCACGGTGTCCTAGCCAACTCTCAGATTGATTCTTTCAATTACATATCTATGTAACTCCTTCTTTCACACTCTGCCATCTCCTTCTCAACACCATCTTGATCAAACAGGAAGTACTATATGTGAGGCAGAGAAAACAAACTTGGTAAGGCCATCGAAAAGGCCAAAAGGGACCTCTGCTCCAAACTGGAGGATGAGACAGATGTTCGGCAGCTGTGGCGGGCCTGAATGCAATCACCTCCTACAAGGCGAAATCAGGAGGTAGCTTGAATGTCGGCGAAACATCACGAGCTCAATGCGTTTTATGCACGCTTTGATAGGGAGAATACTGATGTGCCTTCCCAAACCCCCATTCGCTGTGATGGTATTTCAGTCTCAGTCACAGAGGCCGACGTCAGGAAATCCTTCAGTGGGGTGAACCCTCGAAATGCGCCTGGACCTGATGGTATACCCGGTCGTGTTCTAAAAACCTGTGTGGACCAACTGGCTGGATGTTTTTACGGACATTTTCAACCTCTTACTTCTGAGGTCTGAGGTTCCCACCTGCTTTAAAAGGGCTTCAATTATACCAGTGCCCAAGAAGAGCAAGGTGACGTGCCTCAATGACTATCGACCAGTGGCACTAACGCCTGTGGTGATGAAGTGCTTTGAGAGGTTGATCATGGTGCAAATTAACTCCTACCTCGACAGAAACCTGGACCCACTGCAGTTCGCTTACCGCCACAACAGATCAACGGTGGATGCGATCTCGCTGGCTCTCCATTCCGCTCTGGACACTTGGACAACAAAAACTCATATGTCAGGCTGTTATTCATTGATTACAGCTCGGCATTTAATACAATCATCCCCTCCAAGCTGGTTACCAAACTCGCAGAACTGGGTCTCTGCGCATCCCTCTGCAATTGGATCCTCGACTTCCTCATTCACAGACCACAGTCTGTTCGTATTGGTGGAAATGTGTCAGCCTCGATAACAATCAGCATGGGAGAACCTCAAGGCTGCGTGCTCAGCCCCCTGCTGTACTCACTCTATACTCATGACTGCGTAGCCGGTCATAGTGCGAACTCCATCATCAAGTTCGCTGACAACACCACTGTTGTGGGACGTATCACTGATGGGGATGAGTCAGAGTATAGAAGAGAGATCGAGCGACTGTCCAGTGCCAGCACAATAACCTAGCCCTCAACACCAGCAAAACCAAGGAACTGATTGTGGACTTTGGAAGGAGTAGGACGGGGACCCACAGTCCCGTTGATATCAACGGGTCGATGGTTGAAAGGGTCAAGAGCTTCAAATTCCTGGGTGTGCACATCTCTGAAGATCTTTCGTGGTCCGAGCACACTGAAGCAATTATTAAGAAAGCACATCAGTGCCTCTACTTCCTGAGAAGATTACGGAGAGTCGGTATGTCAAGGAGGACTCTCTCTAACCTCTACAGGTGCACAGCAGAGAGTATGCTGACCGGTTGCATCGTGGCTTGGTTCGGCAACTCGAGCGCCCTGGAGCGGAAAAGACTACAAAAAGTAGTAAACACAGCCTAGTCCATCATCAGCTCTGACCTCCCTTCCATCGAGGAGATCTATCGCAGTCGCTGCCTCAAAAAGGCTGGCAGTATCATGAAGGACCCACACCATCCTGGCCACACACTCATCTCCCCGCTACCTTCAGGTAGAAGGTACAGGAGCCTGAAGACTGCAACGACCAGGTTCAGGAATAGCTACTTCCCCACAGCCATCAGGCTATTAAACCTGGCTCGGACAAAACTCTGAACATTAATAGCCCATTATCTGTTTATTTGCACTTTATCAGTTTATTTATTCATGTGTGTATATATTTATATAATGGTATATGGACACACTGATCTATTCTGCAGTCATGCCTACTATGTTCTGTTGTGCTGAAGCAAAGCAAGAATTTCATTGTCCTATCAGGGATACATGACAATAAACTCACTTGAATCTTGAATCTTGAATCATAAGCATATAAAGTTGTACCCGAATCTCAACTATAGCAATTTATGAAACATTTTAATTAAACCTACACCAAACTGAATATGTGCAGATAAGATTTATGAGAACGTTGCCAGGGGTGCTGAGGAAGAGGATTTCTTGGAATGTATGAGGGATAGTTATCTAAACCAACATGTAGAGGAACCAACGAGAGAGCAGGCTATTCTAGACTGGGTATTAAGTAATGAGGAAGGGTTAGTTAGCAGACTTGTTGTGCGTGCCCCCTTGGGCAAGAGTGACCATAATATGGTTGAGTTCTTCATTAGGATGGAGAGTGACATTGTTAATTCAGAAACAACGGTTCTGAACTTAAAGAAAGGTAACTTTGAGGGTATGAGACGTGAATTGGCCAAGATTGACTGGCAATTAGTTCTAAAAGGGTTGACGGTGGATATGCAATGGAAGGCATTTAAAGACTGCATGGATGAACTACAAAAATTGTTCATCCCAGTTTGGCAAAAGAATAAATCAGGGAAGGTAGTGCATCCGTGGATAACAAGGGAAATCAGGGATAGTATCAAAGCAAAAGATGATGCGTACAAATTAGCCAGAAAAAGCAGCATACCAGAGGACTGGGAGAAATTCAGAGACCAGCAGAGGAGGACAAAGGGCTTAATTAGGAAAGGGAAAATAGATTATGAAAGGAAACTGGCAGGGAACATAAAAACTGACTGCAAAAGTTTTTATAGATATGTGAAGAGAAAGAGATTAGTTAAAACAAATGTAGGTCCCTTGCAGTCAGAAACAGGTGAATTGATCATGGGGAACAAGGATATGGCAGACCAATTGAATAACTACTTTGGTTCCGTCTTCACTAAGGAAGACATAAATAATCTGCCGGAAATAGCAGGGGGCCGCGGGTCAAAGGAGATGGAGGACCTGAGTGAAATCCAGGTTAGTCGGGAAGTGGTGTTGGGTAAATTGAATGGATTAAAGGCCGATAAATCACCAGGGCCAGATAGGCTGCATCCCAGAGTACTTAAGGAAGTAGCTCCAGAAATAGTGGATGCATTAGTGATAATTTTTCAAAACTCTTTAGATTCTGGAGTAGTTCCTGAGGATTGGAGGGTAGCAAACGTAACCCCACTTTTTAAGAAGGGAGGGAGAGAGAAAACGGGGAATTACAGACCAGTTAGTCTAACATCGGTAGTGGGGAAACTGCTAGAGTCAGTCATTAAAGATGGGATAGCAGCACATTTGGAAAGTGGTGAAATCATTGGACAAAGTCAGCATGGATTTACGAAAGGTAAATCGTGTCTGACGAATCTTATAGAATTTTTCGAGGATGTAACTAGTAGAGTGGATAGGGGAGAACCAGTGGATGTGTTGTATCTGGACTTTCAGAAGGCTTTCGACAAGGTACCACATAAGAGATTAGGATACAAACTTAAATCACACGGTATTGGGGGTTCAGTATTGATGTGGATAGAGAACTAGCTGGCAAACAGGAAGCAAAGAGTAGGAGTAAACGGGTCCTTTTCACAATGGCAGGCAGTGACTAGTGGGGTACCGCAAGGCTCAGTGCTGGGACCCCAGTTATTTACAATTTATATTAATGATCTGGACGAGGGAATTGAAAGCAACATCTCCAAGTTTGCGGATGACACTAAGCTGGGGGCTGTGTTAGCTGTGAGGAGGATGCTAGGAGACTGCAAGGTGACTTGGATAGGCTGGGTGAGTGGGCAAATGTTTGGCAGATTCATATTGAATGGCGGTGCAGGCTCGAAGGGCCGAATGGCCTACTCCTGCACCTATTTTCTATGTATCTATGTATCTATGACTTGAGGGCTTGAGCTACGGGGAGTGGTTGGGCAGGCTTGGACTTAATTCCTTGGGAGAGCAGGAGACTGAGGGCTCATCTTCTAGAGGTGTATAAAATCATGAGAGGAGCTGGTAGAGTGAATCCAGTCATTTATCTGGGATTGAGGAATCAAGAACCAGAGGACAGAGGTTTAAGGTGAAAGAGGAAAGATTTAATAGGAACCTAAGGGACACTTTTTTCATTCAGAGGGTGGTGGGTATATGAAACAGATGAGGTAGTTGTGACAGGTATTATAACAGTATTTAAAAGATACATGAATAGGAAAGGTTTAGAGGGATATGAGCCCATTGCAGGCAAATAGGACTATCTTAGATGTGGCATCATGGTCGTCATGTCCAAGTTGGGCTGAGGGCCTGTTTCCATGCTGTTTGACTCTATGACTCTCTAATTGTAATTGTAATTAATTTATTAGCCAAGTATGTAAACATATTGATTTAACTGTATGTAAACATATCAATGACTATACTGAAATTACAATCTCTGCCTTCTTTCAATATATAGCCTGTTGTCACTCCTTCATTTATGAGGCCCTTATTCCAAATCCAAATCCAGGTTTGAGAAAATCTACTGCAACTGACGCAGTATGCTAGGGAAATTAGGTTGTTTAAAAAAAAATTAATTCCAGGCTTTAATAATGATTAGGGCCAAAACATGAAAAACTATATCAGCTCAACAAACACTGAGAACCATGAATTATAGTCCATTTGAAAGTGGCACTTGTGATTTCAGGGACTCAGCTTTGTTGCTTCATTCCATCTATTAACCATTCCCTTCCCTATCCACTACCAATATCCACAAAGCTTCTTGTTATTACTGCAGGTCACAAGCCTGGCCACCAATCAATTATCTTGTCCTGTGACTCTGAAGACTGGTACTGTTGTGCATTCAGTTATTCTTGTACTTACACTGTGAAGTAATACATAATTCGCTTATCTCTGGAGTATCCGAGAAACAGGTTTACAACAACGTTGCAATGGTTAACTATGTGATGCAATGCTTTAAGGTAATTACATCACCTTTCTTAAAGCAACATCTAGATGCCATACTAATATATATTTCTCAGGAATGATGATATGACATAATTAGAAACCATTGGTATTAGTCTTTTGCATCACAACTCGCAGAAATTAATCAATCAAAAATGATATGGTGTGGCGGCACCTGGTGGCAAGCCAGGGGCACAATGAACCCTCAGCTCTGGAGGACGGCGTCTCAGTGTGGGAGGTGCTAGTCACGGGGTTTGTACCTGAGTTGGTATTTAAGGCCGGGCAACGCCCGTGACCTTCGAGGAGTAGGGAGCTGTATCGGAGAGAACAAACAAGTCTCTTGTGTCCGCTTAGTTTTTGGCTGGACTCCTGCGAGTCCCCGCTACAAGGGTCACCGAGTCAATGGTCAGGAACTGGAGCCAATGCAGGGGCATTGAACTGTGAAATGATTTCAGTTCAGTCACGCCTTGAAGACTTTCCAGAATCTCTATCACTGAGATTATTTCCAAATGGTCAGCAGGTTGGCTACTCTTCAAATAATTGGTCCACTGTACGTTACCAGCAAGTGAACCTTGAAAACTTCCGTTTTGAGTGCCTTCAATAGACATGCAAACTTATCCCTTACGCAAACACACATGCACGCACACGCAGACACATGCACACACACAGACACATGCATGCACGCACACACACATGCACACATGCACACGCACGCACACACACACGAGCCAGTGGAAAGACCATAAGGCAACTTGTCGCAATGGGACAGCTCCCCCATCTCCCTGGTAACTCACTGCAGCATTGTGACACCACTATTGCCCCATTGCCTCAATGAATAGTGGAGGTAGCAAAGTTTTCCTGACCCCACCCCTCACCCTACGCTATTAAAAGTACTAAAAGATTGGCTCTCCTTTCTGGATGGGTTTAACAATGGATTGAAGGAGGGCAGCTGCAATAGGAAATTTGTCAGAAGGAATGGTAGCAAGTCTTTTTCTGTCCATACATTTTTTAGCTGAGTTTGAGTCCTTGTTATTCGCATACTTGGCAGGAATATAGTGCTTATTCATTGAGTCACTCTTACATCATGATGCTGGCCAGATCACAAATGAGGCAAAGGGATTTTTCAGCTAGCCACTCGCGTATTCTGTACATTGTTGTGAATGTTAGAGAAGTTAATAAGCTCTGGGATTTCTTCCTAGCCCAGCGCTGTGTATTTCGCTTGTCAGTTTCAAAATTAAAATAACCTTAGCGTTATTTGGAGCTTTGAGTGACTCAGGCCATCCATGACCAGCTTCTTGCACAAGAGGGAAATGTTTACGATCTGTAGTACAGAATAACTATCGCTCTCTTACTTGCCTGTTTCCATCACAAAATATATGAATTTGTCACCATCCTGATTTGAGCATCAGAGACCTTTATCATGAACTGTGAGCAGCTGTCTGGCTGATGTGGCAAAGGTGTCCGACTGCTGCCTGGAGAGATCCAAATGCAAAGAAGTACAAAGTCAATCGCAACAGCAACCGGACTAAACAATGGTATCCTGCTGATGGAAGTAGCTGTGATCTTCAGCCAGCAGAGGAGATATTTCACCAATAATCTTCCAGGGAGAGCATATGACATGTAAAACAATCCTAAAAATTGTATTCGACAAAACCAATTTCTGGCTTTATTTATGCATAACTTGTGCATAAGATGTCGTATTGGGCTGTTTTTGAGTGCACACATTTCCTGGTGAAGTCTTTCGTAGTGGGAAATTAGATTGAGCACTTCCTGTCATGATTCACCTTAACACTAAAGTCATTTCCCTATTGTATTTGTTGCATGCAATCACATCATCATGTACATTGTACACGTTATATATTTAGTTTTAGTTTCAGAGATACTGTGTAGGAACAGGCCCTTTGGCTCAGCAAGTCCACGCTGACCAATTATCACCTGTACACTAGTTCTATCCTACACACTGGGTTGGGAGATTGAAACCTTCACGTGGTTCATCCTGTTTTGAACTAATGCAATCAACCCGACGTGCTCAAACAAATAAATGTTGTGTTTTGTTAGGCTGTGCAGCCATACGCAAGAAGAAGAGGCTCCTACACACTAGGGACAATTTACAGAAACCAATTAACCTACAAATCTGCATGTGTTTGGAATGTGGGTGGAAACTGGAGGACCCAGAGGAAACCCACGTGGTCACAGGGAGAACGTACAAACGCTATACAGACAGCACCCGCAGTCAGGATCAAACTGGTGCTGTAAGGAAGCAACTGTGCCAGCCTAAAAATATAAATTTGTCGCTATTAGCAGCCTTTGCTAACAAGTCACAATTTAACAAGATTTCATACTGAAAGCTGCACAGTCAAGTATCTCAGCTAGGATATTGTTTTTGATGCTGAAAATCAGCTCCTGCATTTTTTATTCTGGCAAAACAATGTTAACAGCATTATGCAGAAGAATTAGCTCATGTCCTCAATGCTACTGATGGTCATGGAGTTCATGTCCCCACTTTTGGATTTTGGTGTCTCCTACAGTGAGTAATGGGCCTGTTCCACTTAGCCTATTTTTAAGCGCCTGCCGGTGACTGTCATAGTCGTAGCAGGTCGCCGAAAAACCGGCGACTGGACCCCTCTTAGACCTAAAATTTGAAATAGAATCATACTTTAACAACAACAAAAAACGGTCAGCACCGGCGACAACCTATGTCATCCTGGCCACAACCTACGTCAAACTGGCGACAACCTACAACAGCACCTATGTCAGGAGAAGTCAAGCTACGCTCATTGGCGTCAAGCCAAATGTCGCCGACTGTCGCCGAAAAGTTTTGAAAATTTCAAAATCCAGCGGCGACCAGTAAAACGCTACGATTCTTTGGGCGACTGAGGAGACTACTCACGATCATACAGGCGATACCCCGGCGACCATGTGGCGACAGCCTAGTTGCCTGTAGTCACCTAAAATATCGCCTAAGTGGGACAGGGGCATTACCCACAATAAAAGTGGAGGAACAGCATCTCATATTCATAGCTGGGTAGGTTACAACCCGGCGTTATGGACAATGATTTCTATAATTTTAGGCAACAACACAAACCCAGATGTATACCCACTTCCTCAATTATCCCGTCTCCCTTTCCCCTTCCACATGTCTCGACTTATTTCTCTTCCTCTTACTTCATATTTCACTCCTCTTCCTTCCTACCTTACAGCCATTTGTCTTTTTATCACAGGCCTTTGTCCACCAATCTGTCGATCAAAACCCCTCACCTGTATCCACCTGTGTCCACCTATCACTTGCTCGGACTTGTCCCACTCCCACCTCGTTTCCGGCTTTCTCCCCTCTACTACAATTAGGGTACCGACCCAAAACGTCATCTATCCATGTCTTTCAAAGATGCTGCCTGACCTGCTGAGTTACTCAAACACTTTGTGTTTTTTAGGTAACAAGCATCTGCAGTTGTTTGTGTGTATGTGATAACATTGTTTCCAATTTGTTGTCAGAGGGAAAATATAGCAACGATAAATGTCTACAATCCAATTTTAGTCATAAGACATTGTAATGGGCCTGTCCCAACTTAGGCGACTTTTTAGGCGACTGCAGGAGACTATGCAGTCGCGACATGGTCACCACATGTTCGCGGGTAGTTGCCGGGGAGTTGCCTTCATGGTCGTGAGGAGTTCCCGCATTCTGGGAATCAGTCGCGGCCTCATTATGGTCGCCCTGAATTTTTCAACATGTTGCCGTAGGTGGGTCGCCAAGTGGTCCTAGTGGGTTGCCAGGAGGTCGAAAGTTCTCTTAGGTTCTTGTAGATTGCAGCCGGTGCTGACCTGTGAATTTCATTGGCTCATTGGCTCAATAAAACATAAGCAGTAGTTTTCAGAACCAAGGATAACCGACCGGTAAAGTTAATGTCTGCCGAGCTTCACAGCCGTGTATCTCTGGCTTCTTAAAAGTTATCTCCAATCCATAACCCCCTTCTCCCCCCTCGCTCCCCCCTCTGCCCCTTCTCCCCCACTCTTTTAAAGGACTTACCGTACACTGTGCTTTTTAGCTTCTTAATTACAGCGCCAACCTTCCTATTGTCATCGCGGTGTATGTCTGTATCACATTGGCTTTGCACCGTGTGAATTTCACTCAGACGGCCCTCCCCCGCTTGCCCTGTCCCCCGCCTGCATATGTGTATATGTGTGTTCCACTCTGACAGTCGCCATTCCAGTTGCCGTTTTTTCAGGCAACTGCCGGCAACTTGACAGTCACCGGCAGCCGCCTGAAAAATGGCCTAAGTAGGACAGGCCCATACCGTTGCCGTGTCTACATCTGCTTCCTATTCCTGGACTTTTGAATTGAAGGAATCGTAAATGAGAGACACATGAACCCACTGAAAAGCAGTACTTTGAATAGAACTGAGTGACCAGGTTACAAAAGTCCTGACAACATTTTCAAAGGATTGATAAATGACAAAGTTATGGGCCTGTCCCACTTAGACGATTTTTCAGGCGACTGCAGGCGAATGTTAAGTTGCCGGCAGTCGCCTGAAAAACCGGCAACTGGAACAGCGACTGTCAGAGTGGAACATACACGCAAACACACACACACCACTTCCTTCACCAGCCCGTTATGCAGGCGGGGGACAGGACAAGCGGGGGAGCACTGCCTGAGTGAAATTCACACAGTGCAAAGCCAATGTGATACAGACACACATCGCGATGAACAGGAAGGTTGGCACTTTAATTAAGACGGCTAATGCACAGTGTACAGTAAGTCCTTTAAAAGAGGGGGGGAGGGGGTGAGAGGGGGGAGAAGGGGGGAGAAGGAGGGAGGATGGAGAAGGAGTGGAGACAACTTTTAAGAAGCCAGACAACTTTTAAGAAGCCAGAGATACACGGCTGTGAAGCTCGGCGGACATTTAACATTATCGGTCGGTTATCCTTGGTTCTGAAAACTACTGCTTACGTTTTTTTTCCCCCTATGAGCCAATGAAATTCACCGGTCAGCACCGGCTACAACCTACGAGAACCTTCGACCTCCTGGAAACACACTAGGACCTCCTGGCGACCCACCTACGGCAAGAGAATTCTTGCTACACTCCATGGCGGCTTCATTCTAGTCGCTTCTAATTTTTCAACATGTTGAACAATTCGCGACGACCATAATGAGGCCGCGACTAGTTCCCAGAATGCGGGAGCTCCTCACGACGGCAATCACCCGCGAACATGTGGCGACCATGTGGCGACTGCATAGTCTCCTGCAGTCGCCTAAAAAGTCACCAAAGTGGGTCAGGCCCATTACAATTTTTACAGCAGCACGGAAAATGGTCTCCACCATGCCACGTCTGCCCAGCATGTCTTTTGGTCATTTTCACTGAGGTTTGTGTATCGAACGTAGAACATTACAGTGCAGAAACTGGCCCTTCTGCCGACAATGTATGTGCCAAACATGATGCCAAGTTAAACTGATCTCATCGGCCTGTACATGATCTAAACTGATCTCATCGGCCTTTAAATGATCCAGCATTAATTATCCGCAGAGAGTCAGAAGAAGAGGTGAGTTGGAGAGGTTATACATATGCCTAAATTCTATTTGCATCGATCACTAAAGATAAATGGCACTAGATTGGCAGGATAATTTAGGTTCTGATTGACCTTGACAGTAACTGAATTTTGTTAATTGTTAGAAATTTTCTTATGAGGTAAATTGCCTGAATTTTTTTACACTGTCTAATTTCAATGGAAATAAATGTTGCCTATCCTATAACATGTAAGTAGTCTATGACACCATAAATCTGTTAATTCAGAGAAAACAATCAGGCGACAACATAATAAAAGGTGAACAAGGTGCAGTGTCTTTGCAGAACTCTGCGTGGCACTAAAGCGGGTGGTATTGCAGATAGTGAAGATGGTTGTCAAAGATTACAGCAGGATCTGGATCAATTGGCCAGGTGGGCTAAGGAATGGTTGATGGAGTTTAATACAGAGTGTAGATTGGTTATTGCACGTGAACCAATCATAGTAGAAATAGCATCACTAACCCCACCTTATTGTATGCTTTATACTAACACCCATTTCCTACACTGGGCAGTTTTGGAAGCTGTAACGATGAACTAACAACTAACAACCTGCTGTACCGCTATACTATGTGTACAGATTAAAGATGACTTTGAACTCCAGACTGTGTAACTTGCTTTTTTACATGGTGTCATAAGTGGGTGTTAGTATAAAGCATACAGTAAGGTGGGGTTAGTGATGCTATTTCTACTATGATTGGTTCACATGCAATAACCAATCTACATCCTTCACACAGCTGGTAAGATTCTGGATCCCTCTGTTCTAATGACAATTAATAACAAGCCCGTGAAGGCCAAACTCGACACTGGGGCCCGCGTGAATGTAATGTCTGTGCACGTCTACAACAAGATAAGAAATAATGAGGCCTTGACTAGAGACAGTTCCACCCTACATGCTTATGGAGGGGGGGTGGGGGAGGTTTTGTATCCTCTGGGAAGAACTACTTTCAAATGCGTGCTGAAAAGCACCACAAGAAATCTAACTTTCTATATCTTAAAATCTGACTGTGACTCTACTGGGCATCCATGCATGCCAGGACTTAGGGCTAGTCTCCTTTGACCGGTCCGTTCACAAGTTACGAATATCTGAGGACCCGAAAAAAGGATACCCTGATCTATTCGATGGCAAGCTAGGCAAGCTGCCTGTGATCTACAAGATAGCCATTGACCCCAACGTCGACCCAGTCGTCCGTGCCCCCCACCGTGTGCCACACGCCATGAAAGACAGAATTGAGACTGAACTAAAACACATGGTCTCCATGGGCGTACTAGCCGAAATCAGCCCACTGACTGGGTTTCCACCATGGTTGTCACCCTTAAGAAGGACAAAGACGAGCTCCGTGTGTGCATCAATCCAAAAGATTTGAACGCTGCCATCAAGCGCCCACATTATCCGATGAGGACTGTCGAGGACGTTGCTGCACAGATCGGGCGAGCAACAGTATTTTTCGTCCTTGACGCAAAAAGCTCATTTTGGCAGATACCACTAGCTGACGAGTCATCAAACCTGTCCACGTTTACCACACCGTTTGGCAGATTTAAATTTCTCAGAACCTGTCCACGTTTGCCATACCATTTGGCATTAACTCGGCCAGCGAAGTCTTCCAGAGAAACATGGAACTGCTGTTTATAGGGACTCCCGTGTGCCATCATCGTAGACGATATCCTGGTATATGGCAGAGACACAGTGGAGCACGACAACAACCTAAAGCGTCTTATGGACCGGGCACGTGAGATCAACCTGAAATTCAACCCTAATAAATGCAAGTTCAGGGTTCCAGAGGTCACATATGTTGGACAGGTTTTCACTCCTGACGGTCTTAAACCCGATCCGAAGAAAACTGCTGCCATCACAGAAATGCCAGCCACCACCGACGCTTCCTGGGCATGGTGAACTATCTGAGAAAGTTCATACCGAACCTCAGTGAACTGAGTTCGCCTCTGAGGCAACTCACTCGGAAGGTTACTGCCTGGTCCTGGTTCCAGCAACATCAACAAGCATTTGACTCTTTAAAGTCCAAGCTGGCGAGCGCTCCCACCTTGACATTCTTTGACCTGAGGCGTCCTGTCACGGTAACCTGCGATGCCTCACGATACGGGCTGGGCGCAGCCTGCCTACAAACGTCTGCTGATGGGACTGTACTACCTGTATCTTATGCCTCCCGCACCATGACGGACACCGAACAGCGTTATGCGCAGATCGAGAAAGAGCTGCTAGCCGTGGTCTTCGCTTGTTCAAAATTCAAGGACTTCATCTTTGGGAATGCTTTCACGGTCGAAACAGATCACCAACCTCTTGTAACCATCCTCAATAAACCTATACACGCAGCACCTGCACGACTGCAGCGTATGATGATGCAGCTCCAGCAGTTAGACTTCAAAATCGTTTACAAGAAAGGTAAAGACATGCTCGTTGCTGACACTCTCTCTCGCGCACCATGGGCATCTAGCGAACGACACCCCTACGAACGGGATGAGTTTACGGTTCTCAAGATCGACTTCGTTCCCACGGAACGCATGCGCCGTCTAGCTGAACACACAGCCGCCGACGGCACTCTCCAGCTACTCTCATCCATAATCAAAAGAGGCTGACCAGACCGGCAATCCAGCACACCACTGGAGGTGCAGCCGTTCTTCCTAGTCCGCGATGAGCTGGTAATACAGGACGGTGTCATAGTTAAGGGCCACAAAGTCGTGATCCCTTCATCCTTACGAGACGAATACTACAAAGAAGCACACAGCGGCCACCCAGGTACCGATGCCACGTTGGCCCACGCACAGAACATGTTCTACTGGCCTGGCATGGCCAAGTACATACGGGACAGGACCGCCTCCTGCCCCATCTGCAACAGCCTGGCGCCGCACCAACAGAGACATCCCCTGCTACAACAACCCCCACCAGCACTGCCTTGGACGTCGGTGGCGGCAGACATTTTCGAATGGCACGGTAAACATTATCTAGTCCTGGTCCACTCCTACTCTAACTGGTTCGAACTTGATTTACTGCCCTCTATCCCATCAGAAATGGTCATTCAAAAGCTACAGAGACACTTTTCCACGTTTGGCGCACCTGTCCATCTGCAAACCGACAATGGAAGACAATTTACCAGTCACGCATTCAAACACTTTGCCAACTGATGGAATTTCCAGCCCCGAATACCCACAAAGTAACGGGCTCGCTGAACGGGCCATCAGAAGCGCAAAACAACTAATGGAACGCGCCCACCTAGCCAAGTCGGGTGTGTACCTCGACCTTTTAAACCTCAGAAACATCGCTAGAGACGGGGTCCTGGGCTCACCAGCCCAACGCCTGATGTCCAGAACAACGCGACCTCCGATACCAATTGCCCAGCAGAAGCTGGTGCCACAGGTGCTGAAGCCAGCTGAGGAACCCCGATCCTACCTTGTCGACGTCGATGGCGCCTTGTACCGACGGAGCCGCCAACACTTGCTGTCTGTAAAGGAACCACGTCCTCCACCAGCCGATCCTTTCGCTCCACCTTTATTGTTCCAGCCGTCTGCTGCCTTGGCCACCACTAGTCCCAGCATGTCCCATTCTCATCCGCAACCGGCGGCTCTGACTAACAACAACACTACCTCTCCCGCATGCTCTCCCTATCGGTCACCACAAGTGTCCCCTGCTGCTTTCTCACTTCCGGGTTCACTGCCTCCCTCTCCCACTAACTTTTCTGGCGAGGAGGGAGAGGGGTTGGTCCGTACGCGTTCGGGCTGCATTAGTAGACTGCCTGACAGATACGGCGAGTATGTTTAAATTCTGAAGTCGCATGTGTGTTTAACTATAGTCGCTCTTTACGGGGAAGGATGTAGATTGGTTATTGCATGTGAACCAATCATAGTAGAAATAGCATCACTAACCCTACCTTACTGTATGCTTTATACTAACACCCACTTCCTACACTGGGCTGTCTTGGAAGCGGTAACGATGAACTAACAACTAACAACCTGCTGTACCGCTATACTATGTGTACAGATTAAAGATGACTTTGAACTCCAGACTGTGTAACTTGCTTATTTACACAGAGGAATGTGAGGTGTTGCATTTTGGGAAGTTTTTCATGGGCAGAATCTACACAGTTAATGTAAAGAGCCAGTCCCACTTAGGCTATTTTTTAGGCGACTACAGGCGACTAGGCTGTCGCCACATGGTCACCGGGGTGTCGCCTGTATGGTCGTGAGTCGTCTCCTCAGTTGCCCAAAGAGTTGTAGCGTCTTTCTGGTCGCTGCTGGATTTTCAACATGTTCAAAAAATGTTGGCGACAGTGGGTTGACGCCAATGAGCATAACTTGACTTCTCCTGACATAGGTGCTGTCATAGGTTGTCGCCAGGTGACGTAAGTTGTTGCCGGTGCTGACTTCAATGAATTCCATTGGCGACTACTTACGTCAATCTATGTCAACCGGCGACAGGTACCGGTCTTCAGTTGTCTTCAGTTGTCACCGACAGGGTGTAGCTTGTCGCGGGTGGACGTAGGTTGACTTTGGTTGTCGTAGGTTGTTGCCTGTGTGGTCGTAAGTTGTCGTAGGTGTGGTTGTAGGTGGACGTCCGAATGGGTCGCCGGTTGTCGGTAGCTTGCCGTCGACTAGGTGGTATGTTGTTGTAGCATGTCATAGACATTGTCGTAGGGGGGTCCAGTCGCTGTTTTTTTGGCGACCTGCTATGACTATTGAGGCAGGTCCTATTGTAGTGTTTAAGAAACATTAAACAGGTACATGGATAGGACAGGTTAAGAGAGATATGGGCCAAATTCAATTCAATTCAATTCAATTCAATCTTTAATTGTCATTGTGCAGTGTACAGTACAGAGACAACGAAATGCAGTTAGCATCTCACCCAGAAAAGCGAACTTAGGAATAATGAGCAGTAAAATATATATATGTACAGCAGGATCAGTAGTGCAATTTTTCTGGGGGAAGGAGGGGGTGACTGGCAATCACTGAGGTGCAGAGTTCAGTAGTGTAACAGCCGCAGGGAAGAAGCTGTTCCTGAACCTGCTGGTTCGGCAACGGAGGGACCTGTAGCGCTTCCCGGATGGGAGGAGGGTAAACAGTCTGTGTCTGTGGTGAGAGCAGTCCATGACGATGCTGCGCGCCCTTCGCAGACATCGCTTGCTTTGGACAGACTCAATGGAGGGGAATGAGGAACCGGTGATGCGTTGGGCGGTTTTCACCACCCTCTGCAGCGCTTTCCGGTCGGAGACAGAGCAGTTGCCATACCATACTGTGATGCAGTTGGTAAGGATGCTCTCGATGGTGCAGCGGTAGAAGTTCACCAGAATCTGAGGAGACAGATGGATCTTCTTTAGTCTCCTCAGGAAGAAGAGACACTGGTGAGCCTTCTTGACCAGTGTTGATGTATTGTGGGTTCAAGAGAGGTCATCAGAGATGTTGACCCCCAGAAACCTGAAGCTGGAAACACGTTCCACCTCCGTCCCGTTAATATGGATGGGGGTGAGCATGCAGCCCCTAGACCTCCTGTAGTCCACAATGAGCTCCTTGGTCTTCTTGGAGTTAAGGGCCAGGTTGTTGTCAGCGCACCATGCTGCTAGGAGCTGAACCTCCTCCCTATAGGCCGACTCATCGTTGTCGCTGATGAGGCTAATCACCGTTGTATCATCTGCATACTTGATGATGGTGTTAGAACCATGTACAGGTGTGCAGTCGTAGGTGAAGAGGGAGTAGAGGAGGGGGCTCAGTACACAGCCCTGTGGAACGCCAGTGTTCAGGGTGAGGGTTAAAGAGGTGTGGTTGTCCAACCTAACAGACTGGGGTCTGTTAGTTAGGAAGTCCAGTAACCAGTTGCAGAGGGAGGGGTTGTTGCCCAGGTCGCTGAGTTTGGTGATCAGTTTTGAGGGGATAATGGTGTTGAATGCTGAGCTATAGTCGATGAACAGCATTCTCACGTAGGTGTTTGTGTTGTCGAGGTGGGAGAGGGCGGTGGGACTAGTGTAGGTAGGGCATGTTGGTCAGCGTAGGCAAGTTGGACCAAAGGGCCTGTTTTGACTGTATGACTGTATGATTATGACTAACCCTAAATTGAACAGGTAGGAACACATTTTCCAGATTGTCTTTTGGTGCACTTTAAGGATTCAGAAGTTAGTGAATCTGTCTGGAATTACTCCGAATTCATAGTATGGAAGGAAATTCATGCAAGGAAAACAGAGGAAGAATAGTAACCAAAGAGAAAACTAAATAAACCAACCTACAATGTTTATTAACAAAGCAGACTGAAAACTTTATGGAGAGATTAATTTTAATATTTCATTCTTCATTGAATATTCTATCTGAATTTAAATGATAAAAGTTTTCATATGACATTGATTGCCTCGAAAATAATGAACAACATGTTAGGTATCACCTTTGTTGACCTGGGTCCTTGTTCAATGCAAGGGCAAACTAACTAATCAATTATCCTCTTTCATGTCTTTTAACTTTTAATGGAACAACAACTCGAGGCAATAAACTTAGGGAAAGTCCAGTAACTTATAGCAAAGTGCATCAACAACTAAAGTTTGAATTTTGGAAGCAATATTAAGAAAGCTTTGATAGTGCATTGACAATTTTAGGATTAATTCTTTCACCGTACAATTAAATATCCAGCATTAGTTTATTGATAAAAATATTAATGACTGTATAGCCAGTTGTACTGAACTTATTTCTGAGCCAGTTCTCATGAAACTAGTTGACTTTTATTTGGAGGGACGATATTGAGCTGGAAAACATAATGACTGTGTATGTTGCCTACATAAGTTCAAGGACATTTTGTTGCCAAATTTCATCCAAAAGATTATTTGCAGAATTAAGAGTGCTTGGAATTGGAGGCAGCCTTTTGATTTTATATGGATAGGAACTGTTTAGAGGGATATGGGCCAAGCATGTGCTAATAAGACTAGCTTGGTTTGGGCATCTTGGTCAGCATGGATGAATTGGGCCAAAGGACCTGTTTCCATGCTACATGACTCTATGACCCCATGGATTGGAAATAGGCTGGGAGGTGGGACAGTGTAAAAAACATGTGTAGGTTCTCTGATTGTTTGGTTGTGATGTGGTCCCACAGCATTTGTTTTGAGATCTGAACATTTTAATTATTTGGATGATACAATCAAGAATTAGTTTTCCATCTTTGCAGATGACATTTAATTAGGAGTTATTAAATAGTGTTATGGGATTAGGTAGTTAAAGAAAGACTGAGATTAAGTAAATCAACAACATTGTGACAAAGTATTTAGTGTACACTTGTGAGGTCATCCACTTTCAACACAAGAAAGATATATCAAGAATATTTTCTTTGTGGTGATAATTGGGGATGAAAGTTAATAAAACAAAGATAGGGCAAATGGAATATTGCCTATATCTGAAAAGATTTGAAAACAAAGGAGAGGATGTTATGTTTTAGTTATGTAAAATCTTGATGAGATCCCAATAAGAATCCACATTTAGCTTTGGGCTCGGCTCTTCAGAGTCTTTGAGCTTTATCAGAATTGTTGGCATATAGCCATTTCCAGAGAAGTAATTACATCGAGACTTACATTGACAAACCAAGTGACCAGACAGACCAACCAGGCTGAATCCATGCCAAAATCTCACATGGAGTCAAAATGAAAAACATGGTCACATTGGGATCTTCCAGAATTATACTGGACAATTTACTGCTGCAGAAAAATGTCAAATGGAGATGGCACAGAGGCACAGCGGTAGAATTGCTGCCTTCCAGCACCAGAGACCCAGGTTCGTTCCTGACTATGAGTGCTGTCTGTATGGAGTTTGTATGTTTCCCCCTTGACCTGCGTGGGATTTCCCCGGGTGCTCTGGTTTCCTCCCATGCTCCAAAGATGTACAGGTTTGTAGGTTAATTGGCTTTGGTAAAGATTGTAAATTGCCCTTGGTGTGTAGGATAGTGTAGTGTACGAGGATTGCTGGTCAGCGCGGACTCAGTGGGCGGAAGGGCCTGCTTCCACACTGTATCTCTAAACTAAACTAAACTAAACTATGCCAGAGAGACATGATGTAAGATATGGGATAAATTTACTGTTTCTTTATTTTAATGTTTTAATTATTTCTTAATGTTTTATTGCATTTTTATTAATTAATTTGTGGTATTTCAAACATTTTAAATAGATGTATATTCTTAATTATTTATAAGGATTTTAATAATTTCTAAATATCCTGGGACTGGTTGATCCATTCTGCATTTCCAGTCCAGGTGAGTGGGAGAGGGGGGCTGCATCCTGTTTGATTTTGACAAGGTGCAGCAAAAAATTCAGTGAAATAATACCAGTACTCAGAATGTTAAATTATGTGAATGTTAATGTTTATTTGAGTACAGATGTACGAAAGGGGGAGAGTGGGGGTGGTAGGGTGTGATTAATTTGCCAGAATGATTTAAAAGAATAGGTACAGAGCAATTACTTCTTCAAGTGGGGAAAATAAAGATCAAGAGGGACCTTCTTCAAGTTAGAAGTAGGAGATTTAGCAGTAATACAGTTTACACACAAATAGTTGTAAAAAGAACAGTTGAATACATTGCTCCAATGCTTATGGGGACACAAGAATCTGCATATACTGGAATCATGAGCAAAGACAAAGTGATGGAGAAATTCAGCAGATCACACAGCATTTGGGATGGCAATGGACAGACAATCACATTTCAGGTCAGGACCTTTCTTCCAAAGGAACAAGCATCTAGACCCAAAACATTGTCTAGCCATTCACTCCACTGATAGGTCCCGACCAGGTGTGTCATCTGTCATTTCCTCCACAGATGCTGCCTGATCTGCTGAGATCCTCCAGCACTTTGTGTACTCCCTAGTGTCTATTGATGCTCAGACAAGACTGAGGATCATAGACTTTTGTTAAGGAATAGTGTTAAACAATGTTGGACAAATGAAGCTCAATGAACTTGGTGGTCTACTCCTGTTTCCATTGTTCTGAGAACTTAAAGATGGAATATTTATAATTGTCACAACAGAAAATTTAAAGTACATCCTCTCTCAGGTGGTAAGTGATAGGTTGGGGGGAATGGGTGGTGGTTTGCTGCTGAGGGAATGTAAAATAATTACGGAAGTCTACCAAGCTGATTCAGACTGGTGTAATCCAGCCTCAGGCTAAATAAAATCAGAGTTTAAAACAAAGCAGTGAATTGGCATCACTTTCTTCAGCTGTCTCATTGAAACAGCTCTCTTAATGAGGGTATCTCACCATTGGAGCTTTTTAAGAACTAACCAATTAAAAGAATTAACATCAACTGTGACATCCTTTTGGGGTACCTTTTGCGTGTGTCTGCGTGTGTTTAATCTGATTTATCTTTGTTAAAACTGCAAGTGTCAATGACATCATTGGAGGCTTGCTCATAGGAGTTACCAATCTCATCTCTGGAATTTCATTAGCATTAATGAAGCTACACAACACTGGGAAATGGCAATGTCAACTGGTTTCATTAAGTATACTCACAAGGTTAACAATTTCAAATCATAACAACTTCCCCTTTGATTACGTTTTTATAGCATTTTCAGAATTCATTGCAACAAACATATATATCCAGAAGGTTTATTTACAAAACATCACATAATCTATTACACATTGTAACTACAAGTTTGAATATTCCAGGCTGTCTATACTACTCTTAAGGCTTTCTATATACTACTAAAAGCGCATACGGATTAAAAGTAAAAGATGACTATGTGTAATAGGATCACAATATAAATACAAAAGTTGCAGAAGGAATAGCACTAAATTACAATCCAGATGTTCTTGCATGGCAAAACTGCAGTGATGCTAATAAAATATATATGATAGATGATCTGCCTATTTGCTGATTACCCCCTGAACTTTCGCTACACCAAGTAATGTACTTTAAGTGATCCTCTCAATTACCACTCTGGCAGAGGCATGTGCTGCATTCTAGCACCTCCTCTGTTATTCTTGCGGCTATGAAGGGGATCATCAATTTGATTACTTGTTGTTATCCACACGCCATCCATTCACTAGACTTCCATGGAGCTGAATGCTTGATTCGTAGGAACTTCAAATACATTTGGTATATGTGCCTAAACATTTGGCAAAGTACAATATGAATTGAAAGGGAATGTTTCCTCTTTATGTAAACAAGGCCGAAGGATTTCAAAGTTCTTTTTTTGGTAAAACTGGACATCCTGCTTAACTGACTCAATCTTGCACCTTTAGATTTTAATTTAGAGATACAGCGTGGAAGCAGGCCCTTCGGCCGACTGAGTCCGCACCGACCAGCGGACCCCGCACACTAACACTATCCCACACACACTAGGGACAATTTATACATACACCAAGCCAATTAACCTACATACCTGTACGTCTTTAGAGTGTGGAGGAAACAGAAGATCTCGGAGAAAACCCACGCGGTCACGGGGAGAACGTACAAACTCCGTACAGACAGCACCCGTAGTCGGAATCGAACCCGGGTCTCCGGTGCTGCAAGCGCTGTAAGGTAGCACATCTACCGCTGCGCCACCGTGCCACCCTGTCGTATTAAAGTGTACCAGTTGGCTGATGCAAGCATAGGTGAACTCTGCATGATTTTAGCACAAGCATCGCAGATATTGAGTACCTTCACCACCTCAATTAAAGCCCAGTTGAGAATGACAAGAGTTTGTTTACTTGAAGGATTTTGAATCTTTGACAATTACTACACCAGCAAGCCATGGAGGTGGAGTTGTTGAATATATTCAAGAATGTAGAAAAGAGACAAGTACAACAAAGGACAGGCCCTTCAGCCCACAACGTCTGTGTTGAACATGATGCTGTTAAACTAATCTCCTCTGTCTGCATCTGTGCTATATCCATTCCCTGCATATCCCCGTGAAAGGCTGAGAACCACAGATGGTTTTAACTGTATGGGAATCAAGGGTTGCGGAAACAGGCTGGATGGTGGACATAAAGCCAAGATTAGGAGCATTTACTGTGTTTGAATAGACACCATTTTATGGACAGGTTTGAATGCTGATATATACATTTAACAAAAGATGGCGTTTCCCAATATAATTCATTGAAAGTTCAAAGTTCATTATAATGACATGCCTCAGTGTAAGTAACTATAATTAAACAGGTAGGCAGCTGCCAACTTACACGGGTATTCCAAGATTCTTTCTTTTTGCCTATCTTTCCTCCACAAACGGTAGTGGTGAGAGTCACTTTCTACCACTGACTCCTATGAATTTTGAAAAAATGTATTGGCTTTCAGGGTGTGGGCATCGTTGGAAATGTCACTATTTATTGTTGATTTGCTCCTGGACTGAGAGGAAACAGAAAGAAGCAATCACATTGGTGGGTCTATAATCACAGATAAGGGCAGCTTATATCCCTCTTTGGAGGATATTAATAAACAAGGTGAGTTTTTATGACCATAAAGTAGTTTCCTACTTACTAAGATTAGCTTTAGTGTATTCTTAAATCCATATTTATTTAATTACTTGAATTTAAATTACCCTGAATTAGACAGCTTCCTCTGGTTTTCCACACAGCAGGCTACTTTGGAAGGTTAGATCGCATAGGATCCAGGGAGGGCTTGCTAATTTTAGGAATATAATTGACGTGATGGTAATAAGCGAAGGTGGAAGTTTGTTTTTCTGAATGGAGGCTCGTGACTAGTAGTGTTCCTCAGCGGTGGGTGTTGGGCCCATTATTATTTGTCATCTACAGCAACAATTTTGATGAGAATGTAAATGACACAGTTAGTAAGTTTGCAGTTGACACCAACATAGTTGGTATCGTACACTGAAGAAAGTTAGGACTTTATTCCTTGGAGCATAGAAGACTAAGGGGTGATCTTATAGTAGTGTATAAAATCATGAGTGGCATAGACAGGGTGAATGCACAGAGTCTTTTTCCCAAGTTTGAGGATTGAAGAATGAGAGGGCATAGGTTTAAGATAAGAGGGGAAACATTTAAGAGGAACTTGAAGGGCAAATATTTCACACTGAACGTGGGATGTATACAGAATGAGCTGCCAGAGGAAGTGGTTGAGGCAGATACAATAACCATTTAAAAAAACATTTGAAAAGGTACATGGATAGATAGGATTTAGAGGGATAAGGGCCGAATGCAAACAAATGGGCTTAGCTTTAATAGGCAATCTGGCTGGCATTAACGAGTTGGGTTAAGGGTCCCATTTCATTTAGTTTAATTTAGTTTAGTTTAGAGATACATCGCGGAAACGGGCCCTTCATTCCACCAAGTCCGCACCGACCAGTGATCCCCGCACATTAACAAACTAAGGACAATTTTTACATATATTCCAAGCCAGTTAACCTACAAACCCGTACATCTTTGGAGTGTGGGAGAAAACCGAAGTTCTCGGAGAAAACTCACGCATGTCATGGGGAGAAATACAAACTTCACACAGACAAGCACTCGTAGCCAAGATCGAACCCAGGTCTCTGGCGAAGTAAGCACTGTAGGGCAGTAACTCTACCGCTGCGCCACCGTGCCACCCTTGCCAATCATTTTATTTCAGCCTCCTGTATAGCAATGCACAGGTATGGAAGTCAGGAACAAACTGCTATTAACCAGTGGTTTTGCATGAGCCCGTTGAATGAGGATCCATATGATCTAAACCAATGAACGGACTTCCCTGTGCTGATATTCTGTGATTACCTTCAAAGTGAGATTAATAGTCCTACTTCAACACCAGAGTGGCTGCTGACTGACTTCCAGAAAACATATTTTTCATCTGAATGGACAGCAGATGAATGTCTTGGAAGGACTGTCTTCCATGGTGGCTTCTCCCAATGGGAGTTTACAGCCTTGGGTAATTTGCAGCAGAGCACTGTGTGGGAACCAGCATTGGGAGAAGAGACATTGATATCCTGAGAGAGGACAGCACTTCCACATTCCACAATGCTGGCAGAACTCTCTCAGGATTAGGCTTTGGACCTGCAGGATTGCACCACAACTATTAAAGCTATCTGACCCATGCTGACACTGAAGACCAAGTACAACAATCTGCCCCTCGAGGGCAACAATGTTCTTCTCTTTGCCAGTCCTTCCTTTGCTTAAAACAGTAATTAGCTACTACTGGAACAGGTGCCATTCCTGGATGGCATCTCTCTGCTCTTAAATAATCTGATCTTCACCCAACTAGCAGCACACAAAGTGTTGCAGTAACTCAGCAGATCAGGCAACATCTCTGGAGGACATGGATAATCAGGCCCCCTCAGACTGATAGTAGTAGGGGAGAGAACGCTGGAAAAGAGGTGGGGGTGGGATAAAGGCTGGCAAGTGATAGGTGGATACAGAGAGGTGTTTAATTGGCAGATGGTTGGAGTAAGTGAAAAAGGCTAGAGAGGAAAAGTAGCCAAAGGGATGTTAGACAAGGAGTTATAGCGTGTAACTGAATGGTATATTATTTCTTTACGATGTCCACCTGTTCTCAGAGACAATAAGTAGAACTGTAGAGGCACAAGGAACTGCAGATGCTGGAATCTCGAGCAAAACCCAAAGTGCTAGAGGAAAACAGATTCACATGCACCACATAGGTATGGAGGTTTTAAATGCTGTTGCCTGTTCCATGGAAGAAGCAGCATATACTTTCAACATAAATTCTCATTGCTCTGCTAATTTTGTGAGTTTATTTTGAGATTTTGAGACCTCCTTTTCTTTCTCCTTCACCATCTCCACCTTTTGTTTGTGATTAACAGATCGAGTAAGGTGCTACATGGATTGTGTAATATCCAGAGTGGAAATCATCATCACCATTGGCGACCACTCAAAGCTGTATGATTGTCTTCGTGGTACCTTTCTGTGAGGGATGTGCAAGTGGTATATCCCTCTTGGTGGACATCATTTAATGTGGGAAGACTAGTGTATGGACAGCCAGCACAGTCCTTTACAGATGCCAACCCTGGTCCAGTGGCATGGACTCCACGATGGTTGGGAGTCTGTCCTGCTTCAGCCTTCATCTGTCTTCTGCTGTGGTGCTCCAACTGATGGCCAGCCACCATCCTCCACCTGTTCCAGCGTTGAAGTCTTCTTCTTGGGCCATGCTTTGTCAGGTACCTCCCCACCCCCCACCCCCCCCCCCCCCACAACTTGCCACCATGGGAGACCCAGCCAGGAGCATAGCTCAAGATGGTTTAGCTCTCAGGATCTTAGACACAAGCAAGCTTTTCCACCAAGACAAGGCGGTGATCCTCGGAGAAGGGAATGGAAATAACACAGTCCTGGCTCTGTGTGAACTCCAGTGCTATCTTGGAGATGGCCTCCTAAATACTCATTGTCACCGCTAGCAATCAGAAAGGGACGCATGTGATAATGCATTACATCATTGTTCCCATGTGTCTTCCCCTATTGTGGTCCGCAACTGAGTCCTTAGGGAAAACTAATGATTAATCTTTCCTTCAAAACACATTAGTTTTCAATGTCTTTGGTCTGAATATAGTTTGTTAATGTCAGATGTTGCTCCATGTGAAAGTCTCTGCTAGCCTTTGCACATGTGGTTTCTGAGCTGGTCCCCAGTGGTGTCAAGCACACTGGTGCCTTCCCAGTTCTTCCTCCTCTTTCTCCTTACCATCCCTTCTTGATTGCAAGATTAAGGACATGTGCTAAGTGCTAAATAAATTGCTTATTAGTTACAACTCATACAGCTCGACTTTAATCAAACAATTGGCCAGTGAAAATGTGCCAGGACATTCACAAGGATAAATTCACACAAAATAGGACGGCAATATGAATGGAGCTGTTTGTGTAAAGATCAGTGCATGTGTATATAGATTATTCATTGCAATGAGGGAGGGAGGGATGGCGGACAGGCATGAGATGCTTGCACACCAGAATAAAATCAGGACTTTATTCAAAATATGAGCATCATGGGCATCTCCTACAGCTCGGCTGGGCCTGAGGGAGGCAGTCTTCCCATGCTGTCCTCTGTTCCTTGCAACTATACTTATTATTTCAAAGAGCAGGAATGACATTTCTGTTTTATTTGATATCTGTGTGTCTTTCTATCTCTGTATATGTGCGTGCATTTATTTGAGTGACTGCCGGTTTGTCTGATCATGGGTACATACTTTTACTCATTTCTGTGGATTCTTAAATAACTCAGGATGTGTGTGTGTCTCTGTGTGCGTAACAATGTGTGTCTGTTTGCCTGTTTCTAAATCTGGGGTGATTGTCTAGCTGACTTTGAGTGAATGAGTGAATGTGTGTGCATGTGTGTATTTGTGTGTGCGTGTGAATGTGCGTGCGTGTGTGTATTTCTGCCTGGCCGTCACCATGGTTGTATGTTCTGCCTGCTTGTCTTTCAGTATGTGTGTATGTGTCTGTTGTCTGAATGTATGTGTCTGAATGTGAGTGTGTGATAGTTGCCAGCTGAGGTACTTAGGATAGAGAACAGAAACTGGCCCTTCGGCCCACAATATCTGTGCTGAACACAATGCCAAATTAAAATAATCACCTCTGTCTGCATTTAATCCATATCCCTCTATTCCCTGCAAATCCATGTGCCAATCTAAAAGCCTCTGAAATACCACTATCGTATCTGCCTCCACCACCAACCCTGGCAGTGCGTTCCAAGCACTCACCGCTCTCTGTGTAAAACACTGGACACAGTGTAAACTTTAAACTTTGCCCAGTTTTGTAGTTGAATGCAGCAGAAGAGGTGCATTTGTAAAATTCAGAGCACTCACCTTGATATATCTGGTGAGGTTCAAGAACTTTTCTCACTACTGTTCCATGAGAGATAATATCCAGCACAGGCCAACTTCCCAGATGACCACCTGATCCCCAACACAATGAACTTCCTTTGTATTTTCCATCTCCTTAACAAGAACATTGGGGAATTGTCAGTTGAAACATGAATACAGAGTTTCCCCTCTTCTACCTCTCTCTCTTTTCCAATTCATAACAAGATTCAAAGATATTCTGCATTTTTGTGGAGACTTTGTATTAAGGATCTCTCACTGGATCCCAAAGTGATTTTATGCTGCAATATGCTGGCATCTACATTGCTTAGTTACCTTAAAAGTTATCTTAAAATAGTGGGGGGGAGGGATTGACAAACTGGGAGTATAAAGATGGAGTTGAAGAGGAAGTGACTACAGGAAAAATTACAAAAGATTCTCGAATTAATGGGAAGGAAAGCTTGAAAAGGGACAACAGAGTAAGGTCAGGGCCAATTGCGAGCGGTGCAAGGGGGGAAGTGAATACGGAGGTCAAAATGCTGTATATGAATGCGCGGTATAAGAAATAAAGTGGACGAGCTTGAGGCTCAGTTAGAAACTGGCAAGTATGATGTTGTGGGAATTACTGAGACATGGCTGCAAGAGGGCCAGGGCTGGGAACTGAATATTCAAGGGTATACCTCCTATCGAAAAGACAGACAGGTGGGCAGAGGGGGTGGGGTTGCCCTGTTGGTGAGGAATGAAATTCAGTCCCGTGCAAGGGGTGACATTGAAACAGGAGATGTGGAGTCAGTATGGATAGATCTAAGGAATTGTACGGTTAAAAATACCCTAATGGGACTAATCTACAGGCCCCCAAACAGTAGCCTGGACATAGGGCGCAAGTTGAATCAGGAGTTAAAATTATCATGTTGCAAAAGCAATGCTGTGGTTGTTATGGGAGATTTCAACATGCAGGTAGTCTGGGAAAATCAGGTTGGTACTGGACCCTAAGAAAGGGACTTTGTAGAGTGCCTTCGAGATGGATTCTTAGAACAGCTTGTATTGGAGCCTACCAGGGAGAAGACAATTCTGGATTTAGTGTTATGTAATGAACCGGATTTGATAAAGAACCTCGAGGTTAATGAGCCATTAGGAGGCAGTGACCATAACATGGTCAGATTTAATCTACAATTGGAGAGGGAGAAGGGTAGATCGGGGGTCTCAGTGTTGCAGTTGAATAAAGGGGACTATGGGGCCACCAGGGAGGAGCTAGCCAAAGTTGACTGGAAATGACAGCAGGGATGACAGTGGAACAAAAATGGCAGGTGTTTCTAGGAATAATACAGAAGGTGCATGATCAGTTAATTCCTAGGAGGAAGAAAGATTCCAAGGGGAGAAAGGGACGTCCGTGGCTGACAAGGGACGTCAGGGACAGTATAAAAATTAAAGCGAAGAAGTACAACGTAGCAAAGATGAGTGGGAAGCAAGAGGATTGGGTAATGTTTAAAGAACAACAGAAAAGAACCAAAAAGACAATACGGGGAGAAAAGATGAGGTACGAAGGTAAGCTAGCCAAGAATATAAAGCAGGATAGTAAAAGCTTCTTTAGGTATGTGAAGAGGAAAAAATTAGTTAAGACCAAAGTTGGACCCTTGAAGACTGAAAAAGGTGAATTTATTATGGGGAACAAGGAAATGGCAGATTAGTTGAACAGGTACTTTGGATCTATCTTCACTAAGGAGGACACAAACAATCTTCCTGATATAGTAGTGGCCAAAGGATCTGGGGTGATGGAGGAACTGAAGGAAATCCACATTAGGCAGGAAATGGTGTTGGATAGACTGATGGGACTGAAGGCTGATAAATCCCCAGGGCGTGATGGTCTGCATCCCAGGGTACTTAAGGAAGTGGCTCTAGAAATCGTGGATGCATTGGCGATAATTTTCCAATGTTCTACTGACTCAGGATCAGATCCTGTGGATTGGAGGGTAGTTAATGTTATCTCATTTTTTAAGAAAGGCAGGAGAGAGAAAACAGGGAATTATAGACCAGTTAGCCTGACATCGGTGGTGGGGAAGATGCTGGAGTCAATTATAAAAGATGAGATAGCCGAACATTTGGTTAGCAGTAACAGGATCGGTCCGAGTCAGCATGGATTTACGAAGGGGAAATCATGCTTGACTAATCTTCTGGAATTTTTTGAACATGTAACTAGGAAAATGGACAAGGGAGAGCCAGTGGATGTAGTGAACCTGGATTTTCAGAAAGCATTTGATAAGGTGCCACATAGGAGATTAGTGGGCAAAATTAGGGCACATGGTATTGGGGGTAGAGTGCTGACATGGATAGAGAAGTGGTTGGCAGACAGGAAACAGAGAGTGGGGATTAACGGGTCCCTTTCAGAATGGCAGGCAGTGACTAGTGGGGTACCACAAGGTTCGGTGCTGGGATCGCAGCTATTTACAATATACATCAATGATTTGGATGAAGGGATTCAAAATAACATTAGCAAATTTGCAGGTGACACAAAGCTGGGTGGCAGTGTGAACTGTGAGGAGGATGCTATGAGAGTGCAGGGTGACTTGGACAGGTTGGGGAGTGGGCAGATGCATGGCAGATGAAGTTTAATGCAGATAAATGTGAGGTTATCCACTTTGGTAGCAAAAACAGGAAGGCAGATTACTATCTAAATGGCATCAAGTTGGGAAAAGGGGAAGTACAACAGGATCTGGGGGTCCTTGAACATCAGTCTATGAAAGTAAGCATGCAGGTACAGCAGGCAGTGAAGAAAGCGAATGGCATGTTGGCCTTTATAACGAGAGGAATCGAATATAGGAGCAAAGAGGTCCTTCTGCAGTTGTACAGAGCCCTAGTGAGAGCACACCTGGAGTATTGTGTACAGTTTTGGTCCCCTCATTTGAGGAAGGTCATTCTTGCTATTGAGGGAGTGCAGCGTAGGTTTACAAGGTTATTTCACGGGATGGCGGGACTGTCATATGCTGAGAGAATGGAACAGCTGGGCTTGTACACTCTGGAGTTTAGAAGGATGAGAGGGGATCTCATTGAAACATATAAAATTGTTAAGGGTTTGGGCACGCTAGAGGCAGGAAACATGTTCCCGATGTTGGGAGAGTCCAGAACCAGGGGCCACAGTTTAAGAATAAGGAGTAAGCCATTTAGAACGGAGACGAGGAAACACTTTTTCTTACAGAGAGTGGTGAGTCTGTGGAATTCTCTGCCTCAGAGGGCAGTGGAGGCGGGTTCTCTGGATGCTGTCAAGAGAGAGCTAGATAGGGCTCTTAAAAATAGCGGAGTCAGGGGATATGGGGAGAAGGCAGGAACGGGGTACTGATTGGGGATGATCAGCCATGATCACATTGAATGGCGGTGCTGGCTCGAAGGGCCGAATGGCCTACTCCTGCACCTATTGTCTATTGTCTATTATATATTAAACCATGGTAAAGCTGGCAGGCAAGGATGCACTTGAGCATTTACATAAGATGCATGACCTAAATTTATGAGGCAGAAACATTGTAGAGGTGAATCTGTACAGGTGAACATCACAGTACTGGAAGTGGATTCTAGATCTGGAATGAAATGATTTTAGCCTGTTTTCCACCATTTTCACCTCTAATTTCTGGCATCTCTTTCCTCCCATTTCTTCTTCGTGCTATTTGTGTGTAAGACGGTGGCGATGTTGCATTTCCTGAGGTGCTATCATTTGGAATAATAGGTGTTGCTCTGCAGTTAAAGTTTGCCAGTTAAAGTGGATATAAAACAGTCCTGCCTTATGGATTTCCTCTCCATTTCAACACAGTTCAAGATCCCAGCTCATACCTTTAATTATTTCAACACCAATATTGTGTGTCTGTAACCTCTGCTCTAACCAATATGGATGGGAACCTTCGATAAATATGCACCAGCACTCTGGAATACTATTCTTAATCTCCTCCACATTCTAATCCACCATGTAAAACTTCCTCAAAGCCCATTTATACAATATTTCCTTTAGCCATGTTCCCAACTCCCTCCCAGAAAACTGATGTGTCCAGTTACTCATTTTAAAGCATCATTATACTTCTTGAATACATGTAATTAGTTATTGCTAACATGCAACATATTTTACAATGTGCAGGCCAAATCTGCAAAATATTGGATTTTACCACATCAGACCCTTCATAATTTTCTTGATCCTTGTAATCTTATTGAAATTTAAACAAAACTATTTTTTAATCATGCAATATATACAATCATCTTTTACATCATTGTTTTTATTCAGTTGTTCCTTTTGAGTCTTCACTCTTTCTTTCTCCAGTTCTGTAAACATAACAATGGGAATACACTGTGATTTCTGAAACAGGTCCAGGCTAAACATAATATTACAATTCAGTGCTTTATTGCTTTCAGTAGAATGAAACTGCTTTGCCTAGAAATGAGATCGGAATGCATTGGGCCTCTGACCTGAAGTAAATTCCATTAATGCTCATTTCTGGGTAAAATTGCCATTTGTAAAATTGACCAAGCACTTCCAGTCAGAATCTTTGCTAGTGCATCAGATGCATATCCAAGCATGTTTGGTGTTATGCAATGCACACTTGAACCCTTCCTGACATGTCTTGAAGTTTGCTGCTCTGCGCCTTCTCTCTATCACATATGGTCCTCTGCGCTCACTTGCTCCCCCTTCATTGTCTATGCAGTAGTGTTACAGCGTATCAACTGCAATGGTGATCTGTGATTTTGTCTCTCGGGTATCATTTGCTTCCTGTCTCTCCAACCTTCTTGCACTTTCATCTTCTGCTTTTATTGCTCAGGCCTCCTATTATGGTTAGTAGTGGGGGGGTGAGAGGGTGGGGGGGGGGGGTGGTGAGATGCCACTGCCTGCTCCTTCAAAGGCAAAACAGAAGAGAAGTGCCCACATAAATTACTACGACGCTATCATTAAAGTCATGCAGCAGCACATGTAAGGAGAAATAAAGCTAAGATGTGTTAGGCAGCAGCAAGAGAAATGGCATTAATGAGCATATCTTGAGATATCTTGAAGCCTTGGTCTTGATCAGGTTAAACTCTGGTAATGAGAGAGACAGGATGGAGGCATTCAATATGAAAACACCTCCCTCCCATTTAAATGGTCACCTTCCTCTACTTGGCAGCCTTTGCCTAAAGGAAATGAACTTAAGGGTCCATGCAATTTTATCAATGTAAATTTATGGGCTTGATTTATGCATGGAATGTTGGTGTGGAGCAACTGTCTACGAGGAGCTCTGGGGCAAAGAAGATGAGGCTGCATGAAGATGTATAGATTAGAGATGTAGGAAGCCATGGGATATGTAGGAGATGGATGGAGTTGGGATGTTGGAGTGCCTATGCGTGTGCCCATATGTGTGTATGCCTATCTGTCTGAATTAAGCATCAGTGTAAAAGAGCAGTGCTTTAACTGAACTGTACCTTATCGATTTGGAAATCACATTGGTGCTGCCATGTCCTTGTTTGCAGCCAATTTTTCAATTATTTATGGGGAGCCTGTTCATTCTGTTTGCTGCAAAGAAGTACATTTAATTTCTTTCTGGCCTCATATGTCTCGACTATCATGTCATTTGTAAATGGCTCCAGCAAGAAAAAACAAAGTTGCAGATGAATGGGAACTTTACTGTCTCCTTTAAAGTATATATGTTTTGACTTAGTAAGGAATTTATTGCAAGCTGTATCGTGTTTAAAAAAAATAATGAAGCAACATTTAATAATTGCAATGCTTCTGGAAAATAGTAAAATCATTAAGAACCTATACCCTCATAGATAATGTTAAACAAGAAATAAACTATCTAATGGTTGACCTGAATATTAGGCTCTATACTTGGTCTTGTACCATTTAATTGATTTGAACCAATGTTATTATTCAATGGATGTGGTTTACAACTTATGCAAGCATAATTCATCTTTTTCTGCGTAACAGTTCAGTTGATTGTTTTAGCTTGTGATTCCCCATGGATAGTTGCAGCATGCTGATGAATATCCCTCTTCATATATTCTCTGTACGAGGTCTCTTTGGGGAAACCAAAGATGTAATTTGCATACTGAATTGGTTGAGGGACCTGCCAACTGAGAACATGTTTGTAAACCCAAAACTCTTTTAATCTTTACAAACCAGATGTTCAACTCATTTAATCAATTGGATAATTTTTTTTTTAAAGGTTTTCAAAATCTTCTGAATCAAGCCTGTATGTTTTACCTGTCCTACACAACATTATTTTTATTTAGAATGTTTAAGTACCATGTAATAACTTAAGCTGCAAATGTACAAAAACATATTGCAGATACATCTAACATCTCCACTTTAAATTTATATGTTGGGGCAGACTGGAGAAGAACAATATAGTTTCATTTTAAGATTATTTTCACATTTTATTGTTGAGATGTGTTTTTTAGTGCACATTATAGTTAAATATCATTATGCGAACAGGAGGGACGAAAACTGATTTACTGATTCAAAATCTCCATTTTAAGTGTAATACTTAATCTGTCAAAGCGCAAACAAAAAGGATCACAGCTCTGACATAGCACCTTATAAGAATTTCTGGTGTGACATTAGTCTTTGGTGATGGCACAAAACCCCACTGTGTGACAAGAACAATTACCTGCCTGTTTTACATATAGCACTTTTTCTCCATTGCCAAAATTAGTTATAATACAATCAGACATCATCTTAAGAGTAAATTCTTTCAAAGATTAAATTTAGTATGTGGTAAAAAAAAAGAATCTTTCAATTCAAAAAATTGCATTGTTGACACCAATATTATAAAGTTATCATGTTTTACCATGTTTCTTTGCTTATCTTTGATTATCTTAATGCAGAATTTTGAACAATTAAAAAAAATATAAACTATGTTTCTATATTCATTTAGTGCTAACTATACCCACTTCCTAATGCTGTGAAATACCTCCACAGAGGCTACTACATCCAGAGATTCATCCTAATAATAAGTATAAAGGAGATAGTTAATAACTGCCATTTGAGGGGTACAGTGAATTAATTTAAATTTTGCAGAACCACTGACCACATTCATTACTTTGGAATATATACTGTTTTCTGCAATAAATTAAATAACAATTTAGCAGCTTTTGAATCTTTGATCTTCTCAAACAACTTTAAGGTCCTTTTAAAATTAAATACATTTTATTTCTGTATTTTCCAAAGTTTAGGATTTTTTTTTAAACTCAGGAATAAGTGGAGCTGGTGAGCACCTTGATTAATATTAAACTTTGGTGTATATACTTTTTAATTGTTCAAAATTATGCATTAAGATAATCAAAGAGGTTTTTATCTGAAACATTCAAATGGTAAGAATATAATGCTGTGGATTTTTTTTACCTGTTGTTGAGGTATAATGTAGTTTTCAACCACACGTAAAAAAAGTCACTTCACTTTCATTCTGTTGACTTGAACAAAATGCGAATCAAGGAGCTTGTAGAATCTGAGATTCCACAACACGAGTTTTAACACTTAGTTGAAAAGCTGGCCCAATAATTCAAAGTGTTAGTTGACTGCATAAATAAACTTTTATTTTTCAGTTGTGATACTGTTCTATCAATTCTGATTTTGTGTTAATTTCATAACAACTTCCATTAGTAAGGTCTCATTTAATTATACAATGTCAGTTGCTAAAAAGGCAAGGAAAAAATCTTTATTCCAACTAAAGCTACAAGATTATTTTCTTCCAGAACAGTTGAAATTTTGAATCCGGTAATTGATTTTATTGCCAAATGAAAAATTATTTTTTCCTCTATGTTTTAATTGCAAATAGCACAAAGATAAATTTGAAGCACGATAATGTTAGCTCACCATGCTGCTGTAAACAGAACAGACTTGATTATTTCAGAATAGTGTTTGTTCAAGTGTATTGGTTTCCCTCCAACAAACATGCTTTGTTTATCATATTTGACTGACTGCTTTTAACTTAGTATATATTTCTTTACATTCACAAGTGTGTGTAATTATTGTACCTTAAACTCAAATAGCTTTATTTGAGTCTTTATACATAGAAATTTGTGTTGTAACATCATCATATTTTTCCCCTAATTTACTTTGTTTTTCATCCTGGTAAACCACAAAACTGGGCTGCAATTCTTGAAACATAGTCGCAAGTTGTCTCAGCTGAAGTATTATGGAATTGTCTTCTTACTTTGATATCACAGCACATTTCACAATGAAAATGATCCTAATGTCACATTGTAAGAATAATCTTAATAAATCTTGATGGAAAAATGAAGGAACCAAATTGTTACTTACGGTGCTTCATCCTACTTCAAGACTAGATTTATATGCAGGAACATGAATCAGCCACAGAAACTAAAGGGAAGCAATTTTTAGCGATATGTGCTGAGTTTAGAAAAATAAAATTTTAAAGGCTCTTAGCTTTTGAACTGAGTGACTACCTGTCAGATATTTATACATTTAAGGTAACTGCATAGGTTCTATCCCCAATTATATATCTTCAGTGTTTTCACCATATTGTCTAACATAGATTAAACAAAGATTATGAACAAAGAACAAAGGCAGCTTGTCATATCTTGTGGCTTCCTAAATGTCATTAAAGCCTTGTAAGATTTAGCTTCGAGATATTAAGTAAAAGTGTGGCTGTTATTTATTTTAGGAAAATTTCAGGACATTAAGACAAGCTGTTAGTGGAGCACAGAAGCTGTGTTTTGGCTGTAATGCCCTCTGGCTCTGCTGCCAGTCTCATCTCTCAGATCACAGCCATAAGCCAGACTGATCTCGAATACCAATCACCTAGCCCAGAACTAGTCCTTTGAGTTCTCTTTAGCATCTACTCCTTCTGCCAGTGTCCTCTTCAGCTGCTTGCTTTCCGTCTGAAGTTGACAACAAAGACATCCTTAGGGTCTTCATTGATGTAAGCCCTGCTCTTGATGTTGCTGCATGTTTTTTCTGTACCTTAAAGTTAGAGTACTTTTATATTCAACTAGCACAATATTTGCACACCACAAGTCAAAGAAAAAAGTAAAGCTTTTCATGTTAGGTTACATACTACAAGTCTCTTTATGCAGTTAAGCTTTTTAAAGAAAAATATATTTCTCATCTATACAAACAATAAACTTGAAATCAACTGTACAATTTGGTGACCAAGTTGTAATTTTTTTACCTAAATTAGTTTGAACTGTTATTTTAAATATTAAATCATAGCTGCACAGAATAGACGAGTGTGGAATTTCTATCATCTGCAAACTTTTGAACAGTTCCTGCCTTCTGTGATAGCAAGTTTTAAAAAGGGAAATCTCCAAAGAGCTAATTAGTTCTGGAATGGAGCACAAGCATGAACAGAGCTGCACATATACCAGATAACTAAAAGGACCTGGCCAAAGCTGACAGATATCAAAGGCATGACTGTGCACTAGCAGTAACCTTAGGCTGCTTGCTGACAGGGACAATCAAAAGATTATAAACATGGTGCTGAGTGACAGCTACTACCACAGGGTCTCAGAAGGGTATGAGACCTTTGGCAAATGAGCTAATCTCACTATTGACAGCTGCCGTAGGACTGAGACGGGCAGTCAGTCTGCACATTTGAGAAAACTTCTGTAAATAGATCAAACAGAGTGGAACAAGGTTCACACTGAAACAAAATGACAACGAATTACCGCAAAACAACATTCAAATGATCCTATTTTCTTACTACACGTGTTAAATGGATTGGTTGGACTATAACACAATCGAGCAGATCACGCACCACCAGACGGATGTAAGACTGAGATTGAAGGAATGTTTTGCACCTCATATCTTCTTTCAAACTGTTAGAAATATATTATGCATGCAGACATTGGCAAGACTAAAAAACAAGCGCTTAAAATTCTTGAATACAAAATTAGGTAGAAGATAGAAAGAGTTTGTTTTTCTGACTGCAAAAGAGTAAGCAGAAGTGTTCCCCAGGAGTTGGTATTCGGTCCACTATTAGTTTTGATACATATTACTGTCCTGCTCTGAGTGATGTAAAGCATCATTTCAAGGTTAGTAGAATACATGAAAGTCAGAAATGTAGTCAACAATGTGGATCATCTTAGGAGGACATTGACAGACTGGTTGGTGAATTGGGCTGGATAACATTTAACACAGAATTGTGAAAAGTTAAGGGCTTGTCCCACTTACGTGTCCTTGGCACGCAAATTACGCGACCTCGTCGTCGAGTTGAGGCGAACGGGCATCGTGTGGCCGCGCGGGGCAGGTCCCACTAAGAAGTGCGGAGGGGTATGTAGTTGTGCGCGACATCGCGTGGGGCTCCAAAATTTTTGTAGCGAACTAAACCTTCGCGCGCCAACGGCCTGTCGCGTAACTGACAGCCAAAGTGGGACAGGCCCAAGACCCTGGCGCGACGCAACGTCTCACCTCCAACAGCAGCAGAAACAGGCAAACGATCGCCGAACTCGGCCTGGGGCTCACGGCCGTTGCTGTCCGAATCCGCCCCCACTTCTACTCCTAGAGTGGGGCCAAGAAAATTGAAGACAGACACAAATTGCATGAGTAACTCAGCGGGACCGGCAGCATCTCTGGAGAGAAGCAATGGGTGACGTTTCGGGTCAAGAGCCTTCTTTCAGACTGAAGAAGAGTCGCGACACGGAACGTCACCCATTCCTTCTCTCCAGAGATGCTGCCGGTCCCGCTGAGTTACTCCTGCATTTGTATCCATCTTCAAATGATGTCACGCGCTCCAGATGGCTATGCGGGCGCATGAAATCGCGCGCGACCTTCACGGGACCGACGCGCCTCAACGCGACCACGAGGTCGCGTAATTAGCGTGCCAAGGACACGTAAGTGGGACAGGGGCTTAACATTTTGGTGGGAAGAATGAGGAGGCAGCATAAACTGTATTGCATGACATAAAAGAAGTACAGGAGCAGAATGAGCTGGAGGAATATTTACACATGCTTTTGAAGATGGTAGGGTAGGCTATTAAAAATACACATCTTTATTAATAAAAGCATTAGGTAAAAAAATAATTATTATTATTAAACATGTATAATATTCTGGCGCAGCCTAGCTAGAGCACTCACTCCAGTGCTGAGTACCACAGACTAGGAGGAATGTCATGGCCATTGAAAGGGTACAAAGGAAGGTTATTATAATGGTACCAGAGAAGGGTTTCAGTTTTGTGGAGAATCTGCAGAGTCAGGGATCGTTCTCTCATTGCCGTGGTGGTTGTAGGATATTATCGCAAATGATTATGCAAAAAGAAATATATAAAATACTTCCAGTTACAAACGTATCTATTGCTAATTGAGGAAAATTGGACCTGATTGACAAAAGAACCCAGAGGAATTAGAAGGAGCTTCTGTTTACATAGTGAACTGCTATGATCTGGAATGCACTGTATGAGAAGATGGTGAAAATAGATTTAATATTGATATTCCAAATTAATTTACCAAATTCTGAATGGGAAAAACATATGGGAGTTTTAGGACCAAGCAGGGGAATCAATAGAACCTGCAATAGTTGATACAAACAAGATATGCCAAAATGGACTCCCTTCTGTACTGTGCAATCGATGGTTCTATGTAGAAGTATACTGTCTATGTGTCATGCAAATTAATGGCTTTATTTCTTGTTAATTATCATGTGTGTGCTTTCAGGCTTTTGTCTGTATGTTGACTTTTGATGATGAGATAACTTTGTCAACAGCCAAAAACTCAGCACGGTATAATTTTTCAGTTTGGTCATGGTTAACATATATTCTTCAGCAATGCCAAAGGCTAGTGTTATCCCCTTCAAGTATAGGTATTTCGAACTATCAATTAGGTTTCATGCTTTGGATCATAATATAAACTTGTTATACCAGAGTATCTATTTTCATGAGGGTGATGATGGATTCCTACCTTTGTGCATCACATTCTGTAATAGCAATTCTTAACTTTTCAATGTCCAACTTTTAATTGCCATTACTATTTGGGGATGTGGTGGAGATAGAGTTTACGCACTCTCCGATAGCAAAAACGAATCTTCCAGTCATTGTTTCTTGATTAATTGGTCTTTTATTGAAGTAATACAAAACAAAGAAATAACTCATACTTTTCGTTCTTACTAACTGTTTCTTTTGTGTGGCGTCTCGTGAACATGAACATGAACGTGGTAAAAACTGTTGTCCTCACCATCCCTCGAGGCAAACTAAAAACCCAATCTCTGAGTCTGCGCTAGCCTCCTAAAAATGTAGACACCCCCTTCTACGTATATAATCCCAGCCTCAAGCTAGGAAAAAGATACAGAAATACTAACAGTAACTAACTTAAGCATAAACGGCTCCTACACATTCCATATATGAAATGCACCTTGCTATTGTAAATTGAGGTCCTCTTCTGAACCGAGGACCAAGGCATATTATTGAAACCATGAATTGGGAACTTTGCAGAGCAGACAGTTGCATTTTAGTTTATTTGAGTGTATGATGTACATATTAAATATAAAAAAGGCAAAAAAATGCCTAGTCCAAACACTTAAAACAATTACTTTGATGAACATGTACATTCCAATTCATACAAATTAAAATTCAATATGTTTATGATGGGATGTCAGAATTTATTTTAGTGGACACAATTTTACCAAAAATAATTATGTCCCTTCATAACAATTTGATTATGTTTTAGTCTGTTCCTCGTTACTTAACTCACTATTATTCCAGAATAGGTTTCTTATTTCCTATTTATTTTGATGATTCCCAAATTATCGTTGTCAAAGATTTTCTTCCAATTACAAACTCCCAGCTGTTTTCAGGCAAATGAACATCTCTCATCAGCTAGAGTGTGGTCTTAACCTCCCACTTACCTCAGAGGGAACCTTTGAACTTTCTTTAATCGGACTTCATCGGACTTCAATGTCATATCTGTGCATTAAAGGTTCTTATCCTTTTTCATATATCTTTGCACTGTGGACGGCTTGATCGTATTCATGTACGGTCTTTTTTTTCTGGATATCATGCAAACAAAAGGTTTTTACTGTATCTCGATACACGTGACAATGATAAACTAAAGTAAACTGATTTGCTTGATCATTTGTAATGCACAAAAATTCCCAAGTGTACAGCCACAATATTAGTTCTCAGTCTATTAACTGCAACCAAGTTATTGGTTATATACTGTAATATAGAAGCAATAGAGAAATGAATTACATTTATCCAGAACCTTTGCCCAACAACTACTCTGGTGTTCATTCTACATTACTTGCTATAACTAACGAATAGTCAGTTCTATCAGATTATTGCACACAATAAAGTTCAAAACTTTATTGGCAAGTAGAAGCCTATATTCAAAGGCTGAATGTTAATAATGAAATGAAATGGTACATCTTACATATAAGATCAGCCAGGTTTCAGATAACAAATCCGGGTACATAGGTATACCTTGGGGAGGGAAAACTGCCATTCTTGCAACTAGAGGACGCGTTCAGAATAAAGGAGTGTCCAATTAACAAGGAATGTCAAGGATTTTCATTGAGTGGAGAGTTGCGAATCTTTGGAACTCAGCCACAGAGAGGTGTGAAGGCAGAATAATTTAGCATATTGAGGAGGAAACAGTGGTGCTTTTGGTAAAGATGATACATCACAGTGCTGGAGACCTGGGTTCAATCCTGACCTCAGGTGCTGACTGTGTGGAGTTTGCATATTCTTCCTTAAACTGCATGGGTTTCCTCCAGGAGCTCCAGTTTCCTCCCACATCCCGAAGACATGCACATTTGTAGGTTAATTGGCCTGTGTAAAATTGCTCCTAGTGTGTAGGGTATGGATGAGAAAGTGGGATAACATTGAACAAGTGAGATAGACACAAAATGCTGGATTAACTCAGCGGGACATGCAGCATCTCTGGATAGAAGGAAGGGGTGACATTTTGGATCAAGACCCTTCTTCAGACTGAGTCAAGTGAGAACAAGTGAGAACGGGTGATCAATGAACAGCATGGACAGTGGTCCAAAGGGCCTGTTTCCATGCTGTATTTTCAATTAAAAAATATAGAAAGCTGATCTGGGCAATTGTTGGTCTACAGGGCAAACACGGGTTATGGGGAACAGACTGGAAAGTGTAGTTGAGGCCAAAATCAGATCAGCCATGATCTCATTGATTAACAGAGTGAAATCAAAGGGCTGTATGGCCTCCTCCTGTTCCTATTTCTTAAGCCTGGTCATGCTAACAATGTGTTTGACCACTCACTTGGCAAGACACTCATTTGTCAGAGTACCTTTGGTTTTGCGCAGTCCACCTCTATTAGACATTTAACTTTGGTAACAAATCTTTGGGACAAATAGTAAGTGGATTATATCTGTGACCAGGGTAGGCCCAAGCTTTAGTTCCACCATCTTGAACCATTGGTTTCATTGAATTCTGTATCACGAGATAATTTGTTTTCTGAAATGGTTGAAAAGAAATCTTGGTTTCTAGACTTATTGCTCGATTAGATTGTGACTGTGAAATAGTGATGACTTCAGCCCCTATGTCAACAATCCAATCAAAAATAAGGACCTTGACTAATGTAAGCCAAGAAGTAAGGAATAAAGAGGGAGAGGCAGATGCTATTGTGGGATGTGGAATGGAAAAGTATGTGGGAGGACAGGAGAAAGATGGACATTGTTACAGAACACTTTTATCTCAGTGTGTTCCTTTGTTTTTTCTCTCTAATTGTTGAATCACAAGCAATGATGTTTTCAAGGCAATTATAGTCTCCGTGCTTGCACAGACATTACCCATCCCCCTCCTCCCCACAAAATAAAACCTGCCTATTTTCTCATATTTTTCACTATGATAAAGGGTCAGAGATTTGAAATGTTGATTCTCTTTCCATCTCCACTCAGGGCACCTGACTTACCGAGCGTTACTAGCGTTTTTCATTTTGATGGAGATAGACATATTTTGTTGAAAAAGATTGACCCATTTTTGGAGGGGATGAGAGAAGGGCTACAGCATATCAAATATGGAATTGGTGCAAGTTTGTAAGGAAATCTTATTACAGGAGAGGGAACATCAATGACTATGCTGGGAGTGTGAAACAGAGTTACAGTTTGGGACTTCTGGGCCCATTTATTTATCCTGTGTCTCACTGTGATTAACATAAATTTGCTGCATAAGATAACATGGAAAGATGCCTTTGTAATGCTAACTGAAACCTTGGCATACTATTGCTCTGACTTTCATTATTAATAATATACGATCCAGGCACCAGACATGAATTTAATTGTAATCCATTTTAACAGTACTTATTTCAGCAGGCTACACATTATTAATCTAACAATATTAACTGTTGGTTTTAGAAGATATAATTAAGGGATTAAGATAAACCTGTCTTAAAGTCATTATTCATAATTAATGTACACCATAAATCTCATTAGTCTGCAACACTTTCATTAATACAACATGATTTGAATAAAATATACTTTGAAGGATTTACATTTATATTGTTGAATCCAGCAAAAAAAAATCTTTAAAATGTATTAGAATTCAGGGATACTTGTGATGTTTGTTGGCCTGATAGATACCAATTAAGACTCTGCAGAATGGAGAGGGGATGGAGGGGCAGTTGCTGGGTGGAGAGCAGGAGTGTAAAATATTATGAAACAAAATCCTTCCACAAGTAAATCTGTTGTTGTTAATCTCTTATACACATTTTCAAGAAGGACATTGTTCAAAAGTATGAACAATTGCACCTTCATTTCAAGAATGAAGTCGAGCAGTGTTCATTGGATTCTGCACTGCAAACCACTTACATCTGATCTCGGTGCCTTTCTGCCGTGAGAGGGAGATTAGGGCTATGAAGCCTGTGACTGACTTTCTGTCCGGTATTCTGCTGTTGCCAGGGATTTAGATGGAAGCATTATCAGAAGTCAAGGGCAGGGAAGAGAGTATCAGCTACTGATTCTAAATTGGAGAAGTCCCACAAGTATATAGTTCATCATTTTGCTTCCTCAGTCTGAACATTTACAGCTTTTCTTTTTATTCATACCTGATAAAGAGTTTTTGGCTGCTGTTCATGAACCTACAATGATATTGGGAAATGCAAAGTTTGTTCGGTCTAAAAATTCAGATAATTTGATAGTCCATAAAGCCAGTGAAAATTTGTGACTTAAGAAAAATAAACTGGAACTGAAATCTTTGAGCTTACATGCTCCATATTTAAATCCTTGTGGTTCTGCGTCAGACAATCATTCCCTCACCTTGTTCTTTTAAAAAAAAGCCTTCATGTATGTGACAATTACATGGATGCAAAAAGTCTCTTGCCCAGAGTGGGGTGTCAAAGACCAGAGGACATAGGTTCAAGGGGAAAAGATTTAATAGGAATCTGAGGGGTAACTTTTTCACACAAAGTGGTGGTAGGTGTGTGGAACCAGCTGCCAGAGGAGGTAGTTGAGGCTGGGACTACCCCAATGTTTAAGGAACAGTTAGACAGGTGCATGAATAGGACAGGTTTGGACGGATATGGACCAAACACAGGCAGGCGGGACTAGTGTAGCTGGGACATGTGGCCGGTGCGGGCAAGTTGGGCCGAAGGGCCTGTTTCCACACTGTTTCACTCTATGACTCTAATTCTAATTACTGAAAAGGCTCTATCTTCTAAATTATCTTAATAAGATGGTGGTGAGATGGTTTCCTCAACCATCACAATTCATGATGAAGTTCATGGCAGTGGTTTGTCAGGGCTGTGAAGTCAAACATGCTTCGTCATATTTAAGGCAGACCAAGGAAAAACATGAGAACTTAAGAAATAGGAGCAGCAGTAGTTTATACAGCCCTTTAATCCTGTTCTGCCATTCAATAAGATGATTGATTTGAATGTGTAAGAAGGTACTGCAGATGCTGGTTTAAACCAAAGATAGACATCAAAAGCTGGAGTAACTCAACGGGACAGGCAGCATCACTGGAGAGAAGGAATGGGTGATGTTTTGGGTCGAGACCCTTCTTCAGACTGGTTAGGGATAAGGGAAACAAGAGATATAGACGGTGATGTGAAGAGATAAAGAACAATGAATGAAAGATATGCAAAAAATTAACGATGATAAAGGAAACAGGCCATTGTAAGCTGTTTGAAGGGTGAAAATGAGAAGCTCGTTCGACTTGGGTGGGGGAGGGATAGAGAGAGAGGGAATGCCGGGGTTACCTGAACTGAGAGAAATCAATATTCATACCATTGGGCTGCAAGCTGCCCAAGCCAAATATGAGATGCTGTTCCTCCAATTTATGTTTAGCCTCACTCTGACAATGGAGGAGACCTAGGACAGAAAGGTCTGTGTGGGAATGGGAAGGAGAATTAAAGTGTCCAGCAACCGGGAGATCAGATTGGTTCAGGCGGGTTGAGCGAAGGTGTTCCATGAAACGATCGCCGATGTATAAGAGTCCACAGCTTGAAAAACGGATACAGTAGATGAGGTTGGAGGAGGTATAGCGACAGGTGTTGCATCTTCTGCGGTTGCTGGGGAAGGTACCTGGGGAGGGAGAGGTTTAGGTGGGAAGGAATGCGTTAACCAGGGAGTTGCGGAGGGAATGGTCTCTGCGGAAGATGGAAAGGGGTGGAGATGGGAAAATATGGTTAGTGGTGAGATCCCGTTAGAGGTGGCGGAAATTATTGAGGATTATGTGTTGTATGTGATGGCTGATGGGGTGGAAGATAAGGACTAGGGGTCTCTGTATCTGTTGCGACTAGGGGGAGTGGGAGTAAGGGTGGAGCTGCGGGGTACCAAGGAGACACGAGTGTGGGCCTCATCTATGATGGGAGAGGGGGACCCCCGTTCCCTAAAGAATGAGGACATCTTCGATGTTCTAGTATGGAACACCTCATCTTTGGCGCAGATGCAGCGTAGACGGAGGAATTGGGAGTAGGGGATAGAGTCTTTTCTGAACATGGGCTCATTTCCACTTTCCTGCTGGTTCCGCATAACCTTAGTAGATGAACAGTTGTCTATCTTAGCTTTCAATATGGTCAATTAATCTGCCTTTGTAGCTCTCTGGAGTAAATAATTCCAAAGTGTCACACCCTCTAAGGAAAGAAAATCCTTGTCAACTCTCTGCTAAGTAGGCATCTCCTCATTCTAAACCGATGCCCCCTAGTTGCAGTGTGACAGCTTCTCTTCCATGATAGATACATACAGTATAATTAGGCTCTTCAAGTTAAACAAATTAGGCTCCTCATCTAGCTGATCCCAATGTATCCTCAACTCTGCATTTTTGCATGGCACCAGTAAACTCTCATTTTATTATTAATCAAGAAGTTATCAATATCTGCCTTAAAAATATTCAAATACTCTTTACAAATTTATAACGCAGTCCAGCACCAATCCTGCGACACATCTTACTAACCAGAAAAATTCGTTTATGTCTATGCCATTTATGTCTATTCATTCATGCCTTTTTTCTCAAGGCCACGCTTCAATATCTTTAATCACAGCTTCTATTATTCTCCCTATGACTAACAGTCCTGTAGTTCCTGTTTTCTGTCTCCCTTTTTGAAAAAAGGAGTTACATTTATGATTTTCCAATCCTATGGGTCATTCCCTGAGCTGAGAACGTTTGGAAAAGTAAAACCAATGTATCAACTATCTCGTTAGCCTAGGTTATAGGGCGGCACGGTGGCACAGCGGTAGAGTTGCTGCCTTACAGTGCTTGCTGCACTGGAGACTCAGGTTCAATCCTGACTATGGGTGCTGTCTGTACGGAGTGTGTACGTTCTCCCTGTGACCGCGTGGGTTTTCTCCGAGATCTTTGGTTTCCTCCCACACTCTAAAGATGTACAGGTTTGTAGGTTAATTGGCTTGATGTATGTGTAAATTGTCCCTAGTAGTAGAATAGTGTTAATGTGCGGGGATCGCTGTTCGGTGTGGACTCAGTGGACCGAAGGGCCTGTTTCCATGCTGTATCTCTAAAACTAAAACTAAAATAACTAAAACCAGAAACTTGTTAGCGGGCATGTCCCTGGAGTTTGCAATTTTCCTTGGTCATTTACTTCAATCAAATTTCCGATTTATAGCTATTTCTGTAAAGTTACTTGTATCCTCACTAGTGAAGACTGAGGCAGAAAATACTTGGTTAATTCATTGGCCATATCCTTGTGTTCCATTATTAATTCCCCAGACTGACTTTCGATAGGACCCAGTGCTCACTTTGTTGAATCTTTCCTTTTTTTAAGGTCTACAGAACCCCTAACAACCTGTTCTATTTTTCTGTCCAGCTTTATCTTGCACACAACATTTCCTTGTCTTATTAATCTCATAGTCAATCTTTGTAGTTGTTTTGTGTTCAATGCAATCTTCTGACTAATGACTTCTCTATGAGATTATATAACATTTTCTTTAAATTTGACCTACCTTTCATATCCTAAGCATTTCCAGGATTTTTTATTTTATTTTTAACGTTTTTTATTATGTACCTAACATATCCCAAGTTTTATACCCGAGAGAGAGGGATAACAGGTAATTTTCAATTTTTTTATTTAACTGAGTTGACTTAATTTTGTTAAAAATTATTTTGTGCTTTTTTGTTTAAATTTTTTTATTTTTTGCTTTGTTTTAATATTCTTTAATAGCTTTATTTTTTCTATCTTTAAGGAAACCTGTGAATGTTTATCAGCTATGATGAAATTGTGCCTGAACTCCACTGATTTTCATCGATTAGGTGGGTGTCAGAAGCACTCCTGGAAGGAGTGGGTCTTGTTGACCAGACAGCCAGTTAATGAAAGATCAGTACAATAATTTTCATGCTTTTCAAATTTCCTTCTTTTTGCGCTCAAAGTAAGCTCAAAGTGCATACTTCAAATAAAATAAATCAGTTCCTGTCTTTTTCTGTTAGCATTCATGTCGTTTTCTGAGAAAGATACCTAATCTTTTTCCCCTTACAGTAATTGAAAGCTTTTATATGAAGATGCCACATACTTTATCATCTCAAAAGATACCCTAAGATTGTGAATGCACTTTTAAGGTAAGGGTAGATTGACTGATCCCAAATTAATTTAATAGGTTGGATTGTAGTGTCTTTAGCTGCTGCAGTTCTGAATGGAGTGGCTTATATTTTGCAAATCCCAACAAGTAAATCCTGGTTTAAAGCAGTCTGTTCCACAAGGAGTATAACAGTAGAACCCAGACTTGCTAGAATTCTACAGCATTACAATGGGGAATCAACATCTCCAGTCCTAATGCAGACAGATCTGGCACTGAATCAGAGACGCCACAGGATTCTCAGCCCAGAGAGTGAGGGGAAGTGAGCGATTTTTCAAAAAATTACTTTGGTCCAACGCTGTTGTCTACATTTATTCAACATTTAGACAACATGGCTCACAATGTAACACTGCATACAACAGCTCTAAAGCTAATTGAAGACTGTTCATACATCTCCCAAAATTCTTAGACTGTGCTCAAACTAGCAAAGGATGCTGTTCGGAGTTCAGCTTCCCAGAAGGAAAGCTCTCTCCATTAGTCCAGTCAGGCACCACAAATTGCTATCTGTGAGGCTTCCCTTCAATTCCTGCTTTCTGTCTCAATGGAGAATAGGTGGCAAATATATATTTTAATGATACTGAAGTGTGCGCATATGTGTGCGTCCATGTATGGAGCCTTGCTCAATTATACACAAGCTACTCTTTTCATCCTGCATCTCATTCATCGGCACATGTATTTCTCAAAGAATATTAGTGATCTCCACATGCCCTTTCCAGCTCTCATTCCCCCATGGCAGCTGCTGTGTGTTGTTACTGTAGGAATCTGCAGGGATAAATTAGAAATGGCCAAAAAAATGTCATGTATGTTATGTATGATCAACATGTGCCAATTCAATGTTAAACAGTTCACACATTACATTTGTGTCTCTATACTGTCATGGTTTCAGCAAGCTAAAACCAAATTGTTCATTCAATTAGCATATTACCGCAGGGTAGTTAGTTAATAGTGATTAAGATAACACGGGGAGGTGTATTTTGTTGGTACCAACGGTGGGTATTTAGTTACAGCACATGAAGTCTTAGCAGACAAGTTGGAGAGGGAAAGGGAAATCCTCTTTCACACCATTCCTCCATTAGCTTCACATACATTTCTATGCAAAATCACCCACATCCGGAGTGGCGGCGCGGCCCTGGCTGCAGCGGCTCATCGGCAGTCCCGTTTGTTTGTGTTTTTTGTGTTGTTTATTTTGTTTTGGTTAGTCTAGTTTTTGGTTCGTAGTTTGTGTTTTGGGGGGGTGGGGGGGTTGAAACGGGGTTTGCAGTCTCTCCCTGCGGGGGAATGCGACTTTTTTGTCGTATTCCCCTTCTCTGCCTCCGTCTGCGCTGAGGCCTAATGGAGCTGATGAACTCGAGGCTCCGGAGGCAGAGCCCGTCAGGACTCACCCTGAGCTCGCTCCCGTGAGGGTGGTCCGGCTCAGGGCTGGAACAGTGCTCCCGTGAGTGGTTGTGGCGCTCTCGTGAGGGCGGCCAGCCCAAGGGTGGAACGAGGCTCCCGTTGGAGCGGCCGAGCTCGGGGAGGTGCGGCGCTCGCAGCCCGAGGGAGGTTCGGCGCCCATGTCGGGGCGGCCCAGCCCGAGGCTGAAGACGGCACGGTACTCACGTGAGGGTGGCTGGCACGGTGTTCTGGCGGTGGTGGCCTGAGTCCGGGGTTCGGCCGCGGGCCAGCGGCTGTGTCTGCAGGACTGGTGGGCGGCAGCTTCGACCACCCCGGGCCGCGGTGTTTGAGCCGCAGGACTGATTTATAACATCGCCCGGGGGGTATCGCCTCAGCGCAGAGGGAGAAGAGGAGGGAAGAGACTGCAGACCTAAGACTTTTGCCTCCATCACAGTGAGGAGATGCTGGGTGGACTCACTGTGGTGGATGTTAATATGTGTTTATTGTTGTTTTATTGTATTATATGTATGACTGCTGCAATTTCGTCCAGACTTCGGTCTGAACGACAATAAAGGCATATCTATCTATCTATCTATCTATCTATGATTTACTAGCTATAACAGCTTATTTCACCATGGCACCAAGATAACATTTGACAGCACCGCGCCTATACTTGCTGGAGTTTAGAAGGATGAGGGGGATCTCATTGAAACTTACCAAATAATGAAAGGCCTAGATAGAGTGAATGTGGACAGGATGTTTTCACTAGTGGGAGAGTCTAGGACTAGAGGCCGTAGCCTCAGAATAAAAGGACGTACCTTTAGAAAGGTGAGGAATTTCTTTAGTCAGAGGGTGGTGAATCTGTGGAATGTATTGCCATTGAAGGCTGTGGAGGCCAAGACAATGGTCTTAAGGTGGAGATTGACTAATTCTTGATTAGTATGGGCGTTACGGGTTTAGGGGAGAAGGCAGGAGAATGGGGTTGAGAAGGGATGATAGATCAGCCTTGATTGAATGGCAGAGTAGACTCGATGGACCGAATGGCCTAATTCTGCTTCTAACACTTATGAACTTATGAACACACCCAGTACATTACCACAAACTCACCTCCTGTCCTAGCACCGCATTCATATCTCACAGATTCCTTGGACTATCATCTCTTCAGCCACAACTGGCATATAAACTTTGTCTACATGGACTTCTCAAAGCATTTGATAAGGTTCCACATGGAACCAATTCTCTATCCTAGCTCTCCCTGGATCCCATGCGATTTAACTTTCCAAACGAAGTTTTTCACTGTATTTTGGTACGACAAAAATAAACCAACAATAACGTTTCCACATGAGCTCTGTTGCAGTTCTCAGGCAATATTGTAAAAGGCTCAGCCTACAAAAAAGCATGCACAAGGAAATGTCCGCTGCATTGGATGACTTACCATGAAGCCCATTAGTAATGTTAAGAGACATGGGGGAATCCAGTTCCAAACTTGCAGTGCTCTGAGATGTGTCTAGAGCCCATCCTCTCCCGCCTTGATGTTGTAGCTGTTCATTCTAGGCACACATCTAGTACTAGTTCATTCTAGTACCCATCCACCTTGGAGATGTAGCCTGTGAATGCTGTACCAATACAAGACATTCCATGTCTTAACGTTGTACCTAAAGCTCACATCCCTGCCATACAAACTCTCCTGCTTCAAGCTTCTATGGGATAGGCATTCTGCGGCCATATATCTAAATCATGCAATTTTCTAACGATTTAAATTGGGTCCTGGATTCATTCCTCCTTTACCACTGAATTTCTGCTTGAAATTGTAAATGCCTGTGGAATAAATAGGTGGCACATTTGACTGAGGCAGAAATGGAAAATGACATTTTCCATCTAAATCATTCCTACATTTACGAGGATGTTGCCATGACTCGAGGGCCTGAGCTATAGGGAGAGGTTGAGCAGGCTAAGACTTTATTTCTTGGAGTGTAGGAGGATGAGTGTTGATCTGACAGTGTTATAAGATCATAAGAGGAATAGATAGGGTAAATGCACAGGGTCGTTTACCCAGAGTAAGGGAATCAAGAACCAGATGGTATAGGTTCAAGATGAGGGGGAAAGATTTAATAGGAACCTGAGTTAGAAATCTTTTACATAAAAGGTGGTAGGTATATGGAACAAGCTGTCAGAGGAGGAAGTTGAGGCAGGTTTTATCACAACATTTAAAAACATTTGGACAAGTATATGGATAGGATAGGTTTAGTGGGATATGGGCCAAACACAGGCAAGTGGGACATGTTGGTCAGCATGGGCAAGTTGAGCCAAAGTGCCTGTTTCCATGCTGTATGACTCTATGACTCTCACACCAATGCTGTACTTCACATTCATCGCTGCTCAACAGGAACCAGTATTGTTGATCAGCGCAGAATGAACGTTTTTTAAATCTCAATGGAAGGACCACTGCTTTCTTGTCCCGTGCTTATTGTTATGTCTTTATTGAAGCAGGAATCTTAATTTCTTTTTTCGAAGTTGTCAGGCCCTTTAGGCATCAGTGGGCATCAAAATCCTACAGGAACAACCATTTCATTCAACGTTTGCCTGATTTCCAAGTTGTGCTGCCAGCAGGCAAGCATCTCCCAGGGCAGAGTGGATTCACAAAATTACCTCCCATATGTTCCGTTCAGACATGCCAACTGCAGTATTTTAAACTGTAAATGCTGCAATGTGCAGCAACTTGTCAGTTTTTCACTGTAAAATCAACTCCTTACATTTCATACGTGGCAACTCTGCGTATGGTGTTCCTGAAGGGGTTCTATTGTACAAATGTATAGTATGATTTGACTGGATAGGATAAACATTTCATTGTATCTCTGTACACATAACAATAAATAAACTGAACTGAAAATCAAATTTGTCAATTTGTAAATACATAAATTTGAATTGTTGTGATACCTGAATTTTTAACTCATTAATTTTTTTAAAGTATTTTGTGGTACATGCCTGACTAGTCTCCTTGGTAGGCTTCAAAATGCTGGAGTCGTGGAGAGCTACAGTACCAAAACAAGCTTTTTGGCTCACTGAGTTCGCACAGATTACTAGCTACCTACTTACTTTAATCCTCTTTATTTTTAATCTCCACTCTTCCTCATCACTCCTCCCCAGATTCTACTGTTCACCTACATGCTCGGGACTATTTTACAATGGCCAATTAATCGACCAACCTTGGGACATGGGTGTAAACCGCAGCACTCTGGTGTCATGGGGAGAATTTACAGAATTCACATAGACAGTCCCCGGAGATTAGGATTGAACCCAGGTCTCTGGCACTGTGAGGCAGTAGTTTTTCTTGATGCATAACTGGGCTACACTAAAGGTTTGAAAGGTTGCACCAAAAGTTTGGCCAAATTGGCCAAAAGTTTGAAAGGTTGCACTCTGAAAGGCGATTCTGGACCGTCAAAGCCGCCACAGCCAGACATAAAACCAGCTTTTTTCCACAAGCAGTAGCTCTGCTCAATAACTAAAAGTCTGTAGCCTCCTTTTGCTCTGATATTTTATTTCATTCACATGTTCAAATTATAATGTTTTATTCTTAATGTTTTAATGTTTTGTGTTTTATTCTTAATGGTTTACTGTATGTCGTGTTGTTACCTACGAGTGGAGCACTATGGCAAATTCCTTGTATGTGTACATACTTGGCCAATAAACTTATTAATTCATTCATTCACTCATTCATTCATTCAAATCCAGTATTAAAAATTTGTAGGAAGGAACTGCAGATGCTGGTTGAAACCGTAGATAGACACAAAAAGCTGGAGTAACTCAGCGGGTCAAACAGCATCTCTGGAGAAAAGGAATAGGTGATGTTCCGTGTCGAGACCCTTCTTCAGACTGAGTGTCTGAAGAATGTCCGAGCATGTAGGGAAACGGGAGATACAGGCATCCATACCTCTCGTTTCCCTTTCCCAGCACTCAGGGTGAAGAAGGGTCTCGACCAGAAATGACAACTATTCCTTTTCTCCAGAGATGCTGCCTGATCCATTGAGTTATGGGGCTGTCCCACTGTATGAGCTAATTCAAGAGTTCTCCCAAGTTTCCCCTGATTCGAACTCGGAAAATTACGGTAATAGCCGCTCGTAGGTACTCGGGGCTCTCATGGACATTTTTCAACACGTTGAAAAATCTTCACGAGTCTTCACGGGATTACCGCGTTTTCCGAGTACCTGCCGTTAGCGTTACGAGCCGCTAAGAGACGTCCCGAGCTCCGACGTACCCGCAACGTACATTCTACGTGCTTACCACGAGTTTGATTTTTTTTTTAACTCGGGAGAGCTCTTGAATTACCTCGTACAGTGGGACAGGCCCTTTACTCCAGCTTTTTGTGTCTATCTCGAGTATAAAAAATAATCAGCTTCCAGTTTATTCTTCAAATTTAATACAAGGTTTACTTTTTTCACAATTATACCTTTGAGGGCTTTTCCTTTGTAATCTGCTGACCATTTTTATCAGGGCTATTTGATGCATTGCTCACATGATGCTTTGATGTCAAGGGAAAATTCTTATTTTAGTCCATGTTTGGACCAAAGCTGTGAGCAGATTTGGAGTTGAGTGTTGCTGACAAACCCAAATTGAGCATAGATCAGTTAACGAATAAGTGATGCTTGATTTTACTTTTGGAAACACCTTCAATCCTACTGGCTGATGACTGAGATTTCTATTGATTGGGGATAATTGGCCAAATTGGATTAATCTTGCATTTTGTGAACAAGACTCATCTGGGGAATTTCCACATTGTTAGATTGCTGCCTATCTTCTAACTGTACTGCAATATCTTGGCTGGAGGTAGGACCAGTTTTGCAGTTTAACAATTCAGTTCCACAGAGATATTATCTGGCCCCATAGCTTTTGCTGCATCTAGTGCTGTTAGTTACTATTTGATTTTATATGGATTATATTGAATTGGCTGAAGACTGACTTCTGATTACAGGAGGTATCTGTGATGGATCATCCACTCTACAATTTAGTCTGAAGAAATGATAACTTTAACCTTGCTTTAGCGTTCACATGTTGGGCTGTAACATTTTTTAGGATAGGAGATGAGATGTTCCTGGCTGTTTAATTCATGATCAGGTGTGGCAGAACTGCAGAGCTTTGATCTTATCCATGGGTTCTGGGACAAGTTATTTCAATGTGTTGCATGCTAATGACAGTAGAGCTGGTGAAAGACCAGGCCGTGAGGCTGCGGGGTTTGGGGCTGTATATTTCTTCTGCTGCTGTTGGTCCAAGGAGCCTCAAAGATGCCCAGATTGGAGTTGCCAGGTCCATTCAGAGCTCTCCACATTGTAGACCAATTACAACCACTGCTATTTCCTGAGTGTGCAGACAGCATTTTATCTACGAGAGGCCTAATGCTGATGGCAATGGTAAAAATGTAACATTCAGCTGTAAGATATATAGAGAACCCATACGGATGGTATTAAAAGATAACAAGCTATCTATCATTTCATTAGGTGTATATTATGTAGAAGTATGCGGTTAAATTTATATGCAGAGAAGCCAATACATGCTATAATTAAAGAAGATTTCTAATATATACAAATAAACTTTGAGCAAAAGTGGTGGAAGGTGAAAACAGAATTAACTGTTTCCAATGTGCACAGGATATCACTTAATCAAACAATTGGTCTGCAATATGTTCAATGTTCACTGGCAGATCTTATAATGACTGATTAAGCTGAACAGATGGGAGATCAAAGAGTGAGAGAGCCGGAGTAATGGCTCAAGATTAAGAGTCAAGAATGTTTAATTGTCATATATACCAGGAATGGAGCAATTAAATTCTTACTTACTGCTGCTTTACAGACCCATTAACGCAATACCACAACAAATATATAAACAACAATCAAAAATGCAGTAAATTAATTATCAGTAATAGGAGGCAACAAGACCATAACAGCACAAAACTGAAGTGCATAATGTTTCCAAAACAAAGTCTTTTAGTAGATGATAAAATAGTAGATAGCAAAGGCACTGAATATCATTAAGGCCCACACCACTGTGGCCATGCTCTCATCTCGCTACTACCATTGGGAAGAAGGTTTAGGAAACCAGGAACCATGACCTCCAGGTTCAAGAACAGCTACGTCCCAGTAACAATCAGGCTCTTGAACCACACTGCACAACATCAGCCACAAACCTCCCTCAGGTTTTGCACTATAATGGTCCAGTTACCTGATATTATTGATTATTAATAAATTGTATTATTGATTTTACTTCGGAGTCACGTGAGTGACTACGTGAAGAACCCCGTCAGGGCGCATGCGCGTCATTACGTCTGACGCATTGGTGCGAACGGCAGCAGGAGCACGGAGCTCCTGCTGCAAGGTGAGTAATTACAGCTCCACCAAAGTCGGGGAGACTTTGGAGGAGTTAGAGAAAAGTAAGAAAGTGTTTCTGTGTTCATTTTTCCCCACATACAGGAACAAGGAAAAGGTGCAGGTCTGCTGCCGACAAGGAGAGAGAGAGCTGCGGGAGCGCAGTCTCTGAAAGGCAGCCTGTCACCTCGGGGGAGTCGCAAGCCGGTAGCGGTGCGGCGACAGACTTGGCAAAGTGCCCAGCCGGGTACACAGCCAACGCCAGTCGGGCGGTAGGCATAACCCAAGTCTGTAAGGGCTATAGACTCCACAGAGTCGGGCCACGAGAGTCTCCTTGCTTATAGGGATACTTCCCCAGCGGTTATCCAAAAGGAGCAGCTCATACAGGGGCTGGTCCACAGAGACGCTCCAGGAGGAGTAGTGCAGGAGGGAAGCCATAGAGAAGGCTCCGCTGGCAGTGCCTAGGAGAGGTTCTGCTTCATAAAGCCATACTCCAGGGGAGTTGTGCAGGCGGGAAGCCATAGGTAAGGCTCCGCTGGCAGTGCCTAGGAGAGGTCTGCTTCATAAAGCCATACTCCAGGAGGAGTTGTGCAGGCGGGAGGCCGTGGGGACGGCTCCGCTGGCAGTGCCTAGGAGAGGCCTGCTTCACAAAGCCACACTCCAGGAGGAGTTGTGCAGGCGGGAAGCCTTAGGGAAGGCTCCGCTGGCAGTGCCTAGTAGTGGCCTGCTTGAAAGCACCCTCTTTGGAAGAGGTGAGTGCAGAAGGGCAGATACGCTCTGACCCTGAGTCCGACGATGACTTCGAAAGGGAGGGCAGGCAGCTGCCAGAGCTGACACCGTGTGCAGCACAGTTTGCCATGTCGTCGGACGCTGGTGAGCCTCTGGGTGAGGAAATTGCCACCAGCATAAATTACCAAGTCTCACATCAGCTACAGGAGCTGACAATGGATGAGACAGTAAGGAGGCATGAAGCCCAATCAACTGTAAACTGTTAAAAGTTACTGTTGGGAACAGGAAGAATTGGGGCAAGATGGGCATACTAATGAGAGCCCAGGAGCATGTCAAGCTCCAGCATATTTTTAAAGTTGCTGGCATCTGGTATAATGAGCTTTGCCAGGATGGTGGATGGAGAGGCCATGACAAATTACAACAAAAGGCGCTATTGTGGAGTGCCCACGTTGAGATCAACTGCCTTCGCAAGACTGCGATTACACCAACCATCAATTCTAAAATGCTTCACTCTGCCAGCCTGGCACAGTGCAACCGGCACAGCTGTTTGGCAAGGATTTCGCACAGCAGGTGAAGGAGCTGGAGGAGAAGTATCCCTATAAGCAAGGAGACTGGTCCGGGCAAGGTACGAGTCCAGCTACGATGCAGCGCAGTTGGCGTTTGGCTGTAGCACCGCCAGGGAAGGTGAGATATCCAGCTCGAGGCCGGGGAAGAATGCCAGGTGGTAAGGAGGTAAGTGGGTTTGGTTCGCAAGTACACAGATCTAATGTGATACCTCAGATATGGTTATACTGAAGGTTATAGAAGGATATCGAACAAAGCTTAATGCAAATTCTGATTTACCCATGCAACATGTTCCAAAAAGGAGTTTGACTTCAGTATCACTGAACAATTGGAAGTTCAGGTGGAACTTGCAAGCTTATGTAATAAAGGTGTAATTGCTAAGGCAGTTTACCAAACCCATCAGTTTGTGTCCAATATCTTTCCCAGACCAAAAAAGGATGGGGGGATGCAGAATTATACTGGACCTGAATAGGCTTAACCCTTTTGCACGGTATAGACATTTTAACATGGAAACGTTTGTGAAGGAGATCTTAAAGATGCGGATTCAGTGTCTGTTCATTTGCAGGATAGAAGATTTAAAATTCAGCTGGATGGGGCAATTATGCCAATACAATGCACTGCCTAATGGTTTGTCTTCAGCTCCTAGAGTGATTACAAAGTTGTTAAAACCTATTCTAGGCATGATGAGAAGTCAAGGGCATGTGCTCATGGCTTAACTAGATAATATCTTGATTGTAGGACAATCAAAGGAAACAGCTGAAGCATCAGTGGCAGTTGGTAAAAACCACTTTTTAACATAAGCTATCCAGAGAAATCTAAATTTATACCTGTGACACAAATTGACTAGTTGGGGTCACAATAGACTTAATCAACATGATTGTGACCTTGCCCAGGCAAAAAAGGGTAGAGCTAATTAAGAGCTGTATCAAGTTAATTGCTGACACACAGCCTTCAATTAGCCAGGTGACAAGTCTGCTGTGGTAATTGCTGGCAGTATTTCCAGCAGTTCAATATGGCCACTTTATTATCTACAATTACAAAGGTCAAAGGAACAAGCACTGAGGATACATTAGGGTCATTATGACAGACCTATGCTTCTATCAATAGAGGCTGTTGCTGATGTACAATGGGGGATTCAGCATGTGTCCACTAGTAGTTCCAAAGTGTTATTTGACCAAGCTTCCATGATTTTGCAGACCTATGTCAGAGCACTTGGGTAGGGTGCTACTGATACAAGATCCAGCTGTGGAGACAGATGGACATTGCTTCTGCAAACATGGCGAATTAACCAAAAGTATTTTATGGATTCAAGGCTTATGGCACTAACAAAACTAGGTTGCATGTGCAGTGCAAAATAGACAACACTACAGCAGTTGCTTATATGAATCACATGGGTGGAATCAAATCGTTATCATATAACAGGTTGGCAAATAAAATTGGACCTGGAGTATGGATATTTGGATTGGAGCTATCTGCCAGGGAAACTTAATGTAGTACCAGATGGCAGCTCATGGAAATTCCGTGATAATGCAGAGTGGATGTTGAACCAGGATGTGTTCAAGAACATAGTACTCCTAAATGGAAGGCCAAAATATGTTTCATGTGCACCAGATCCAGGGGCAGTGGCAATTGATGCTTTTTCACTAAATTGGGATGATATGTTTGTGTACATTTTCCCACCATTCTGCCTCATAGCTCGGTGTTGGAGAAAATCAAGCAGGATGCCGCTTCAGGGGTTTTGGTGATACCAAATTGGCCGATTCAACCATGGTTCCCTCTGATGTTACAGATAGCGATCCAACCTCCTTTTGCTGATTCCAAACAGTAGGAATTTGCTGGACCATCCAGTAACGCGTTAAGTTCATCCGTTATGTGATCGTATTGATCTGTTAATTTGCAGGTTTTTAAGAATGCCTTACATTGGTCGAGGACTTTCTAGGCCAACGGTGGATATACTGCAGCCTGGAGAAAGAGTACTCAAAAGCAGTATATGACTTATGTAACAAATGGGAACAATATGCTGTTCAAAAGAATATTCAATATGATACTGTAGTTATTGAAAATGTGTTAGAGTTTATCTACACTTTATTATGATGAGGGTCTTAGCTATACTGCTATCAATACAGCTAGAAGTGCTTGGTCGGCATATCTTGTAATAGGTACACGGACACAAAGTATAGGTTCTCACCCTCTCATATCTAGGTTGATGAAAGGAATCTTTAATTCCAAACCACCTAAGCCTAGGTATATGGTAATCTGCGAGGTAAGTGTTGTTCGTAACATACTTCGTCATTGGGTCCCTGTCACGTCTATAACGTTGTTAAAATTAACCATGAAATTGGCTATGCTAATGGCATTGGTGTCAGTACAGAGAGTGCAGACTGTCCAAAAACTTCAGTTCGAGAGAATGGAAGTGAATACAGACGATGTTCTGTTTTATATTTCTGACCTGCTCAAACAAAGCAGGCCAGGTGTGACAGGATATAAGAGAGTGTTCTCAGCATATCCTACAGCTCAATGTTTATGTGTAAGGACACATTTGTTACATTACATTGAAGCCACAATGGCTTTAAGACAAGAAGAAACAGGATTATTTGTCAGTTACAAGAAGCCAACATAAAAGAGTGGCAGTTCAGACTATCTCAAGGTGGTTAAAGCAAGAGTTGGTTCAGGCAGGAATTAACATTTATGTGTTTACATCTCATTCCACTAGCGCAGTAGCAACATCCGCGGCCAGGGCGATGGACGTTCCCATCGACCATATATTAAAAGCCGCAGGTTGGAAAAATGAACTTGTGTTTCAGCAATACTACCATCGGCCGATTGCCGATGGAGGGCTGTTTGCCAACTCAATATTGAGTGCTGTTGCTATTGTTTAAAGTCTGTTTTCAATACTGTTTCATTCTGTTTCGTTTGTTGCCCTACATTAAGAAGGTTTATTGGTTGTTTTATGACCCAAAATAAAACTGTTTTGTTTTTGCATGATATGCAATGTCATGTTTACAGCATTATTGATGATACTCAGAGTCAATCGATGCAGTGAGAAGCCGGGATTTTGATCTGCGGCATAAAAATCACAGAGCTTTAAAATCTTCACGTAGTCACTCACGTGACTCCGAAGTAAAATAGTAAGATTAAACGAGAACTTACCAGTTTGAAGTTTGATCTTTATTTTATGAGGAGTTACGTTGGTGATTACGTGCCCGCCACGCCCAACCCTCTCTCATAGAAAAAAGGTCATAATGGTAGTTCTCATGTTGATCATCTTAATATGTTACTTCAATTATGGTGTTGTCTGTGATTTCATACCGCTGCTTTGAAGATTGACGCGCATGCGCCCTGACGGGGTTCTTCACGTAATCACCAACGTAACTCCTCATAAAATAAAGATCAAACTTCAAACTGGTAAGTTCTCGTTTAATCTTACTATTCTTGCACACTTATTTGTTGTGTTATTGTGTAAATGGGCATGTAAAGCTTCAGCAAGTAAGAATTTAATGGTTCAGTTTTTGGAGCATATCAAACACTCTTGAACTCTCCAACATTTACGCTTTTATGGACACCCACATTATTCCCCTGATGGATACTATGCTTTTATCTGTCAAGGTGCTAAACCTCCCCAGCTGTCCATTAAAATGTTCCATTAAATCTACCTCTGTTCTAATACACTATGGGTGTCAAGTTTTGTTTAACAATAACAAAGCTTATAAGGGTGCATCACCATCTTGAAGCTGCACCATGTTATCTTGGTTGTGGGATTAAGGACAAAAAAAGGGATGTTAATACTTTCAGTTATTATTTTTATCTGCGTTGCTTCTCAATTTTTCAAAGAAGACACTCAACCATCTCCAAGGTTTTTATTGTTCTTGTTAAGAAATGCTATCTAAATAATTGTTTAATTAGGGATTTTTGTCTGCTGCAAAGCAAAATTTCATTATTATCCTTTTAATGTTGTGCAGAAGGCAATAACTGTAAATTCCCAGTGTCAATGAATATGGAATTCTATATCTACGAGGAAAAGCTTAACAAATATAATTATTTTACTGTAAGTAAATCTGAAGTTTTGAAACAAACATGAAAAAATGTGTTTTACTCCAAAATTATATTAAAAATCTTAAATAGTAATTAAATAGTCAACATGAAATTGTTGTGTAATTATTATTATTCTCGTAACAAAAAATCTCAGGTAACAAAGATTATGTTATCTATTAGAAGCTATTATTCCAATTAAGCTCTGGGCTAGTAGTTACAACATCAAGAAACTAAAAAGGATAATTCAGTCTGGCAATATAAAAAATCCTCAAACATTGGCATGTATTTTTTTAATAAGGGAAATAATTGATTGATTACAAGATTCATAAGAATTGAGCTCATATTTTACACAGTTGTTCAACATATTCCATTGACTGTATATTTTTTTTAAATGAACTGACCTTTATAGATCCAATTATATAAGATATACATGAACTCAACTTTTTTCAGCACAGGGTAATTACCAAACCTGTTCACAGACATTTCTGCAATGTATTGATTGTAGCCTTGGTTTTGCTTAGTTTTAAAATATTTGATGATTTCTCAAACTCCAACAAGTTTAGTTAAGCTTTCTGTATTGTGCACTGGATGTGGATGGCATTATCAATTTTGAGATAAAAGCCTGCTTTGAATTTCACTGGGTGGTGCATGTTATCCAGGGAGAAGCATCATCCCCATATCTGCTGACCTATATATTCTCTAATTAAACAGCTCAGTTTTAAAATTACCATCCACTATTCAGAAACACTCTAGCCTTACAGCATCTTATATATCTACCAGACCCAGTTTCAATCCACCATTGACACTCATGTCTTTAAGATCTTAGATCTTAAGCTCTTGATTTCTCTCCTTATAAGGAAATTAATTTTCATATTGCAATAATTATTCTCAGCTAAGAGTTGAAATATGATGGCATGCAATTTTGCCCTGGCATGCACATCTTCACCACATACGGCACATGCAACGAGAAGAGCTAAGCAGTTGCATCTTCACTGCCAAATATTTAATGGGAGTATTGGAAGTCCGAAACATTGGAGGTTAGTCTGCAGGACTTGGTTTGGACTGAGGCACCGTGGTTAGTAGCAATGTGGAGTAGAATAAAGATTAGTTATTGTAACAATAGTATAGGTACATTCCAGCACAAGTGTCATCTCTAATCCATGTTATCCCAGAATAAAATCAGACGCCAAATGTAACATCATTATTTCAATGTGATCACTGTTGTAAAATTCTAAATGAATCTGTAAAATTCTAAATTAACAGTTGGCGAAAAATTGATACTGGGGCAATGTTCACAGTTATCTTTTTTCAGCATGTGACTAATTTTGATATTGCACCACAATGTGTGTTAACAGCTGGATAGACATTTGTTTCCAATGTCTGATATTGTGATGTGTATGTGTTCATAAAATATTTTGTTGGAAAGCAGCCACAAGAAAATAAACAGAGGGTACTGGCACACCCTTCTAAGAAGAGGTGACACCTCAGAAACAGCAATCTCGAATTAGATAATACAGCCCCTCCCCAGGTTGTTGCAGAGTTCAGTTCCTGAGAACCGTTCATAAAGTCAGACACGCGGCCTCCAACAATAAACTTAAATGAAAATATTAGCCTACCATGGGTAGTGTGTAGTTAAACCAGAGAGTTTAACTCAACCATTCAAATGTCCCTGCAAGATGCAATGATATTGCCGCTAACAGCTGCAACATGACAGAAGATGCCTATATCCCAAGCAGCTGGCAAAGCCATCTCACCACTATCTCAAACACTCGTTCATTCGTGCAGGCTGTCCATATGTTAGGTATTCAAAAGCTGGGGAGCTTTTAAATTTACTTTCATTGTTGAGCAGATGATTTACTTGAGAGAAAAAAAAGATGTTCACAATAATCTAATACATGGATAATTAAATTATAGGGTGGCATAGAGGCACAGCAGTAGAGTTGATGCCATACAGCACCAGAGTCTTGGATTCCATACTGACTACGGATGTTGTCTGTACGTTCTTCCTGTGACCACATTGACTTTTCCCCTGGTGCTCTGGTTTCCTCCTACATTCCAAAGAGGTACAGGTTTGTAGGTTAATTGGCTTCTGTAAACTATCCCCCGATGTATGGATAGAACCACTGCATGGGTGATCACTGGTTGGCGTGGACTCGTTGGGCCATGGGCCTCTTTCTGCACTATATCTCTAAACTAAACTGAACTAGTATCTGACGCACTGTTATGTTAAAGAATACTTCTACTTCTTTCTGCTTGTTCAGACACCTACAGTAATGCACAAAGCAAAGGTCCTGGGAAACTGACTGCTCTTCATCGGAAGGTCATAAGGGATAGAGCAGAATTAGGCCATTCGGCCCATCGTCTATTCCGCCATTCAATCGTGGCTGATCTATCTCTCCCGCCTAACCCCATTCTCCTGCCTTTTCCTCATAACCCCTGACACCCATACTAATCAATAAACTATCCATCTCTGCCTTAAAAATATCCATTGACGGCCTCCACAGCCTTCTGTGGCAAAGAATTCCACAGATTCACCACCCTCTGACTGAAGAAATTCCTCCTCATCTTTCTAAAGGATCGTTCTTTAATTCTGAGGCTATGACCTCTGGTCCTAGACTCTCCCACTAGTGGAAACATCCTTTCCACATCCACTCTATCCAAGCCTTTCACAATTTGGTATGTTTCAATGACATCCCCCCTCATTCTTCTAAACTCCAACGAGTACAGGCCTAGTGCCGTCAAACGCTCAGCATATATTAACCCACTCATTCCTGGAATCTTTATTGTAAATCTCCTCTTGACCCTCTCCAGAGCCAGCACATCCTTCCTCAGATATGATGCCCAAAATTGCTCACAATACTCAAATGCGCCTGACCAGCACCTTATAGCGCCCCAGCATTACATCCCTGTTTTTGTGTTCTAGTCCTCTTGAAATAAATGCAAGCACTGTGTTTGCCTTCCTTACTATCAATTCGACTTGCAGATTAACTATTTGGGAATACTGCACCAGCACTCCCAAGTTCCTTTGCACCTCCGATTTCTGTATTCTCTCCTCATTTAGAAAACAGTCTATGCCTTTAATCCTAATACCAAAATGCATGACTCCACACTTTGCTACACTGTATTCCCTCTGCCAATTCTCTGCACACTCTCCCAACCTGTCCAAGTCCTTTTGCAGAATCCCTGCTTTCTCATCAATACCTGTCCCTCCATCTATTTTTGTGTCATCCGCATACTTGGCCACAAAGCCTTCTATCCCCTCCTCCAAATCAGGCAATTATTTTCATTGGACCACAAACAGGAACATGGTAACAATGATCCTGCTAGTGTATGATCCTGCTAGTGTATGATCCTGCTAGTGTATGATCCTGCTAGTGTTTAATCCTGTTGGCGTATGATCCTGCTAGTGTATGGCCCTACTAGTGTATGATCTTGCGAGTGTAGAATCCTTCTAGTGTATGATTCTGCTAGTGTATGGCCCTGCTAGTATATGATCTTGCTAGGGTATGATCCTGATAGTGTATTATCCTGTTAGTGTATGATCCTGCTCTGTATGATCCTACTGTGTATGATCCTGTTAGTGTATGATCCTACTGTGTATGATCCTGTTAGAGTATGATCCTGCTAGTGTATGATCCTGCTAGTGTATGATCCTGCTAGTGTATGATCCTGCTAGTGTATGATCCTGCTAGTGTATGATCCTGCTCTGTATGATCCTACTGTGTATGATCCTGTTAGTGTTTGATTCTCATGTTAATAGACCCATGATATTTCTCCAAATTTTAAGTATACTCCTTTTCTCACATGCTATCAGCTAAAGACTTGCTAAAATAAATCTATGTGCCAGTGATGCTTCTGCATTAATTTACCCATCCATGTTCTCTAGAGATGCTGTCAGACCTGCTGAATTACTTCAGCATTTTGTGTCCTTTTGACTAGCATTGCACCTTATTTTCTCCATTGCTCTTCAAATGACTGGTTTTGTAGATCTGGGCCATTCCATACCACAGCTGAAATTACTGCGCTCTATGCAACCCTTGTATGGCAATTGTGCATTCAATGATTGTATTAATTTGCAGTACATGCAGTGGGACTGTTCTGTTCCGGATCCATACTAATGCAACAGATTGCTTGGAAATGACATAATTATTTGTGGAAGGAATAATAAATAAATAAAAACCTTACAAAAATGTTAAGTAAATCTCAAATAGCTGGCAAAATGAGTGAACTCTTTAATCATAATAGTTTTATTACTGTCAGGGAATAATCAATCGTAAGATTTCATTTTTCCACTGGATTAGCTCTGCTGTTAGCGGCTTTGCATTCCGAAATTACAATTATATTGATCTTTTTACATCATGCAAGGGGCTGAAATTAAGCTGCTTTAGTTAAATTTGTTCTATTAGCAATTGCTAATATTGATTTAAAATTATTGCTTTCCCTAAATTATTTCAAATAAGGCAGTTTTCGGTTACATCTTTCCAGCTGCAAGTGTGAAAAATATGATGAAACAGTTTTACAGCTAATGAGTCCGTCTGCTCCCTTCTGAATCAACTTGCCGATGGCCATTTCTATATTACCTGAGGCCTTGGCGAGCCAAGTCTAATACTTGAATTTATGTGTAACACTGTCCATTTTTTTTGCTTCTGTGTGTTTATGGGGATCATTAAAAAGTACACCTTGGTTTACACAATTTTTGACTATAGACAATGTGAGCATTTAACCATCAAGAAAGATAACAGCCCTGGTGTGAAGAAATGTAATAAACTTCCACATGATAATAAGCTTTAAATTTAGGAAAGCTGACATGAAAGATAAAACTGAATTTGAAGGAATGCAGAAACAGGTTGTAAAAAGAAACACCAACAACATTCAATGACTGTGGTACCATTAACATGAACAAAATTGACTGTGCCCTGAAAGGGAATGGGCCATTTTTTACCTCCTTCTACCAATAAGGAATCTCACCAACAGAAAAACATATTAGGAACTTTATTTGCTGCAGCATTTGAATTTCTGATAGCATTTTAGTGCCAAGTTGGAAACACTTGTCTTCCAAACACCCAAATAGTTAATAAATATTATATGGATAAGTATGAGGAGATCTATATACATGTCAGCGTAGACTCATTAGTAGTCCTCCGTCAGTAGGCGTTGGGTTCAAGCCTCATGTCAGCATTGATTCATTGGTAGAACTCAATTGGTAGGTTCTAAGCTGAAGCCTCGCTTCAGATATTTGTGAACAGATTAACAGAAAATTCTGGAAATGTTCAACTAGCATTTACTGGAAAGGAAAACTGAATATTTAATGGTGTCAGAAGGAACTGAAGATGCTGGTTTACACCGAAGGTAGACACAAAATGCTGGAATAACTCAGCGGGACAGGCAGTATCTCTGGATAGAAGGAATGGCTGACGTTTCGGGACGAGACCCTTCTTCAGACAGAGTCAGGGGAGAGGGAGACACAGATATGGAAGGTTAAGGTGTCACGATGAGACATCAAAAGGGAAGCTGCTCAAGGAAAATATAGAATAAATCATTGTTAGCTAGGGGACAATGAAGAATACAAAGATTAAATTTAATCAGGAAGACAGTCAGACTGGTCAGAGAACTAGGATGGGGAGAGATCGAGAGAGAGGAAAAGCAAGGGTTAATTGAAGTTAGCGGTCACTACTATTATCGCTGGGTTGAAAGCTGCCCAAGCGAATATTAGGACTTCTAATTTGCATTGGGCCTTACTTCTTGATTTAATTTGATCTTTATATGCTTCGTTGTCACCTAGTAGCCCTTGGGAAGAAGCAGCTCCTGAACCTGGACATTACAGTTATACCTTCTTTCCGATGGCAGGACTGAAATGACAGCATGGCCAGGGTGGTGTGAATCCCTGATGATGCTGGCTGCCTTTCTGAGGTAACGACTTCTGTAGATCCCTTCAATGGTGGGGAGGTCAGTACTTGTGATACACTGGGCAATATTCTCCACTTTTTGAAATATTCTTCATTCTTGGGCATTTGTTGTCAAACCAGACCGTGATGCTCTCTACCGTACACCTGTAGAAGTTGAAGAGAGTATTCATTGGCATTCTGAATCTCCTCAATCTTCTAAGGAAGTAGAGGCATTGATGGGCTTTCTTTTTGATTGCAACAATGTGCTGAGTCCAGGACAGATCTTCACATATAAGCATGCACAAGAATCTGAAATTTTTGACACGCGCCACCACTGTCCCATCGATGAAGACAGGTTTGTGGGTACTCGGACTTCTTCTTCTAAAGTCAACAATGCCAACACACCATTCTCCAACATTTCAGCCACCTTCAATATGATCCCACCACCAACCACATCTTTCCATACCCACCCCATTCTGATTTCCAGAGAGACAACTCCCTCCATTATTCCTTGGAACGTGCCCCTGCAACTGCAGGAAATGTAACATTTGTCCTTATATCTCCTCTCTCACATCCATCCAGGAACCACAGCAACCCGTTCAGGTGAGACAGAGGTTCACATGCACCTTCTTTAATCGTATCTACTGTGTTCGGTATTCCTGATGTGGCCTTCTTTACATTGGCAAGACCAAGAGTAGACTTAGCGACCATTTCTTCGAACACTTGCACTTGGTCTGCGAAGCCCTGCTGGTTGCTAAACCATTTTAACTCCTCTTCCCATTCCCATACCAACCTTTCTATCCTAGGCCTCCTGTGTTGTCAGAGTGAAGTCACGTGCAAACATTCACTCTTCTCTCCTTATCTTACATCCTTTGGTCTCCTTTTCATCTCTGGCCTTTTCATCTCTGGCCTTTGTTCACACAAGTACTAATCAAAATCCCCTCACCCGTATCTACCTCTCACTTGCCAGGTTTGTCCTGCTTCCAGCTCTTTTCCAGCTTTCTCCCTCCTACTACAATCTGTTTGAAGAAGGGTTTTGACCAGAAGCATCGCCCATCCACATCCTCTGAGATACTGTTTCATCCACTGAGTTACTCCAACACTTTGTGTATTTTTAATATAAATGCTTGTCCTTTCTTTCTAATTGGAAAGGTAGAATTAAATATGTGTGTCCTTTTGTGAGCAAAAGAAGAGCATACTAGCCTACATATTAAAATATTTGCTTTACTTCACTAACTTTGGATATCTTTTTAAGATCTCTGTTAACTGCATTTTAAGCTTTGAATTCCTGTTCTGGTGAACGCCTGTCTAGGTTTGACACTGAAGAATATGTGCCCACATGACCATATCACATTTTCCAGAATCAACCTCAGTTGAATATGAACCTTCCAAATTCCTTTCATGGGAAGAGAGTGATGGAGCAGTAAATTGCCTCAAGTCTGTTCCAAGTGTTAAAAGCATGAAAGAGCAGCAGATAGAGGGAATGCCAGCAAGATTAGTGCTGGACACAAAATTGATTGTATCAATCCCATGAGTCAGAAGCCCAGAATTACTGCATGGATTCAGACAAGGGAGGAAGATATTTCTTGACACAGTGTTACAAAAACACAAGGGGAACCCAACAGGAGTGGCAGGTGTAACCAAGGTAGAAGGTAGCAATAGGTATGACAGTTGAATTCTGTAACGAGTTAAAACATTCTTTTGAGGGTAAGCTAGAGCCTATGCTCTATTTACATTAAACCTTAAAAAAATAACTTCCATATCAGCCATGTTCATCTGGAATTATTTCCTTGCATATGTTCATCCTACCAAACGTTTCATCGGATAGGCCTGATTTTGGAAAGCTTTATTAATTGGAAAATTGAACATCCAGTCAATTCGTGGAGGCCCTCATTTTCCAGTGAATTTCTTGGAGCCAGATCACTAGGCATATGGCAGACTCTAGTCTGATTAAACAAGAATTTCACATTTATGAGTGACGTTCTACTGGACAAGGACAAGGAATCCCAAGACTTCAGGTACTGAATACACCTATGAAAGGAGATGCTTGTCTTATTTTTCTACAATTGTGCAGAGACAATTCTTATTTGCTGCATGAAATACAGAGAGGAAAGGGCTGGAGAATTATTGGGAAGGTGGAATATGTTTTAAATGGTGTGAGATTGAAAGGTGCTAATGTTCAGAGTGACCTGGGTTACTTGTACACAAATCACTAAAAGTTAACTTCTGGGTTCAACAAGAAATTAGTAAAGCAAATAGCATATTGTCCTTTATTGCAAGAGGATTTGAGAATAAGAATAGAGACGCCTTGCATCAGGTATGTAACCCTGGTGAAATGAAATATTGAATATTATGTATATTATTGGTCCAAGGAAGTATATAATTGCAACTGAGAAGTGTAGTAAATATTCACTAGATTCTGGGATGGCTAGTTTATTGTAGGGGGAGAGAATTTAGAAGAATGAGAGGTGATTACATTGAAACATACAACGTTATTTAGGTGCTTGATGGCCAGATGTAAAGATGAGGCTATTATTAGGTATTGTATGTTACTTCTTAGTACCTTCAAGTACAGAAATCAAACTGGAAGCCTTTAAGCTGATCTTTTTCAAAATAATGAATAATAAACCTATACCTACTATGGTCATTATCTTGAAATAATAAGCTAGAAAGTGACTGACCATCTCCTCCACTGGCTGCAGGAACATTAAATCCTGAAAGCACTAGACAAACATCTGACAAATGATCTGAAATAAAAAATACAGGGGAAATACTGGAAGTACTCAGCAAGATAGGCAATGTAAGTGAAAAGAGAAACTAAGTTCAAGCTTATATGTTGTCCTTTTTGAAGGCAATAGCCAAGTTTTCATAAACTTCTTACATGAGTATAAGCGATTTCGGTATTTCAACTGCGCATGCCCAGATCATAGGTCACTCGAGATAAACATTCTTGGAAGCTGAGCTGCTGCATGTATACAGACCTGCATTTCATCCATAGTCAGAATCGAACCCACGTCTCCGGCACTGCAAGCGCTGTTGAATTGCTACTGGACCATCCCCGTCCCCTCCCGAGTGTCTCATCCCTGTCCGGGGGTGGCCGGAGATGTCCGGGGTGACCCTGGACTGATGGGACACCGGCCCAGAGCAGTGGCGGCCCCAGGCTTACAGCCAGCGCGGAGAAGAAGTGCTAACTCCAGCTCAACTCTGCTCCAACTCCTGAGGAACCCGTTCCCCGATGGGCCAGGGATCGTCAGCTGCACCTCTCGCCTTATCCAGTGGCTGTCGGTTAACCCCCTATATTACATTTTAATGGAATAATTAGAACACTAACAGTTTTTCTCTCCACACTTGTTACGTAATCTCCTGAGGGTAATTTTAAACGGTGTTGCTTTGGGGAACGACGTCGAGTACGGCAGTGACTACACCTACACTCACAGTTGGGTGAACTCAATCATATATTTTATTTACATAGGTAAGAAAGTACAGAACCCCTGTCCTTCACCATCAGATCACATGGATGGTGGTCTGGCGATTTAAGGCTTGTCCCAGCAGCTCAGTCCTGATCTTTGAAGGAGGAGGGGTGGCGATCTCCAGTTTCTCCCTGTAGTTCACCCTTGCCTGTCTAGGGATCAAAGCAACATCCAAGGGAGAGGAAGCTGTCACAACAGATATTTAAATCCGTAAGAAATAAAAGTTGTGAAGGCAAATATCCCCCATGAGATATGTCTTTTAAAATGTAATGGTGGGAACTATTTACACCAAATAACCATCTGACCCTAAAAGAATACAGAGAATGAGAAATGAGCTCATGTCAAACATGAGGATTGCGATCATGGTGAATTGCCTGCATAATCCACTATGTTCATTGGATGCATGCTTCAACAAGGAACCTGATGTTCCAGGGGATCAGAAGGTAGACTGTTATGCTAGCAAATACCCAGATCCTCTATGCCTGATCCTGCAGACTAAAAGGAAATGAATATATGTTCTGCTCCTTCAGTAAGAAGCTTCAGTGACTTACCTTATCAGCAACAGCAGCCCGGAATGGCCTTAAGGCTAAAAGCTGAGAGTACCAGTGACTCTGACCTCTATGGTCATGGCAGCTAGAACACAGATGTCAAGTTGTAATGCAGGTCATGGAAGGTCAGAGATTTTTGTGAGGACAAAGAATTCACTTTGAGATTTGAGTAAAATCTTAAACTTTTTGAGTAAAATGTTTACAGAGGAAACAGTTAGTTAAAGCTGGCTGTACAGTGAGCAAACAAGAACCGTCATGTTGTTTTCGAGCATGAGGTTGAAAATCTCGTTGCAGATGAATTTTGAGTGTCGCATAACTAGTGACATCAATAAGAGTATCTGGATGAATAGTTATTGGAAGAATGAAGATCCCACCAAGAAATGAGGAGACAAATTTCCTAGGGAGCAACCAGAGCTCTAGAGTATGCAAAGCTGTCCTACTCTGTGGTAAACCAATTTTCAACAGCAGAGCACAGATTCATTTTTAAATTGTGTGAATACATTTCTAGTTATTTGTCTTTTTTTGAATACTGCTTCTTCTACTTTTATTCCCTGTGGGTATTTTCAGTCCTTTGTTTCTGAAAAAATCCTGTGGAATTACTGATAAAAAAACACATCGTATTCCCCACTATCCGTACCATTGGAGCCTGCCTTAGGTATATTTTAAACTCCCATGTCCTTTAATTGCCATGCCTTTCAGAAGATCTGCAAGGTTGTTTTGATTTCATGCAATAATGTGAAGCAGGCAAAATCAGACCAATCACCATTAGGCATCTCTCTTAATATTTCTTCCCATTGAAATCAATAGAAATCAAATGTGGGCAGATTATTGATGATCAGAAATCATTGATCATTTGTGTCAACAACTTAAATCTCATTATTTCAGAAATGGCAAATACTTCCATTATTTTTCCTAATTGTAACAAAATAAACGATGTATTTTAATTGCAATGTATTAAAGACAACGAATACCCATACAGTATATATAGTGTTGTATATACATATCAGAATCAGAATCATACTTTATTCGCCAAGTATGTTTTGGAGGTCAGTCATACAATTAAAGCAACAGATCACTCAAAAACACATTTTAACATGAACATCCACCACAGTGACTCCTACACATTCCTCGCTGTGATGGAAGGCAAAATAAAGTTCAAGTCCTTCCCTTAGTTCTTCCTTGGTCATGGGCCTCGAGCCTCCGTTGACGGGACGATCTTGACTCCCGTTGCCGGCGGCGTTTGGGCCCTCCGCGTCAGCTCCCGCATCGGGGGGAAGTCAACTCCCCCGCGCCGGGCGATCGGACCTCGGGGCTGGTTGAACTTTCCGCGACGTTGGAGCTTCCCGACTAACCTCTCCCGACTGCGAGCTTGATGGTAACGTCTGTGGTGGCCGAGGTGGGAGCGATCCCAGGCAAGGGATCAGCTCCAATGTTAAGTCCGAGGAGGTTTCCAGCTCCATCGATGGAAGGCCGCAGAGCGCCCGGAGAATGTGATCCGAAAATTAATCACATCTCCGGCAAGGTAAGAACTTGAAAAATAGTTTCCCCCGATCCCCTCCCCACCACATAAAACGAATCGAAGAACATTAAAACAAACTTTTAACACACTAAAAAATAACAAAAATAATGAAAAAATGAACAGACTGTCTCTTATATGCACCAGAACCTTTTTTCCGTGCTACCAAATCCACAACAGTTCTGCACTATCTCTCTGCCTTTGGTTTCCTACATGGTTACAATAAAGCTTATTGTAAGGTTATGGAACACCAGGTCATTTTTAAATCTGGCACATTACCGCCTTCAGGACTCAACGTGGAACTGTTTGGTATTTTGTTTGTAAGGGACAGTGGCGCAGCGGTAGAGCTGCTGCCTTACAGCGCCAGAGACCCGGGTTCAATCCTGACTGTGGGTTCTGTCTGTACGGAGTTTGTACATTCTCCCCGCGATCTGCGTGGGTTTTCTCCGGGTGCTCCGGTTTCCTCCCACACTCCAAAGACCTACAGGTTTGTTGGTTAATTGGCTTGGTATAAGTATAAATTGTACCTAGTGTATAGGATAGTATTAGTGTGCGGGGATCTCGGTGGGCCGAGGGGCCTGTTTCTACGCTGTATCTCTAAACTAAACTAAACTAAAATCTGATATTTAGAGAATTCTTTTTTTTTGTATCTGTCCTTTAGGCATATCAGATTTCAGTGTGCTACTATTTACACGTTATTCAGATCTATCTTTTGTTATTCAGTTGCCCTCACCACCAACATTTGTGTCACTAAATCAATCCTGGTCTCCATCCTATCAATGACCTTCCATTTGGGTCTTAGTGCTCGTCTCCCTGTGCTGATCTTCTGTTGAAATTACAATGACCAATTAAAATTTGCATGTAGAAATCGAATCACTGAGAATTCTGTGTTTTACTTTTGTTCCTTCCTTGACTTCTACATACTTTTCCCACTGAAGTTGAGGTTCTGTGCACCAGTAGCAGTTAAGTTGTGAGGGTACATCTATAACATTTGTTTCAACCAAACAATGTGGAAAATTGTTCAGGTGCACTATGGAATAAATCAATTCACAATTTATTAGCCAATGTCTGCTCTCAATCATCATTTAAGTGATGGGCGGGATTATTAACAGTGTCTTCAAGCATCGCATTCAGCATTCTGTTCACTGATACCAGTTTGGAGTCTTGTCTGATCATAGCTCGAAGTGTCTCTATAATTTGGTTCATGCATGGACAAAATGTTGAATTGTTCACGTCAAGTAGGAGCCAATGCAGCATTTCACTAAGTATGCTGATACACTATTGTTAGTCAGTCCCTTTCCTGAAACAGCAGGGATACAACACCTGTTCTTTAATCTATATAATTCCTGCTGTCCAGTATCGTGAAGACACTTTTACACATAAAGCAGTGATTTACTTGCAATTATTCCTTTCAATTTAGATTGGCTAGCAGATTTACAGAACAGCGCTGTTCAGTTCACAAACATGATCCCAAGCTTCACGTCACCTGTTACTTTAAATCTATATGATCCCTTCCACAATGATCTCTCTGTCATCTGCCTCTTACTCTGTCCCTGCGAAATTCAATGCAAGCTGAAGGTACTAACTATACAGAATGTAGTTAAATGAAATCCATTTAGGGCTGAGTTATGTTATGATTCTTAGAACTTCAATAACATAAAGTAACATTAACATTATGCTGGCAAAAGCAATTGCAGACCTTAGTCTCTTTAATTCTATAACAGATCAAACTCATAATGCATCTGTTCGTAGGAAGACCAACTTGGGAAATAACTAGGGCCAACATTCTCATCCCAAAATACCTGATTTTTCCGTGAGAAGGGAGTCCATAGTTCCCTGCTGAAGCCCAACCCCGGTGAATATGTCACTGAGAAATAATGAAAGAAGCTCCACTTTCCTAATGAGGTTTTAATACCTTGTACTTTTAATAACAATTTACTATGAGATACAGTATATATATATATATATATATTTTTTTTTTTTTTTTTTTTAAATTTTTATTTATTAGAAGTACATTACATCACAGCCACATACATTAATACTCGTCATTTATATCTTCTTACAATTAATGTACTCCCTTTATTTTTTTTTTACGCTAAAGAAAGAAAAGATTGAAAGAAAGAAGAAAGTGAAGGAAAAAGTGCAAGTGTAGAAAAGTGTAGAAAATGTAACAACAAACAAAAAAAAAAAAAAGGACGAGGACCCTATGAAAGCGAAATTAAAGACAAAAAAAAAAAAGGAGTTAAGAAATAGGCCCTAAGAAAAGAAAAGAGAGAGAGAAAAAAAGAAAAACAAATGTTTTTTTTTTTTGAGCATCACGTAAATAGGACATACCAACTCTTCAACTATCATCCCCCCTTACCCGACCTCAATTTTTTATTTTTTTAAAGTACTTTTGCACCCTATGTTTGTAAGTATATATATTTTTAAAGAGCAAACATTTTTTCCCTTTGTCCTTGTTGACTATAGTCAGCAGAAATAAAATTGTTCAATATAAACAATTTGTGAGAAACAATTATGTATCTTACTCCAAATGTAGTTATAAAACACAGTTTATTTGTAATTTTGCTGGTAGAAGTGGTACGAATTAAAAGATGTGCAGAGATCAGAATTTTCCTCTGTAACTTACATGATATCATTGAGTTAGAATGTCATTTTGCAGCAGCTTCTAGTTGTGGGGTGTTGGTTGTTTAGTTTTAGTATTATTATTTTGATTTGGGCTAGATTTAAATGCAGTTAATATAAATGAATGGTCCTCACTACTGTTGTTGCTGTTACTAACTATTCAACATGCATCTCAATCAAATGTAAAAACATTAAATTGCATAATGTGTGTACTTGTTCACCATACTGTGGTTTACCTTACTGTTTTAAGCAATATTGAAAACATTGATCATACAATTAAGGCAAGAAAAATAAACTTAAGAGGTAATTCAAGAATGTAGTTATTGTTGCATTTATCAAACTGGTTTATCTGTCTGGCTGCTCGCATTTTTTATTCTTTTTTTAAGATGCATTTGTAGATGAAAGATCAAAAAAATTCAGTGAAGATTTTCGTCAGTGGACATGACTCTTCTGTACAAAAAATTGCATCATGTATTCATTTTATTTTAATCTTTTCTACTCTTTTTGAGTTCTTCTCTTACCTAGAGAATTATAATGAGATGGCATGAATGAGATCTACTGGGAAACCACTGGACCTTGAGACTGGAAATAAGGAAATGATTGATGGTATGAAATTACCATGAAAGTACAATCAGCTTTAGTTTATAAAAAAGAATTATTAAGTTGGCAAAGAGATACTCTTCGATTTGTCATCCAACTGGGTATATAGAACAAGCCTATTGCAAGGCAACGTACATGGCTTCTGATTTTTTTTGCTAGATATAAGGCGGACTTAGTTTCTTACATTTTATGTAATTGATGCCTTAAAAGCTGTTTTATTATCAAGAATCTGCAAGCCTTCAATTGTCAACCTTGAAACAAAAATAAAACTCAAATGAATTCTCTATGCTGAAACTTTTTTGAAAAATATAACATTCTTGACTTCAATTGTGTAAATCATTATAATTAAAATCTATAGATTTTAAAAAATACATTCCAATATGAAATCATGCTAAAATAATTCAAGATGAAAATTTTAATAAATGAAATGTAAACACAATTAATGTTTTGGAAATGCATACGTTGAAGAATATTGAAGATGAAATTAAATATTTTGGCACTGTTTTCTTTGCTTTGGGATAAATTATTGAGATTAATTTTAATTAACAGTGTACTTCAATGGGAAACTGTAAGCTTCACTGAGATTCATGAATCCCTATATGACCACAAAATATATTGGAAATATAACTAATAACCTATCTACCAAAATCTTTAATTCAATGTAATTTATTTAATTAAAATTGTATCCTAAAGATATATGCAATATGAAACATATGTGCAAGTAATGTGCAAATAAACCCAATAAACATATTAATGACTTATATTAATCAACACCTACACTATTTAAATAAATCATATTTCAAATGATGCAAGAGCAACAATACATATTAGTGTTGTATGAATAGGGTGCAAGGTACCAGTGCTCTAGTTACCAGAGGTAGAAATAATTTCTTTACAATATTATCATAAATACATTAATCATATATATATTTATAATTAATTTATTTGTGATAATATTGTAAATAAATCATTTCTACCTCTGGTAACTAGGTCACACGTATCTTACACTTTATTCATACAACACTAATGTTGTAAGTATGGAAAACGTACAAGGTACGTGTGATCAAGTTACCAGAGGTAGAAATGAATGAAGCACAAATGATTTAAAAAATGTATATATATTACAACACTAATGTATGTAATATATATATATTTTCATAATTTGTACTTCCTTCATTAGTCCCTGGTGCATGCCTCCATCTTCACTAACCATAGCATGCTGGTGTGCAACCACAGGAGAAGCAACCCCTTACCTTTTCTTTTCCACCATGCATGAACCCAGACATAACTGGAAAAATATAAAATGTCTTCGAATTAAGTGCTTTGCATTTAATGCTCACAATGTGGACTCCTTTACATTGGAGAAACCACGCTCGGATTGGTGATCATATAGTCAACATGGGCAACACTGAGTTTCCAGTCTTGAATTCTCCGTCCTACTCCCACAATACATTATTCTGTCTTTGGATACTTATAACGCTACATTGATGTCTAATGTAAGCTTGAGGAACAGCACCTCTTCTTTTATATTGAAGCATTCAAAACCTCAGGATTTTAATCTGAATTGAACAATTTAGCATAACAACATTATTTTAACTCCACAGCCTACACCTTACTATTTCATTTTTGTTTCTCCTGTCTCTGAGTAATTGTTACAGAGATTACTTTGGTTTCCAGCCTCTCGTAATCATAATCAGAAGAAATCTTTAATTTGACAGTAGCACTAAATATTGAAACCAAAGGTTTCCTGTAACACATTTTTTCTAACGTTGCTGGAGAGATCACATACATGGGTCAGTGAGAGAAATTATCCTCTTCTTGCAAGTTAATGTGCTCACTGATTACTGCTGGCTAATGCAAAGAGTCTACAGCTAAAAATGTAGTATCTTCACAAATGTATTATGACTGCATATCAAAGGAGGCAACGATTTATTTGCAAAGCAAACTATTAACCTGGTACATATTTAGCCTTCCCGATGGTGGCAGCATGATGAGACCTTGACCAGTGTAGTGTGGGTCTATGATGATATTAGTTGTTTTTGTTAGGTCGCGCTTCTTGTAGATGCATTTTGATAGTGGGGTGGTCAATACCTTTGATGGATCAGGCAATGTCCACCACGTTCTCCAGCTGCCTTCATTCTTGGATGTTCGAGTTACTGAACCAGGCCTTGATGCAACCAGTCATAATGCTTTCTGTAGAAGTTAAGTCAAGAGTCAAGTCAAGAGCGTTTTATGTCCCAGATGGGACAATGAAATTCTTATTTGCTGCAGCACGACAGAATATGTGAATATGTAAACATTGTACATAATGGGGGAAGAGAAAAAAAAGTTCAATAAATAACAAATATAATGTAATAATAATATAGTCTTTTGAAGTTCAGAGCTCAGAGCTTATTCGTTGTCGTGTTTAGTAGCCTGATGGCTGTAGGGAAGTAGCTGTTCCTGAACCTGGACATTACAGTTTTGAGGCTCCTGTACCTTCTTCCTGATGGCAATGGTGAAATGAGTGTGTGGCCAGGATGGTGTAGGTCTGTGATGATTTTGGCTGCCTTTTTGAGGCAGCGACTACGATAGATCCCTTCGACGGTGGGGAGGTCAAAGCCGGTGATGGACTGGGCAGTGGTCACAACTGGGGTAATGATAAGCTTTCTTCATGATGGCATAATTGTGCTGGGCCCAAGTTAAATCTAGTGCATGCACTGTAACTTGAAACCGTTGACACTCCACCGATGATGATGGTTCAAGGGCTTTCGACTTTCTCTTCCTGAAGTCAACAATCAGTTTCCAGGTCTTGCTAAAGTTATGAGCACGGTTGTTCTGTCACCATTCAATTACATTTTAAATTTCACTCCTGTTCTCAGACTCTTTGTTACTTCTTATTCATCCAGTTACGGCAGTATTGTTGGAAAATGTAAAGATGGTGTTAAAACCTTGTCTGGCTACAGAATCTTAAGTATAGAGAGAGTAGAGCATGGGACTGAGCACAGTCTTCAACAGTATCAGTTTGCATGTCATCATACTGGGTTTTTTTTACCAATTGCTTGACTTGCAAGTGTCTCTCTTTTCAGTCATTACAGCTAGTGTACAATCCTAGTTGTTTGAAAGAACATCTGAGGAATTGTTCTTTGATTTGTTTCCATTGTTTTGAATTGTTTTGGTTGCTTATCTTGTTCTTGGATCTGTAGGTTTTTGAAATATAACCTTTCTTTTGGCAACTGAAACACTTGACTATTCTAAGTTGTCAGAAGTGTAGTGAATGACAGGCACTTAAACAATAGGAACTGACTGAACTGGTCTGAACAGGTCGCTGGTGGCGACCTGAGTCCGGAGGCTCGGCCGCGGGCCCGGTGGATGACATCGTCGGGAGCTCACAGGTCACAGGTGGGTGACCTGTTTTTCTGGGGCTCCCACAACTACAGCTGCGTCCGCTGCACTGGAGGGCGGCAGCTTCGGCCACCCCGGGCCGCGGAGTTTGAACCGGCCCGTCGCGGACGGAGCACGGATTCAGCCGTGGGACTGACTTACCATCACCTGGCGAGGTCACAACATCAGAAGCCTGGATCGTCTCAGCGCAGAGGGAGAACAAAGAGGGAAGAGACAGAGACTTTAAGACTTTTGCCTCCATCACAGTGAGGAGGTGCCTGGTGAACTCACTGTGGTGGATGTTAATTTGTGTTTATTGTGTGTTTTGTTATTTATTATATGTATGACTGCAGGCAACGAAATTTTGTTCAGACCGAAAGGTCTGAATGACAATAAAGGAATCTAAGTCTAAGTCTAAGTCTCACCAGTATGCTTTGGACTCTGTTTCATAGCCTTGGACTTTGCTATAGCCCAGCGACTGTGGACTAGAGTTCTACCAGTTGCTTAGAATTCAGAGCAATTCTCAGGCATTCCTAGGTGCTATTTCCATTGACGTAGCAATTTTAAACATATATTCAAATGTTAGATGATGCATGCACAACAGCTTTGATTCAATTTGTTTACCTACACACCCCATAAAAAACAAGCGGCAAGGTACAATCGAAAAAGGCACCAAAATTGAGGGAGTGCAGAACAGTGGGGCTCACAAAGTTAATGGGCAGCTTAGATGGAAGTGCTTTCTGAGGTAAAGGGCAATGGAAAATTGAAAACTTCTCTCACAAAATGCTGAGTGTGTCCAGGCTAATTGAAAGTTGAAATTAGATTCAATATTTTTCATTAAGCAAAGGGATATGGAACCAAGGTAAATCCTGATTAAATGTGTAGGATGGAACTGCAGATGCTGGTTTACACCAAAGATAGACACAAAAAGTTGGAGTAACAGCCGGTCAGGCAGCATCCCTGGAGAAAAGGAATAGGTGATGTTTCGGGTCGAAGGAGGGTCTTGACCTGAAATATCACTTATTCAGACTGAGAGTCAGCTTAAAGGGAAACGAGAGATATAGACGTCCATACCTCTCATTTCCCTTTCCCGACACTCAGGCTGAAGAAGGAACTCGACCCAAACCGACAACTATTCCTTTTCTCCAGAGATGCTGCCTGACCAGTTGAGTTACTCCAACTTTTTGACCTTTTGTCTGTAACTTGCGTTGATGTCTGTAGATACGAGGTCAGCAAATTGTAAAGTCATGATGGGAAATATCAAAAAGATTGAAAAAAATTAGAGCAAGAAGTAAGGTTGAGAAACATGTAAAAATTTGAATGGATCACTCAAAAATTATTCCTAGTTTTGCCTGGGATAATTAGGACAATAAAGTCAATTGCACCATAGAAGATGATGCCAGTGTTTGGCAATTTCAAAAATTCACTCCATACATCCACCTAGTGGCCACTGCTTGCAAATATGTTTACAGTTGAGTGATACTGAGTCGAGGAAACACTTTTTCTCACAGAGAGTTGTGAGTCTGTGGAATTCTCTGCCTCAGAGGGCGGTGGAGGCCGGTTCTGGATACTTTCAAGAGAGAGCTAGATAGGGCTCTTAAAGATAGCGGAGTCAGGGGATATGGGGAGAAGGCAGGAACGGGGTACTGATTGGGGATGATCAGCCATGATCACATTGAATGGCGGTGCTGGCTCGAAGGGCCGAATGGCCTACTCCTGCACCTATTATCTATTGTCTATTGAAAAAAATCCAACTCTTTAGCTCGAGACTAATAAAAGTCTTAAATCAACAACTATGCTGCCAATCAATTAAAGATACACTGGTCCTGCACTGGTAGTTGTTGACTAGATCCACTCAGTTGTAGGTCATGTAATATTTGGAGACACTTGTAGGGAACAGTGTGTGCATTTTTCAGAGACTTCTTCAAACTTTAACACATCTGGCTGGAACAGGAACGGCAGTCATCTTCCTGAGGCAAAGCCTTACCAGACCACTTGTTCTGACCTGCCCTTAATGTTGTTCCCTCCAACTGTATAAACTATGATTCACATGAGGCCAATTGTCACTATATGGGTGAAAACCAGTATCATTGTCCACTTTGGTCCACTCATCCCTTCCCACCAAAACACAGCTCCCCTCCTGATGTACTTTCCCCTGCTACCACAGTGGATGTAACACCTGTCCCCCATCCCTATTGTACACTTATTTATCCCACTTTCCGGCCCCTATTCCCCCCCTTGCCCCCCCCCCCCCAAATCTCATTCCACCTTTATCCCTAGCTTTATATTTTGTTCCTCTTCTCTCTTTATATAACACCTTTTTGTCTTCTTTTCACCTCTAGCCTTTATCCATACATCTGGAAATCAAACTACCCTTACCTATATCCGCCTAATTGCCCGACTTTGTCCTGCCCCCAACTCGTTTCCAACTTTCTCTATCCTACCATAATCAATCTGAAGAAGGGTCCTGACCCAAAACATCACCTATCCATTCCTTCTACAAAATGCTGGCCCACCAGCTGAGTTAAATTAAGGCAGGTATTATCAGTCTGAAACATAGTGGAACACACTGGCTGTAAAGTGAAAGCAGACAGTGTATTTAAGTACCAGGGCAACAATTTACCAGGAAAGGAAATAAAAAGATGACTCTTAACACATGTGAGCTTCATAGGCAGCTGAGGGCATTCAAATAAGGTGCAAACAATGGATGCAGATGCTTTTCATAGTTAAGCATACTCTTGAGGTAGAAGATATTGCTGAGAATATGCAGACAATGAAAGTTGCAATGAGCGAATGAAGAAAGATTTTACTCACAAAAATCAGCTCTAAGGTATACTGTACATGATTCCATAAATCAGTCAAAATGCCAGCAGTATGATTTTTGCTCAAGATTCCAGCATCTGCAGTCTCTTGTCTCTCCTTAGTAATTCTGCAGTATGCTAAAGATATCCCATTTTGTAAAGACAATTCAGAAATTAGAAAAACATATCAAACCATAATCATTTTAGATAATGGAAAATATAAACACACCTGCAGAAAATGATACAGTTAATGATTATACAATTGTGCTCAAAGATAGGGCAACTTTCTGCTAAGGAAGTGCAAAAGATTAACTGCAACATTTTGAAATCATTATAGATGACACAGAACTTACCTTTTACTGCATTTTATATGTATCATAAGCAACCACATTTGAGATAATAGGTACAGTTGATTGATGGCAAGTAATTTGGGATGGAACTTGACACAGTATCATATTGTTCTATTATGGGAAAGGTTATCTAGTAAGGAGCATGATCCATGTCCTCGCTGGAGTTTAGAAGGTTGAGGGGGGACCTCATTTAAACGTGCAGAATAATGAAAGGCATAGATAGAATGGATGTGGAAAGGATGTTTCCACTGGTGGGAGAGTCTAGGACTAGAGGTCATAGGCTCAGAATTAAAGTGCGCTCTTTTAGAAAGGAGGTGAGGAGGAACTTCTTTCGTCAAAGGGTAGTTAATCTATTGAACTCATTGCCACAAAGAGCTGTGGAGGCCAAGTCAGTGGATATTCTTAAGGCTGAGATAGACAATTTCTTGATTAGAACGGGTGTCAAGGGTTATGGGGAGAAGGCCGGGAAATGGAATTAGGAGGAAGAGATCAGCCATGATTGAACGGTAGTAGACTTTATGGGCCAAATGGCCTAATTCTACTTCTATAACTTGTGAACGTAAACTTGTCTCATGGCTTATTCCGGAAAAGTTTTGAAGACTATTGTACAGGTGAAGCATGGTATCTTACAATAAAAATCATCCTGAATTAACATCAGCTGTAGCGGGCTGTAGAAACATAGAAATATAGGATATATGTAGCAGGATATATCAAGCTTTTCTTCCGTCGCCTCCGTTCCTTTTTCTATGGGAAAGAGTCCTCACCACTAAGTGATGACCCCACCTCCTGCCTCCAACGGTCCCCTTCCTCTTGGACTCCCCAGAACGGCCTTCTACCCTCTCTAGACCTCTTTATTTCTAACTGCTGGCGTGACAACAACCGTCTCAACTTTTCCACTTCCCTTACCTACTCTAACCTCACCCCCTCTGAATGTACAGGCCTTCGCTCACTCTGCAGCAACCCTGACATTATAATCAACCCGCCGACAAGGGAGGTGCTGTGGTAGTCTGCTGCGCTGACCTCTAGTGGGCTGAGGCCAGGCGACTACTCTCAGACACCTCCTACTTATCTCAGGACCATGATCCCACAGATGAGCACCAGGCCTTGATCTCACACATCATTTCTGATTTCATCACTTCTGGCTGTCTGCCTTCCACAGCCTCCAACCTTATAATTTCTCAGCCCTGCACAGTCCAGTTTGACCTTCTCCCCAAAATCCACAAACACAACTGGCCTGTCAGACCCAACCCATTGTTTCTGCCTGCTCCTGTCCCATGGAAGTAATTTCCATGTACCTCGTCCAATCTCTCCCGACATATGTCCAAGATACCTCACATGCCCTTTGTCTCTTTAATGACTTCCGCTTTCCGAGTCCCCACTCCCTCATCTTTACTATGGATGTTCAGTCACTCAACAACTCCATCCCCCACCAGTTTCTTCCTTGACCGCAGAACCATCCAATTTCCTTCTACTAACACTCTACTCCGCCTAGCTGAGCTGGTCCTTACCCTCAACAACTTCTCCTTTAACTCCTCCCACTTCCTACAACTCTAAGGCGTAGCTATGGGCACCCACATGGACCCCAGCTATGCCTGCCTCTTTGTAGGGTACGTTGAACAATTCTTGGTCCAGGCGTACACTGGCCCTATTCCCAAACTATCCCCTTTCTCTGTTTCTTTGATGACTGCATCGGTGCTACCTCCTGCACCCATGCAGAACTCATGGACTCATACAGTTCACATAATGCCACAACAGGTCAACGGTAGATGCAATTTCACTGGCTCTCCAGTCCGCACTGGACCACTTGGACAATATAAACACCTACATCAGGCTGTTGTTTATAGACTATAGCTCAGTGTCTAATACCATCATCAAGCTGGTTACCAAGCTGGTTACCAAGCTCACGGAACCGGGCCTCTGCGCATCCCTCTGCAATTGGATCCTCGACTTCCTCATCCACAGACCAGTCTGTTCGAATTGGAGGAACCACTTCATCCTCAGTAACAATTAGTACGGGAGCGCCTCAATGCTGCGTGCTCAGCCCCCTGCTTTACTCACTCTATACCCATGACTGTGAAGCCGGTCATAGTGCAAACTCCATCATCAAGTTCGCCGATGACACCACTGTGGTTGGACAAATCACAGATGAGGACAAGTCAGAGTATAGAAGTGAGATCGATCGACTGACCAAATGGTGCCAGCACAACAACCTGGCTCTCAACATCACTAAGACCAAGGAACTGATTGTGGACTTTAGTAGGGGAAGGATGAGGACCCACAATCCTGTTTACATCAACGGGACAATGGTGGAGAGGGTCAATAACTTCAAATTCCTAGGCGTGCATATATCAAAAGATCTTTCCTGGACCTAGCACACCGATGCAGTTGTAAAGAAGACACATCAGTGACTCTACTTCCTGAGAAGATTACGGAGATTTGGCATGTCGAAGAGGATTCTCCTAAACTTCTACAGGTGCACGGTAGAGAGCATTCTGACTGGTTGCATCATGGCCTGGTTTGGCAACTTGAACCTACAGGAGCGAAAAAGACTACAAAAAGTTGTAACCACTGCCCAGTCCATCACCGGCTTTGACCTCCCCACCGTTGAAGGGATCTATCGTAGTTGCTGCCTCAAAAAGGCAGCCAAAATCATCAAGGACCCAAATCATCCTGGCCATACACTTATCTCACCACTGCCATCAGGAAGAAGGTACAGGAGCCTGAAGACTGTAACGTCCAGGTTCAGGAACAGCTACTTCCCCACAGCCATCAGTCTATTAAACACAACGAATAAACTATGAGCTCTGAACTGCAAAAGACTATATTATTATTTGTTATTTGCACTATATGTGTTATTTATTGAACTTTTTCTTTTTTCCCCATTACATACAATGTTTACATATTCTGTTGTGCTGCAGCAAGTAAGAATTTAATTGTCCCATCCGGGACAATAAAACACTCTTAACTCTTGATTCTTGGCTTCATCAATTTCACCACCAATTTTCATCCTGCACTCAAATTGACTTGAACTATCTCCGACACCTCCCTCCCCTTTCTTGATCTCACAGTCTTCATCACAGGAAATAGACTATTAACTGACGTCTAGTACAAGCCCACTGACTCCCACAACTATCTCGACTACAGTTCTTCCCACTCTGCTTCCTGCAAAGACTTTATCCCCATCTCCCAATTCCTCTGTCTACGCCGCATCTGCGCCCAAGATGAGATGTTCCATACTAGGACATCCGAGATGTCCTCATTCTTTAGGGAATAGGGGTTCCCCTCTCCCATCATAGATGATGCCCTCACTCATGCCCCTTCGGTACCCCGCAGCTCCGCCCTTGCTCCACCTCCCTACTAGTCACAACAGAGACAGAGTCCCCCTAGTCCTTACCTTCCACCTCATCAGCCATCGCATACAACACATAATCCTCCGGAATTTCTCCCACCTCCAACGGGATCCCACCACTAGTAATTTTCCCATCTTCACCCCTTTCCGCCTTCCGCAGAGACCGTTCCCTCCGCAACTCCCTGGTTAACGCATCCCTTCCCACCCAAACCACCCCCTTCCCTGGTACCTTCCCCTACAACCACAGAAGATGCAACACCTGTCGCTATACCTCCTCCCTTGACTGTCCAGGGACCCCAACAGTCCTTTCAGGTTAGACAGAGGTTCACGCACCTCCTCCAACCTCATCTACTGTGTCCGTTGATCAAGATGTGGACTCATATACATCAGCGAGACCAAACGTAGACTCTCACGACCATAGGAGACCTCTCACGACCATACAGGCGACCCCTGGCGACATGTTGCGGGTGACCTCTCATGACCATAGGAGACCTCTCATGACCATACAGCCTGTATGGTCGTGAGAGGTCTCCTATGGTCGTGAGGGGTCTCCAAAGAGTCGCAGCGTCTTTCTGGTTGCCGCTGAATTTTCAACATGTTGAAAATTTCGGCGACCTATCAATGGGTGCCGGCAGTCGCGTGTAAAGGTCACGTAAGTGGGACAGGCCCTTAACATAACTAAATTGAGTAAGAAGAATTGTCTGAAGAAGGGTCTCGACCCGAAAGTTGCCTATTTCCTTCGCTCCTTAGATGCTGCCTCACCCGCTGAGTTTCTCCAGCATTTTTGTCTAACTAAATTGAGTAGCAAGTACCAGTAAGTATGAAGAGATTTAATAAATTCTTGCTTTGAATAACTTTTATCATTTGTAAGACCACAAGCATTATTGGCAATTCCATCAATACCAGCAGCCAAGATTGAAACATCGGCAGCCTTAAGGTCAACAAGAATGATGGAATGGAATGGAATACTTTATGGAATGGAATGGAATACTTTATGGAATGGAATACTTTATTGTCACATGTGACAAGGCACAGTGAAATTCTTTGCTTGCATACCCAATGTATACAAATAGTGGACACATACTGCGCTGACAAAGTTACAAAGCACGCTGGCTCCTTCTTTTGTTCTCCCCACCCCCCCACAGCAGTTCCCCCACGCCGGGTCCTCCATTGTTCATCCGCCCCCCCTCACAGCGGTCCTTCACACTCACATCAGACGTCACCCATCGCCGCCGCTGAGAGGCTTCACCACTGCTGAGGCCCCATCGCCGTGAGGTCTCACCGCCGCCACTGAGGCCTCACCGCTGCCGACGTCCCACCATGTGTCTGTCTCGTCCATCCATCGGCGCCGTCATCAACCACCACACCGACCTCTCTACATCGCTGACGAGTCCTCTCCTGAAGCCTCCGTGGTGCCGACCCAAGCCCCAGCCATGGGCTCCGTCGGACGTGGGCTCCACTGACACCCATAAGGCGAGGCTCCTCCGACCAACCAACGAGGAGGCCCTGGCCGGGTTCTGACCCAGGCTTCTCCGCTGCCATCCGGGAGGCATCGAGACCACAGTGCCTTGATAAAGGCCTCCGGCTGCGTTCCCAGTCCACGAAACCTTCTAGCCACGCGGCTTGAATGATTATATGTGATCAAAGTAAAATGTAATTTCTGATGGTGTGTCTGAATTATGAAATGCATCCAAGGTCTGCTTTAGGATACATTTACCTCATTCCACCCCAGACATTCCTCAGACTGGAAAATTACTGCTGTTCTTCAGCAGCATAGTTGTCAAGCACACAGTTTTGATCAAGAAGTTGAATTCTGCCATTCAAGTTGATCAGGTATATTAACATGGATTTGAAAACAGCAATGTTAGTGATTTTCATAGCCTACTGATTCACTGGGCAGCTTCAAAAACTTACCTATATAGTGCTGAGTTAATGAATAGTCTTTCAATGAGTATTGCTGCAACAAATGAAACTGTGAAATTCTTGGTTCCCTCAATGTATCTCCACACCATTTCTGATGCGGGAGCTTGTGACTTAATGGCATCGCTGCAGGCCTGCATTAAACACCGACTATCACAGGTGCACTAAGGCGTACATCACTGGGAATGCTGCATTGAATTTTACCAAACGTCGCAACTCGTTGCTTTTTTTTTGTATTGCTGTATGGTAATTCGAATTTCACTGTAACTTAATGGTACATGTGTCAGTAAACTGACCTTGAAACCTTGAACCTTGAACCTTGAACTCATGCAAAACAACAGAATGTTCAGAATATAAATTTAATAATTGTTAAATCATACAATACTCAAAATCAATGCTGGGTGATAGAATTTTTCAACTTTTATGTTGCAACTTTTATATACAACAAACATTGTAGACTGACATGGATTCAGCTATTCTGGTTTATATTTATTTCTCTTTCCTTGAGAGAATATGTTTCTCCTTACCTCTTCCATTAGAGATTTTCCCTCATCTTAATCAGCATAATAGCAATAGAGAGCATAATGGTTAGATAGTTAGTCATTAAATAGATTTTCATTGGCCTCAAAGTGCCCATTCTCACAAACAGTGGCAAGAACGTGTGTGCATTCTTAATAGAAAGGTGAGCAGCAGAGCCTGTTTACTAGACACCCAAAAGAACCATTTCTTTCCAGACCAGCGTTCTCTAAATGCACCAGCACAAAGCGGGAACGTTAGCAAATATCGTAATTTTCCACATAGTCATGGAACGTGGAAAAATGAGTCAACCACTCATTTGCACAAATCTTACATTTTAAAATTCACCATATATTCCCATCAATTCCACCCAGTTTCTACCACTCATGTGCACACAAACAACAATTTACAGTGGCCAATAAACTTACTAACTACATGTATTTGGGACATGAGAGGAAACCAGACCACCCGGAGGAAACCCATGTGGTCACGCGAAGAACCTGTAAACTTTACGCATCCAGCAGCTGAGGTCAGGATTGAACCCGGGTCTCTGGCACTGAGGCAACGGCTTCACCAACTGTGCTGCTGTCAGCTGAGGCAACAGCCTCTGTATAAAGATTAGAGCCTAAAACAAATAATGGCTTTTGGGCTCCTAATCACCTGAATTCACACATTAAATATGAATATAAATATAACATTGTTACCATCCTTTCATGGAAACTTTTTTAGATGATGTCATGACATGAACAGTGTTCAATTTTAAAGCAGAATTGGATATACTAGGAAGAAATTCATGGAACGGGTACTTCAAACCTGGCATATTTTATCCAAACCCATAAGGACCAACAAAGCTTTGAAGTCCTGCAACATTACTACAGTTCTAATCTTGGTCTATTCTTTATTTTTTGAAACAGCAACAATATTGCTGTGTTCAAAGGGTTAAGGAATACTGTATGGACAGAGGTGAAAGGTTGGTGTGCTATAAATCTCAAAGCCTTTAGGCTTTGTTCATTCTTCTGGGCTTCACTGCTGAAGAATCATCTTTGAAGCTCCAGTCTTCCTATTTCTGCTTCTGCCAGCTGTGATCTCCCTCAAACCCCACTACCACCCCCACCCCAGACCTTCAATTATGTTATTTCCCTTTGGTCACAATTTAAATTCCTTGTCTAAAGTCAGAGAGAGAAACTGGAAGATTCAGTCCATTGATGATGAAACTTCAAAGGTTAAAAAAGAATTGACTATATTATATCACCAGCTGCAACACCAGAATCATATAGAAGCTAACTTTCACACTGCAGCTTTACTTGGTTGTTCAAGCAGATTTGAGATTTTACTCATACCTGGCAAAAATAAGCACAATCGAAAAGGACATTATTAAAATGTCCATCCAGGAAATCACAAAAAAATCAATGAATTTTGTGTTCTTAATAATGGCAAAAGGAAATAATGTTTTATGTCATCATTTTAATAAATTGTACCATATCCTCTAAAATATAGCAACATTCACTTTTAATCGCTTCTCCAAACCTAGCCACCTTCCATTTAGTGAGCAGCAAAGGTGGATACTGCACTGAAGTGGAAATTTTGTTTATTGGAGGTAAAAATGTGTTACTATGCCAGCAAAACAATTTCAGTTGTTTGTTGTTCTGGAAATTTTAGTTAGTCAGGAAAATACTGCAGGTATATGGATTTCAAAGTAGGAATTGTTCTGTAAAGAATGTATGGTTTATAAGAAATAATTCTACAAAGTTGAAACTTTAATGTGCTATTGAATATGGGTCTACTGCATAGACTTCATTAGTAGAACAGGAATTACAGTTACTTAGAAAAAACTAAAGCGACCTGAATTGTTTGTGGACCTATGATGACAAGGTTTGGTATTCATAGGTTAGAGCCATGGAGCTATAGAGGACAGAAACAGGCCCTTTGGCCCAACTCATCCATGCTGACCAAGTTATCGAGTGGAGCTAGTCCCAGTGCCCATGTTTGGCCTGTATCCCTCTAAACTTCACATGTTCGGGTACTGTCAAAATACTTTTAGGCATTGCTTAGTATAGTTTAGTTTAATTTAGCGATACAGCATGTTAACATGCCTTTCGGCCCACTGAGTCCACATCAACCAACGATCACCCATACACTCGTTCTATCCTACACACGAAGGACAATTTACAGAAGCCAATTAACCTACAATCCTGCATGTCTTTGGAATGTGGGAGGAAACCGGAGCACTTGGAGAAAACCCACGCGATCACAGGGAGAACTACAAACTCCATACAGACAGCACCCGTAGTCAGAATCGAACCCAGGTTCTCTAGTGGTGCAAGGCAGCAACTCTACTGCTGCCCACTGTTCGGTCCAGTGTAATTGTACCCATCTTTACAGCTTTAGCTCATTCCATATATCCACCGCTCATTGTGTGAAAAAGTTGCCCTTCATGTTCCTTTTAAATCTTTCCTTTCTCACCTTAAAGCTGCGCCCTCTAGTTTAGACTCCCCAACCCGGGAAAAAGACTATAACCATTCCTCTTATCTATGTCCCTCATGATTGTAAATATCTTTATAAGTTCAGCCCTCAGCTTCCTCAGCTCCTTGAAAAAAAATCTTCGGCTATCTGGCCACCCATTATAACACAAGCCCTCTGGTGCTGGCAATATGCTCAGGAATCTTTTCTTCATCCTTTAAAACTTAATGACACCCTTCCAAAAGCTGTGCAACCAAAAAGTTGGAGCATGGTGACCCAACCTCTGTACTCAATGTCCTGCTGAACGCAAGCATGAGAAACGCCTTCGTCATCACCTGTCTATCTGTGTCTCCACTTTCAAGCAATTATGTACCTGTATACCTAGATCTCTATGTCCTGCAGCATTCTCCAGGGCCCTACCATTTACTTTCTAAATCCTGCCCTAGTTTAACTTATCAAAGTAGAACGACTTGCACTCAGAGTTAAATTCCATCTGCCGTTCTTTGGCCCGCTTCCCTAATTGATTTATAACCTGTTATAGTCCTAAATAATCATCATCACGGTCCACTATACCATAAGTTTGATGTCATCTACAAATGTACTAACGATATTAACACTTTTGTCTTACAAATCGTTCATACTGACGACAAACAATAGGGGACCCAGCATTGATCCCTTTGGCACCCCACTGGGCGTCGGCTTCCAATCTGAAAATCAGGCCTCCACTACCATCTTCTGACTTGCTGCCAAGCCAATTTTGGATCCAATAGGCTAGCTCACCCTGGATCACATATGATCTAATCTTCTGTTCATGACTACCATGTCAAACCATGTCAAAGGCCTTATCCATAACTATTTTAAAGGTAGTAGAACTGTAGCTACTGGTCCCAAATAGCTCCCCTACAGCTGATATCAGGCTCACCAGCCTACACTTTCCTGGAATATCTCAATTTCCCTTCGTTACTCTCCAGTCCTCCGTGACCTCTCCTGGTGCTAGAGTGGATACAAAATCTTCGTCAAGGCCCCTGCAAACTCCTCTTTTCCCTCTTTCAATAACTGGGATAGACCCCAACAGCCCTTGAGGATTTATCCACCTTTAATGCTTTTCAAGAAGCCCAACACCATCACCTTCTTCATTGCACACTGCTCTAGCATATGTATAGGCCACACTGTTGTCACTATCCTCCATGTCCTTCTCCTTGGTGAATAAAGATGCAAAGCAATTGTTTAGCAGCTCGCCTCATCCTCTGACTTGAAGCATAATTTCCCTCCTTTAACCTTCTCTCTAGTTACCTATTTGTTTTAATGTACTTCTGAAAAGCCTTTGGATTTTCTTTCATCTGACGTCGATGCCATTTCAAGGTTTCAAGGTTTCAAGGTCAGTTTATTGTCACATGTACCAATTAAGGTACAGTGAAATTCGAATTACCATACAGCCATACTAAAAAAAAGCAACAAGACAAACAACTATATAAAAGTTAACATAAACATCCACCACAGTGGATTCCCTATGTTCCTCACTGTGATGGAAGGCAATAAGGTCCAAACTCCTTCCTCTTTATGCTCCCGTGGTCGGGGAGTTGAACCATCCGCAGTCAGAGCGATCAAAGCTCCCGCAGCCAGCGGTCGAAGCCCCCGCGTCAGGGCGGTTGAAACTCCTGCGGCTTGGAATCCCCGATGTCGGTCCCTAACCAGAGACCACGAGCTCCGCGATGTTAAAGTCCCGCAGGCTCCCACGGTTGGAGCCCCAAAGTTGACCACCGATTGCGAACTCTGTGATGGTAAGTCCGCAGGCTCCCGCAATGGAGCTCCCGGTCGATCTCCTGCAAAGGCCACCAACTCCACGATGTTAGGCCGCAGTGCGGACGGAGAATACGATACGGAAAAAAATCGCATCTCTTTCTAAATAAGAGATTAGAAAAAGTTTCCCCCAACTCCCCCCCCCCCACCCCCACCCCCCACATAAAACAAGCTAAAGAACACTAAAAAACATACATTTAACACATACAAAACAGACACAAAGAAGGAAAGGACAGACAGACTGTTGGCGAGGCAGCCATTGCTGGTGCCACCCGGTGGATAGTTTCATGCACCCTTTCTATTTGCCTGCTTGAGTTCTTTCCTGCTTGCTTTATATTTTTCAAAGGCTCCGTCTGATTTCTTCTTCCTAAAGCTTACATATGCTTTTCTTTTTCTTTAGACCAAATTTACAATCTATATTGTCATCCAAAGTTGCCTTACCTTGCCATCCTTATTCTTCTCCTTACTGGAACATGCTGGTCCTGAACTCTGATCAGCTTTATGTATAGTATTAGTTGCCTGGTTAGCACACAAAAAATAGCTTTTCACTTTATCTTGTTAGATAGGACAATAATAACCCAATAGCAATATATCAAAACTAGGGCTTTGATTTTTTTTTTTACTGCATCATCCAAGCAATAGCAGATGTTCAGTGACAATTGTTTAAGGGCCTGTCCCACAAGCATGCGATTGCATGCGTCAAGCGCGACCAAACGTGGTGGCTTGAGGCGTACGGCCTCGCGGGGCCAGTCCCACTTCCAACCGCGGAGCCGTCTGTAGTTGTGCGGGGCTGGTCCCGACATCATACTCACCAATCAGCTGGGCAGGAGGCGGGCCGACTGAATTTGGACGTCGCACGGCGTCGGGCGGTTCCGTCATCACGCAACGGCACGCCGGGCGGCGACGTCATCGCGCAATGCCACGCGCTAGGCGTACGGCGTCAAGAGGATGCGAACGATGTCGAGACGCTTCATACGCACGTCGAGGCGCAGCGTACGGCCTCAATGCGGCTGCGGGCCAACAGGCCGTTGTCGCGAGGGATTTTTGGACAGTGTCAGTTTTTCGGAGCCCCGCGCGATGTCGGGACCAGCCCCGCACAACTCCATACGGCTCCGGCGATCGAAGTGGGACTGGCCCCGCGAGGCCGTATGGCTCAAGCGAGCACGTTAGGTCGCGCTCGCCGCATGCAGTCGCATGCTGGTGGGACAGGCCCTTTAGGCGATGCTTTTAGCAGGCTTCATAAGTCTAGTCCTGCAAATTACCATCCAAAGAGCAAAGACGTCATCCATAGGGTCATCGAGCGTTGATGATCAATTCTACACAAAAAGCGGGTCAGACAGCATCTCTCGAGGAAAGGAATAGGTGACGTTTCTGTGGTATTATGGAATAATAGAGTAAGGAATGCCTTTATTCTGCTGCCAGTGGTCAGGCTGCAGTGATGGCATCCGGCCTGAAGGTGGGGCTGTGGGCGTAACCGGGGAGAGGCCTAGCAGCAGGGCCCGGGGATGCAGCACGAGGCAGCTGCTGTAGTGAGTTGCTAAATAAAGACAGACTCCGATTACGTCGTTGTACGAGCCTCATTATAAGAATAATTCGATATGGTGTCAGAAACGGGATACTTGTAAGCGAAAAAAAAAAAAAAGAAGAAGAGGAAAGTGTATCGTTTTGGCGGAGAAAGGTGAGATGAGCTGGCAGATATGGCGCAACCTACACCAACTGCTACGTTCACAATACAACCTCCAGAGCCATTCGATTTTACCAAGCCTCAAGAATGGGAGCGTTGGATCAGGAGATTCGACCGCTTTCGGCTTGCAAGCAACTTAAACGCAACGTCGGAAGAAAACCAGGTGAACACGTTAGTGTATTGCATGGGTGATGAAGCCGAAGATGTGCTAAAGGGGCTAACGCTAACTGCAGATGAGAGGAAGGTGTACACGGATGTCAAGGCGGGCTTTGATGCATTTTTTGTGCCTAAAAAGAATGTAATCTACGAAAGAGCCAAGTTCAATCAGCGTGTGCAACTGCCAGAAGAAACGGTGGATTCCTTCATCACTGCTCTATACGGATTAGCTGAACACTGCAACTATGGACAGTTACAGAACGAGCTGATCCGCGACAGGTTAGTGGTCGGGCTGAGAAACGTCTCATTGTCAGAAAAGCTACAGCTAGACAGAGACCTAACCCTTGGAACTGCGATAACAAAGACAAGGCAGTCTGAAGAAGTTAGACGACAGCGGTCTGACTTAAGAGGAGAAAATGGCGGTGCTAGCAAATGCTCAAATGTTGATGCTGTGCATGCTAAAAGCTACAGAAAACCCAAATTTCCCTCAAAGCCTCAGCCACAAGCACAAACACCAGGCAAAAATAAACTTAATACACGGCCACAGCCAGGTTCAAAGGCCTGTTATAGATGTGGAAAAATGCCCTCGCATGGAAAATGGGAATGCCCTGCTAAAGATGCTGTGTGTCACAACTGTGGCAAAAAGGGACATTATGGCAAAGTGTGCAGAAACAGTGCAAAATCTCTGAATGCTGTCACTACAGAGGAAGAAGAGAGCTTTTTCCTGGGAGCCGTGGATGCTGGAAAAGACCCGTGGATGGTGCAGCTACAAGTGAGACAAAAAAAAGTGTGCTTTAAAATAGACACTGGTGCTGATGTCACCGCCATGCCAGCCGAGGTGTACCATGACATTACAGGGGGGCATGATGTGAAGCGCCTGGCAGTGCCGACACGCCCGTTGTTTGGGCCAGGGGGCAATGCACTCTCTGTCCTAGGTGTAGCCAGAGAAACACTGCGCAGAGGCAAAAAGACAGCCATAGAGAACATTTATGTAGTAAAAGACCTGCACACTGCACTGTTGGGAAGGCCTGCCATAGAACAGCTTCAGCTTGTGTGCAGGGTTGACAGCATCACCATGGAATCAATGAAACAACAATATCCGAAGCTGTGTAGCGGCTTGGGTCTTGTTCTGAGGCCATACTCAATTAAATTAAAGCCAGAGGCTGTGCCCTTCTCTCTCCACACACCACGCAGAGTCCCTCTGCCGCTTATGGGAAAAGTGAAGGAGGAGATAGACCGTATGGAGAAGATGGGCGTAATCACCAAGATTGAGGAGCCGACTGATTGGTGTGCCGGGATGGTGGTGGTGCCGAAAAAAGCAGGTGATGTTCGCATTTGTGTGGATTTCACAATGATGAATGAATCAGTATGCAGAGAAAAGTTTATCCTGCCTTCTGTCGAGCACACTCTGGGCATGCTAGCTGGCGCAACAGTCTTCAGCAAATTAGATGCCAACATGGGCTTTTGGCAAGTACCATTGACAAAAGAGTCTGCCAAATACACCACCTTCATCACGCCTTATGTTCCTGCCCTTCCAACCCTGCTGAATCCAGTTTTGCCTGACTACAACGCGCTGGGGGCCAAAGAAAGGGAGAAGAGGAGGAACGACGCAAGATCCTTCGACAAGAGGCACGGAGCGAGAAACCTGGAGCCACTCGTACCTGGGGAGGATGTGTGGATCACCGATGCACGAGTCCAGGGCACAGTGCTATCTACACACAACACCCCTCGCTCTTATATCGTCCAGGTGCCTCAGGGCACACTGAGGAGGAACCGGCATCACTTGGTGCCGCTGCAGACCAACAGTGGGGTAGTCGATGCTGATGAGCCACCGGTGGGAGAAGATTCACCTACACCAGAGCCAGCTCCACCAGTGACAACATCACCCAGCAGAGAGGGCCCCACCACAGAGCCTGTGCGGACCAGGTGTGGGAGAGAGGTTAGAAAGCCGCAGAGACTTGATTGGTGATTTATTGATTTATTTGATCAGGGACAGGTCTTTCAGCAAAAGGGCAGAATAAACCCCTTAAGACCTGCAGAGACAAAGGTAGTCCACCCTTTGTTCTCAAAGAAAGGGAGATGTGGTATTATGGAATAATAGAGTAAGGAATGCCTTTATTCTGCTGCCAGTGGTCAGGCTGCAGTGACGGCATCCGGCCTGAAGGTGGGGCTGTGGGCGTAACCGGGGAGAGGCCTAGCAGCAGGGCCCGGGGATGCAGCACGAGGCAGCTGCTGTAGTGAGTTGCTAAATAAAGACAGACTCCGATTACGTCGTTGTACGAGCCTCATTATAAGAATAATTCGATAGTTTCGAGTTGAGATCCTTCTTCAGACTGTTCCAGTAAGGAGAAGTCTTGACCTGTAACGTTACCTATTCCTTTTCTCCAGAGATGCTGTCTGACGCGCTGAATTTCTCCAGCTTTTTGTGTCTATCTACGGTATAAACCAGCTTCTGTAGTTCTTTCCTGTACAATTCTACAGATGGGCAATGTTCGTAGAGATGCAAGTGACCATTGGTGGAGCATTCCCTTCAGTTTCAAAAGGAAGGAAGGTTCTCAATCATCAAATGGGCAGCCATCTGCAACGATAATCACTATATCCTGTGAATTAATGCTTTACATTCTAAAACCTATCATGACACATTCATCATAAACAATTTACCACATCTGTTCTATTACCCTAAACCAATTAACAAATGAATTGATTTGCTCATAAAGGCAAATTCTTACATTCATGACACGATTCTGGTAAGGTATCTGGGGAAAGGAGAGGACAAATAAAATGTCCAAGAAAACTTCAAGAGAGTCAAGTCAAGAGTGTTTTATTGTCATATGTCGCAGATAGAACAATGAAATTCCTACTTGCAGCAGCACAACATAATATGTAAACATAGTACACTGGAAACAAACAATAAAAATGCAATAATAACAATAATAGTCTACAGTATGTAGTTCAGAGCTTATTTGAGGTTGCAATGTTTAATAGCCTAATGGCTGTAGGGAAGTAGATATTCCTGAACCTGGACGTTACAATTTTCAGACTCCTGTACCTTCTTCCTGATGGCATTAGGGTGTGAGTGTGTGGCCAGAGTGGTGTGGGTATCTGATGATGCTGGCTGCCATTTTGAGGCAGCAACTCCAGTAAATCCCTTTGATGGTGCGGAGGTCAGAACCCGTGATGGACTGTGTAGTGTTCACAACCTTTTGCAGTCTTCGTCGCTCCTGAGCATTCAAGTTGCTGAACCAGGCTGTGAGGCAATCAGTCAAAATGCTCTCTACTGTACACATGTAGAAGTTCAAGTGAATCCTCTCTGACGTACCGAATCTCCGTAATCTTCTCCGAAAGTAGAGGTGTTGATGTGCTTTCTTTATGACAAAATCTGATAATGCACAGCAGTACAACAAAGCCAATATTTATGGTATCTAACTGTGGCCCATATAATGTTACAATGAAAAAAGTCTTGAAACATTCAGAAGTTGAAGCAGTTGATGACAAAGATGGTGGGCAAGAGCTTCCATACAAGACCATCAGGGGAGGCGAACAAACGTCAGAATGGAGCCAATTTATAGCCATAGCTTCTTGTGCACAAATTTAAACAAATTCAAAGTTTAAATGTTTCTCACTTTCAAAGACATCTCCTATTTCCTTCATTGATCAAAAATAGAAAACTCATATGCCACATTTCAATTCAAGAGAATAGCAAGCAACGAAAGGAATTAAATCTGAATTTATTCATAGAATGAATAGGTTTCAACATGAAAACAGAACATAAGGCTCAGCCAATCCCAATAATGAATAAATCAAGAAATATTATTTCAAACTGTTGTATTAAATATGCAGGCTGTTTGACCAAACTAATTATCTTTAGATCATCTTTACCTCTAACTAATTATCTTTTGATTATCCTCGGAAAAACATAATCAAAATTAACTCATCCCTTCCCACCTATACCACCCCCTCCCCAGGTACCTTCTCTTACAACACCTGTCCCTAAACCTCCTCCCTTGACTCCATCCAGGGGCCCTAACAATCCTTTCAGGTTAGGCAGAGGTTCACGTGCACCTCCTCCGACCTCATCTACTGTATCTGTTGTTCAAAATGTGGACTCTTGTACATTAGCAAGACCAAATGTAGACTGGGCGATCGTTTTGCTGAACACCTTTGCTCAGTCTGCCTGGACCTTCCAGTTACTAAACACTTTAATTCCCCTTCCCATTCACACACAGACCTTTCTGTCCTAGGCCTCCTTCATTGTGAGAGTGAATGGCCTGTCCCACTTTCACAACCTAATTCACGACCTCTGCCGAGTTTGACTCATATTCGCAGCATGGTCGTCACGAGGTCGTACGAGGCCGTAGGAGGCCATAGGTAGATCGTAGCAGGCTGTGATGTTAGTCGTAGGTACTTATGGCATCAAGTAGGTCAGGGCATGTTTTCTAGCATGTCCACGAGTAAAAAAGGTCATGAATTAGGTCATGAAAGTGGGACAGGCCCTTGAGGTTAAACACAAATTGGAGGCACAGCATCTCATATTTTGCTTGGGCAGCTTACAACCCAGGGGTATGATTATTAATTTCTCTAACTTCAAGTAACCCCTGCATTCCCTCTCTCTCCATCCCTCCCCCACCCGTCACATCAGCTTTTCGTTCTCACCTAGCAAACATGATTCCTTTATCATTGTTACTTTTTTGCATTTCTTTCATTCATTTGTTCTATATCTCTCTACATCATCGTCTATATCTCTCATTTCCCTTTCCCGTGATTTGTTTAGAAGGACCTCATCCCGAAACGTCACCCTTTCCCTCTCTCCAGAGATGCTGTCTGTCACACTGAGTTACTCCAGCATTTGTGTCTATCTTCAACATAATCAATGACTTGCCCCACCACGATCATTCTTTCTTTTCCCTGCTTCCTTGGGCAGAAGATACAGAAGGTCGAAAGAGACTCAGCAACAGCTTCTTCCCCTCTGTTATCAGGCTTCTGAATGGTCTTTCCATAAGCTAGAGTACTGTCTGATTCACCTCTACTCCATTTTTGACCTTGGATATTGACAAGAAACTCAAAGCTAAGGACTAAATTCTGTGCTCCGCATCTACCCCTTTGCTCCACCTACTGTAACCAATCTACAGTTATGATGCAGTTTTCCGGCCTCAAGATCAAAATGAACAATTACAAGTAACTCCCTCTTCTTGTGTGTATCAGAACTGACCAGTTCTACTGTAAGGTTAACTTTCTCTGATGTTAACTCAATATTTCCTTCGCAAATACAGGTTGATCTGTTGGGCATTTCTAGCAGCCAAAACATTCACGATCTCCAGAGATGCTGTCTGACCCGCTGAGTTATTGCAGCACTTTGTGTCCTTTTTTTTGTAAACTAGCATCTGCAGTTACTTGTGTCTATGTTCTTCTTTTTATTTCTGGTTTCAACAGCAGTTTGAGCTGCATTTCAAAGCTTTAGCATGTCGTTATATTTATTTTCCTTCTATTTAATTGCTCTCATTAAATTATTAATCAGAGGACTTTGTTTATCATGGAATCATGGAATTGTCTCACCCTAACATATACAGTATGTTCTCTTCATCCTATTCATTCCTCGGTCATTGGACCTGCAACTTAAAACTAACTGGATTTGTCACTTGCCAAGTTCTGACAAGGAGGTTCCTACCTGAAATGATAACTCTGCTTTTCTGTCCTCATATTCATTTAGTTTAGAGAAACAGGCCCTTTGGCCCACCGAGTCCATGCCAACCAATGCTCACCCATACACCAACTCTATCCTAAACACTAGGAACAATTTACAAAAGCCAATTAACCTACAAACCTGCACATTTTTGGAAAGTGGGTGGAAATCAGAGCCCGCAAAGAAAACCCACGTGGTCACAGGGAGAACGTACATACAGACAGCACCCACAGTCAGGATCGTACCCGGGTCTCTGGCGCTGCAACTCTATTATTGCGCAACTGTGCTCCCATATTCTTTGGTTGCACATGTCAAAATGAAAGGTCTCAGAAATATTCAATGGTGTTGTTAGAATTTGTCTTCAAACTATTCACCATATCCTGATATGGTATCATATTTATAATTCATGGTGTTAGTAAGACTGTGTGCTTTATATGTTGCTGTTCTTACCATCATCCACAATAACCATTTATTTTCTCCCATATAACTATGCACTTCTGATCTATGTTATTTCCCAGGCTGAATGGTATTATTCACCTTCAGAAATGTTTTCATGAATTTCATATACAACAAAAATGGCTGAGTTTGCTCACAGATTTCCAGTGCCGTCACAGTCAGCAATCCATTGCTTCCCATTATCAACTCAATGCCATTGTAATGTCTACTGTTTTTTCTCTGTTACTATCAAAGATACTAGAGGAGCAAGATAGACCACTTGACGAAAATGCCGTAGTACGGTCATGGGCTCATGGGGATTTTTTTTCGGCCCATTTTGGGAATCAAATATATGAGGGTTTTTTTTTAATGGGCTTCTGTCATGGCGTCCACATCTACCAGCGTAGCGAGCCGTTCTGCTATAGTGCTCAAATCGCCAATGTAAGCGATTTAGGAGGCGGCCAATGTAAGCGATTTAGGAGGTGGCCGATTTGGGACCTCTAAGCCGCGGAGATCCCGAATCGGCTTGTTTAAGCCGGTTTGAAATAATGTTTAAAATACAGGATAAATGGTGTTAAATATACACAATGTACACGGATCAATGGTGTTTAAAATACACGATAAATGGTATTAAATGGTATTAAATATACACAATGTACACGGATCAATGGTGTTTAAAATACATGATAAATGGTGTTATAGGGAACAACGACATGCCACGAGGAGCACACATTAAAGCCTTAATTTCCTTCCCAATGTATGATGACTGTAACATATACAATTCTATTCTTATGATCCCGACAATGTATTATATTATATAAGACATGTTTTGGTACATGAGCAAGTTAATAAAAAGTCTTCTTTTATAGATCTGGACTTACCACAATAATAAAAATAGACAAAAATGCTGGAGAATTTCTCCAGCATTTTTGTCTACCTTCAATTTTCCACCAGCTGCAGTTCCTTCTTAAACAATAATAAAGGTATCAATTTTTACACTGCTGAACATTTTTGGTTTTGTTCTTGTTGTAAGGCATGCATGGTATTGTAAGCTCTTCTACATTTAAGATAAATTGACCTATTAGAGGAAAAATGCATCTTCAATATACATGTCTCTCCCCATCCCTGAAAACAATTGCATTTAAGTGACATATCATCCATTCTGCAGTTATGTAGTTATAATCAGATTTGTTCTTATAATTTAATTCTATATGATATTTTACTGTAATTTCAGATGTCGACAGTGGGTCCAGAATACTCGTTGACAAGATCTCCGACACCGAATTACAGAGTACTTGTCAAAGAACTGCCGTCTTTGTTCTGAACACCCTGTATATCTCACACATAAAACAATAAATTACGTAAATCTTACCATAAATGACAGAAATAAAAAGTGTTATCCTTTTTTTATGAATTTCGATGTAGTATTATTTAAAATTGAGTGGATTGATGCAATATACTGCTAACCCACAAATGTTTAGTCATGAGATATTCACATTTAAAAACTCACTCAGTAGCTCGGGTGGCTGTGAGCGACCGCTGGGACCGGACAGCGGAACCGCAGCTAGACCCGGGGCTCGCAGGTGACCTGGGAACTGCAGCAAGTCCCGGAGGGTCCTGGCCCCTATGCAAAAAGGGCTGCGGACCCCTGGACTAAACCAAACCCTCGATCCTGTCCTGCCATCCTTTTTTCAAAATTTAGCAACTCAAACGGTAACTCATTTCCCTCAAATATATGTTAGATTTTCCTCAAATTAAAAACTAAACTATGGTAGCAATGCACAGCATTCATGTCTAAAGCTCGCACTTCTGCATCAATGTAGGTATGTATACACTATATTTCTTTACACTAATATAGAATGAAAAAATATCTTGGCATGTGTTCATTTATATTTTATTCACGATATTAGGATTTCAGAGAGAGAGGTTGAATGAAAGAAAAAAAAGTTCAACAAAATGAGAGGAGATCACAAGAAAGAAACTAGAGAAATATACATATGTGTGTGTTATATATTTATATACATATATATCACACATATATACGCATCATATAAATATATAATGAATATATGTGTTTATATATATATATATATAAGAAACTAGAGAAATATGTATGTTATATAATTATATACATCAATATCACATTTATATATGTGTGTGTATCATATATATAATATATACATGTTTATCTATCTATCTATCTATCTATCTATCTATCTATCTATTATATAAAACTCTCTGGCTGTCGTCCGTCTGTACGTCTGCACGTCTGTACGTCTGTACGTCCAACGTTCTGCTTGACCTGTGCCGCCTTTGATACCGACCCGTGCCCGCGCGGCGCGCGGAAACGCCGATATTTTTTACCGCTTCTAAAGAGGTTACGTTTATCTTTAAGAATAGACGATCCCGATTAAATTTGGTCGTGTTTATGTACGTTTTTTAAAATAAAATACCTCTCCCCCCCCCAAACCAAACATTTCAAAATGTTTAAAAAAACAGCTCAGCCATAGAATGTTAGTAAAGATTCTGTGTGTGATGTCACAATGCACAATGGTCACAGATGTCCAATCGGAATGGATCCATTTACATATGCCTTTGCGGCAGCCCCAGCCCCAGCCCCTCCCCCCCCAACCCCCGCAGCATTGGGCATTGTGACATCACAAAACGGAACCTTCATTTACATTCTATTGCTGAGAGCTGTTTGTTTAACATTTTGAAATTTCCCCATTCCCTATCACCCCCACACACGTGGCGACGCCCTGCGACACGTGTGACAAATCGAAATGAATCCATTTACATATGCCTTTGCAGCAGCCCCAGCCCAAGCCCCTCCCCCCCAACCCCGCAGCCTGTGTCGAAGGGCGTCGCCACGTGTGTGGGGGTGATAGGGAATGGGGAAATTTCAAAATGTTTTAAAAAAACAGCTCTCGGCAATAGAATGTAAATGAAGGTTCCGTTTTGTGATGTCACAATGCCCAATGCTCAAAGATGTCCAATCGAAATGGACCAATTTACATATGCCTTTGCAGCAGCCCCAGCCCCAGCCCCTCCCCCCCACCCCCGCAGCCTGTGTCGAAGGGCGTCATCACGTGTGTGGCAATAGAGAAAGAGGATTGGGGGTGATAGGGAATGGGAAACAGATGGACTGTCCCTACCACTCCTACTTCAACTCTCCCTCCCCACTCTTCCCCCTCTCTCCTCTCCCCCTCCCTCCCCTCCCACCCCCTCCCTTCCCCCTTCACCACCCCTATTCACCCCCATCTCCCACCCACCCCCTTCACCTCTCTCTTGCACCACTCCCTGCTACCCCTCTGCCCCTCACTCTCCCCCTCCCCTCCTCTCCCCAACCCCGTCTCCCTCTCCCCCACTCCCCCCGCCTGTGTGTTTGGGGGGTGGTTAGTGTGAGTGTAATGCCGCACCCGCAGCCCACCTCCACACCAAACGCAAGGTAAACAATAAAATGAAGTATAAACTCAGCGGGTGCAGCAGCATCTTTGGATCGAAGGAAATAGGCAATGTTTCATAACAAAACACGTCTGAAGATGGGTTTCGGCCACAAACATTGACTATTTCCTTCGCTCCATACATGCTGCTGCACCCGCTGAGTTTCACCAGCTTTTTTTTGTGTACCAGTCTCTCTGTCTCTCCCCTCTCTCTCTCTCTGCCCTTCTCTCTTCACAGCCCGCAGCTCAACTCATGAACACCCACTCAACCCCCCCCTTCACCTATCTCCCACATCCTCTCCTTCCTCTCTCCACCCCCTCCTCTCTCCCCCTCCTCTCTCCCCCTCCTCCCCCACCCTTCCTCTCCCCCCTTTCTCTCCACCCCCTCATCTCTCCCCCTCCTCTCTCCCCCTCCTCTCTCCCCCTCCTCCCCCACCCTTCCTCTCCCCCCTTCCTCTCCACCCTCCTCCTGCCCCTCTTCAAATTTGTTTGGGGGGTGGTTAGTGTGAGTGTGATCCCGCAACCCCCACCCCGCAAACGCGCGTTGGGGAAACAGCCCGCAAACAGTCTCTCTGTATTTAAGAAGGAACTGCAGATGCTGGAAAATCGAAGGTACACAAAAAAAAGGAAAAAATCAGCGGGTGCAGCAAAATCTATGGATCTAAGGAAATAGGCAATGTTTCGGGACAAAACACTTCTGAAGATGGGCTTCGGCCCAAAGCGTTGCCTATTTCCTTCGCTCAATAGATGCTGCTGCACCCGCTGTGTTTGTCAAGCTTTTTTTTGTGTACCAGTCTCTCTGTCTTTCCCCTCTCTCTCTCTCTCTCTGCCCTTCTCTCTTCACAGCCTGCAGCTCAACTCATGAACACCCGCTCAAACCCCCCCCCCCTTCACCTATCTCCCACATCCTCTCCTTCCTCTCTCCTCTACCCGTCCCTCCCCTCCCACACCCTCTCTTCCCCCTCCACCACCCCTCTTCACCCCCATCTCCCCCCTGCCCCCTTCCCCTCTCTCTTGCACCACTCCCCGCTACCCCTCTGCCCCTCACTCCCCTCTTCCCCTCTCCCTCCCCCCGCCCTCTCCCCTCTTCTCTCCCCACCCCGTCTCCCTCTCCCCTCCTCCACCCGCCTGTGTTTGGGGGGTGGTTAGTGTGAGTGTGATGCCGCAGCCCCACCCACCCCCCCCCCAAACGCGCGTTGGGGAAACAGCCCGCAAACAGTCTCTATGTCTTTAAGAAGAAACTGCAGATGCTGCAAAATCAAAGGTACACAAAAAAAGAAAAATAATCTAAACGGGTGAAAAAGTTCGATTTTGTTTGTGGGGGCGGGTGCTTAGTGTCTGTCACTTTGCGGAGGCGGTCACGCGCTCTCAATTAAAACAGACGCTCTCATCTGTTTGTGGGTGCGCGTGCTTAGTGTGTGTGACGACACACGCTCCTCCCCCACTTTGGTGCATGAGTCGTGCACAACTGAGCGGTTATTCGAATTATTCATCAACCGTCATACTGACTTTGCTTGTGAAGAGAAAAGTCCTGTATTGCATTTGTCTGACGATAAGAATCAGCTTTATTTTTAGTGGATTGAATTTATTTGTTTCTAATTTACCTGATCATTATTATAAATCTTAAAGAGTGCATTTAATTTAACAAATTAATTATTAAATATTAACATTTGATTGAATTTCATTGTTAATTTCTTTATTTTTATTACATCGAATTTTCTCAATTACCTGTAAATTATAAATCTTCAAGTGCATTTCATTTTTTAAATTAACATTTTATTGGATTTCATTGTTAAATTCTTTATTTGTTTTCCATTGAATTGAATTATTTCACACTTAACGTTACTACTTTTTAACACTAACTTTTAATTTCAAAACCCCTCCCTTCCTCTCCCCCTTCCTCTCCCCCTTCCTCTCCTCCGTTCCTCTCCCCATTCCTCGCCCCCCTCTTCCTCCCCGTCCTCTCAAAAAACTTTTTTCTGACATTATATTTTCAACGTTTGTTCCCTCTTTACCATTTTGAAATTTCTAAATTACTAACGATTGTCTTTAATTCTTAAAGACAACATTTCATTTCAAATACCTTTCTTTAAAAAAAATGTGCATACTTTTCATTGACAGTTTAGAGTCAAAATAATTGTTAATTCACTTTGTCAGCGTTGAATTTGTTGTTGTTTTTTAAAGATAGTTTGTGGGGGCGGGTGCTTAGTGTCTGTCACTTTGCGGAGGTGGGCACGCGATCTCCATTCAAACAGACGCTCTCATCTGTGGGGGCGCTTGCTTAGTGAAGAGTGCTTTTCAATTCAAAGATTATTTTTTTTTAATTAACATTTGATTGTATTTCATTGTTAAATTCTTTATTTGTTTTAAATTGAATTGAATTATTTATCACTTAACATTATTACTTTTTAACACTAACTTTTAATTACAAATACCATTTTAAAATATAAATTTGCTGTCTTTTCATTGACAGCTTAGATTCTAAATCATTGCTTTTTCACTTTGTTAACGTTGAATTTTTAAAAATATTTTTTTAAATATAGATTAAAAAATAATAATTAAAACATTAAATTTTCAACGTTTGTTACATCTTTACAATTTTGAAAATTAAAAATTCTTAACAATTAATTCTTAAATAAAACATTTCATTTCAAATAAATCATTTTTTTGATTAATAATGGACTTTAAAATTAACCACATATTTAAAACTAAAATTCATTGTAATTGATAACAGATTTCATTTTGATTGATTTCATTCTAGAGGAAAGGCTCCATTTTCAAAAAATTAATCTGTTTGACTTTCATTGCGATTTATTTCATTTGATCTGAAAGCTACCATTTGGAATATATTCATCTGATAACTGAGAGTGTGTTTGGGCTTTTTTTAATTCTGAAAAATTCATTTTTCAATAATAAAATCCAGTCTTCATTGCCAACTGAGATTCTGTTTTCAAATCATGCCAAGAGGAAGGAATAGACATACAGGACGGTCGTGTAATGAGAAAATGAGACATCGAGAAGTAATGAGGAGGAGAAAAGAACAACTGACTCAGCAAGAAAGAACACAACATCTCCAAGATAATCTGGAGATAAACCAGGAGAGAAGGGCACAACAGACACAGCCAGAAACATCTCAATGTCTCCAAGATAGTCGGGGTACACAGCGTGAGAGAAGTGCACATGAGACGAACCAGGAGAGAAGAGGACAAGAGACACAGCCTGAAACATCTCAGTGTCTACAAGATAGTCGGGGTAGACAGCGGAAGAGAAGTGCACACGATATGCAGCAAAAAACAACTCAACGTCTCAGAACTCAACGAGAGAGAGAGCAGGAGAGAATGACTCGAGAAACGGAGCAAAAAAGAAGTCAACGTCTCAAAAAAAAACAAGAGAGGGATCAGAAGAGAACGACTCAAGAGATGGAGCCAGAAAGAAGTCAACGTCTCAAAACTCAACGAGAGAGAGAGGAGGAGAGAATGACTCGAGAAACGGAGCAAAAAAGAAGGCAACATCTCAAAAAAAAACGAGAGAGGGAGCAGGAGAGAAGGACTCAAGAGATGGAGCCAGAAAGAAGTCAACGTCTCAGAACTCAACGAGAGAGAGAGCAGGAGAGAATGACTCGAGAAACGGAGCCACAAAGAAGTCAACGTCTCAAAAAAAAACGAGAGAGGGAGCAGGAGATAAGGACTCAAGAGATGGAGCCAGAAAGAAGTCAACGTCTCAGAACTCAACGAGAGAGAGAGGAGGAGAGAATGACTCGAGAAACTGAGCCAAAAAGAAGTCAACGTCTCAAAAAAAAAAGAGGGAGCAGGAGAGAAGGACTCAAGAGATGGAGCCAGAAAGAAGCCAACATCTCAGAACTCGACGAGAGAGCAGGAGAGAATGACTCGAGAAACGGAGCAAAAAAGAAGTCAATGTCTCCAAAAAAAACGAGAGAGGGAGCAGGAGAAAAGGACTCAAGAGACAGAGCCAAAAAGAAGTGAACGTCTCAGAAATAAACGAGAGACGGAACAGGAGAGAAGGACTCGAGAAATGCATCAAGAAACAACTCAACACCTTGAGGAACATCAAGAAAGAATACAAATGAGAAGGGATGCAGAGATGGGAGATGAAAGAATTAGAAGGCTGGATGAACAACGAAATGCACGACTTACAAGGAGAAATATTAATGCTGATGTTGGTCAAATGACCTATGTTTGCGTTCATTGTCGAGCTGATCGCTACTCAGGAGAAACGACCTATTTTTGCTGCATGAAGGGTAAGGTCAACATTGCTCCTCTGAAAACACTCCCAAATGCACTCATTAATTTGTATACAGGTGACACGCCACAAGCACATGAGTTCCAAAAGAATATTAGACAATACAATTGCCTCTTTCAATTCACTTCATTTGGTGCAAAGGAAGTGGTGTCACATGGATGGAATCCTTCAGTGATCATTCAAGGCCAGATTCATCATTTCATTGGTTCTTTGATGCCTGACCAAGATCAACAAAGTAAATTGTTACAAATCTATTTCATGGACCCGCAAGATAGCGTTGAGTTGCGAATGAGTATACTCCAAGATGCTGGTATTCAAAGGGACACTGTTGAAATTCTTGAAAACATGATAAGACTAAACAACCCTTACATTCATTCACTTGTGATGGCGATGGAGAGAATTAGAGATTTACCGGAGGCATCAATCATTATTGATCCCAATTATCGGCCACCTTTCCAACATGAACGGAGGTTTAACACGCAAACTGCAAATGAAGTTGCCGTCCTTATAGCAAACAGTAATGAGCCTGTGGCAACATCACGCCACATTGTCTTGAGAAGAAGAGGAAGAGGAGGAGCAGAAGGTGGTCTGCAAATCATTTCAGAGTCCCATAGGTCTTATGACAGTTTTCAATACATCCTTTTCTTTCCACTTGGTGATGACGGGTGGCATTCACAACTCCAAATGAGTACCGGCAGAAATTTGACACTAATGCGATATTATGCATATAGGATCATGAGTCGTGACAATGAATTCAACCAGCTTTTGAGAGGAGGACGACTCTTCCAACAATATCTTGTTGATATGGCGGCTAAAATGGAAGGTGATAGACTTAATTATATTCGCATGAATCAGGTATCGTTGAGGTCAACGACATACAAAGGACTGACGGATGCATTACATGATGATGATGACTTGCAAAACATTGGAAGGCGCATAATCCTCTCTTCAACATTTGTCGGTGGTCCCAGATATATGATGGGACGATGCCAGGACGCAATGATGTATGTTCGGAAGTATGGTACTGCTGCATTCTTCATTACAATGACCTGCAATCCAAATTGGAGCGAGATCCGACAGTGCCTCTTTCCAAATCAGCAGCCGTCTGATAGACTGGAATTAATAGCAAGATTATTCGAGCTGAAAAGAAAAATATTCATGAAGACCGTAACTGCACCAGATGGCTTCTTTGGAAACTGTATTGCTTTCATCTTGACTATGGAATATCAGAAGAGAGACCTGCCTCATTTCCATTGTCTGCTTTGGCTTGATGAAGCGAGTAAGCCAAGACCTCAACATTATGAAAGATTTGTGCAAGCTGAAATTCCAGACCCACAAGCAGATCCTGAGCTGCATAAATTGGTACTCAAGCACATGATCCATGGACCGTTCTGCAAGGCCACATCTCGATGTTGGAAGGAAGGAAGATGCACCAAGAGATTCCCAAAGCCATTTGTCGAAAGCGCAATGTATGGAGATGATTCGTATCCTCTGTACAGGAGAAGATCTCCAGCAATGGGAGGATTTCAGGGACATTAAGCAGGACGTCCGTTACCAACTATTACTTCTAATTGGGTTGTGCCCTATAATGCAGAACTATTGAAGGCTTTCCAATGTCACCTCAACGTCGAAATATGCTGCTCTGTACAGTCAATCAAATACGTCATCAAGTACACCTTGAAGGGGTGTGATCAGGCAGCTTTTGGAATTAACGTAAATGACGAGATTAAACAGTACCTGAATGGAAGATACATTGGTCCTTCAGAGGCAGCGGCATCAGTCCTTGGACTCCTTACTCATGAGAGACACCCCCCTGTCATTCGACTTGATGTACATCTACCAGACCAACAACAAGTATTTTTTGATGCTGCTCAGCAAGGGATGAATGATGGAATGGCGAGAACCACTTTGACTGAATTTGTTCGATTGAGTTCTGAAGATCCATTTGCAAGAACACTATTGTACGTTGATGTACCTCGATTTTATACATGGAGCAGCAAGAGATGGCAAAGAAGGAAGGTTGGGAAGAGAGTGGATAACTTCCCAGATATCTTTGAAGTCAACGTTATTGGACGAATATATGTCATTTCTCCAAAACATGGAGACCTCTTCTACATGAGACTGCTTCTGCATCACGTGAAAGGACCAGTGTCTTTTGAGTCTTTGAAGACACATAATGGAGTAATTCTTCCTTCCTTCAAAGACGTCTGCAGAGAAAGAGGTTTGTTGGAAGCTGATGACCAATGGCAACAAACAATGGAAGATGCTGAGATGACAAGGCTCCCCAGGGCAATCAGGGATTTGTTTGTTGTTCTGCTGACAAATACTGACATCAATGATCCTCTACAGTTATGGGATCGTTTCAAGAATTGCATGTCTGAGGATTACCTTGAAAGCGAGCGAAGAAGAAAAAGTGATCGGAATATCACAATTGATGACAGACATCATGATCAGGCTCTGTTTTATATTCAGGACAAGCTTGAGAATTGCAACACCACACTGGAAAATGTTTCCTTGCCTCGACCAAGAAATGAAAGGATGGACATTGATGGTGAAAATGTTAATTTACTTAATGAATTGAATTACAATAGATCGGAACAACAGCGATTTGTTGATGAGAATGAGCCTCTGCTGAATGCTGAGCAGAGAGAAGTTTATGACCATGTGTGCGACTGCTTGCAAAGGAATCTATCTTCAATGATTTTCATTGACTCACCAGGAGGAACAGGAAAGACATTTATCATAAATTTGATCCTTTCCGCAGTTAGAGCTCAAGGTCAAATTGCCATTGCTGTAGCATCGTCTGGTATCGCAGCCACATTAATGCCTGGTGGAAGAACTGCACATTCTCGATTCAAGATACCTATCCATGTGACGGAGGATTCAACGTGCAACATCAACAGCAACTCTAAAACGGGAGATTTCTTCAGGAGAGTGAAGCTCATTGTTTGGGATGAGTGTCCAATGATTAGGAGGGAGTGCTTTGAAGCGGTGGATAGAACTCTTCAAGATGTATGCCGCAAAAAGGATCATTTTGGCGGAATTCTTACCATTTGTTGTGGTGATTTTAGACAACTCCTTCCTGTAGTGAAGATGGGAAGTTATATTGATGTTCAAAATGCCTGCATCAAGACATCGTACTTGTGGCGGACTTTCACAAAGTTTGAATTGAAGAGAAATATGCGATTGACCGAAGGAGAGGATGATTATTCTAAATTTTTGTTGGATGTAGGAGAGGACAACATTGCAAAGAATGAAGACAATGAAATTAACATTCCAGAAGACATGGTTCTTTCAGCAAGAACACTGGATGACTGCATTGATTATATCTATCCAGCATTTGACCACCCTGCAACATTATTCTCTAACAATTGTATCTTGGTTCCTCACAATGATACGATGAGAAAAATCAATTCTACGTGTGTCAGATGCTTCCCTGGAACCATGAGGGTGTACTATTCTTTAAATTCTGTCACTGACGGAACGAATTCAACTCACTTCCCAACGGAATTCCTCGATTCAATCGAGATCTGTGGATTACCACCACACAAATTGGAGTTGAAGAAAGGATCTCCAATTGTTTTAATCAGAAACTTGCAACCTCCAAAGCTATGCAATGGAACGAGGTTAATTGTAGAACAGCTACACAATAATCTCATCGTTGCTAGAATCAACATGGGGGCCTACAAAGAAAAGATTGTTCTCATTCCTAGGATGAAGATCAATTTGTCAGAAGATGAAAACATTCCCATTAGGCGGAGCCAATTCCCTATTCTGTCGAGTTTTGCGATGACAATTCATAAGGCACAAGGACAAACCATGGAGAAGGTCTTGATATACCTTGAGAAACCAGTATTTCAACATGGCCAACTATATGTAGCTCTTAGCAGAGGAAAGGTGAAGGAACAAGTAAAAGTGTTCCTGAAGGATGGGACATCAACCAGGAATGTTGTAATTAAACAAATGCTTTGTTGAGCAATGACTGCTCAACAAACATGTAAATTGGTATATGATAGCAAATCTCTTTTTTATTTGTATGTTGATGGATTGACAGATAGAAGTTTATAAATATCTACATTGTAATAAATATCTTCTTTTTTTAAATTCATGTCCAGAAGCAGGAGCAAACACGTTGCAAGATGGTCAATGGACGCTGTAAAGAGATGTTGAGAAGCAGTATGGAGCAGAAGTGAACAAGAGACATAACAAGAAAGGACTGAACCTCTTGAGGATCTTCAAAAATTAATGGACGTTTGCATGGAACAAGAGACACAACAATAAGCTTCCAAATTACATACAAAATGGTACATAATTGTGTAATGTTTTTTTTAAATTATAGGTAAATGCATTTATATATATAATTGTCTTTAGAAATTTATAAATGTCTACAATAGATGAAATTACCTTTACAAGTTTATGAATATCTACATCGTGATAAATATCTTTCTCTTTTTTTTTACATCATGCAAAGAAATGGGAGCAATCGAGTTGCTGGATGTTCAAGGAACAACACAATGTTGAGAAGCAGTAATGTTGAGAAGCAGTAATGAGCAGAACGGCACAAGAGACGAGAGGAAGTTGCCCAGATCGGTACACAACGGAACCTTCACTAACATTCTATTCCTGAGAGCTGTTTTTTTTAAACATTTTGAAATTTACCCGTGTTGGGGAGACAGACCCAACGGGTCTGCACTTGGTCTAGATGGACTGTCCCTACCCCTCCTCCTTCCACTCTCCCTCCCCACTATTTCCTCTCTCTCCCCCCACCGCTCCCCCCCTCCCTCCACACTCTTCGCCCTCACTCCCCTAACCCATCTCCCTCCTCCCCTCCCTCCACCATCCCTCCCCCACACCTCTCTCTCCATCCCCAGCCCTCTCCCCCCCTCCCCATTCCTCTCCCCCCTCACCCCACCCCCGAGTGTGTTTGGGGGTGGTTAGTGTGAGTTTGGGGGGTGGTTAGTGTGAGTGTGATGCCGCAGCCCAACCCCCGCCCGCAAACGCGCGTTGGTAAAACAGCCCGCCAACAGTCTCTCTGTCTTTAAGACGGAACTGCAGATGCTGGAAAATCAAAGGTACACAAAAAATACCTGTATAATCTCAGCGGGTGCAGGAGCATCTATTGATCAAAGGAAATAGGAAACGTTTCGGAACAAAACCCGTCTGAGGATGGGTTTCGGCCAAAAGAGTTGCAAATTTCCTTTGCTCCATAGATGCTGCTGCACCCGCTGTGTTTCTCCAGCTTTCTTTTGTGTACCAGTCTCTCGTCTCTCACCTCTATCTCTCTCTCTCTCTCGCTCTCTCTCTCTCTTTCTGCCCTTCTCTCTTCACAGCTCGACTCATGCACGCACGCTCCAACCCCCCCTTTAACCTCTCTCCCTCATCCTCTCTTTCCTCTCTCCACCCCTCTCCTCTCTCCCCTTCCTCTTCACCCTCCCTCCCCCTCTCCTCTTCTCTCCCCACCCCGTCTCCCTCTCCCCTCTTCTCTCCCCACCCCGTCTTCCTCTCCCCCCTCCCCCCGAGTGTGTTTGGGGGTGGTTAGTGTGAGTTTGGGGGGTGGTTAGTGTGAGTGTGATGCCGCAGCCCACCCCACCCTCCCGCAAACGCGCGTTGGGAAAACAGCCTGCCAACAGTCTCTCTGTCTTTAAGACGGAACTGCAGATGCTGGAAAATCGAAGGTACACAAAAAAAACCTGTATATCATCAGCGGGTTCAGCAGCATCTATGGATCAAAGAAAATATGCAAAGTTATCGGTAGAAAACCATTCTGAGGATGGGCTTCGACCCAAAGCGTTGCCTATTTCCTTCGCTCCATAGATGCTGCTGCACCCGCTGTGTTTCTCCAGCTTTTTTTTGTGTACCAGTCTCTCTGTCTCTCCCCTCTCTCCCCCCCTCCCCCTCTCTCTCTCTCTCTCTCTGCCCTTCTCTCTTCACAGCCCGCGGCTCGACTCATGCACGCCCGCTCCAACCCCCCCCCTTCACCTCTCTCCCCATCCTCCCTTTCCTCTCTCCACCCCTCTCCTCTCTCCCCTTCCTCTCCACCCTCCCTCCCCCTCTCCTCTTCTCTCCCCACCCCGTCTCCCTCTCCCCTCTTCTCTCCCCACCCCGTCTTCCTCTCCCCCCTCCCCCATCCCCCCGAGTGTGTTTGGGGGTGGTTAATGTGAGTTTCGGGGGTGGTTAGTGTGAGTGTGATGCCGCAGCCCACCGCACCCTCCCGCAAACGCGCGTTGGGAAAACAGCCCGCCAACAGTCTCTCTGTCTTTAAGACGGAACTGCAGATGCTGGAAAATCGAAGGTACACAAAAAAAAACCTCTATATCATCAGCGGGTGCAGCAGCATCTATGGATCGAAGGAAATAGGCAACGTTTCGGTAGAAAACCATTCTGAGGATGGGCTTCGACCCAAAGCGTTGCCTATTTCCTTCACTCCATAGATGCTGCTGCACCCGCTGTGTTTCTCCAGCTTTTTTTTGTGTACCAGTCTCTCTGTCTCTCCCCTCTCTCTCTCTCTCTCTCTCTCTCTGCCCTTCTCTCATCACAGCCCGTGACTCGACTCATGCACGCCCGCTCCAACCCCCCCCTTCACCTCTCTCCCCTATCCTCTTTCCTCTCTCCACCCCTCTCCTCTCTCCCCCTTCCTCTCCACCCTCCTCCTCCCCCTCTTCAAATTTTTTTTTTCTAACATTAAATTTTTCATCTGCCCCAACACCTCTAGACGCATCTGAGAGGTGAGGGCTATTCGTCAGTGGATAGGGTGGAGATGGGATAAAAGAAGCAAATTTAAAAATTAAAATAATATCAAGGGGTGTGATGAGTGTGTGTGGTTGTGGGTGCCGGATTCCGTGCTTTGGAGGAAAGGGGGGTGATTAGTGTGACGCCACAGCCTTCCCCACCCCGTCTCCCTCTTCACCCCCATCTCCCCCCCACCCCCTTCCCCTCTCTCTTGCACCACTCCCCGCTACCCATCTGCCCTTCACTCCCCACTCTTCCCCTCTCCCTCCCCACCTCTCTCCCTCCACCCTCCCTCTCTCCCTCTCTTCCCCCTACTCCTCTCCCCTTCCCCTCATCCCCTCCCCCCCTCTCCCCCCTTCCTGCCCTCCCCGCTCTCCTCCCACTCCCCACTCTCCTCTACCCTTCCCCTAACTCAGCGGGTGCAGCAGCATCTTTGGATCGAAGGAAATAGGCAATGTTTCATAACAAAACACGTCTAAAGATGGGTTTCGGCCACAAACATTGCCTGTTTCCTTCGCTACATAGTTGCTGCTGCACCCGCTGTGTTTCACCAGCTTTTTTTGGTGTACCAGTCTCTCTGTCTCTCCCCTCTCTCTATCTCTCTCTGCCGTTCTCTCTTCACAGCCCGCAGCTCAACTCATGAACATCCGCTCAATACCCCCCCCCCACCTATCTCCCACATCCTCTCCTTCCTCTCTCCACACCCTCCTCTCTCTCCCCCTTCCTCTCCCCCCTTCCTCTCTCCCCCCTTCCTCTCCACCCTCCTCCTCCCCCTCTTCAAATTTTTTCAATTCTAACATTAAATTTTCTCTCTCTGCCCCCCCCCCTCTAGACGCACCTGAGAGGTGAGGGCTATTCGTCAGAGGATAGGGTGGAGATGGGATAAAAGAAGCAAATTAAAAAATTAAGATAATATAAAGGGTTGTGATGAGTGTGTGTGTTTGTGGGTGCCAGATTCCCATCCCGCAACCGTCCTTTGGAGGAAAGGGGGTGGTTAGTGTGACGCCACAGCACCCCCCCCCCCACCTGCAAACGCACGTTCGGTGTCCAGACCCAACGGGTCTGCACTTGGTCTAGTCTATTATATAAAACTCTCTGGCTGTCGTCCGTCTGTACGTCTGTACGTCCAACGTTCTGCTTGACATGTCCCGCCTATGATACCGCCCCGCACCCGCGCGGCGCACGGAAACGCCGATTTTTTAAACCGTTTCTAAAGAGGTTACGTTTATCTTTTTGAATAGACGATCCCGATTAATTTGGTCGTGTTTATGTACGATTTTAAAAATAAAATACCTCTCCCCCCCCCCAAACCAAACATTTCAAAATGTTTTAAAAAACAGCTCAGCCATAGAATGTTAGTAAAGATTCCGTGTGTGATGTCACAATGCACAATGGTCACAGATGTCCAATCGCAATGGATCCATTTACATATGCCTTTGTGGCAGCCCCAGCCCCAGCCCCTCCCCCCCAACCCCCGCAGCATTGGGCATTGTGACATCACAAAACGGAACCTTCATTTACATTCTATTGCTGAGAGCTGTTTGTTTAACATTTGAAATTTTCCCATTCCCTATCGCCCCCCACACACGTGGCGACGCCCTGCGACACGTGTGACAAATCGGAATGAATCCGTTTACATATGCCTTTGCAGCAGCCCCAGCCCCAGCCCCTCCCCCCCAACCCTGCAGCCTGTGTCGAAGTGCGTCGCCACGTGTGTGGGGGTGATAGGGAATGGGGAAATTTCAAAATGTTTAAAAAAACAGCTCTCAGCAATAGAATGTAAATGAAGGTTCCGTTTTGTGATGTCACAATGCCCAATGCTCAAAGATGTCCAATCGAAATGGACCAATTTACATATGCCTTTGCAGAAGCCCCAGCCCCTCCCCCCAACCCCGCAGCCTGTGTCGAAGGGCATCGTCACGTGTGTGGCAATAGAGAAAGAGGATTGGGGGTGATAGGGAATGGGAAACAGATGGACTGTCCCTACCCCTCCTACTTCAACTCTCCCTCCCCACTCTTCCCCCTCTCTCCTCTCCCCCTCCCTCCCCTCCCACACCCTCCCTTCCCACTTCACCACCCCTATTCACCCCCATCTCCCACCCACCCCCTTCACCTCTCTCTTGCACCACTCCCTGCTACCCCTCTGCCCCTCACTCCCCACTGTCCCCACCTCTCTCCCTCCCCCTCCCTCTCTCCCTCTCTTCCCCCTACTCCTCTCCCCTTCCCCGCATCCCCTCCCCCCTCTCCCCCTTCCTGCCCTCCCCGCTCTCCTCCCACTCCAAACTCTCCTCCCCCTCCCTCTCACCCACCCTGATCTCCTCTCCCTCCCCAATCTCTCCCCTTGTCCTCTTCTCTCCCCACCCCGTCTCCCTCTCCCCTCTTCTCTCCCCCCCTCCCCCCGAGTGTGTTTGGGGGTGGTTAGTGTGAGTTTGGGGGGTGGTTAGTGTGAGTGTGATGCCGAAGCCCCCCCCCTCCCACAAACGCGCGTTGGGAAAACAGCCCGCCAACAGTCTCTCTGTCTTTAAGACGGAACTGCAGATGCTGGAAAATCGAAGGTACACAAAAAAAAACTGTATATCATCAGCGGGTGCAGCAGCATCTATGGATCGAAGGAAATAGGCAACGTTTCGGTAGAAAACCAGTCTGAGGATGGGCTTCGGCCCAAAGCTTTGCCTATTTCCTTCGCTCAATAGATGCTGCTGCACCCGCTGTGTTTCTCAAGCTTTTTTTTGTGTACCAGTCTCTCTGTCTCTCCCCTCTCTCTCTCTCTCTCTCTCTGCCCTTCTCTCTTCACAGCCCGTGGCTCGACTCATGCACGCACGCTCCAACCCCCCCTTCACCTCTCTCCCCCATCCTCTCTTTCCTCTCTCCCCCTTCCTCTCCACCCTCCCTCCCCCTCTCCTCTTCTCTTCCCACCCCGTCTTCCTCTCCCCTCTTCTCTCCCCACCCCGTCTTCCTCTACCCCCCTCACCCCACCCCCCCCCGAGTGTGTTTGGGGGTGGTTAGTGTGAGTTTGGGGGGTGGTTAGTGTGAGTGTGATGCCGCAACCCACCCCCCCCTCCCGCAAACGCGCATTGGGAAAACAGTCCGCCAACAGTCTCTCTGTCTTTAAGACGGAACTGCAGATGCTGGAAAATCGAAGGTACACAAAAAAAACCTGTATATCATCAGCGGGTGCAGCAGCATCTATGGATCGAAGGAAATAGGCAACGTTTCGGTAGAAAACCAGTCTGAGGATGGGCTTCGACCCAAAGCGTTGCCTATTTCCTTCGCTCCATAGATGCTGCTGCACCCGCTGAGTTTCACCAGCTTTTTTTGGTGTACCAGTCTCTCTGTCTCTCCCCTCTCTCTCTCTCTCTGCCCTTCTCTCTTCACAGCCCGCAGCTCAACTCATTAACACCCGCTCAAAACCCCCCCCTTCACCTATCTCCCACATCCTCTCCTTACTCTCTCCACACCCTCCTCTCTCTTCCCCTTCCTCTCCGCCCTTCCTCTCTCCCCCTTCCTCTCCCCCCTTCCTCTCCACCATCCTCCTCTCCCTCTTCAAATTTTTTAAATTCTAACATTAAATTTTCTCTCTCTGCCCCCCCCCCCCCCTCTAGACGCACCTGAGAGCTGAGGGCTATTCGTCAATGGATAGGGTGGAGATGGGATAAAAGAAGCAAATTAAAAGGGTTGTGATGAGTGTGTGTGTTTGTGGGTGCCAGATTCCCACCCCGCAACCGTGCTTTGGAGGAAAGGGGTGGTTAGTGTGACGCCACAGCACACACACCCCCCCCCCACCCGCAAACGCACGTTCGGTGTCCAGACCCAACGGGTCTGCACTTGGTCTCTCTCTCTCTCTCTCTCCCCATTCTCTCTCTCCCATTCTCTCCCTCACCTTTCTCTCCCTCACCTTTCTCTCTCTCCCTTCTCTCTCTCCCTTCTCTCTCTCTCCATTCTCCCTCCCTTCTCTCTCTCTCTCTCTCCCACTTCTCTCTCTCCTTTCACTCTCTCCCTTCTCTCTCTCCCTTCTCTCCCTCACAGCCCGCGACTCGACTCATGCACGCCCGCTCCAACCCCCCCCTTCACCTCTCTCCCCATCCTCTCTTTCCTCTCTCCACCCCTCTCCTCTCTCCCCCTTCCTCTCCACCCTCCCTCCCCCTCTCCTCTTCTCTCCCCACCCCATCTCCCTCTCCCCTCTTCTCTCCCCACCCCGTCTTCCTTCCCCCGCCTCCCCCCATCCCCCCGAGTGTGTTTGGGGGTGGTTAGTGTGAGTTTGGGGGGTGGTTAGTGTGAGTGTGATGCCGCAGCCCACCCCCCCCTCCTGCAAACGCGCGTTGGGAAAACAGCCCGCCAACAGTCTCTCTGTCTTTAAAATATTAATATAATATCAAGGGGTGTGATGAGTGTGTGTGTTTGTGGGTGCCAGATTCACACCCCGCAACCCTGCTTTGGAGGTACAGACCCAACGGGTGGTTAGTGTGACGTCACAGCCCCCCGCCCCAAACGCACGTTCGGTGTCCAGACCCAACGGTTCTGCACTTGGTCTGCACTCCCCACTCTTACCCTCTCCCTCCCCACCTCTCTCCCTCCACACTCCCTCTCTCCCTCTCTTCCCCTACTCCTCTCCCCTTCCCCTCATCCCCTCCCCCCTCTCCCCCCTTCCTGCCCTCCCCGCTCTCCTCCCACTCCAAACTCTCCTCACCCTCCCTCTCACCCACCCTGATCTCCTCTCCCTCCCAATCTCTCCCCTTTCCTCCTCCCCCTCTCCCCTCTGTCCCCCTCTTCCCTTCCTCTCCCTCCCCTCTTCTCTCCCCACCCCGTCTCCTTCTCTCCCCCTCCCCTCCTCTCCCCAACCCCGTCTCCCTCTCCCCCACTCCCCCCGCCTGTGTGTTTGGGGGGTGGTTAGTGTGAGTGTGATGCCGCAGCCGCAGCTGCAGCCCCCCCCCCCCCCAAACGCAAGGTAAACAAAAAAATGAAGTATAAACTCAGCGGGTGCAGCAGCATCTTTGGATCGAAGGAAATAGGCAATGTTTCATAACAAAACACGTCTGAAGATGGGTTTCGGCCACAAACATTGCCTATTTCCTTCGCTCCATAGATGCTGCTGCACCCGCTGAATTTCACCACCTTTTTTGGGTGTACCAGTCTCTCTGTCTCTCCACTCTCTCTCTCTCTCTCTGCCCTTCTCTCTTCACAGCCCGCAGCTTAACTCATGAACACCAGCTCAAAACACCCCCCTTCACCTATCTCCAACATCCTCTCCTTACTCTCTCCACACCCTCCTCTCTATCCCCCTTCCTCGCACCTCTTCCTCTCTCCCCCTTCCTCTCCCCCCTTCCTCTCCACCCTCCTCCTCCCCCTCTTCAAATTTTTTTAATTCTCACATTAAATTTTCACTCTCTGCCCCCCCCCCCTCTAGACGCACCTGAGAGGTGAGGGCTATTCGTCAGTGGATAGGGTGGAGATGGGATAAAAGAAGCAAATTAAAAAATTAAGATAATATCAAGGGTTGTTATGAGTGTGTGTGTTCGTGGGTGCCAGATTCCCACCCCACAACCGTGCTTTGGAGCAAAGGGGGTGGTTACTGTGACGCCACAGCACCCCCCCCCCCCACCCGCAAACGCACATTCGGTGTCCAGACCCAACGAGTCTGCACTTGGTCTAGTAATATATAAATATAGGCAAATATATTGGCATGGCTTATGTTCCTTATATCTTATAGGCAAAAAAATAAAGGCAAATATAATTGCCTCTATGGCTTATGTACATCATGAGAATGGCTCATGTACACCATGAGTTGCTTTAAATCAACGTTGCTTCTGATCCATGAGGAACTTTGAAATCTATTATCTCTATCTTGCCACTCACACACAAACACACACATACCGTTCCCCCACAACACTGATTAAACCAAAGATCATAGAATGCATATGGTCCAGAGACATTTCATTGCGCATTGTCGCCCATTTTATACGCAGTTTCCCTTAAAAACATTTTTTTTTTAAAGAAGTACCTTATTTATTATAAACAAAGATCATAATAGTCTATCATAGAAGGCTAAAATAGACCAAGATAAACTGCAAAATTCAATGGACTGACATGGATTAAACGGCGAGAGGCATAACGGGAATCGGGGTCTTATTCCTAAAATGGCGGAAGTGACGTTCCGTTGCGTACTACACATCAGTCCATTGGATTTCGTAGGAGTGGTCTATCTTGTTCCTCTAGTATCTTTGGTTACTATTAATATAATTCCTTTGAGGAAGAAAGTGATTTATAACTAAACAATGTACAATAGTATAAAAATGTATCAAGGGAAAGTACATTATACACACAGTTCATGAAATTATGCCTCTACTACACTAATATTCTAAGTATATTGTGGCGGCACTGGGTGATGGGCCATGCACTGTACATAACCTTCAGCTCTTGGGGGGTCACGTGTCCCGGTGACGAGATATAGGGGTCACGGTTTGGTCACGGGTGCCCCTGGGGAGTATTTAAGTGTTAATCGCGCACCTACAGTGTTGGTGAGTGAGGTGAGTTAGTGTAGAATAAAGAACCAGTATTTCGGACAAACTTCATGTCTGCCTCGTTCTTTAACGGACAACTCCGCGTCCGCTACACTTGGTGACCCCGACGTCCAGAATAGATATTCTGGAAGAAAAATGCGCCGCGCCAAAACCCAACCCTTTGCCGCCACCGCTGCTGACGACCAGGCCCAACTCAGCGCCGTTGCTTTGAAGCTGCCGACCTTCTGGACTGCCCAGCCACAGGTATGGTTCCAGAGGGCCGAATCCCAATTCTTCGGCTGCGGGATAACAAATGATGAGACCCGCTACCATTATGTGGTCGGCGCACTCGACCAGGAAATTGCCGGGTGAATCATCCCCTTCCTGCAGGATCCACCAGCGTTACTGCTCCATACCTTCAGCCTCAGTCAGATGGAGCGAGCGGCCCGCATTTACAACATGGGCGGGCTCGACGACCGTAAACCATCGGCCCTAATGAGCGAGATGCTCTCGCTCATCGATGGCCACCACCACTGCATGCTTTTTTATTATGCCTACCTGTATCAGCTTCCAGACGACATCAGCCCACTCCTCGCAGGGGTACGTTTTGAAAACCCCCGGGCTCTAGCAGAGCATGCCGATGAGCTGTGGCAGTCCAGACGGCAAAAAGTAGGCATGCTGGATCGGGTGTCCACAGTGCCCTGGAAGGCGCAGAGGCCTCGAGCCATGCCCATCAGGGGGTCCACGGAGCATCTGGAGCCTGCCCTTAAAGGGGATGTCCTTAAAGGGGAAGTCCTTAAAGGGGAGTGTTGCTTTTACCACCAGCGTTGGGGCTCGGCAGCCCGCAAATGCTGCCCACCCTGTGCATTTCTGGGAAACGCTGGAGCCGACCGCTGGTAATCACCACAGCGGTCGGCAAAGTTCATCGCCTTTACACCTGGAACCGACGTTTGGGCCGAAGATTTTTGGTTGATACGGGGGCCGAGGTCAGCGTGGTGCCCCCGTCCAGGATGGACACACGTACAGGTAAGCAGAGGCCCTTATAGACTGCTGCGAATGGCAGCCCCATACGGACGTATGGGGTCTGCACCATACCTGAGATATTTGGCGCCTGCCTTTTATCTTTGCCATTTACAGTGGCAGACGTGACCCAGCCATTGTTGGGTGCAGATTTTCTCCGGACGCAATCTCTGGTTGACATGAGGGGACAGCACCTTGTCCACGCTTCTACGCTCGAGGCAAGAGCCGCCATCTTGGAGGAACGGCTGCTAAACAGCAGCCGTCCGTCAAATTCACTCTTTCTTTAGTTTTTGTGTTTTTTTATTTCTTTGTTTGTTTGGGGGGTTTTGACTTTTAATGTGGGGGGGTAAGGGGGAAACTATTTCTAGGTCCCTACCTGGTCGGTGAGGCAGCTTTTTCTCCAGGCTGCCTCGTCGACCCGTCCTCGTGGCCTACCAGCGGGCATGGAGCGCCGTTTCCTCACGGGGGCCGCCCAGCACCTTCAGCTTCGTTGGCGGCACAGCGCTGGAGCGCTATTGGAGAGCGTAGCGGGCGATGCCTTGCCTGGGTCGCCGCGCTGGATCGACGCGCTGGAGCTCCAGAATCCGCTGACCGCCGACTTCAACACCTCCGGGCTGTGGGACTGCGGAGCGACCAGCCGCGGGCGGCAGCGCCGACTCCAACATCGGGAGCCTCGTGGCTCCAAATCGGCGCGGCCCTGTCGGCTTCAGGTGACATCGACTCCGCTGGGAAACAAGCCGTTCCAGCCGCTGCGAGGACTCTCCCGACGGCCAGGAACATTGGGCCTCCGTAGAGGCAACTGTGGTGGCCTCGATGGGCCTGACTCTGGGGAGAACTGGGTTGGGGACTGGACATTGTGCCTTCCCCCACAGTGGTGGTCATTGTGGGGGGATGATTTCTGTGTGCTGTGCCTGTTAGTCCATGTACAAGATGGCGGTCGGAGGGGAGAGTGGACACTGGCGCGAATTGGTCGCCGATGCTCTCTCCTCAAATTGTGTTTCTTATTTTCTTTTGGTGCTCTTGAAATTGAATTCTGTCCTTGATTTGTGTACTGTGGTGTTTTTATATTTAATTTATTCCGATTATGTGTTTTGTAATTTTTTTGTTGTGATTCTATGCATTGTAAGGTGTCCTTGGGTTTTAGAAAGGCGCCAGTAAATAAAATGATTATTATTATTATTATTATTAATCTCCTTGCGCCCTGCTGCGTCTGCTGTGCCAATTCGCAATCCGTTGGTGGCGGTGGACAATATCTAAGCACAAATTTTGGCAGAGTACCCGGCTCTCCTGACCCCTCAGTTCGACTTGATCAATCCGAAGGGGTCCAACATCACATTCTGATCGGAACCACGGCTTCACGCCCGCGCCCGCAGACTGGCCCCATACAAACTCCGGCTTGCGAAGGCGGAGTTCGAAAAGATGGAAGCAATGGGAATTGTCCGGCGATTAAACAGTCCATGGGCCTCCCCTTTGCACATGGTGCCCAAGGTCTCCGGGGGCTAGAGGCCTTGTGGCGACTACTGCCGCCTGAATGACGCTATGATTGTGGACTGGTACACCGTCCCACACATTCACGACTTCTCTGCCCATCTAGCTGGAGCTAAATTCTTCTCCAAAATCGACCTGGTCAGGGGGTACAATCAGATCCCCGTGCGACCGGAGGATGAGCTAAAAATGGCTATCATCACCACCTTCGGGCTTTTCGAATTTGTGCCTATGCCCTTCGGCCTTAAGAACACTGCACAGGCATTCCAACGCCTGATGGACACTATGGGATGGGGGCTGGATTTTGTCTTCATTTATCTGGACAACATCCTGGTGGCGCGTCATTCACGGCAGGAACATTGCGCCCACCTCCGATTGTTGTGCCAGCGCCTGAGCGAGTTCGGGTTGGTATTAAACCCGGATAAGTGCCAGTTCGGCCTTCGGGCCATCGACTTCTTGGGCCATCGTGTGACGCACCACGGTGCGGTGCCTCTACCAGACACGGCGGATGCCATTCGCCGGTTCCCACGGCCATCCACAGTGCGGGGCTTGCAGGAATTCATCGGAATGATACAGTTCTACCACCGATTTGTGCCAGCGGCAGCGAGAATACTGCGGCCGCTATTTCAACTGTTGTCAGGCAAGCGGCGGGACGTGCAGTGGACCGACGTTGCCGTGGCGGCTTTCAAGGGGGCGAAAGAGGCATTGGCTCGGGCGACGATGCTGGTACATCCGCGGGTCGACGCCCCTACAGCACTAACTGTGGATGCCTCAGACTCTGCGGTTAGTGGTGTATTGGAACAGTTTGTAGACGGTCACTGCCGGCCTCTCGCTTTTTTCAGCCGCCAACTCAAAATACAAGAGCATAATGAGCAAAATACAGGAGCATAATACAGCATGTCGACCGGGAACTGCTCGCTTTATACCTGGTGGTGAGGCATTTCCGTTATTTCCTGGAGGGCCGGAACTTAGTTGGATTTACTGACCATAGGCGTCACGGCTTTGTCACGGGTGCCCCTGGGGAGTATTTAAGGGTTAATCGCATGCGTATAGTGTTGGTGAGTGAGGAGAGTTAGTGTAGAATAAAGAACCAGTATTTCGGACAAACTTCGTGTCTGCCTCGTTCTTTAACGGACAACTCCGCGCCCGCTACAATATCTTGTGTTTTTAAACTTTATTTATGATCAAAGGCTTAAAATCTATCTCTGTCAAGTTATCACCGAGAATTCGATGGGAGAGTTGAGAAAACAGCTATTGCAATAACAAGAAGGCTTTTGCATTTTGCATTTGTAAATTCTGATGGGTCTTAACAGCATCGACGTTAAGGGAATGGTTCACATTGAGGGGCGTATTTAGAACCAGAGGGCAGAGTTTCAGAATAAAGTACTAACATGGAAATGAAACAGAAACATAGAAAAATAGGTGCAGGAATAGGCCATTCGGCACTTCGAACCAGTATCGACATTCAATATGATCATGGCTGATCCTCTAAAATCAGTACCCCGTTCCTGCTTTTTCCCCCATATCCCTTGATTCCTTTAGCCCTAAGAGCTGAATCTAACTCTCTCTTGAAAACATCAAGTGAATTGGCCTCCACTGCCTTCTGTGACAGAAAATTCAACAGATTTACAACTCTCTGGGTGAAAACGTTTTTCCTCATCTCAGTCCTAAAAGGCCTACCCCTTATTATTAAACTGTGAACCCTGTTCTGGACTCCCCCAACATCAGGAACATTTTTCCTGCATCTAGCCGGTCCAATCCATTAAGAATTTTATATGTTTCTATAAGATGCCCTCTCATCCTTCTAAATTCCAGTGAATACAAGCCCAGTCGACCCATTCTGTCAGTCCCGCCATCCTGGGAATTAATCTGGTGAACAAACGCTGCACTCCCTCAATAGCAATAATGTCCTTCCTCAAATTTGGAGTCGAAAATTGCACACAATACTCCACGTGTGGTCTCATCAGGGTCCTGTACAGCTGCAGTAGGACCTCCTTGCTTCTAAACTCAAATCCTCTCGCAATGAAGGCCAACATGCCATTAGCTTTCTTCACTGCCTGCTATCCTGCATGCTTACTTTCAGTGACTGATTTACAAGCATACCCATGTCTCGTTGCATCCCTTTTCCTAATCTGACACAATTCAGATAATAATCTGTCTTCCTTTTCTTGCCACCAAAGCGAATAACCTCACATTTATCCATATTATACTGCAACTGCCAAGTATCTTCCCACTCACCCAACCTATCCAAGTCACCCTGCAGCCTCATAGCATCCTCATCGCAGCTCACACTGCCACCCAGCTTTGTGTCATCCGCAATATTGGAGATGTCACATTTAATTCCCTCGTCTAAATCGTTAATATATATTGTAAATAACTGGGTCCCAACACCGAGCCTTTTGGCACCCCACTTGTCACGGCCTGCCATTCTGTAAAGGACCTGTTATTTTCTACTCTTTGCTTCCTGTCTGCCAACCAGTTCTCTATCCATGTCAATACTCTACCCCCAATACCATGTGCTCTAATTTTGCACACTAATCTCTTGTGTGGGACCTGGTCAAAGGCTTTTTGAAAGTCCAGATACACCACATCCACTGATTTTACTTCGGAGTCACGTGAGCATGCCGTGCGCATGCGTGTAATATCGTCATTCGCATTGCGAGGCACTGGACAGGCAGGGCATTTCTCCTGCCGACGGTAAGTTTAAAACTTCAGGTAAGTTTCTATCACTTACCAGGTTTTGAATTTCTAGCAGACACCTCTTTTCACAGAGGTATCCTGCAAGAAATTGGGATGAATTCCGGCGAGTGAACCGGCTATGGGCTGTGGGGAGACCCCGGTTCCGACCGCGAAAGCGGATAGTCGGGAATGTCGGGTTCGGGTTTTTTCCAGCCTGCTGTGGTTCTCGATGAGGGCCCACGCAGGTCGCGGGGGGGAACGTGCAGACTCCGTACAGACAAGGGGCTGTGGTTGGATCGAACCCGGGTTAAATATCCATTTACCGGGCCTCCACAGCGTTCCCAGCCACTGACAAAGCGGTCAATTGTTTCCAGTCTGCTGTGTTCCCGGGGACAGGAATATCAAGCAGGAAGACGGTATCACCGCCAGAGTCGCTGACAGTGCTGTCAGCGGCTCACAAACATATCGTCGTTCGGTGGTCCCCAGGCTGGGGTAAAATCACCGATACATCGTTCAGCTTATCGAACTAGTACGAGTCGGGCTGCAAGGATTCCCTTCCGGAAATCTGTTTGTCATTTTAGGTTTCTGTTTGTCATTTTAACCCTTTACAGGTGAAGCTCTACTCAAAAATTGAACTTGGAAGCACGGGCCTGTGGGACAGGCCGCGCCAGCAGCACCTAGGACAGGGTTGCTTAATGTCTCCCTGTTGGAGGGGAGACCATCACCGAATCTGTCACAGTGCCAGCCTACGGGAGAGCCGCGCCAGCAGCGCCTAGGACAGGGGTGCTTAAGGTGTGACAGCGCAGGCCTGTACGAGAGGCCTTGCCAGCAGCGCCTGGGACAGGGCTGCTTAGTGTCTCCCAGTTGGAGGGGGAGACCATCACGGGTCAGTATACTACTGATGTCAAAACTGTCACAGCGCAGGCCTACGGGAGAGCCGCGCCAGCAGCGCCAGGGACAGGGCTGCTTAATGTGTGACAGTGCCGGCCTGGACACGAGGCCGTGCCAGCAGTGCCTGGGACAGGGCTGCTTTATGTCTCCCTCTTTGAAGAGGAGAGCATGCCGGGTCAGTCGAATTCTGACGCCGAGGCTGTCACAGCGCCGGCCTACGAGAGAGCCCGCGCCAGCAGCGCCTGGGACAGGGCTGCTTAATGTGTGACAGCGCCGGCCTGTACAAGAGACCGTGCCAGCAGCGCCTGGGACAGGGCTGCTTAATGTCTCCCTCTTTGAAGAGGTGAGCTTGCCGGGTCAGTGTAATTCTGACGCCGAGTCTGAGGGTATAGCCGTGGAGCATACCCCGAGGGATGAAGGACGTGTCAGAGGTATCAATTCTTGACAATACAGTTTGCCATCCCCAACAGAATGTTCCATCCTGGTGGCCTTATAAGCGCAGGTAGCCCAGGGGCCTGCAGCAGCACCTGTTTAGGGCTGCCTACGAATCTCCCTCTCTAACGAGGGGAGTGAGAAAGGTCAGATGGAACTGACTTCAGATTCTAAAGATGTCCGTGGAACATACTGGAGTACATGTGTGCCAGCAGTGAACAGCGCTATGAGGGGGATATGAGAGCCAGCCGCCGAATCTTCTATTAAGGTAAGGTCTACTCAACAGCAACAGCAAAAACTGGGACGAAGCACAAGCTGTCGGACCAATCAAGACCAAAGGCGGGCAAAGGTTCATCGGTTCAGAACGCACCCCAGGCCTTCATCGGCAGTAAGAGGTTCACTGAAGCTGGTGGCAGCATGACAGCTGGGCAGAGGTTCCACTTACCCTACCAGTCCTACTCAACAAGGTAGGTCTGGCACCTCCGAAACAGGGGTATGTGGACCACTCACAAGTCGGTATAGTTACACTTGTTTGTACACCACATAAACAATAAAGGCATTGTCATCGGCTTAGAGACATCTAACCATGTAAAACTGCACAATACAAGCATTCCAAGCAAGTTTGGAATTGGGGCCAGAATTGTCGTTTTCAAGACAGGCTCGGAAATCAGGCCAGAGTTATCATGCGAAGCACCCATGCAATGATGGCAGGAGTGGCCTGTTCATTATGAAAAATGGAGAATGTCGTTTAACTCGCATATGAACTTTCCAAATAGGAAACTTATTTACTGACTAACAACGGATTCATAAGGGTCTCAAAGATCCATTCTATGTAATTCCCATTAGAGGGATCATCGGAGACATTGGAAATTATCAAAAGGCAATGATAGCTGTACTAATAACAGTAAAACATTGCAAATTGGGATAAACTATTTCCCCAGGTTATTTAATTAATTTGTAAAATCGGTGTTTGGACTCAGAGTTCGAAAACACTTGTTATGTCTTGACTGGATGATATTCTAACGCTGTATTTTGTGAAAATCACCTGTTTCAGCCTCAAACTATATTTGAGAAATTGGGCTCATCTATCCAGTTAACTTTAAGTTGTTACCAAATAGACTTCTTGGTCATTGGGATTTACCTTTAACTATTAATTGGCCTATGACTCTGCCTTGTGGCACGAGATTGGAGTTAATAGAAACCTGTTATTAAGCTGAATTCTATTCATCAAGAGTAATAGTAAGATTAAACGAGAACTTACCTAAGTTTGAAGTTTGATCTTTATTTTATGAGGAGTTACGTAGGTGATTACGTGAAGAACCCCGCCAGTGCGCCTGCGCGTCAATCTTCAAAGCAGCGGTGTGAAATCACAAAAAACAACAACCGAAGTAATATAGTCTCATACTAAAACGAGTAAGACAAGAACTTCCATCTGACCTTTATGATAGAGGGTAGGGTCGTGGTGGGCACGTAATCACCTACGTAACTCCTCATAACTCCATACTGTCTATTTGTAATTCTCCAAGTGTTTGCACTCGTTGTGCTGTCACTCATGCCATAAACATGAATACTTTCATACTGAGCTTGACCAAAGGTAAAGACACACTTGATGACCATCACGAAGTAGTTTCAGTACCACACTTACATCCCAGATTGTCACGTACCTAGGTTTCGGTGGTTTGGAATTAAAGATTCCTTTCATTAGTCTGGAAACAATTGGGTGTGACCCAATTGAGTTTCTTTCTGAATCCAGAACCAAATATGAGGACAATGCACTTCTGGCTGAATTAATTGCACTACAACTCAGACCTTCATCATAATAAAGTTTTGACAGAAATTCTAAACATTTGAAATATCTGCAGTACTTTATTGCACATTCTTTTGTACCCAGAACTCTTCCCATTTCTTAATATAAGAAAGGTACTGTTTTTGAGTGCTCTTCCTCCAGACTGCCGTAAGCATGTCCACAGTATGCTCAGACAGTCCTCGTCCCAGAAAAGGCATTCTTAAAACCTGCAAATCAACAAATCCAAACGATCATATAATGGATGTTGTTCCCCTGTACAGGGTGCAGCCATAAATTACTCTTTTTTGGGACTTTCATCAACATTTGTGTTGTTAATTCTAATATCAACGGATACCATGGCTGTGTAGGCCAATCTGGTACTACCAATACCCTTGAAGCAGCATCTTGCCTGATTTTAAGCAAACATTGGCTTATGAGGCAGAAAGGTGGAAATATATATGAAAACATACCACCCCAATGTAGCGAGAAAGCATCAATCGCCACTGCTCCTGGATCTGGTTTCCATGAGACATATCTCGATAGCTGATGATTCAAGTCGATGTCGGTCATTCCAAATCTGATGACTATATCATTGAATACCTCTTGATTCAACATCCATTCTTTATTATCATGGAACTTTTCGTGACCTGGTGTCTGCTATCGTTCATTCTACCTGGTAGATAGATAGCTGAAATCCAAATGTTCTTTTCAATACACCAAGCCCAAAGTTGATTAACCATTTTGTCACAAGACACCGACTTAATTCCACCCATATCATTAATATAAACAACTACTGTTGTGTTATCAATTTGAACTTGAACATGCTTATTAGTTGTGTTAGAACAATAAGCTTGGAGCCCATAGAAACATCCTAGAAGCTCCAAATAGTTAATTCCCCATGTCTGCAGTAACAATGACTCTTCCTGATTCCATCTGCCTCCTCAGCTAGATGTTAAGTCAGTTGCACCCCATCCTGGTGCACTGGCATCAGTTTGTAATATCATGGAAGGTTGTTCAATCAGCACTTTGCTGGAACTGCTTGAGACATGTAGAATCCACCACTGCAGATCAGAAACAGCATTTGTTGTTAGTTGCATGGTTCTATCAAAATGACCAACATGCATTCTCGGTGCCTGTTCTTTAAGTCTCTGCAGCTGTTGATAATGTAATGGTCCGAATTGGACTGCTGGGAATGCTGCTACTAATTTTCCCAGTACACGAGCCACCTGTCTAATTGAAGGTTTTTGCTCGTTTAGGAGATTACTGCAATCTTTAATCAAATCCACCTTTTTCCCTGGGCAAAGTAATATTCATTTGGACTGAATCAATTGTGAACCCCAAATAATTAATAGAGGTACATGGTGTTAACCTAGATTTCTGTGGATGAATTAGAAACCCCAAATTTTCAAAAGTTGATTTCACGACTGCAACAGATACTTCTGTTGACTGTTTTGTCTTTCCTATAATCAAGACATCATCCAAATATGCCATTAGTACATGCCCCTGGCTACTCAGTAAGCCCAGAATTGGTTTTAACAATTTTGTGAATATTCTGGGTGCAGATATTAACCCATTAGGCAGAGCTTTGAACTGCCACAACTGGTTCATCCATTTAAATTTAAGATACTTCCTATCTTCTGAATGAACAGACACTGAATAATATGCATCTTTCAAGTCTATAGTTGCCATATAACATGCTTCTGAAATAAGCTGTTTGGCAGTCACAAATGTTTCCATTTTTAAATGTCTAAATTGCACAAAAGGATTCAGATTTATCAAATCTACAAGAATCCTACATCCTCCATCCTTTTTTGATCGAGGGAATATATTTGACACAAATTGGTGACTTTGGTAGACTGATTTTTCAATAACCCCCTTTTTATATAGGGTTTCAATTGCAACCTGAACCTTCATCACTTCTTTTTGTACAAAGTGCAGAGTTCGGCTAGGAACATGCTGAACAGGCAAATCATAATTTGGATTGAATTCAATTCGAAATCCTTGTATATTATTCAGGATTACCACATCTGAATTAATTTTCTTCCAATTATTATAGAAGAAATGTAACCTGCCTCCAACTTTTGGACTTAATCCAGTTAGTATGTTCCCATGAGAACCAGGTCCACCTACCTCTTGAGTCATTTGAGTACCCTGAGATTCCTGGGTTCTCCCGGAAGCACACCGACTGGTTCTTGCTCCCGCTGCAGGCCGCCAACTACGTCCCTGCGTTGATGAGCGACTTGGTCCAGGATCCGTATGACGTCTGAAAGGATACTTCCTCTTTACAGACTTCACAACCATTGATGTCTTCATCAATCCTGTTTTCGCTTCATCTTCCAACTCTTTAATACGTCTCCCGAGATCTCTCCAAAGAGTAAGTTGGGTAATTTGTATATTACTTGGTTTGCAGAGTGCTGCGAATTTCGGATTCATAGTAGACCGTATAGCACTTCTCGAAGTGGGTGCTGCATAGCAACCCCAGTGCTTGCTGATGCAACTTCGTCATCTTTTGGTTGTTACCTGGTATTCTGGTAAAAGCAGTTATTCCAGAACCCAGCAGCTTTAATATTCTCTGCAACTGATTCCAGATACTCTTGCAGTCTCATCCATTTCATGCTGTTCCAGCTAATGGTAAACCAAGTAATTTATTAAGGAGGCCAGTTCTTCCTAATGGCTCTCCTGACCCTGACGGGGCAGCGAATCCTACTACCAGGGGTGGAACATCTGGCAGCTGCCTTTCATCGCCTTGTACAGCCTCACCGTCAGAGTCGGGGTCTGAAATCTCATGACCCGTAGCACGCTCCTCATTCCTGAGGGTGCATTCCATCAGCCCTGAGCCAGGTGCTGTTAAGCTGCTCCTGCAGCTTGGATTACAGTACACTCCTTCCTGAGTGAACTTTTGCTCCAACAACCTATAAAAAAGGCTTCTATTTGGGCAATACGCTCGAAAGCAGTATCTAGCCCTGTACCAGGAGCTGTTTGAGCTGTTTCCAGCAGCTTGGCTTTCAGAACACTCCTCCCTGAGTGAACTTTGCTCCAACAGCCTGTGTAAAAGGCTTTCTATTTGGGCAATACGCTCTAAAGCAGTATCTAGCCGTGGAGCTTCTTCATTGCCTGGGACTCCCTCCGTTGGGATTTAAACTTTGTCTTTTGCCCGACAGGCGCTGACTGTGTTTTCACCAGCCCCAGGTCCACAGTCGCTATGCTCACCGCTGGCGACTGTACCGGGGTTTAGAGGCGGTTGGTCTCTAACCGCGGACTCCCGACTTTCCCGACTTTTGTTGGCTATGTCGCTCGCCTCTTCCCCCTGTCCGTTTTTTCCCATGGCGTCTGTGGAAAAAATCGCCATAGACCCACAGTAAACGGACCTGGAAAACCTGTAAAAAAGTTTTTACTTACCTTGTAGTTGAAAAACTACAAACCACTCGAGGAGCACTGCTCCTCACGTCCGTTTGCGTCAAGGCGTCTGACGTAATGACGCGCAGGCGCACTGCCGGGGTTCTTCACGTAGTCACTCACGTGACTCCGAAGTAAAATTGGCAATATAGTAGCTGTGATTCAGCTGTGCAAGTCGGGAACTGACATCTTGCAAAGTAGAAACCTCTCATATGACATGGAGGTCATTGTTAACAGGCTTATGCTATAACCAGCTGAAGCTACCTAAGTCACAGTGATGAACTAACAGTATTCAGCATTGCTCCAGTAGTTTGGTCAGTCGAATTTCAGTTATCTTACAAACTGATGCTAAGGGCTCTAAGGTGGAGAGTTGCGAATGTCATCTCTAGTTTGGAGGTGGAGGAGATTTGCATGAGTTGCCAATTTTTCTGTTATTGGTATCAACTAGCTATAGACACTAGATGCATCCCATGGGTAAAGGATTGAGCGAATATACATAATGTACATGCTCAACTTTAAGTTGAGACACTACGATGGGGGCATATGTTAGTCACATGGCAATCAAGTTAAAGTATCCTGTAATAATTTACCTAATCTCCTTTGCCACTGGTGTATCATCAAGTTCAGATTGATGACAACACAGAATAGGTGTTGGATCACAAAGTATTTATGAAACTATGGTTCAATGAAACACCGAATATCGACATGTTGGTTTCATGCTTATTCACTAATTACAAAAATATGTGGCATAACAGGGTTGAGAGATACATTCTCGCTACAAGAAGGAGGAATGTTCTTTTATTTCCCTCCATTTTGCCTTATCAGTCGGGTCTTGAAATAAAGCCAGCAAGATCTCACTTTACGTTTTGTACTGTCTGACTGGCTATGCATCCAGGATTCCCGCTTCCGTCAGGCATAATAATACAAACATATACGGTTATTCTAAAAAACGAAAACTTTGCTGGTTCAAACTGTGGTTAGCAGCATATTTCCTATTCAGGAGGTGGGAAGCGGGTTTGTTTAATGTTAATGTTACATTTAATACGGTACAGATTACTGACGTCTTCCAGTTCATTCTTAAATGGTCTTCTGACAATAATTGAATTTAGGGCCATTAACTGTGCCAAACGTGACTTCCCATCATATTAGCTGCAGCACACAGGAGCCACTCTGTCGGGCTTTCAACCCTGGGTATCGAGTTTGTAAACGATATCTTTAACACAAGTTTTCCCAGTACAAGTATAAGCAGTATGGGATATTGACATTGTGTTAACAATACTTCACCAGGGACCAGCTACTTCCTTGAGTCATGACACTAGTATCAGCACAACGAGTGCAGACATTGCAAAAGCTGCGGCTAGATAGGATGGGAGTGGTTGCAGATGCCATTATGTTTTACATTACTGGTCTACACAAGCAGAGCAGACCAGGGGTGACACGGTTTAAGATTATATTTCGGCATACCCCACGGACTCACGTCTATGCGTGAGGGCACGCTTGCTATATTATATCAAGGCCACCAGAACCCTAAAGAGCCTGTCCCACGGGCATGCAACTCCATGCGGCAAGTGCGACCTAACCGCAAGCGGGGGCCGTGCGGGGGCCGCGCGGTGGTTGCGGGGAGTGGTCCCACTTCGATCGCCGGAGCCGTAAGGAGTTGTGCGGAGCTGGTCCCGACATCGCGCAGGGCTCCGAAAAACTGACCGTGTTCAAAAATTCCGTGCGGCAACGGTCTGCCGCCCTGCAGCCGCATCGAGGCCGTGCGCACCGCCTCGACGTCGGACGCAGCCGCCTCGAGGCCGTGTGCACAGCCTCTACGCCGGACGCAGCTGCATCGAGGCCGTGCGCACCGCCTCAAAGGCCGCGCGCACCGCCTCGCCGCCGTACGCACCGTCTTGACGTCACTCGACCTCCGCGCGGCCCCCACTTCCAGTTTGGTAGCGCTTGCTGCATGCAGCCGCATGCTGGTGGGACCGGCCCTGTACGGGGATCACTCGACCTCCGCGTGGCCCCGCTTCCAGTTAGGTCGCGCTTGCCGCATGGAGTCGCATGCCCGTGGGACAGGCCCTTAAGAGGTTTGGAATCAGCATTGTTTATTAGCCAGGAACAACCACACAAGAAAAAGTCGGTTCAGACTATTTCAAGGTGGCTGAAGCAGGTTCTGGTTTATGCAGGTATTAACACTGACAATTTTTACATCTCATTCCACCAGGGCGGCATCCACGTCAGCGGCCAGGGCAATGGACGTTCCCATCTACCATATCCTCGCGGTGACAGGATGGTCAAGTTAATTGACTTTCACAATTTTGTTTACCATAGGCCGATTGCCGACCTGGGGCTTTTTGCCCATTCTGTTTTGCGTCCACTTTAGCCTCCCCTGAGATAGAGGGGTTGCTATTGATTTTCTTTATTAACGTAAACCATTAATACGTTTAAATCAATGTCATGTATAATGCATTGTTGATTATTCACTCATCCTGAGTCAATCGATGCAGTAGGACGCCGGGATTTGAATCTGCGGCATGAAATCACAGAGCTTTGAACTCTTCACGGAATCACTCACGTGACTCCGAAGTAAAATAGTAAGATTAAACGAGAACTTACCAGTTTGAAGTTTGATCTTTATTTTATGAGGCGTCACGTTGGTGACTACGTGCCCTCCACTCCCAACCCTCTCTCATAAAAGGTCATCTGGTAGTTCTCAAGTTGCTGTTCTTACTATGTTACTTCAATTGTTGTTAACTGATTTCACACCGCTGCTTTGAAGATTGACACGCATGCGCACGGCAGGGCTTCTTCACGTAATCACCAACTTAACTCCTCATAAAATAAAGATCAAACTTCAAACTGGTAAGTTCTCGTTTAATCTTACTATTCTCCCTTATCCATTCTACTTTTTACATCCTCAAAAAATTCCATGAAGATTAGTCAAGCTTGATATCCCCTTCATAAATCTATGCTGATTTGGACCGATCCTGTCACTGCTTTCCAAATGCGCTGCTATAACATCTTTAACAATCGACTCAAGCATCTTCCCACTACCGATGTATGGCTAACTGGTCTATAATTCCCCGTTTTCTCACTCCCTCCTTTCTTAAAAAGTGGAGTTCCATTGGCTACCTTCCAGTCCACAGGAACTGGCCCAGAGTCAAGAGAACATTGAAAATGATCACCAATGCATCCACTATTTCTAGGGCCATGTCCTTGAGTACTCTGGGATCATAATCATAATCATACTTTATTAGCCAAGTATGTTTTGCAACATATGAGTAATTTGATTTGCCATACAGTCATACCAATAAAAAGCAACAAAACACACAAAATACATTTTGACATAAACATCGACCACAGTGACTCCTCCACTGTGATGGAAGGCGAAAAAAAAGGTCAATATCTTCCCGCAATCGGGGGCCTCGAGCCTTCCGTTGATGTGACGATCTTGGCTCCCGTAGCCGGCGGTCGGGCCCTCCGCTTCGGGGTGATCAAGCTCCCGCATTGGGGGGATGTCAGCTCCCCGCGGCGGGCGATCGGATCCCGGGTCGGGGCTGGTCGAACCTCTTGCAACTTTGGAGCGTCCCGACATCAGTCTCTGCCTGAGACTGCGAGCTCCTCGATGTTGAAATCTGCAGGCCGCGGTTCGAGCGTTGATCCCAAGCAAGGGATCACAGGCTCCGATGGTAAGTCCACGGCCCTGAGGTGGGACTCAAAGTCAATCTCAAGTAAGGCCTCTAGCTCCATGCTGTTAGGGCGCAGAGCGACCGGAGATATGATCTGGAAAACAATCGCATATCCGGCAAGGTAAGAGATTGAAAAAAAAGTTTCCCCCGACGTCCCACCCCTCACCCCCCCACATCAAACAAACCAGAGAACATTAACACATACTGTTAAAACACCCTAAAAAAAGACGAAAAGACAGACAGACCGTTGGTGAGGCTGCCATTGCGCTTGGCGCCACCCGGTGGATGCAGACCATTAGGCCCTGGGGATTTATCTGCCTTCAGTTCCAACAGTTACCTAACACCATTTCCTGACTAATGTGGACTCCCTCCAGTTCCTCCCTCCCACTAGATCCTCGGTCCCCTAGTATTTCAGGGAGATTGTTTGTGTCTTCCTTAATGAAGACAGACAAAAATACTAATTTTACTTCGGAGTCACGTGAGTGACTACGTGAAGAACCCCGCCAGTGCACCTGCGCGTCATTACGTCAGACACCTTGACGCAAACGGACGTGAGGAGCAGAGCTCCTCCAGTGGTTTGTAGTTTTTCAACTACAAGGTAAGTAGAAACATTTTTCATGTTTTTCCAGGTCCGTTTACTGTGGGTCTATGGGGATTTTTTCCACAGACGCCATGGGAAAAAACGGACAGGGGGAAGAGGCTAGCGATACAGCCGACAGAAAGTCGGGAAAGTCGGGAGTCCGCGGTTAGAGACCAACCGCCTCTAAACCCCGGTACAGTCGCCAGCGGTGAGCATAGCGGCTGTGGACCTGGGGCTGGTGAAAACACAGTCAGCGCCTGTCGGGCAAAAGACGAAGTTTAAATCCCAATGGCCCACGGAGGGAGTCCCAGGCAATGGAAGTAGCTCCAGGGCTAGATACTGCTTTCGAGCGTATTGCCCAAATAGAAAGCCTTTTACATAGGCAGTTGGAGCAAAGTTCACTCAGGGAGGAGTGTGCTGAAATCCAAGCTGCTGGAAGCAGCTCAACAGCTCCTGGTACAGGGCTAGATACTGCTTTCGAGCGTATTGCCCAAATAGAAAGCCTTTTACATAGGCTCTTGGAGCAAAGTTCACTCAGGAAGGAGTGTACTGAAATCCAAGCTGCTGGAAGCAGCTCAACAGCACCTGGCACAGGGCTGATGGAATGCACCCTCACGGATGAGGAGCGTGCTATGGGTCATGAGATTTCAGACCCCGACTCTGACGGTGAGGCTGTACAAGGCGATGAACGGCAGCTGCCAGATGTTCCACCCCTGGCAGTAGGATTCGCTGCCCCGTCAGGGTCAGGAGAGCCATTAGGAGAAGAACTGGCCTCCTTAATAAATTACTTGGTTTACCATCAGCTGGAACAGCAGGAGATGGATGAGACTGCAAGAAAGCAGGAGACCCCAAGTAACTGTGGGTTGCTGAAAGCAGCAGCAGTGAACCAAATTATCTGGAATCAGTTGCAGAGAATATTAAAGCTGCTGGGTTCTGGAATAACTGCTTTTACCAGAATAGCAGATAAGAGCCAAGAGATGACGAAGTTGCATCAGGAAGCACTGGGGTTGCTATGCAGCACCCCCTTCGAGATCAATTATCTGAGGAAGGTGCTATACGGCCTACTATGAATCCGAAATTCGCAGCACTCTGCAAACCAAGTAATATACAATTACCCAACTTACTCTTTGGAGAGGATCTCGGGAGACGTATTAAAGAGTTGGAAGATGAAGCGAAAACAGGATTGATAAAAACATCAATGGTTGAAAAGTCTGTAAAGAGGAAGTATCCTTTCAGACGTCATACGGATCCTAGACCAGGACCAAGTCGCTCATCAACGCAGGGACGTAGCTGGCGGCCTGCAGCGGGAGTGGTGGTGCTTCCGGGAGAATCCAGGGATCTCAGAATACTCAAATGACTCAAGAGGTAGGTGGACCTGGTTCTCATGGGAACATACTAACTGGATTAAGTCCAAAAGTTGGAGGCAGATTACGTCTCTTCTATAAACATTGGAAGAAGATTACTTCAGATGTGGTAATTCTGAATAATATACAAGGATTTCGAATTGAATTCAATCCAAATTATGATTTGCCTATCCAGCATGTTCCTAGCAGAACTCTCCACTTTGCGAAGTAATGGAGGTTCAAGCTGCGCTTCAAAACCCTATATATAAAAGGTGTTATTAAAGAATCAGTCTACCAAATTCACCAATTTGGGTCAAATATATCCCCTCGATCAAAAAAGGATGTAGGATTATTATAGACTTGACAAGTCTGAATCCTTTTGTTCAGTGTCTGTTCACTTGCAAGATATGAAGTATCTTAAATTTACATGGATGAACCAATTAGGGCAGTTCAAAGCTCTGCCTAATGGGTTAACGTTCGCTCCCAGAATATTCATAAAATTGTTAAAATCAATTCTGGGGTTGCTGAGAGCCAGGGGCATGTACTAATGGCATACCTGGATGATGTCCTGATTATAGGAAGGACAAAACAGTCAACAGAAGCATCGGTTGCAGTTATGAAATCAAACTTTTGAAAGTTTGGGGGTTTCTAAATTCATCCAAAGAAATCAAGGTTAAAAACATGCACCTCGATTGATTATTTGGGGTTCACAATTGATTCAGCCCAAATGCAAATTACTTTGCCCAGTGAAAAAAGGGTGGAGTTGATTAAAGATTGCAGTAATCTGTTAAACGAGCAAAAACCTCTAACCAGACAGGTGGCTCGAGTACTGGGAAAATTAGTAGATTCCCAGCTGTCCAGTATGGACCATTACATTATCAACAGCTGCAGAGAATCAAAGAACAGGCACTGAGAGTAAATGCTCGTCATTTTGATAGAACAATGCAAGTAACAACAAATCCTGTTTCTAATCTGCAGTGGTGGATTCTACATGTCTCAAGCAGTTCAGGCAAAGTGCTGATTGAACAACCTTCCATGATATTACAAACTGATGCCAGTGCACTAGGATGGGGTGCAACTGACTTAACATCTAGCTGCAGAGGCAGATGGAATCAGGAAGAGTTATTGTTACTGCAGACATGGGGAATTGCCTATTTGGAGCTTTTAGGGGCTCCAAGCTTATGGTTCTAACACAACTAAAAGGAAGGTTCAAGTTCAAATTAATAAACACAACAGCAGTTGCCTATATTAATGATATGGGTGGAATTAAGTTGGTGTCATGTGACAAAATGGTTAAATCAACTTTGGTCTTGGTGTATTGAAAAGAACATTTGGATTTCAGCTATCTATCTACCAGGTAGAATGAACACGATAGCAGACACCAGGTCATGAAAGTTCCATGATAATAAAGAATGGATGTTGAATCAAGAGGTATTCAATGATATAGTAATCAGATTTGGAATGCCCGACATCGACTTGAATCATCAGCTATCGAGATATGTCTCATGGAAACCAGATCCAGGAGCAGTGGCGATTGATGCTTTCTCGCTACATTGGGGTGGTATGTTTTCATATATATTTCCACCTTTCTTCCTCATAAGCCAATGTTTGCTTAAAATCAGGCAAGATGCTGCTTCAAGGGTATTGGTAGTACCAGATTGGCCTACACAGCCATGGTATCCGTTGATATTAGAATTAACAACACAAATGTTGATGAAAGTCCCAAAAAGGAGTAATTTATTGCTGCACCCTGTAACAGGGTAACAACATCCATTATATGATCGTTTGGATTTGTTGATTTGCAGGTTTTAAGAATGCCTTTTCTGGGACGAGGACTGTCTGAGCGTACTGTGGACATGCTTACGGCAGCCTGGAGGAAGAGCACTCAAAAACAGTACCTGTTTTATATTAAGAAATGGGAAGAGTTCTGTGTACAAAACAATGTGCAATAAAGTACTGCAGATATTTCAAATGTTTAGAATTTCTGTCAAAACTTTATTATGATGAAGGTCTGAGTTGTAGTGCAATTAATTCAGCCAGAAGTGCATTGTCCTCATATTTGGTTCTGGATTCAGAAAGAAACCCAATTGGGTCACACCCAATTGTTTCCAGACTAATGAAAGGAATCTTTAATTCCAAACCACTGAAACCTAGGTACATGACAATCTGGGATGTAAGTGTGGTACTGAAACTACTTCGTGAATGGTCATCAAGTGTGTCTTTACCTTTGGCCAAGCTCAGTATGAAAGTATTAATGCTTATGGCATGAGTGACAGCACAACAAGTGCAAACACTTGGAAAATTACAAATAGACAGTATGGAAGTAACTGAAGATAAGGTTACATTCTATATCTATGACGTACTAAAGCAAATTAGGGCAGGTGTGACAGGATTTAAAATTATATTAGCAGTATATCCAAATGATCCTTGTCTCTGTATTAAGACATATTTGTTACAATACATTGAGGTCACAAAGAATTTGAGAAATACGGAAACTGGGTTGTTGATCACACACAAGAAACCACACAAGAGAGTTTCAATACAGACTATTTCCAGATGGATAAAAGAAGTCTTAAGAGCTGCTGGTATTAACACTTATGTTTTTACATCTCACTCGACTAGGGCAGCAGAAACGTCGGCGGCCAGGGCAAAAGACGTCCCCGTCGACCATATCCTCGCAGCCGCCGGGTGGTCCAATGAGTTGATGTTTCAACATTTTTACCATCAGCCTATTGTTAATGCGGGATTGTTTGCAGAAACTATTTTAAGTTCTGTGTAAATTCCTCTGGTTTAAAGGGGATCTGATTAATTTCATTATTGAAATGAATTACTGCATTTGTGGTACAAATGTTATTATGAATGCATGATTGATTATTTCTCTTTCTGAGTCAATCAATGCAGTGAGAAGCCGGGATTGATCCACGGCATGAAATCACAAAGCTTTAAAATCTTCACGTAGTCACTCACGTGACTCCGAAGTACAATAGTAAGATAAAACGAGAACTTACCTAAGTTTGAAGTTTGATCTTTATTTTATGAGGAGTTATGTAGGTGATTACGTGCCCGCCACGACCCTACCCTCTATCATAAAGGTCAGATGGAAGTTCTTGTATTACTCGTTTTATTATGAGACTATATTACTTTGGTTGTTGTTTTTTGTGATTTCACACCGCTGCTTTGAAGATTGACGCGCAGGCGCACTGGTGGGGTTCTTCACGTAATCACCTACGTAACTCCTCATAAAATAAAGATCAAACTTAGGTAAGTTCTCGTTTAATCTTACTATTTAACTGCTCTGCCATTTCCTTGTTTCCCATTATAAATTCACCTGTCTATGAATGTAAGGGATCAACATTTTTCTTCACTAATCTTTTCCTTTTTACATATCATAAATTGTGGTGAAAATTGCCCAACGCATCACCGGTTTCTCACTCCCCACTATTGAGTCTGTCCAAAGCAAGCGTTGTCTGCGAAGGGCGCTCAGCATCGCCAAGGACTGCTCTCACCCCAACCACAGACTGTTTACCCTCCTACCATCCAGGAGGCGCTACAGGTCTCTCCGTTGCCGGACCAGCAGGTCCAGGAACAGCTTCTTCCCTGCGGCTGTTACACTACTCAACACTGTACCTCGGTGACTGCCAATCACCCCCCCCCCCCCGGACACTCCTCCCACCAGGATTTATTAGATTTATTTATTTACTGCTCATATTTATGTCGCTCTTCTAGGGAGATGCAACTACATTTCATTGTCTCTGTACTGTACACTGCACAATGACAATAAAGTTGAATCTGAATCTGAATCTGAATCTGAATTTGAAAGAAGTTTTTAGAGTCAGTTTTTATATTCCCTGTCTTTCATACTCTTTTTTTTCCACTTCTTAATAACTCATTTGTCCTCCTCTGTTGAGTTCTAAATTTCTCCCAGTCCTCCGGTTTGCTGCTTCCTCTGGCCAATTTAAATGCCTTTTCCCTGGATTTAACACTATCCTTGATTTCCTTTGTTAACCACGGTTGAGCCGCCTTCCCCGTTTTATTTTTTCGCCAGACATGGATGAACAATTTTTGGAGGTCATCCATGCGGTCTTTAAATCTTTGCCATTGCATCTCCACCATCAACCCTCCAAGTGTAATTGGGCAGTCTATCCTAGCCAATTCCCATCCCATACCTTCAAAGTCCCCTTTCTTTAACTTCAGGACCCTAGTTTCTGAATTAACTTTCATGTTCTTGTTCTGTATAAAACTTGAGTCTTCAATGTACAACAGAAGTCTATTACATTAACTCAATACTGGCAGCAAGACAGATAAAAATGGCTGCAACCACACGATCTGACTGCACACTCACACTGTGTACAGACAGAGATAACAAAACACAAATCATCTTCCTTTGTCCTGTGCAGCACCAACTACTGCACGGGAGGAGCAACGGGTCCTCCCACCCCACACGGAAGGGATGTTACAACATTTTGAGATGTTAAAAATCAAGCCTGTAATTTATCCCATCAGATAAAGCATTAAAAAAAACTTTAATATTTACCTAATTCACTTTCATATCTTCAGTATTAAAAATGTTAAGGTCATTATCATACTAGGAAATTAGCATCTTGTTCCCTATTGTTTTTCTATTAACTTAACACAAGCTGTGATCGAGGGCAAGGGCCATTTTACACAGACATACATACAGATTGGTCATGGCCGCCACCATGTTCAACATGCCGGTGGCCACAATCCGATCTGTATGTACTGTGGAAGTTTCTAGTCAGATATTTAGGAGGAAAATAGTGATCATGGATAGACAATTACACAATACGGATAATAATCATGTTGCCAATATCGGGGCCTAATTAACTGATTTCGCATCATCAGATTAAAATTAAATTACCCCCAAAACTAGGTAAGATGCTAAATAAATGTCTTACATTCCTTTTGTTTTGTCCTGAACTTGCGATATGTGATTTTGAAGGTGTTGAAGTTGAGTCTGACTTTCAAATCCAGCGATTCACTAGACCAGCAACGTGTTGGAAAAAAAATCACGAACGGGATGACAGAAGGGTATTACCTCGACGTCATAAGCTTGTCAAGTCGCGCGCACAGCAGTCGTCAGATCTGGAGCGCTACTGACGGCAGGGATTGTAATAACGCTACACACGGTCCACCAAACATCACACTCCCTCTTTCCAGTTTGAACGTCTCTATTCATGAATGAGTCTCCTTGGGGGAATACCACAATTGCAACGTGTCGATCGATGAGGGACCACAGGCACATCGGCGGGGAGTTCGTCGGGTGGAACTTTGTCAGGCCTGGGGAGGGGCAGTCAGGTACTCCAGTCTCCAGATTCGGCACTGGGGCGTCCGACTGCTTGGTTCTAGTCAGGTTCTGCGCAGTCTTCGCTGGAGGAATGTGGCTTCTTGATTGGTCATAATGCCGTCGGCATTGTCCTTCTTGTCCTTGGATGGTGTACAATTTGGTTCCAATGTGAGCCCTGATCCTGCCAGCGTACCATTTGCTTTGCTTGGCCGTATAATTACGGTAATATACGTAGTCGCCAATGTCGAATTTGGACTTGTTCGACTTCGTTGGCTGAGTGAGCGCCGTATAAGAGTTACGGGTTGGGTTCAAAACTGATAGGGGAGAGCGCACGTGACATCCGAGCATCATATCCACTGGAGTTCAACCGGTAGTGCAGTTTGGAATGGTTCGATATTGCTGTAAGAAATCACACAATGCCAATTGTTTCGATTTCTTTTCAATTCCTACAGCACGTTTCATGGCCTGCTTGAAAACACCAACGTGCCGCTCTGCCTCACCATTTGAGAGTGGATAAAAAGGTGCTGATGTCAGATGCACTATTGAGCGATATTTGTACCAGTCACCGAACATTTGCGAGGCAAATTGGGGTCCATTGTCGCTTAAGATTGTTAAGGGCAATCCTCAAATGGCAAACAAATCGCCGAGCGCAGAAATGGTTGTTTTGGTGGTCGGATATTTATTCATTTGGATAACATATGGCCATTTCGAATGGGCATCCATGACGACCACCCAAATGTCCTCCAGGAACGGTCCGACAAAATCTATGTGGATTCGCTGCCATAGTTGGTCGGGGACGGGCCATGCAGAGGTCTTTGTCGGTGGATTCGGTGCTGTTTCGGCACATGGTGTGCAGTCCTTGCAATGTTTGGCTATATCGGTCTCGACATTCGGTCCCCACACATGCATGCAGGCGAGCGCCTTCATTCGCACAATTCCAATGTGTGTCTTGTGCAACATTTTCAGAATTTGCAATCGCAGTTCCGTTGGAATGATCACTCGACAATTGCGGAGCAGAATGCCATCGTTAGAGGAGATTTCCGTTTGCGCATTCTGGAATGAGCAGAATTCCTTGTCCAGCTTGGGACTGTTCGGCCACCTCTGAGTGACAAAATGTCGTACCTTCGACAAAATGGGGTCTGTGCTCATGTAGTTGGCGACCGTCCTTGCGGAGAAGGGGGAATCGGCGATGACCCGCATGTTGAGCAAGTTCACGTCCGTCTCAATTTCCATAATTGCCTCCACTTTATTGAACGTCAGGTTGGGTCCAATCGGTAGACGAGTGCATTGGCATGCTCGGCAGACTGTCGATAAATAATGTGGTAATCATATCCCATCATGATCAGGACACAACGTTGTAGACGCTGCAGCATCATGTCAGGCAAACTTTTCTCCAGACTGAAAATAGTCAGCAGCAGCTTGTGGTCGGTGATGAGCAGGAAAAGTCGCCCACTCAAATATTGGTCGAACCTCCGGACACCAAACACGATCGCCGGTGCTGCTTTCTCCACTTGACTGTAGTTTTTCTCGGTGGTCGTCAGCGTTTTGGATGCGAACGCGATTGGTTCTTCCTTGCTGTTCGGTGCCGTTTGTGAGAATACAGCTCCAAGACCATACACCGATGCATCGACGGACAGCGAGATCAGCTTCGATGGGTCATAGTGGACCAAACGCGTCTTCTGGGCGAGCATCTCCTTCAACCTGGTGAATGCATGGTCACACTCTTTGGACCAGTGCCATTCGACGTCCTGTTTTCGTAGGTTGTTCAATGGTACGCACAAAGTTGAAAGTGCCGGTATGAACTTGGCACAGTAGTTCACCTTGCCAATGAAGCTTTCAAGCTGCTTCACATTTTCGGGCGTCGGCAATTTCACAATGGCGTCCACTCTTTCTTCCAATGGCTTCAGACCACTTGCCGAGATCACATGTCCGAGATATGTGACCTGTTGTCGGAAGAATGCGCACTTGTCCACGGGCAACTTCATGCTGTAGTTGTTCAATGCCGTGAGGACCTGTTTTAGAATCTGCAGGTGTTCTTCCTCTGTCCGGCCGGTGACAATTATGTCATCCAGGTAGGTGGCAACGTACGGAATCCCGGCAACCAGATTGTCGACCAGGTGCCGGTCCAAACGGCAATCGGTTGTATCTGAACAGTCCCTTGTGCGTGTTGATCCCAAGCAGGTTTATTGTCTCATCGTCCAGTTCCACTTGCAGATACGTTTCGGACATGTCCAATTTTGAGAAGTACTGTCCTCCTTGCAGCTTGACGAACAGCTCATCCACTCTTGGTATGGGGTGTTGGTCAATGTGCAATTGAGGGTTCACTGTCACTTTGTTGTCGCCACAGATGCGCACCTTGCTGCAAGGCTTCTGAACGATAACTATGGGTGTGGCCCATGCTGAATGGTCCACATGGGTGATAATTCCAATTTCTTCAAGACGGCAGAGTTCCTTGTCAACGGCGTCCATCCGACTGTATGGAACTGGTCTTGGTTTGAAGAACTTAGGGACGGCATCGTCTTTGAGTACGAGCCGTGCCTTCACGTTTGTGTAATGCCCGAGTCCAAGTGTGAAAACAGCCGGAAACTGGTCAAGAACCTTCTGCAGGTTGTTCTCGCACTTGCTGACCATGTTGCAATCCATGGTAGATGACAATGCCATAGTTGATCTTTCATAGATCAAGGCATTCATGTCAAGCTTGAAAGCATGGATCCAGTCGATGGCGCACTGGGATGTACCTTCTTTGCCAACGACAATCAGCGGCAACATCTGTGTCATACCATTACAGGAAATGGCGACAGCGCATTTGCCTTTCATGGGAATGGGCTGTCGTCCGTATCCGAAAAGGCGGATGTTGGCCGGTTTCAGTTTCGGCGATCCGATCCTCTCCCAGATGTCCTGACCCGCTAGCGACACAGCCGTACCAGTATCCACCTGGAACTGTAGATCGACGTTTGAGACCCGCAGCGAAATCCTCGGCTTGCCGGTGATCATGGACACACTGAGCATTTCAATAGAAATGGTCTCCACGATTTGGTCGACTGTGTTTTGCGCTTTCTTGCCCTTTCTCAGCTTTCCTACAGATTGACACATTGCCTGGAGATGACCTTTTCGGTAACAGGCATAACAAACGGACTCACGGTGATGATGAGCAGTCGAGCCACACCGGTAGCAGGGTTTCAATCCTCCCCCCGCAGGGGGACGGCTCTTCTGAGACTGTCCCTCCTTCTCCGGATTTGCTTTGGGTCAATCAAGTGGTTTCTGGCGTTGCGGACGAGTCTGATGAACTGAATGCACCTCCTGAGGGAGCTTCGACGCTGTTTCGCCGGACATTCTGTGCAGTTCTTTACATAGAAGCTCGGCCATCTTATCACACTGAGCACATTCTTCAATCAGGTAGCAATGTTACAAAATTTTGAGATTTAAAAAATCAAGTCTGCAATTTATCCCATCAGATAAAGCATAAAAAGAAGTTTAATTTGACACCTAATTCACTTTCATATCTTCAGTATTAAAAATGTTATGGCCATTTTCATACTCTGAAATTAGCATCTTGTTCCCTATTGCTTTTCCATTGACTTAACACAAAAGCTGTGATCGAGGACAGTCAAAAGCCCATAACTTTCTTAAAAATTAAGAGAACTGAAAGAAATGTTCAGTTATTATAGATTGAAGCATTCTGAAACAAATATGAAACAATCTTACTTAGAAGACATGAAATTAAAGCATATAATTAGTTAGTTACCTAATTGTAGCTAATTACAAAATTCAATTACTAGATCTAATCATCTATCAATTTCTTAAGAATAGATTAACATTTTTAAATAGCCTAAGTGTCCAAATAACATTCACACAAGAATTCACAATATAACATAATTTTTAAATCTCATTGTCATGAATTTACAGGCCAAATGGAAGAAATTTTATGTTTAATACCTGCAAAATTAATGGGCATTTAAATCATCTTGCGAGTGAGAATTTCTGGAACACGATCATTTGGAACGTTGATTTGCGGTGAATTTAACCCCGTATCGGCATGAAAAATTCTGCCGTTAGTTCGGGGAATAAAATCACCGTTTCGCATGAAAAAATATTAATTAAAGGCTTCTTAAGAAGCACTTTTATACATTAAAATAAACCACTTTCGTTTACCTGTCCCGTGTGTGAAATCCGTCCCCGTTGTCGGCATTGACGGCTTCAGAAGCTGATTTTAAAATGACTCCAGCGCTGAAATTGTCGATTTAATAAAAATAAAAAATACACAAACGCCCCTAGGAACGATTTTTCAGCAAACGCTTGTACTCCAACGAAATATAATACAGGACAAGGTAGGAGAAACCCATGTTTTAACCCCGCACCCCCCTTAAAGGCGCCAAAATCGCGCACACGGCCAGTGGCAGAATTGCAGCGCCGCTGAAGGCAAGTATTGTAACATACCTAAATCAGGTGTCCGATTCCTTGAGAATCGCCTGTTGGATGAATGTGTGCCTACAGCCCATGACCGATCTATCTCGCAATGCATTGTCTTGGCACTTTTCACAGCATTCAGCTTTAAAATCACATGCCTTTGCCTTGGTGCAAAGTTCAGCAAGAAATTTGGTGATCAATTGCCCTTCCTGTTGCACCGTCTGATAGAAATTGAGGTGAGCTGCGAAGAAATTTCGACTTTCTTCGAAATGCAGGTGCAAAGCCGTTGTGATTTCAGCATATAGACAATAGACAATAGGTGTAGCAGTAGGCCATTCAGCCCTTCAAGCCAGCACCGCTATTCAATGTGATCATGGCTGATCATCCCCAATCAGTACCCCGTTCCTGCCTTCTCCCCATATCCCCTGACTTCATATATAATTGGCGAGGATAGGCTACAAAACATTCGCTACGATTACTCTCAACACAGATGCCATGAAAGGATACGTTCTCGGCCCTTTACTCTACTCCCTGAACACTCAATGCTGTGTGGCCAATTGCTGCTTTAAGCTTCAGTTACAAGTTTTCAAATGTCATCTCTGGATCTTGCACAATGACAAGACAGAGTGTGGGAATGCAGGAATGAGAGAGTAAACTTAGTAGCATGGTGTCAAGTTAACAACAACTCTCTCAATGTCAGCAAGATAAAAGAGCTAGTTATTTACTTCAAGAGTGTGGAGAATACACCCCTATCCACATCAATGATACTGAAGTCTTGACAACATAGAAACATAGAAAAAAAGGTACAGGAGTAGGCCATTCGGCCCTTCGAGCCAGCACTGCCATTCAATATGATCATGGCTGATCATCTAAAATCAGTACCCCGTTCCTGCTTTTTCCCCATTTCCCTTGATTCCTTTAGCCCTAAGAACTAAATCTAACTCTCTTGAAAACATCCTGTGAATTGGCCTCCACTACTTCTGTGGCAGAGAATTCCTCATCTCAGTCCTAAATGGCCTACCCCTTATTCTTAAACTGTGACCCCTGGTTCTGGACTCCCACAACATCAGGAACATTTTTCTTGCATCTAGCCAGTCCAATCCTTTAAGAATGTTATGTTTCTATAAGATTCCCTCTCATCCTAAATTCCAGTGAATAAAAGCCCAGTCGAACCATTCTTTCATCATATGTCAGTCGCGCCATCCCAGGAATTAACCTGGTGAACCTACGCTGCACTTCCTCAATAGCAATACTGTCCTTCCTCAAATTAGGAGGCCAAAACTATACACAATACTCCAGGTGCGGTCTCATCAGAGTCCTGTACTACTGCAGTAGGACCTCCTTGCTTCTAAGCTCAAATCCTCTCACAATGAAGGCCAACATGCCATTAGCTTTCTTCACTGCCTGCTGTACCAGCATGCTTACTTTCAGTGACTGATGTACAAGCACACCCAGGTCTCGTTGCACCTCCCCTTTTCCTAATCTGACACCATTCAGATAATAATCTGCCTTCTGTTCTTGCCACCAAAGTGGATAACCTCACATTTATCCACATTATATTGCACCTGCCATGTATCTGCCCACTCACCCAACCTATCCAAGTCGCCCTGCAGCCACATAGCATCCTCATCGCAGCTCACAGTGCCACCCAGCTTTGTTTCATTCGCAAAGTTGGAGATGTTATATTATATCCCTTGACTAAATCGTTAATATATATTATAATATATGGGTCCCAGCACTGAGCCTTGCGGCAGCCCACTAATCACTGCCTGTCATTCTGAAAAGGACCCGTTAATTCCTACTCTTTGCTTCTTGTCTGCCAACCAGTTCTCTATCCATGTTAATACCCTACCCCCAATACCATGTGCTCTAATTTTGCACACTAATCTCTTGTGTGGAACCTTGTCAAAAGCTTTTTGAAAGTCCAGATACACCACATCCACTGGCTCTCCCTTATCCATTCTACTTGTTACATCCTCAAAAAATTCCAGAAGATTAGTCAAGCATGATTTCCCCTTCATAAATCCATACTGACTTTGACCGATCCTCTCACTGCTTTCCAAATGCGCTGCTATTACATCTTTAATAATCGACAAGCATCTTTCCCACTACTGATGTAAGGCTAACTGGTCTATAATTCCCGGTTTTCTTACTTCCTCCTTTCTTAAAAAGTGGAGTTACATTAGTTACCCTCCAGTCCACAGGAACTGATCCATAGTCGAGAGAACATTGGAAAATGATCACCTATGCATCCACGATATCTAGGGCCACCTGCTTGAGTACTCTGGGATGCAGACCATCAGGCCCTGGGGATTTATCTGCCTTGAGTCCCAACAGTTTACTTAACACCATTTCCTGACTAATGTGGATTCCCTTCAGTTCTTCCCTCACACTAGATCCTTGGTCCCCTAGTATTTCTGGGAGATTGTTTGTGTCTTTCTTCGTGAAGACAAAACCACTGATTGAGTGGTTGAGAGCTAATGATTGAGAGCTTCATTGATGATCTACTATTGATTGGGAGCTTCAAATTCTTAGGTGTAAATATTACCAACAATTTGTCCTGGACTAACCATATTGAATCTATAGCCAAAAAAAGCATTCCAATGCCCCTATTTCCTCTGGAGACTAAGGAGGTTTGGTATGTCTCCAATGACTCTTACCAACTTCTACCAATGCATTATAGAAAGCAGACAACCAGGTTGCATAGCAGCTTGGCTTGGGAACAGTTCTGCCTAACATTGCAAGAAATTACAGAAAGTTGTGGATGTAGCCTAGCCCATCAGATAGATCAGCCTCCCCATCATCGATTCTATCTACACTTCATGCTGTCTCTTTTCCACCCCAGTCAGCCCCTTTTTCAAAAGTTTCTGTCATCTGATATTTTTCTCTTTGTCTCCATGGTACTTGTGAATGGCTTGTTGTACTCAGTACGTGACAATAATAAACTGATACCAATAGCATTGTTAAATAACTACCAGTTAGTTTTTTCTCACGTGAATGTGGAGATTGATAAGCCCTCGCACATCACAGAAAATGTCCTAATCTCTTTAAAATGATAGTTCAGCACATACAATTGGTAAAATAAACCTATCATGGACCAATGAATAAATCCCATGTAAACTATCCTGTAAAAAATGAAGATTTGTGGAATCTTCTGATTCATTTGTAAGAAATTACATAGATTAGTTATAACCATTTTCTAAAAGTAATTATTACAATGTTTATGCATAATCTTGTTAATAACATTAAAACAGTATTAGCAAAAGATTGCCTGAGTTTTGAGAAAAAATTGAGAAACCTGCTGTGTATGCAATAATCTTTGCAACTCCAACTTTGTGGCAAGATTGTATGAAATTAATAGATCTTTCATCTGAAAAGATCTTTAGTGGCTGGAGGCACAAGATAGAAAGTGTAGGCTGTAATAATTGCTGTCAACCGTGGAAAGTGCTATCAAGGCTCGTACTGCAATGTTCCAAACCTGCACACCATCTAATTATTGGAAAGCTCAAAACAATGTTGATGTTAATCAGTCTATTGAAGAATTCTGTTTTATATGGATACTTTAAATTTATGGCAGCTTTTCTGATGTTTATTAAATATGATTTTTCACATGTAAGGAACCTAAGTAGTGGAACACTTAAATTGAAAATTTGCCTTGTCGAAGTGTTTCACTATTTTAGGACGTAAGGAACATAAAGCTTCCTTCAAACTAGTACTAAAGTGAATGTTTTGTTTTCACAATACAAAAATTATGTGGCAAAGACTGGCTATGACTGAATACATTAATTTTAATTATAGGATGTTAAAGTCATGATGATCATCAACAACCTGCATCAATAAAGTGTTTTTAATGTAGTAAAATATGCCTGACAGCATTGTCAAAAAAATGAAGAGCTGTCTCGTTCAATTAAAATCAAGAACTGCCTCAAACAAAATTAATGTGTAAATATGTTGACTGCACGTTCTTTTAGTCTGTCAAAGCAGTTGTGAATTAAATATTGTGTTAAGCTGGAAAATGAAGATGACCTTAATTAATTAAATAAAATCTATATATTACGAAATCTGCTCCCACATTTTCACCGATGACCATGAAAATGCTGTGGGAACTGCAAGCTGATAATGTTGCTGCAGATCAAATCAGGTCTCAGCAATGTGACCAAACCTGGCAAGCAATTGTGCATTTCCTTAATCAATCAGATTGAGTAATTTCCACACAGATGGTCCAGGGGCAAATTATAGGAAGCTAGTTAAGAAAGAAAAAAGAGAGACATAGGGAAAAGTAATTACTTTTAATTTATCCTTTTTATATTTCAAACAATGAAATCCTGAAGGAATGAGCCACAGTATTAGTCATAATTAGATTTCAGTGCCAGATAGTTGATATGCAGTTGTTAGTAAATGTTCTTAGTTTAAAATTTTCAGACATCAAATTATGACACAACTTGTGCAAAGCTAATACTGAAGGGCCACAGACTGAACAACATTTGGATATTAATATTTAACCCTAGGTCTCCTTGCAGACGATATTTTAAACTGATTATCTAAGAATAATTGCTTTGGTGCTCGTGAGATCTTGCTGGCAATTTTTCCATTTTGAAAGTGATTACTCTCCAAAATTACTTAATTGGTTATAAACTGCTTTTGGGTGTACAGAATGTGATGTAAATCATTCTAAATAATTGTATGTTTTGATTAATCTCTTTATTTACAATTCCTTTCAAAATGTGTGCACCCCATTTTCAGGCTTATGCCCCTGTCCCACAGGCGATATTTTAGGCGACTATAGGTGACTAGGCTGTCGCCACATGGTCGCCGGGGTATTGCCTGTATGATCGCGAGTAGTCTCCTCAGTCACCCAAAGAATTGTAGCGTTAATCTGGTCGCCGCTGGATTTTGAAATGTTCAAAACTTTTCGGCGACGGTCGGCGACAGTTGGCTTGACGCCAATGAGCGTAGCTTGACTTCTCCTGTTGTAGGTGCTGTCGTAGGTTGTCGTCAGGATGACATAGGTTGTCGCCGATGATGACTTCAGTGAATTCCATAGGCGGCTACCTACATCAACCTGCGTCAACTGGCGACAGGTGCCGGCGACTGAATTGTCTTACTTTGTCGTCGCTTGTCGCGGGTGGACATAGATTGTCATATGTGTGGTCGTAGGTGGATGTCCTAATAGATCGCCAGTTGTTGGTAGCTTGCCATAGCTTGACATCGACTAGATGGTAGGTTGTTGTAGACGTGGTCGTAGACATTGTCATATGGGGTCCAGTTGCCGGTTTTTCGGCGACCTGCTATGACAGTCACCGGCAGTTGCCGAAAAAATTGCCTAAGTGGGACAGGCCCATTACACTGCAAATCACAAGGCTAAGCAGTTTCAAAAACGTATGCATCTCCTGTTTCTTTTCCAACTTTGCCTTAAGCTTATGTATTCTATCTATCATCTTCAGTTGGTGGGGAAAACATTTCTGATTTATGAAAGTACTTCTCTGTTAAATCTCCCATGTATTTCTCTTCCCTTTCAGCTATAGTTTTTTGCGATGACAACTTTCCTGATCTCTGCATGCATTTAATTGTATTTAAAACTCAGATAACATGGCAAAATAATGGATGACATGCAACGTATGGGTCCCAGGCAGTAAAATTTAGCAAAAGGGTGAAAGGATATAACCTGGATTTCAATGGTACTTTATTATCACATATACCGAGGTACAGTGAAATTCATTTTGTATACAGCTCAGTACAAGTATCACTATACATAAGCAATAGACAATAGACAATAGGTGCAGGAGTAGGCCATTCGGCCCTTCGAGCCAGCACCGCCATTCAATGTGATCATGGCTGATGATCCCCAATCAGTACCCCGTTCCTGCCTTCTCCCCATATCCCCTGACTCAGCTAATTTTAAGAGTCCTATCTAGCTCTCTCTTGAAAACATCCAGAGAACCTGCCTCCACCACCCTCTGAGGCAGAGAATTCCACTGACTCACCACACTCTGTGAGAAAAAGTGTTTCCTCATCTTCGTTCTAAATGGCTTACTCCTTATTCTTAAACTGTGGCCCCTGGTTCTGGACTCCCCCAACATTGGGAACATGTTTCCTGCCTCTAGCATGTCCAAACCCTTAACAATCTTATATGTCTCAATGAGATCCCCTCTCATCCTTCCAAACTCCAGAGTGTACAAGCCCAGCTGCTCCATTCTACCAGCATATGACAGTCCCGCCATCCCGGGAATTAAACATGTAAACCTACGTTGCACTCCCTCAATAGCAAGAATGTCCTTCCTCAAATTAGGGGACCCAAACTGCACACAATACTCCAGGTGTGGTCTCACTGGGGCTCTGTACAACTGCAGAAGGACCTCTTTGCTCTTATATTCGATTTCTCTTGTTATAAAGGCCAACATGCCATTCGCTTTCTTCACTGCCTGCTGTACCTGCATGCTTACTTTCATGGACTGATGTACAAGGACCCCCAGATCCCATTGTACTTCCCCCTTTCACAACTTGACGCCATTTAGATAGTAATCTGCCTTCCTGTTTTTGCTACCAAAGTGGATAACCTCACATTTATCCGCATTAAACTTCATCTACCATGCATCTGCCCACTCCCCCAACCTGTCCAAGTCACCCTGCATTCTCATAGCATCCTCCTCACAGTTCACACTGCCACCCAGCTTTGTGTCATCTGCAAATTTGGTAATGTTACTTTGAATCCCTTCATCCAAATCATTGATGTATATTGTAAATAGCTGCGGTCCCAGCACCATGCCTTGCGGTACCCCACTAGTCACTGCCTGCCATTCTGAAAGGGACCCGTTAATCCCAACTCTTTGTTTCCTGTCTGCCAACCACTTCTCTATCCATGTCAGCACTCTACCCCCAATACCATGTGCCCTAATTTTGCCCACTAATCTCCTATGTGAGACCTTATCAAATCTATATTACTAAAACTAAGATCTTGACCCCTTTCGACTTACTGTTTCGTGATTTCCGAGAGAACGCCGCCACTTACGGCCATCATTTTTGACCTCCTCGGTCAGAGTCCCCCTCCGCCGGATTGGACCGGAGGATTTTTCCCATCGATGAAAAATCACAGAGTGATTAATGTTTTAAAAAATGTCACCATTCTCTCTGCTGCCCCCGCTGGCGGCAGGGGGGAGGGACGATAAAACCCGGAAGTGTCGTACCTCACTCAGTCTCTGCGAGACAGAGGAAGCGAGAGGGTCACGGCTCTCTGAGCTGCGAATAACACTGAACGCATGTCTACTCCATGGTGAGTCCCCTTGATGTGTTGTAAAGTGTTTGCCAAATTGGCTTGGCTTTTAAAGACTCTTCAGAAAAGGTGTTGGTTGTTTGCAAAGTGTTTGCCAAATTGGCTTGGCTTTTAAAGACTCTTCAGAAAATGTGTTGGTTGTTTGCAGTGTTTGCCAAATTGGCTTGGCTTGTAAAGACTCTTCAGAAAATGTGTTGGTTGTTTGCAAAGTGTTTGCCAAATTGGCTTGGCTTTTAAAGACTCTTCAGAAAATGTGTTGGTTGTTTGCAAAGTGTTTGCCAAATTGGCTTGGCTTTTAAAATGCTTGCAACAGTTTTCGGATGGATAAAGCGTGAATAAACATTTTATTAGATCAGGACTGTTATTAATTGCAAAATTGGCGCTCATTCTGTGACTTCCGCTTAGTTGCAAAATGGTGCCGATGACGTCACTTACGGTTAGCGGCGTGCTGGCGCGGAGTGCATCATTTCCGGTTCGTGGCAAGAAGCAAGACGTCGAGATGGCGCCGAGTGCAGACGCCGTTGAATAATTCAAGAGAGCTGACTGCTCTGTCTATGGTGAGTGTGTTTGTTGGACGTTATTTAAAGCATGTTTTTGCTTCAGCAGCAGCACCCTCTACAGCAGTCTTTAAACGTTTGAATCATTTGGTTCACACACTGTATGTTCACTACGTTCTGAAGTTACTTGGCATTTTAGTATTGGTTGTGAGTGTGTGTGAGTCCGTGTGTGTGAGTCAGTGTGTGTGGATGAGTCTGTGTGAGTCAGTGTGTGTGTGTGTCTGTGTTTGTGAGTCTGTGAGTCAGTGTGTGTGTGAGTGAGTCTGTGTGAGTGAGTCTGTGTGTGTGAGTGCATGAGTATCTGTGTGTGTCAGTGTGTGTGTGTGAGTGAGTCTGTGTGAGTGAGTCTGTGTGTGAGTGAGTGTGTGTGTGTGTCTGTGTGTGAGTCTGTGTGTGTGTGTCTGTGCGTGTGTGAGTCTGTGTGTGTGCCTGCGTGTGAGTGAGTCTGTGTGTGTGTGAGAGTGTGTGCTTGAGAGTCTGTGTGTGTGTATAGGGGGGTATAAGGTCACCGGGTCAAAGGGATTGACGCATGGAGCCGCTCAATCCATCTGGAGGACATTGCAGCTTCCGGTATATGTTGTTAATACATGAAACGCGTACTTTCCTGCCTGTTAAAAACCGCCAAAATGGTGAATGTTTGCGCTGTAAATAATTGTGGAAGTCGGGGTAACCGTGAGAGACATCTATCCTACTTCAGAATTCCAAAAGTGAAGAGAAATGAAGGTAAAGAGAAGAGAGAGCTGAAAGGACAACAGCTAAAGTTCTTGGCGAACATTGGCCGTGCAGATATCGAGATTGAAAATATTGGGAATGATCGCATTTGCTCACTGCATTTCATCAACAGTGAGGCATTATTTGTGTTTTTTCTTGATTCTTTTGGTATTTAAAACATATTAGAAGTGATACATCTGGCTGTAAAATTTTAAAATAGCCCATGGTTCTGGTGGGTTTTTACATGCAAAAAGAAAACGCTTCTGAAGCTAAATTTATCATTAAAAAAAATCTCCAAAATTACGAGTGGTGTGTGGAAAAGTAAGTTTTCTATCATTATGCTATTGAGATGTATATTTTGGCAAATAATAAAATGTCCTGACAGCTTAAACACCCACTCACTTTCAATAGGATATTGCCAATTTGCTGAGGTTGATTATGCCCAATTAACAGCTAACAATTATGCCATTCCTTGGCTTGCATCTGAGTAAAATGTAATTCAAAACCCACGTATGGTTTGCGATTTTTTTTAATGATATATTTTGCTTCAGAGGTGTGTTCTTTTTTATGTAAAAACCCACTTGAGAACCATGGGCGATTTTAAAATTTTACAGCTAGATTTATCACTTCTGAAGCTTTTTAGATTCTAAAGGAATAAAGAAAAATAATGCCTTACTGTTGATGAAATGCAGTGAGCAAACGCAATAATTCCCAATATTTTCAATCTTCATATCTGCACGGCCAATGTCTGCCAAGCACTTTAGCTGTTGTTGTCCCTTCAGCTCTCGCTTCTATCTACTGTCATTTCTGCTCACTTTCGAAATTCTGAAGTAGGATAAATGTCTCTCACACTTATCCCTATTTCCATAATTATTTACAGCACAAAAATTGACCATTTTGGCAGGTTTTAACAGGCCCGCTACGCAGGAAACAATGGTCAGTGCTTACCTGCAGTTCATCTCGTGTACTCCAGTTGGCGTAGCGTAGCAACAATATGGGTCATGGGTCGTGACCCGACTGCCATGCAACCTCCCTATATGTGTGTGTGTGAGTCTGTGTGAGTCTGTGTGTGTCTGTGTGTGTGTGTGTGTCTGTGTGTGTTTGTGTGAGTGAGTCTGTGTGTATGTGTCTGTGTGTGTGAGTCTGTGTCTGTCTGTGTATATGTATGTGTGTGAGTCTGTGTGAGTGTGTGTGAGTCTGTGTGTGTCTCTGAGGGTCTGTGTGTGTGTGAGTCTGTGTGTGTGTGTCTGTGTGTGTGTGAGTCTGTGTATGTCTGAGTCTGTGTGTGTGTGTCTGTGTGTGTGTGAGTCTGTGTGTGTGTGTGTGTGTGAGAGTATGTGTGTGTGTGTGAGTCTGTGTGTGTGTGTGAGTCTGAGTGTGTGAGAGTCTGTGTGAGTCTGTGTGTGTGTGTCTGAAGGTCTGTGTGTGTGAGTCTGTGTGTGAGTGTGTGTGTGTCTGTGTGTGGTGGAGGGTGTGTGTGATCAACAAATAACAAATAGTACAAATAATATAGTATTTCGTAGTTCAGAGCTTATTTGTTGTTTAATAGCCTGATGGATATCAGGAAGAAGCTGTTCCTCAATGTGGATGTTACAGTTTTCAGTTTACAAAAGTCGGACGTGACTCCAGAAGTCGGGCATAAGTCAGCCAGTCCACAATCTGTGATTCAGTCTGTCAGTCCAGAGGCCATGAGTGAGTCAGTCAGTCCAGAGACGATGAGTTAGACCCAAGGCAGTGAGTGAGTTCAGAGGCCATGAGTAGGTCGCTCACCGCCCCCCCCCCCCCCCGACATCCCCCACCTCAAGACGCTGCCCTCTGCCTGGCTATAGGATGCTCCCTGTCCTGAAGCCGCACCCATACCCCGCTGCAGGACACCCCCCTCCCTCATCAGCCCACGAGAGCCCCACCTGAAGCCATCCCCCTCCCTCAGCTGCAGGACGTTTGCCATCCCCCCACCCACCACGAAAGCCCACGCCTCAAAAATGTTTTGCACAAATTCTTCAGTGAGTCCAGAGGATTGAGAATTAGAACAAAACAATGAAACATAGAAACATAGACATAGAAAATAGGTGCAGGAGGAGGCCATTCGGCCCTTTGAGCCAGCACCGCCATTCATTGTGATCATGGCTGATCGTCCCCTATCAATAACCCGTGCCTGCCTTCTCCCCATATTCCTTTGACTCCACTAGCCCCTAGAGCTCTATCTAACTCTCTCTTAAATCCATCCAGTGATTTGGCCTCCACTGCCCTCTGTGGCAGGGTATTCCATAAATTCACAACTCTCTGGGTGAAAAAGTTTTATCTCACCTCAGTCTTAAATGACCTCCCCTTTATTCTAAGACTGTGGCCCCTGGTTCTGGACTCGCCCAACATTGGGAACATTGTTCCTGCATCTAGCTTGTCCAGTCCTTTTATAAGTTTCTATAAGATATCCCCTCATCCTTCTAAACTCCAGTGAATACAAGCCTAGTCTTTTCAATCTTTCCTCATATGACAGTCCCGCCATCCCAGGGATCAATCTCGTGAACCTACGCTGCACTGCCTCAACCACAAGGATGTCCTTCCTCAAATTAGGAGACCAAAACTGTACACAATACTCCAGATGTGGTCTCACCAGAGCCCTATACAACTGCAGAAGAACCTCTTTACTCCTATACTGAAATCCTCTTGTTATGAAGGCCAACATTCCATTAGCTTTCTACACTGCCTGCTGTACCTGCACGCCAACTTTCAGTGACCGGTGTACAAGGACACCCAGGTCTCGCTGTACCTCCCCTTTCCCTAACCTAACCCCATTGAGATAATAATCTGCCCCCTTGTTTTTGCCGCCAAAGTGGAGAACCTCACATTTATCTATATTATACTGCATCTGCCACGCATCTGCCCACTCACTCAACCTGTCCAGGTCACCCTGCAACCTCCTAACATCCTCTTCACAGTTCACACTGCCACCCAGCTTTGTGTCATCCGCAAACTTGATAGTGTTGCTCCTAATTCCCTCTTCCAAATCATTAATATATATGGTAAACAGTTGCGGCCCCAACATCGAGCCTTGCGGCACTCCACTCGCCACTGCCTGCCATTCTGAAAAGGACCCGTTCACTCCTACTCTTTGCTTCTGGTTTGCCAACCAATTTTCTATCCATGTCAACACCCTACCCACAATACCATGTGCTCTAATTTTAGTCACCAGTCTCCTGTGCGGGGCCTTATCAAAGGCTTTCTGAAAGTCTAGATCCACTACATCCACTGGCACCCCTTCATCCATTTTACTTGTCACATCCTCAAAAAATTCCAGAAGATTAGTCAAGCATGATTTCCCTTTCATAAATCCGTTGACTTGGACTAATCCTTTTACTGCTATCCAAATGCCCCATTATTACCTCTTTAATAATTGACTCCAGCATCTTTCCCACCACCGACGTCAGGCTAACTGGTCTGTAATTCCCCGTTTTCTCTCTCGCTCCTTTCTTGAAAAGTGGGATAACATTAGCTATCCTCCAATCCATAGGAACTGATCCTGAATCTATTGAAGATTGGAAAATGATCACCAATGCGTCCACTATTTCTAGAGCCACCTCCCTGAGGACCCTGGGATGCAGACCATCAGGCCCAGGGGATTTATCATCCTTCAGTCACATTAGCGTACCCAATACTATTTCTTGCCTAATGAAAATTTCTTTCAGTTCCTCCACCCCCTTAGATCCTCTGTCATCCAGTACATCTGGGAGATTGTTTGTGTCTTCCTTAGTGAAGACAGTTCCGAAGTACCTATTCAACTCATCTGCCATTTCCTTGTTGCCCATAATAATTCCACCCGTGTCGGCCTTCAAGGGAACCACATTTGACTTTGCTACTCTTTTTCCCTTAACATAACTAAAGAAGCTTTTACTGTCCTTCTTTATATTCCTGGCCAGCTTTCCCTCGTACTTCATCTTTTCAGCCCGTATTGCCCGTTTTGTTTCCTTCTGTTGTCCTATGAAAGTTTCCCAATCCTCTGGCTTCCGGCTACTCTTTGCTGTGTTATACATCTTTTCTTTTAGTTTTATTCTATCCCTAACTTCTCTTGTCAGCCACGGTTGCCTCCTAATCCCTAGAATCTTTCTTCCTTTTTGGAATGAAATGATACTGCATCTCCTGGATTAACGTTCTCCTTCTCAAATTGCAGATTAAAACTAATCATATTATGATCACTACCTCCAAGCGGTTCCTTTACCTCGAGTTCTCGTATCATATCTGGTTCATTGGACAACACTAAATCCAGAATTGCCTTTTCTCTGGTCGGCTCCATTACAAGCTGCTCTAAGAATCCATCTCGGAGGCATTCTGAAAACTCTCTTTCTTGGGGTCCTGAACCAACCTGATTTTCCCAGTCTACCTGCATATTGAAATCCCCCATCACCACAGTGGCATTACTTTTGTTATATGCCAGTTTTAACTCCTGCTGCAACTTACACCCTACATCCGGGCTACTATTTGGGGGTCTGTAAATAACACCAATTAGTGTATTCTTGCCTTTACAATTCCTCAACTCAATCCACAGTGACTCTAACTCGTCAGTCCCTATGTCTTCCCTCGCAAGGGACTGAATTCCATCCCCCACCTGCCTGTCCTTTCTATAGGATGTATAACCCTGAATATTAAGTTCCCAGGCCCGACCCTCCTGCAGCCACGTCTCAGTAATCCCCACAATGTCATATCTACCAACCTCTAACTGAGCCTCAAGCTCATCTACTTTACTTCTTATACCGCGCGCATTCATATACAATACTTTTAATTCCTTACGCATCTCACATTTCACATCGATCCCTATTACACTTGGCCATACTCTCCTATCCCTTTGTGTGCTTCCTTTCCCGCTAATTCAGAGGTTATTAACCATCCCTTTACTCTCTTTCCCTTTAACTCCATCCTCGACTATCCCATTTGACACCCCACCCCCCTTATTCAGTTTAAAACCACCCGTGTAGCAGTGGCAAACCTGCCTGCCAGAATGCTGGTCCCCCACCTGTTAAGATGCAATCCGTCCCTTTTGTACAGTTCCCCCTTTCTCCAAAACAGATCCCAGTGATCTAAGAAACTAAATCCCTGCCTCCTGCACCAGTTCCTCAGCCATACATTCAGGTCCCGTATCTCCCTGTTCCTGCTCTCGCCAGCACGAGGAACTGGAAGCAAACCGGAGATAACAACCCTGGAGGTCCTGCTTTTCAGCATTTTTCCGAACTCTCTAAAGTCACGCTGCAGAATATTCATCCCCTTCTTTCCGACATCGTTTGTGCCAACATGCACTACCACTTCCGGCTGTTCACCTTCGCCCTTGAGGATTTTCTGCACTCTGTCCGTGACATTCTGGATCCTGGCACCAGGAAGGCAGCACACCATCCTCGAATCCCGTCTGTTGCCGCAGAAACCCCTGTCCGTACCTCTCACAATGGAGTCTCCAACTACAATGGCGTTGCCTGACATTGGACTCTTTGGTTTTGGCTCAACATCCCTTTTTGCTTCGCAAGCCAGTCTGCCGCTCAGTGTGATAACGTCTTCTGTCCCGACAGCTTCTAAGTGGGTGAACCTGTTCACAAGAGGTACAACACCCGGGGACGTTTGCATTCCATGTTTCCCTCCCTTTCTCACCGTCACCCACCTTCTCTCTTCCAGTACCTTAGGTGTAACAATCTTACTGTAGGACTTGTCGAGGAACGACTCAGTTTCTCGGACGAACCTGAGGTCATCCACTTGCTTCTCCAGTTCCCCAACACGGTCCTTCAGGAGCTGTACCTGGATGCACTTCTCACATTTGTAGCAACCAGAGGCACCAGCAGTGTCCTTGACCTCCAACATACTGCAAGCATCACACTGAATCAGCTTGCTTGACATCTCCTTCTTTCGTCTCTCCCTCACCACCGTTTTGCGAAGCCTCCTCTCCTCAGCCTCCTCGCCAAAGACTCTCGAGCCAAAGATTTGCACTTTTCTTACAGGGCACTTTCGAACCAAAAACTCGCACTTTTCTTACAGGGCACCTTCGAGCCAAAGACTCACACTTTTCTCACAGGGCACTTCCCTCACTGCCGCTCCCTAAGAGCCGTCTTGCTTATATTGACTGCTAAATTGCCTAATTTACAAACCAAATTCCTCAGTTTTAAACTGTTTTCCCCCTCTGACTGACTTCTAACTCTCCTCCCACTCGGGTTAGAGCCAATCGGTGTTTTCTCCTGCTTCTCTTTGTTGCTGTTGCTTCAAAATTCACGGGAGCTCTCAGTAAAGTCTGCCTGTGCTTTGCCTCTCCTTTTCAACTGTTTTCCCCCTCTGACTCACTTCTAACTCTCCTCCCACTCGGGCTAGAGCCAATCAGTGTTTTCTCCTGCTTCTCTTTGTTGCGGTTGCTTCAAAATCCAAGGGAGTAAAGTCTGCCTGTGCTTTGCCTCTCCTTTTCAAGGAATGGAATTATTTAATTTGCCACAACCAAGAAATGGAAGGATGCACCTTGATGATGACAATCCAGAATTGCTGCAGGAATTGCTATACGATAGAACTGAACAACAGCAATTTGTTGAGGAGAATGGGCCTCTGCTGAATGCTGAGCAGAGAGCAGTGTATGCACACAATTTAACAGAAGGTGAAGACATTCCCCTTCAGCAGACCCAATTCCCCATTCAATCAAGTTTTGCTATGACGATCCATAAAGCACAAGAACAAACAATGCAGAAGGTGTTGATCTACCTCGACAAACCGGTATTTCAGCATGGAAAACTATATGTGTCTCTTAGCCGAGGAAAGATGAAGAGAAATGTCAAAGTTTTCCTGAAGGATGGAACATCGACCAAGAATGTTGTCATTAAAAGCATGCTTCGTTGAATGTTGACTTCTGAGATAAATTCTCAGATTTTCTTTGTTAAAATTTGACCGCTGAATCTCTCTATATTTAAATTGTCTCTTTTTTTTAAAAACAGCAAAGAGACATAAAGACGCAGTGAGCAGCAACAAGAGACACAACAAGAAAGAACTTAATAATTCTCATCCTTAACATTTAAATTGTTCTTATATTTTAAGAGTCATTCACATTTTAAACTTTAATAAATCCTTTTTCCACTTTTCATGCCTGCGTGTTCTTCATCACAATGGAACCTAATGGGCAGGAATGGATGCTCTGTGGGAGAGCCACTAAGAGTGCATGGGGGGAGGTTGTGGGGAGTTGGACTGAATGCGTGGGGGAGGGAGGGGAATGGCAAAGAGCAGAGTGGGGAGGGGGGGTGAAGGGAGCAGCTGTAAGTGACTGAGTGAACTGCCAGCCCACCAGCCGTGAGTGACTGCAATGCCAGCCCACCAACCATGAGTAAGTGAACTGCCAGCCCACCAGCCATAAGTGACTGAACTGCCAGCCCAATAATGCGATCAGTCCACCCTCTCCCCTTCTCTCTCACAGTCTGTCACCTGTTTTGGGCAGAATTTCTGGCAGTTTCTCAGCTGCCAGCCTGCCAGGCCTCAGTGACTGAGCTGCCTGGCCTCAGTGACTGAGCTGCCAGCCCAAGAATCCATTCGGCACACAATGTCCATACTAGCCCTCAGGAAACCATTCCCTTCGGCCCACAACACCCATACTAACACAACAGAAAGCCCCCCCCACTGGCCAGCAATATTGGAATTGGTGGAGAGGGGGAATATTGCGTTGGGTGACCAGCCCTCCTGCATGATGCTGGGACCCAACGGGTCCCACTTAGTCCAGTGCTTTCTGAAAGTCCAGGTACACTACATCCACTGGCTCTCCCTTGTCCATTTTCCTAGTTACATCTTCAAAAATTTCAGAAGATTAGTCAAGCATGATTTCCCCTTCGTAAATCCATGCTGAATCGGACTGATCCTGTTACTGCTATCCAAATGTTCGGCTATCTCATCTTTTATAATTGACTCCAGCATCTTCCCCACCACCGATGTCAGGCTAACTGGTCTATAATTTCCTGTTTTCTCTCTCCTGCCTTTCTTAAAAAGTGGGATAACATTAGCTACCCTCCAATCACAGGAACTGATCCTGAGTCTATAGAACATTGGAAAATTATCACCAATGCATCCACGATTTCTAGAGCCACTTCCTTAAGTACCCTGGGATGCAGACCATCAGGCCCTGGGGATTTATCAGCCTTAAGTCCTATCAGTCTATCCAACACCATTTCCTGCCTAATGTGGATTTCACCCCAGATCCTCTGGCCACTACTATATCAGGAAGATTGTATGTGTCCTCCTGAGTGAAGACAGATCCAAAGTACCTGTTCAACTCATCTGCCACTTCCTTGTTCCCCATAATAAATCACCTTTTCTGAATCAAGGGTCCAACTTTGGTCTTAACTATTTTTTTCTTCCTCACATACCTAAAGAAGCTTTTACTATCCTGCTTTATATTCTTGGCAAGCTTACCTTCGCACCTCATCTTTTCTTCCCGTATTGTCTTTTTGGTTATCTTCTGTTGTTCTTTAAACATTACCCAATCCTGTTGCTTCCCGCTCATCTTTGTTACGTTGTACTTCTTCACTTTAATTTTTATGCTGTCCCTGATGTCCCTTGTCAGCCATGGTCGTCCCTTTCTCCCCTTGGAATCTTCCTTCCTCCTAGGAATGAACTGATCCTGCACCTTCTGTATTATTCCTAGAAATACCTGCCATTTTTGTTCCACTGTCATCCCTGCTAGTGTATCTTTCCAATCAACTTTGGCCAGCTCCTCCCTCATGGCCCCATAGTCCCCTTTATTCAACTGCAACACTGACAGCTCCGATCTACACTTCTCCCTCACCAATTGTAGATTAAACCTGACCATGTTATGGTCACTGCCTCATAATGGGTCATTAACCTCTAGGTCCTTTATCAAATCCGGTTCATTACATAACACTAAATCCAGAATTGCCTTCTCCCTGGTAGGCTCCAATACAAGCTGTTCTAAGAATCCATAATGAAGGCACTCTACAAAGTCCCTTTCTTGGGGTCCAGTACCAACCTGATTTTCCCAGTCTACCTGCATGTTGAAATCTTCCATAACAACCACAGCATTACTTTTGCTACATGCCAATTTTAACTCCTGATTCAACTTGCGCCCTATGTCCAGGCTGCCGTTTGGGGGCCTGTAGATTAGTCCCATTAGCGTATTTTTACCCTTACAATTCCTTAGTTCTATCCATACTGACTCCACATCTCCTGTTTCAATGTCACCCCTTGCAAGGGACTGAATTTCATTCGTCACCAACAGGGCAACCCCACCCCCTCTGCCCACCTGTCTCTCTTTTCGATAGGAGGTATACGCTTGAATATTCAGTTCCCAACCCTGGCCCTCTTGCAGCCATGTCTCAGCAATTCCCACAACATCATACTTGCCAGTTTCTAACTGAGCCTCAAGCTCGTCCACTTTATTCGCGCATTCATATACAGCACTTTGACCTCCGTATTCACATCCCCCCTCGCACCGCTCGCAATTGGCCCTCTTACTCTGTCCATTCTCAAGTTTTCCTTCCCATTAATTCGAGAATCTTTTGTAATTTTTCCTGTCGTCACTTCCCCTTCAACTCCATCTTTATACTCCCAATTTGTCAATCCCTCCCCCCCACTATTTAGTTTAAACCCACTGTTATGCGCTCCCCCTCCTGGTCAATGTTATGTATTAACCTTCTCTGTTTCTTTCCCGAGTGCAGGCTAAAAGGCTCCTGTACCCGATTGGCCAAGCTGCGTCAGGTGACGGGTGACTCATCTGGAGTATAAATAGCAGATCTCCCAGAATTCTGTCTCTTTCGAAGATGACCCTGCCTCGTGAGCTTGTGCTGGTGTGAGCTGTGAAAGGCCCGGCCACATGGAATAGAACTTCGTGTAATTTCAACATTACGTAGTACCAAATATTGAATTGGGCTGTCCTTAGACGTTATCGGTATTTTGTTTCAGGGATAGCTTTCTTTTAGGCAGGTTTAGAGCCTCAGGTTCGACAGTCCATCGCGTGGCTGGGCTGAGCACTTTTAAGTTGTTTGTTAATCCATTCATTCTTGTCTGGGTTGTTTGAATCAGGTTTGGGTTTTGGTGTGTTATTAAATAATTAAACTATTTTTGAACGTAAACCTGGCTTTTGAACTGTGTTACGCGGCTCTGGATTCCCTGCTTTCGGGGAGTCGTAACAAAATGGGGGCTCGTCCTAAGTTTTAAGAACCCTAGACGTTTGTGGGGGGGTTTTTGGTAGGCTTCTGGACTGAGGAAGCCTGTGTGTGTTGTGAGGGAAATTTTTTTTCCCTGTTTGTGGTAGCATTGGTGCCCAGGGTTTGGCTGGTGCCTTGGCTACTTAGCTTTGAGGACCCTGGACGTTTTGGGGGGGGGGGTTTTGGGAGGCTTCTGGACTGAGGAAGTCTCTGTGTGTTGTGAGGGAAATTTTTCTTAACTATTTGTGGCAGCATTGGTGCCCAGGGTTTAGCTGGTGCTTTGGCTACATTTGATATGGAGTCTAAATGGAAGGACTTTATTGAGGATCCTAGTCGGGAGTTGTTTGATCGAAGGTTGAAGGAGGGAGCTAAAAAGAGCAATGTAAAAGGATGAGCTCATGCATGTTCTTGAAATGAAACGGCTTGAGCTTGAAGAGGAAACCAAGAGGGCAGAGATTAGGCTGCGGGGGAAAGAATTAGATAGGATTATGGAAGACTTTGGGATTTGTTTCCCTGAGAAGGTTACGGCTTACCTTAATGAGCAGAAGGTGAATGAGGTGTCTGGAGCCGCGGTGTTGGCAGATGAGTATGTATGGACTCATAAAGCTGATTTTGTTGGGCGCTCCTATAGTTTTGGTGCACGGCCGGTTGATCATGGTGGTGTCGCCGGTGGCAGTGTCAAAGGTGTATCTGTGCCTGCAAGTGGCAGCACGATGATACAGAGGGAGGTCCGAGCTCATAGGGTGGATGGAAATTTGAGGACTAGCGAAGGTCCTGTGTGCTATTATTGTAGAGGGAGAGGGCACATGTTAAAGGCGTGTCCTGTTCTGAAGCGGAAAAAGGAAAAGACTGTGGCTTTGGTGGGTACACAGAAGGCACCTGTTGTACCTGAGGTGCCTGAGTCTGATAACTGTAGGGATGATTCTGCGTTCAGCATGAATGATTTTGTTTCTCTGGAGGATGGGGGCAATAGAGTTCCAGTATCCATCTTGCGTGATACTTGTGCTACTCAGTCCTTTATATTGGATAGTGTACTGCCGTTTTCTGCGGAATCATCAGTTGGGTCAAGTGTCCCTGTGGTAGGATTCGGGATGGATGACATGGTAGTACCTTTGCATACCGTGAGTCTCGAGTCCGAGTTGGTTTCAGGCCGGGTAACTGTTGGGTTACGGCTGTGTTTTCCCGTTGAGGGAGTTTCAGTAATTTTGGGGAATGACTTGGCAGGAGATGGAGTTTTGGTTACTCCTGAGGTAACGGCTGTTCCGATGGTGCAGAGTCCTGATGGGTTGGCTATGCAGCATCCGAAGGTCTTCGCAGCTTGTGCTGTCACGAGGGCTATGGCTGAGAGCCAGGCGAAGTTTGAGGATGTAGTGGACCTGAGTGAGAGCATTTTGAGGGATCAGGATGAGGGATCCTGTGTTGTGAAGGGTGTTTCTACATCTCAAGATGAGATAGTGTCTGAAAATGGGCCGGTGTCGCTGTCACGTGACCGGCTGGTTGAGGAGCAAAAGAGTGATCCAGGTTTGTCTGAGCTGTTCGACTGCGCGGTGCCTGAGGGGGATATAGATTCCACAGCAAAGGGTTTTTTTCTAAGGGAGGGCTTACTGATGCGAAAGCGGTCTCCCTTGGATGTATCTGGGCATGATGATTGGAGCGTGGTTGATCAGATTGTAATACCTCGTCGGTATAGGGACGAGACACTCGGTTTGGCTCATGATGGTCCTCTGGGTGGACATTTGGGAGTCAATAAGACGAATGACCGTATCTTATGGAATTTCTTTTGGCCAGGGTTGAAAAGGGACGTGAAACAGCATTGCAGGTGTTGTCACATTTGCCAGGTGGCAGGAAAGCCGAACCAATCGATTGTTCCTGCGCCTTTATATCCAATTCCTGTGGTCGGTGAACCGTTTGAGCGGATTTTAGTTGATTGTGTGGGTCCTCTACCTCGGACAAAGGTGGGCAACAAGTTTGTATTGACAATTATGTGTGCGTCTACCCGCTTTCCGGAGGTGGTCCCTTTGCGTAGAATTACTGCCCCTACCATTGTGAAGTCTCTCATTAAGTTTTTTTCGTTGTTCGGTTTACCCAAGGTGGTGCAGAGTGACCAAGGTTCCAACTTCATGTCGAAGGTTTTTGGTCAGGTAATGCAGTTATTAAATATCAAGCATTGTTACTCCAGTGCGTATCACCCTGAGAGCCAGGGAGCTCTCGAGAGGTTTCACCAGACTTTGAAGTCTATGTTAAGAACTTACTGCCTGGAGTTTGAAAAGGACTGGGATGAGGGGGTTCATCTAGTTATGTTTGAGGTGCGTGAGGTCGTGCAGGAGTCTTTAGGGTTCAGTCCTGCTGACCTGGTGTTCGCGCATACTGTACGTGGTCCGTTGAGGGTCCTAAAGGAGAAATGGTTGCAGGAGGATACAAAACGAAGTATTTTAGACCATGTCTGTACCTTTCGGTCTAGACTGAAGAGGGCATGCGAACTGGCAATGGGTAATCTTGCTTCTGCTCAGTCTAGGATGAAGGGGTGGTTCGACAGGAAGGCTTCTAGTAGGAATTTTTCTCCAGGTGACAAGGTCCTGGTGTTGTTGCCTATTCCTGGTTCCAGTCTGCAGGCTCGGTATAGCGGTCCCAATCAGGTGGTTAAGAAGGTTGGTGAAAGGGATTATGTTATTGGTACCCCTGATCGAAGGCGTAAGACCCAGCTCTGTCATGTCAACATGATGAAGCATTACCATGAGCAGGAGCCTGTGGAGGTTGATGGGGAGGTGCTGTGTCCTTCGGTTTCGTCTAAGCCTGTTTTGGCTGCGGTGGTGCTGCCCCCTGACACGGGTGGTGATGTGGGTGAGACACGGTTGTCGGTGGCAGTGACGCAGGGAAGGCTGTGTAACTCTGACGCTTTGGAGTCGCTTCCCTTGCGGCTGTCGCATTTGACTGAAAGTCAGCAGGGTGATCTGCTTCATTTGGTGAAGTCCAATGGGTCACTGTTCTCGAATGTGCCTTCTCAGACGTCTGTGCTGCACCATGACATTGAAGTGGCTGGTGCTGCGCCAATTAAACAGCATCCGTATCGGGTCAACCCTGACAAGCATCATCGTCTAGGGAGTCAGGTTGACTATATGCTGCGGCATGGCATTGCTGAATCTAGTTGTAGTCCGTGGAGCTCTCCGTGTCTACTGGCTACGAAGGCTAATGGGGAGGACAGGTTTTGCACGGACTTTCGGAAAGTAAATGGAGTAACTAAGCCGGATTGCTATCCTCTCTCACGAATGGAGGATTGCGTGGATCGTGTGGGAAGTGCATCTTGTGTGTCCAAATTGGACTTGTTGAAAGGGTATTGGCAAGTTCCCTTGACTGGGCGGGCGAGGGAGATCTCTGCGTTCGTTACGCCTGATAACTTTCTGCAGTATACAGTGATGGCGTTTGAGATGCGCAATGCGCCGGCAACCTTCCAACGGTTGGTGAACATTGTATTGTCTGGTTTGTCCTTCTGTGAGGCATACCTTGATTATTTGGTTGTGTGCTCCAGGTCGTGGATCGAACACATCGGTCATCTGACGGAGGTATTCCATCGTCTAGCGGAGGCAAAGCTAACTATCAATCTGGGGAAGTGTGAGTTTGGACAGGCCACGGTAACGTATCTGGGTAAGGTGGTGGGCCGGGGTCAGGTTCGCACTCTCATGGAAAAGGTGGAGCATATTGTCGCATTTCCTGCTCCAACCTCGAGGACTGAACTCCGTAGGTATCTGGCTATGGTTGGGTACTATAGGGGATTCTGTCCAAACTTCTCTGCGGTGGCTGCCCCTTTGACGAATTTGCTGAGTCCGAAGGTAGCTTTTGTGTGGACCGCAGAATGTCAACAAGCCTTTGAACATACTAAAAGTCTTCTGGTGCGCGCACCTGTGCTTGCGGCACCTGATTTTGAGCTTCCATTTAAGCTGGCAGTGGATGCTAGTGATCGTGGGGTTGGGGGAGTTCTTCTCCAGGATGATTCAGATGGGGTGGAGCATCCGGTTTCATACTTCTCTAAGAAGTTTAATCGACATCAGAAGTGGTACTCCACCATTGAGAAAGAGGCCCTTGCTATGTTGATGTCTATGAGTCATTTTCGAGGCTTATGTTGGCTCCTCGAATGTCCCTGTCATCGTACTCACGGATCATAATAGGAACCGGCGGTTAATGAGCTGGAGTTTGCAGCTGCAGCACTATAACCTGGAGGTCAGGCATATCCGTGGCAAGGATAATGTCTTGGCTGACGCCTTGTCGCGCCAGTGGAGTTAGCTCCTGAATAGTTTCGGGGATTTGGTGGTGTTTTTTCTCTCTTCTTCCGAAACTTATTCAGTATCTTTGTGTGGGGGTGTTATGCGCTCCCCCTCCTGGTCAATGTTATGTATTAACCTTCTCTGTTTCTTTCTCGAGTGCAGGCTAAAAGGCTCCTGTACCCGATTGGCCAAGCTGCGTCAGGTGACGGGTGACTCATCTGGAGTATAAATAGCAGATCTCCCAGAATCCTTTCTCTTTCGACGACGACCCTGCCACGTGAGGTTGTGCTGGTGTGAGCTGCGAAAGGCCCGGCCACATGGCATAGAACTTCGTGTAATTTCAACATTACGTAGTACCAAATATTGAATTAGGCTGTCCTTAGACGTTATCGGTCTTTTGTTTCAGGGATAGCTTTCTTTTAGGCAGGTTTAGAGCCTCGGGTTCGACGGTCCATCGCGTGGCTGGCCTGAGCACCTTTAAGTTGTTTGTTAATCCATTCATCCTTGTCTGGGTTATTTGAATCAGGTTTGGGTTTTGGTGTGTTATTAAATAATTAAACTATTTTTGAACGTAAACCTGGTTTTTGACATGTTATGCAACTCTGAAGTACCTGCTTTCGGGAGTCGTAACAGCGGAGTAGACTTGATGGGCCGAATGGCCTAATTCTGCTCCTATCACTTATGACCTTATTACCTTATGAGATACAGCAAGGTAACAGGCCCAGCTACCCACTGAGTCCACGCCGACCAATGATCACCGATACACTTGATCTACCCTGCACATTAGGGACAACTTACAGAAGTCAATTAACTTACAAACTTGCACGTCTTTGGAGTGTGGGAAGTAACCGGAGCACCCGGAGAAAACCCACGCGGTCACAGTGAGAACGTACAAACTCCGTACAGATGGCACCCATAGTCAGGAATGAACTTGGGTCTCTGGGGCCTTAAGGCAGCAACTGTACGGCTGCGCCACCGTGTGTTCACTTGAGAATTGAGCATTCAAAACATCGTCAAACTCCGATGATATTCATGAAGAATTTTGTGCTCTCATGTCAACATCATGGAACCCCATTACCGAGTGCAGGAGCTATGCTGTTTAAGTACTGAAAAGGTGACACATCTGGTCCGCAATTAAATATATTTGCTGTCATTCTGCTATGTTAAAAGAGTTTTTAGTTTAATTTATTTTAGAGATATTAGGAAACAGGCTCTTTGGCTCAGTCGATCTCCCTCAACCAACCATTCACTCTAGTTCTATGTTATCCCACTTTCTCATCCACCCATTGAGTCCACGCCGACCAACGATTACCTGTACACTTATTCCTGTGTTATCCCCATTTCACCTCCTACACAGTAGGGACAATTTACAGAGGCTAATTAACCTACAAATATGCACGTCTTTGGAATGTAGATAGAAACTGAAACACCTGATCAAACCCATGCGGTCATGGGGAGAACGTGCAAACTCCACAAAGACAACACCCGAGGTCAGGATCGAACCTGTATCTCTGGAGATGTGAGGCAGCAGCTCTACCTGATGTGCCAGTGTGCCATTTTGTTCTTATAATGCTGATACTTGGATTCAGATAATAAATTCTATTTTTTCCATCTTGTTTTCCAGAAAGTCAATGAACTTAATAAAAATTGTTCTTGAATGCCAGACCAATGTTGGCTGACAATTGGATGCTCGTGCAGGGTACTCTGCCGGTTGACAAGGAACTGGGTGTTGTTTTAAATGATTGCTATCTTATGACTTACTTAGAATCAATTGTGTTGTTTTTCAACAGAAGCCAATGAGGAAACATGGAATTGTGCAGACCTAATGCAAAGTACTCTCAACAATGAGTCACTTTTCACGTGTAGTGTATGTTGAAATGAAGTTGTAATCCAAACTTTGGCAATACTCGCAGTCAGGGTGCGAATTATCTTTTTTTTGTTTTGTTTGTTCTTTGTTGTTGGAGGTTTACTTTAGACTATGACTTTAGAGATACAGCGTGGAAACAGGCCCTTTGGCCCAGTGAGTCCGTGTCGACCTGTGATCACCCCGTACACTAACACTATTCTACACACTAGTTTACAGAAGCCAATTAACCTACAGACCGGCACATCTTTGGAGTGTGGGAGGAAACCGGAGCACCCGGAGAAAACCCACGTGGTCACAGAGAGAACGTACAAGCTCCATACATACAGTACCTGTGGTCAGGATCGAACCCGTGTCTCTGGCGCTGTAAGGCAGCAACTCTACCGCCGTGCCTCCCGTGCTGAGTCAACGGATGGTAGTGAAGGATTATTATTCAGATTGGAGATCAGTGACTACGGTGTGCTGCAGGGATCAGAGCTGGATCCATTGTTGTTTGTCATATGTAGAAACATAGAAACATAGACAAATAGGTGCAGGAGTAGGCCATTCGGCACTTCGAGCCAGCACCCCATTCAATATGATCAAGCTTGATCATCCAAAATCAGTACCCCGTTCCTGCTCTTTCCCCATATCCCTTGATTCCTTTAGCCCTAAGAGCTAAATCTAACTCTCTCTTGAAACAGGGGTAGGGAAGGGAAGGTGTGACAGATCAAAGCAGATGATGATCAAGCTAAATCTAACTCTCATGAAAACATCCAGTGAATTGGCCTCCACTACCTTCAGTGGCAGAGAATTCCCCAGGTTCACAACTCTCTGGGTGAAAATATTTTCCTTCATCTCAGTCCTAAATGGCCTACCCTTTATTCTTAAACTGTGACACCTGATTCTGGACTTCCCCAACATCGGGAACATTTGTCCTGCATCTAGCCTGTACAATCCTTTAAGAATTGTATATGTTTCTATAAGATCTCCTCTCATCCATCTAAATTTCAGTGAGTACAAGTCCAGTCGACCCATTCTTTCATCATATGTTAGTCCCGCCATCCCGGGAATTAACCTGGTTAACCTACGTTGCACTCTCTCAAGAGCAAGAATGTCCTTCCTCAAATTAGGAGACCTAAATTGCATGTAATGCTCCAGGTGTGGTCTCACCAGGGCCCTGTATAATTGCAGTAGGACCTCCTTGCTCCTAAACTCAAAATTTCTCGCAATGAAGGCCAACATGCCATTAGCTTTCTTCATGTACATGCACACCCAGGTCTTGTTGCACCTCCCCTTTTCCTAATCTGACACCATTCAGATAATAATCTGCCTTCCTGTTCTTGCCATTAAAGTGGATAACCTCACATTCATCCCCATTATACTGCATCTGTCATGCATCTGCCCACTCACCAAACCAATCCCAGTCACCCTGCATCCTCATAGCATCCTCCTCACAGCTCACACTGCCACCCTGCTTTGTGTCATCCGCAAAGTTGGAGATGTTACATTTAATCCCTGGGACTATTAAAGGGAAAGGAAGCGCCGATTCGGGACTTACCGTCCCGACGAGAGGGCCTGTACATCTGGCCGCCTGCAGCGGCGACTGCGCAGGTTTATGGCCCCGACCAAAGAGCCTTGGCCCCGACCATGGGGGAACAATGGAGGAGGACTGACTGTACTTTGTCCCTTCCACCACAGTGAAGAATGCTGTGGTGGATGTTAGTGTTTAATTTTATTGCGTATTGTGTGTTCTTTTTTGATTGTACCGCTGCTGGCAAATTCATTTCACTGCACTTTATTGTGTGTGTGATGAATAAAACTGATTGATTGATTGATTGATTGATTGATTGAACTCATGCTACTTTACCACCCTTTGTTTAAATTGGATTAAAGAATAGGCCAACAAAAAGATGTGGCATGAGTTACAATTACCTACACTCTCTCTCAGGACCTCCTTTCCCTTAATGGCACTCTCTTATGTGTTTTGCATTAATTATTTTTCATTATTGCTATCTCCAAACCTGGAAGCAATCAGATCAAAACAGAAAATAGGACAGCTATTAAATAAATGAATTATAATCACAGCCAGTGTTTTCTCTTGCCAGTGTTGTTCAGCTCATGTAAATAAACCCTTCATCTAGTGTGATGTGAAAATGCAGTAAGCACTTGGTGACCAGTTTATTCTTATTCATTTAGGTTTCCCATTAGACTTTTCATAGTTTCCTCCAATACCACCGTCCAATATGTTGTAGGAGCCATTTAGGTTTAGGCTAGCTACTGTTGGCATATTATATTATTTTGTCTAGATATTTCTTGCAGAATTATTTGTAAACACTTGGGGGCGGGCTCTTGATGCTATGTAGGACGTTATATATAGGATAATCACAGGGAGTGACCAGAGCCGACCAGGCAAGGGAGAGAGAGTACACAGTTCTTACCAGATGAGAGAGAAAGTTACAGCTTGTATGAGAATAAGGAGTAACTGGTATAAATCATCTCTTTCATTGTACAACTACTTCAATAAAGAATCAATAATGACTGGAAATAATGACTGGAAGATTCATTCTTTCGTAATCTGCATTAGTTCACTCCTACCAGCTCGTGTAGTAATGGCAAAGGAAAGTGAGACATTGGAAAAGTTAGAAATTGCCATTACAATACATTAAACATGAATTCCCTGGCCTGATGAATGACTGCGATTCCTTTCAGCTTCTAATGATGTCTCGTCGAGGCCTGGGACTATTGTTACTCGCGTCTGAGAATTTTGTGGATGACCAAGTAAAACATGTTAAAAATTAAAAGGCTTAAGGGCAACCAGCCCGCATTGCTGTGTCAAATCTTCATGGCTCTGTCGATGAAGAGTTTCCTGATGTCTTCTGGCCTTTCGGTGCAGGTTGCTACATGCTAATGGCACCTTTTCGAGTGACTCCATCTTTTCATTGGAGACAAGGTCCCACCCCATAGGCGGTGAAGCTGAAGCAGCTTTCTCTCACCTCATCGTCCTGTGATGGTAGCAGAGTATTAATGCAAACCACAAGCTAATGTACAACTGCATTATAACAATATTACGTCATTTATGAATTTTGATCTACATTTTACTCCCAGCCTATGGAGGTATGGAAATCTATATTACTAAAAGTCTGTTCTTGACCACTTCCTGTTGTTCTGTATATTGATTTTAGAAAAAATGCTGCCACTTACGGCTGTGATTTGTGACCATCTTACTCAGAGCCCCCCTCCGCTGTGCAGGACAAGAGGATTCTTCCCATCGATGAAAGATAAAAGAGTTAGTAGTGTTTAAAAAATGTTGAGATTCTCTCTCCTGAAGGCCACGCCCCTTCCGGAGGGACTATAAAACCCGGAAGTGTTGAGTGCCTCAGTCAGTCTCTGCAAGAGGGTCACGTCTCTCAGGCTGAGCTGTGAATAACATTGAACACATGTCTACTAAACTGTGAGTGGTTTTACTGACCTGTCAGTGCCCTTAATGTGGTTTGAAAATATAGTTTGGAAATGCTAAAGCTGTGTTGCCTTTGGTTTGGAAAAGCTAAAGCTGTGTTTGGTTTGTAAATGCTAAATCTGTGTTGCCTTTGGTTTGGAAATGCTAAAGGTGTGTTGCCTTTGGTTTGGAAATGCTAAAACTGTGTTGCCTTTGGTTTGGAAATGCTAAAGCTGTGTTGCCTTTGGTTTGGAAATGCCAAAGTTGTGTTGCCTAAGGTTTGGAAATGCTAAAGCTGTGTTGCCTAATTAAAGTTGCCTTGCCTAATTAAAGTTGCCTTGCCTAAATAAAGTTGCCTTGCCTAATTAAAGTTGCCTTGCCTAATTAAAGTTGCATTGCTTTCTATATAATTAAAAGTCTAATCTTGACCACTTTGCACTTTATATTGATTTTAGAAAAAACTCTACCACGTACGGCTGTGATTTTTTGGCCATCTTACTCAGAGTCCCCCTCTGCTCATCAGGTGCCGAGGATTTTTCCCATCGATGAAAAATAAAAGAGTTGTTCGTGTTTAATAAATGTTGAGGTTCTCTCTCCTGTCAATCACGCCATGAAGGCGACGTCCCTTCTGGTGGGAGGGGTGGAGGGACCATAAAACCCAGAAGTGTGGGCGTGGCTCAGTCTCTGCAAGATGGAGGAGGGAGATGTCACATCTCGCTTTCTTTAGTGGCCTTGCAGCCTGCTTGAAATGGTATGAAACTGCACTTGAATTTGGTGGCCTTGCACCCTGCTTGAAATGGTAAGAAACTGCACTTGGATTTGGTGGCCTTGCACCCTGCTTGAAATGGAATTTCAAGGAATAGCCGTGAGTCAACTGCCAGCCCACCAGCCGTGAGTGAGTGAGCTGTCAGCACAACAGGCTTGAGTGACTGAGCTGCCAGCTCAAGAATCCATTCGGCCCACAATGTCCATACTAGCCCTCTGGAATACTAGCCCAGTCCCTTCAGCTCACAACACCCCTACTAGAGCTCCAGAAAGCCCCCCCCCTGGCCACGAATATTGGAATTGGTGGAGAGGTGGAATATTGCGTTGGGGGGACCAGCCCTCCCGTGCGATGCTGGGACCCAACGGGTCCCACTTAGTCTAGTATCTTTATATTTTCTGAAGCTTGTTTATTCATCAGTCCATCAATAGTTTGTAAGACATAGGAGTAGAATTAGGTCATTCGGTCCATTGAGTCTACTCCACCATTCAATCATGGCTGATCTATCTTTCCCTCTCAACCCCATTCTCCTGCCTTCTCCCCATAACCCTTGACGCCCGTATCAATTAAGAATCTGTCAATCTCCATTTTAAAAATACCGCTTTAAAAATAGTATTGCTCTGCTATAAAAATAGTAAAACATGCAAAATCAGTCAGACGACAAGCATGTAAGAGCATAAAATGAGCCTGTATAGACATTGAGCCATTGATACAGGGACAAGTACTGAATAACCAACACAGGTAAAATTGGGTAAAAATTGGGTAAAAATCGTATATTTAGTTCGTGAAGTCAGATGCGATTCTAAGGTGCCTTCCCTGTCATTGACTGTATTTGGCCCAAAAGCAGGGTTCAAATTACAATTATTGATTAGTATTTTTTGCACAGTTCATGCTCTTTTTAAATGCTTTCTTAAACCTTTGTAAAGTCTCCTTTGGTTGCACTGAAGAGGAACCTAGAGTGCCCTCTGATGGTCACAAATATATCTTCCCAGACATTGAGAGAAGAGAACATTCAGAATAAGAGATCATTCTGGGGCGATTACTTGTCCTATATTCCCAACAGAAGTATTAAAACGTGCACGTTGCACAAAATGTTAGGTCATGTGGGACTCCTCTAATATTTCTCTTCCTGGACAATTTATTGCAATGCTCAGGTTATTCGTTGAAGGAGAAATAGGGTTCAAACTTAAAATTACACTGCTTGATGTCAGCATTATAAATTCATTTGAATTGCATCTAGAATGTAGGAAAAAATAAAAGTGAGCGAAAATCATTTAGACTTTAGAGATGCAGCACGGAAACAGGCCCTTGAATCCACCGAGTCCGAGCCGACCAGAGGTCACCCCGCACACGAACACTATCCTACATACTAGTGACAATTATACAACTTACCCAATTAACCTGCAAACCTGTAGGTCTTTGGAGTGTGGGAAGAAACTGGAGCATCTGGAGAAGACGCACATGGTCACAGAGAACGTACAAAATCCGTACAGACAGCATATGAGGTCAGGATCGAACCTGGGTCTCTGGCACTGTTTAAGGCAGCAACTCTACCGCTGCGCCACTGTGCCACCCTTTAATTTGTTAAGTTCACCATATCCCTCAATAATCTTAAATCTCCATCAAATTTATCCCAAAATGGACCCCTTCCCTCTAATTCCTCATCATCCGTTCCTTTGGTTTACATTAAGGACACTTGTAGAGTTTGCTGAGAATCTCATGAGAATCTCCCATGAAAATACCTGTTCTCTTTCCCAGTTGTCAATTGACCCCGAAATAACCATATTGTTAGGTGACAGGGGGGAAAGGGGAAGAGCAAACGAGTGGTTCCTTAGCATTATATTCTGGTTATTCACATTCCTTCAGACTTTCTTTGCTTGCTTTTGAATATATAAATATTAGTTGAGTCAGGTACTATCGTAACTTTTATATGCATTTAGACAGGTACATGGAAAGGACATGTTTAGAGGGATATGGGCCAAACGTAGGCAGGTAGGACCAGTAGATGGGACATGTTGGTCGGTGTGGGCAAGTTGGGCCCAAGGGCCTGTTTCCACACTGTATGACTATATATATATCTTAAGCCCCCTTCGGTCATGGGTGACCATGGGTTTCTCCAGGGTGCTATTCCCTATATGGAGGACGCCTGTGCGTGACTTTGTTTAACGTAGGGAGACTGGTGCACAGACAGCCACCCCACGGTCCTTGACAGATTTGGGTCAGGATCCAGTGGCATGGAGTCCAAGACGACCGGAGACCCTTTTTTGCTGCAGCCTTCATCCGCCTTCCCAGCTGTTGTGACGCTCCTCTAAGGTCAGCCATCGTCCTCCGCCTGTTCCACAGTTGAGGTCTTGGTTGGATTGCTCTTTGTCAGGGACCTCCCCCTCGAACTTACCAGCATGGGTTGCCCTGCCAAGCACATAGCTCCAGACGGCATCGCTCTCAGGATCTCAGATCCACACAAGCTTCTCCACGACGACAAGGTGACAATCCACGGAGAATATATATATATATATATATATAAATTAAGATCTCCCTTTACAAATTTACGATTAGAGCAGATGGCTCAAGATTTTTGTACAGATTTCACAAGAGTTTTGTAGGTTTGGACAATCACAAAATAAAACTGGGGAAATCTATATAACTAAAACTCTTCGTCTTGTTTGTGTGTTTGTGTGTGTGTGTGTGTGTGTGCGCGTGTGCGCGTGTGCGCGTGTGTGTGTGTGATTGTGTGTGTGTGTGAATCCAAACGCTAGGCCACAGCCTTCCCATATTCACACATCCTACTCACATTTTTCCCATCGAGGCGATAAACATCTTCCCGTCGCATTACCACCTATATTTCCAAAGTTATAAATCGTTTAGAGTTTTAAAAACAGCCCGAAAACTCACCCATTTCGGAAAGAAAACCCGAATTATGTCACAACGCACTCGCAAGGCAGGACAGGACACTCCGGGAGGGAGGGGCACTCCAGCGCTCGCGGTGAACGAGGAGTGGTGGTGCCCGACGCTCAAAACCTGGTGGGGAGGGTGCTGCTGGAGCTGGAGTGAGGGCCGAGCCCAGGGCTTGGGATGGGGACGTGACCGGGGCCGAGAAAGAAGCCACCGCTGGAACCAAGGACGAGCCTGGGTCTGTGGTCAGGGACGATCCCGGAGATGGAGTCGGGGCCTGCGCTGGAGCCTGGCGGCGGCTGAGCTGACGGCTGGGGTCTACAGCCAGGGCCGGCCTGAGTACCAGGCCGAGTTCCAGGCCCAGGTGCTGCTCTACGACCTGGTTAGGTCCTGGGGCGGGGAATGGGAGTGAGGGGAGGAAGATGAGGGAAATGAGGAGGGAGATTGGGTGGGGAGAGGGGTGGTAGAGGGAGATGGGGGGGTGGAAGTGTGAGATAAGGAGGGGTGGAGGAGGGAGATGGGGAGGGGTGGAGGAGGGAGATGCCCCCTCCCCATCTATCCTCACTCCACCCTCTCTAGCCCCCTCCCTCTCTACCCCCCTCCCTCTCCCTCCATCACCCTCTCCCTCTCTACCCTCCCTCCCCCCCACTCGACCCCCTCTCTCTACCCCCTCCTCCTCCATCTACCCTCCCTCTCTACTCCCTCTACCCCGTCCCCTTCCCTCTCTACCCGTCTCCCCCTCCTTCTCTACCCCATCCCTCTCTGCCCCTCCCCTCACTCTCTACTCCCCTCCCTCTCTATCCCCCTCCCTCTACCCCCCCCCTCCCTCTCTACCCCCCTCCCTCTCTAGGGATTGAATAGGGAGGGTGAAGAGGACGAGGAGGGAGTGCTGGGGGACGAGGAGAAATGAGCCGCGCCTGAGTAGTTGGGGGCTATGCGTGAGTGGTGCAATATTGCATTGGGGGAACATCTTGTGTTTGGGGAGCGGGTGAGTGGTGGAATCTTGCATTGGGGGTCTGCACTTGGTCTAGTTACATATTAAAATTTACTGATGATGCACAATATTTAATGTCACAAGACAGTGCAAGAGTGTAAAAAGTGGGATTGGAACCACTTTCATTGAAGCCAATACTTGCTGTAAATGTTTAATTCATTGGAACTGCTTGTCAGACTCAAACTTTTGAAATAAACAATATTCATTGTAGCTTTAGACTTTACATTATTTTAGACTTTAGGGAAACAGCGTGGAAACAGCCACTTTAGCCCACTGAGTCCATGCTGGCCAGTGATCCCCGCACACTGGCACTATCTTACATACTTGGGACAATTTACAATTTTACCAAAGTCAACGAACCTATGGACCTGCACGCCTTTGGAGTGTACTGAGGTACAGTGAAAAGATTTTTGTTGTGTGCTAACTAGTCAGTGGAAAGACTATACATGATTACAATCCAGCCATCTAGTGTACAGATACATGATAAAGGGAATAATGTTTAGTGGAAGATAAGGTCCAGTCCGAGGGTCTCCAATGAGGTAGATTGTAGGTCGGGACCGCTCTCTAGTTGTTGCTAGGTTGGTTCAGTTGCCAGGGAAGAAACTGTCCCTGAATCTGGAGGTGTGTGTTTTCACACTTATGTACCTCTTGCACGATGGGAGAGGGGAATACTGGGATGGGTCCTGGGTGAGACTCGTCCTTGATTATGCTGGTCAGCAACTCAACCGCTGCACCTAGTTAAGTTAATGAGACCTTTGGAACCGGAATCAGAAGCAGAGGGAGGAAAATGGAGGAAGTAAGCAAAGCCCAAAGCACCCAGTCACTGCTTGTCGTCTGTGGTTTTGATCAAACTGATGTGCTATTGGAACCAAGCCCATGTGATCCCCACTGATAAAGCAATAGGGCTGCTCGGTGGCACAGCGATAGAGTTGCTGGGTTCGATCCTGACTAGGGGTTCTGTCTGCATGGAGTTAGTACGTTCTCCCGGTGAGCACATGAATTTTCTCCCATGTGATCTGGCTTCCTCCCACATTCCAAAGACGTGTGCATTTGTAGATGATTGGCTGCTGTAAATTGCCCCAAGTGTAGGATGTGAAAGTGGGATAACATAGAACCGTCGTATGGATGATCGTTGGTCGGCACGGACTTGGAGGGCTGAAGGGCCTGTTTTCACATTGTATCTCCAATATAATGACTAGAGCCAGGATGGTTAGGCACTAAAAAACTCTGATATAGGCAGGCAAAAAGGCATAATCAAAATTACAAAAAAGGCATAACATGGCATTTATTTCCACCACCAAAATATGGTTAAAAATGATAATATAAAGATATACTACATTAAATTACCAAAGTTGCCTGGTTGCACATAATTACTGGCATTTTTTCCAAATTATCTGGTGTTAAACTATGCCGTCTGTCAGACAGAATATGCTTCAGTCGTGAAAAACGTCTTTCTATCTCAGCTGAGGTCACTGGTGCATACCTGAAACAAGCTGCAGACTCTATATTCATGTCGATATTTTGTGCATTACAACTACCTTTGAGAACTTTAGCTATGTTTTCTACTTCTTCAAGATCTTTGTTAGTTAAAATCATTCTCACATTTTACTTGTATGTCTTTACCTACATTGCCAGGAACTTTACAAATATCGTCAGTTAATTTGTTGAAAACCTGCAAATTATTCACTAATGTTTCACCACGTTTCTCAAGGGGAGTGATAGCTTGTGGGAAGTTTGCAAAATTGGAAGCAATAAACACAAGATCGCGGTGGAGGGACTTTTTCTGCATGATTTCACTGATGATCCTGACTGCAGCAGATTCTTCTTCAAAACAGTTGCCGATTTCCTTTATCTTTTCAAAATTTGCAGCATTGTAGAGTACAGCAGAGAGCCATGTACCCCACCTAGTCAAAACAGGCTGAGGAGGTAGCGGAATCTCAGGTGCCATTTCCTTGAACAACTGCACACGTGACGGTGCTTTGAGGAAGATTTTCTTGACATTGGAAATTAGTCGATCGACATTTGGAAACAAGCTACGTATGTGCTTGGCTAAGTATGTCAAATGCAACATTTTGGGGAATAAAACTTTAAGTCACAAACAGAAGAACATTCTCGTGTTTTTTACCTTCTGGCCAAAGTACAGCAAGTGAAGATATAAACAACTGAGCAATAGTTGAGCTGTTTGACTTCTCCAATACTTCCAATGTCAACAAATACTCCTTTGATGGTTGATCTGCCTCCAGTGTACCGATGACCACATTGGCAACATATCTCCCCATGTTGTCTCGTCTATTGAGATCCTTATTTTGCTGCATGCAACTTCATCTCTAATTTTCTGCACAACAATGTTGAAGTTGCTGTCAACATAATTTTTCCGTAATGATGACTCACTTGGTATATGTTTCTCTGTGTATTTCTCTAAAAAAAACTCTGAGAGATTTGTTTTCCAATTTCCACAGTAGAATTCCAGCATCAATGAATGCCTTGCAGAGATCACTCGAAAACTCAGATTTGCGACTGGAGCCAGCAGTAAATGTAGTGAGGAGACAAGCTTGGGTATTTCGCTTGGGTGTTCTACACCCCAGCGGTATCAACATTGACTTCTCTAATTGTAGATAGCCCTTGTCTTCTCCCTCCTCCACCTCCCCTTCCCAGCTCTTCTTCTAGTCCTACTGTCTTCGCCTCTTCCTTTCTTTTTCCCGCCCCCCCCACATCAGTCTAAAGAAGGGTCTCGACCTGAAATGTCGCCTATTCCTTCTCTGACTAGATGCTGCCTCACCCGCTGAGTTTCTCCAGCATTTTTTGTCTACGTTCGATTTTTCCAGCATCTGCAGTTCTTTCTTAAATAGATCTTGGAGAAGACTGAACCAGCGGGCAGCAGCATGAATGAATGAACGACCGACGGTGGTGCCCCCGGTTTTGCCCCGGTGGTGGAAGTTTTCTTGTAAGTTATACTATGTTAACACATTAATAATAACATTAATATTAACGTGTTAACATAGAAAACGTCATTGTAATCATGGTACAACTAGAGAAAATAGCACAACCTTTTAGCAAAACGGCAAAAAAGGCTGATTTAGGCACTCGATCGTGAAAAAGGCATTATGCTGGTGAAATCATCAAAAAAGGCATGAAATGGCACATGGCATTTATGGCAAAATCCTGGCTCTGATAATGACATTATTCGCCTCTGGAGGAATGCAATGTGTGTCCTTTATATTAAGTGGTAAAAGTCTAGATCCATCCATCACCCTACACTCTTTTAGATAATTATAGGGTAAATGCAGAGCCCCTGTTTGAACCTCCCAACAAACATACTGATTAATGAGCATTCTTGCCCTCACTTTTGCTGAAGTGGACATTATTGCCTCAATTCTCTTTTTGATGCTTCATTGGTCACACTCTTAATTTAATAAATAATTAACTATAACGTTATCTGTAATGCATTCATACTGATACAGAGGTACTGCATGGAAACAGGCCCTTCAGCCCACTGAGTCCACGCCGACCATCGATCACCCGTTCACACTGGTTCTATTTTATCTTATTTTCTCATCTACTCCCTACAACAATTTTACAGTGGCTGATTAACCTACAAACCTGCACCTCATTGGAGTGTGGGAGGAAACTGGAGCATTCAGAGAAAACCCACGCCCTCACAGGGAGAATGTGCAAACTCCGTACAGGCAGCACGCGTAGTCAGGAACAAACCTGGATCTCGCACGCTGTGAGGCAGCAACTCTACCGCTGCGCTATTGTACCATTCATACCAAGGTGTGTCATTACTTTACTGAAGGAGGCTTTTGGTCCATCAGTCAGAAAGCAGTGCCATCCCTTCACTTATTTTTCTGTAACCAATTCTCTCTTTCACCCAATTCATCTACACCAGGCACTATTTACAGTGCATCTTTGGGATGTGGAAGGAAACAGGAGCCCTGTGGTGGCACAGCGGTATAGTTGCTGTCTTTGCAGATAACCAGGTTCGATCCTCACTATGGGTGCTGTCAGTCTGAGACCGTGTGTGTTTTATCCGGGTGCTCCGGTTTCGTCCCACACTCCAAAGACGTGCACGTTTGTTTATTAATTGGCTTCAGTAAAATTCTAAAATTGTTTCCCAGTCTGCAGGATAGTGCAAGTGTACGGGGTGTTTGCTAGTACACGCAGTCGATGGGCCAAAGGGCCTGTTTCCGTGCTGTATCTCTAAATTCTAAAGTCTAAAGACATCAATGTCACAGGAAGAACATGCAAACCCCACACAGACAGCACCCAGGGATAGTATCAAAGCCAAGTCACTGAAGTATTGCACTGTGGCACGCTTATTTATAACTTTGTCTCTTTGCACTAAAATCTTAAACTTAAAATTGTTTATATGACAAGCTGCATTTACCATGGTTATTATACGGTTGTTCTAGTTATGTATATATATAAAACAGGGGCGTCAAACTACCGGCCCCGCAGAGGGGCCCAATCCGGCCCGCGGGATGATTTGGGGGACAAAGTATATTCACGACCATTTATTCGGCACACCGAAGATAGATGCAAACAGGCTGGAGTCCCTCAGTGGGACAAGCGGTATGCCAGAGGTGAGAATGGACATATGACAATTAATTAAACCGTTCACTTGATGCGGGCGGCGGTGCCTCAAGCGACGCCCGTGGTGCGCTCCCGCGGGTGGCAACCACTGCGCATGCGTGCAGCGGCGGACAGGGACCACTGCGCCTGCGGCAGTGGTGGATGGGGACCACTGCACATGCGCGCGGCGGGAGGGGGAGCGCGAGGCGGGAGGGGGAGCGCGAGGCCGTGCCACCGCCGTTAACTTTTACAATATACCATCGATCGGAATGAAACTTGTTGCACTCACAGCACAGGAGAACGGTGAGTAAGCTGGCGAAAAATCATAGCGCTATCGCATACCATTTTTGCGCAAATGGTAAAACCACGCAAGCCGAAGAGCACAAGATCAGAGTTTTAGTTATGTATAGATAGATAACAGGGGGGAAAGGGGGCAGGGGTGTACACTCGGCAGCTTGAGAGCCCATTGTGATTGGTGCACTGGAGGGGGGCGGGGGATGTGAGTGGCCCATTCTGCCTTGCGAGTGCATTTTGATGTCACTCGGATTATTTTTTTTCCATAATGGGTGAGTTTGAAGAAATCGGGCGTTTTTTTAAATGTCAACGATTAATACTTTTGGTAATATAGGTGGAAATGTGACGGGAAGATGTTTATCGCCACCACGGGGAAAATGTGAGTAGGATGGGTGAAAATGGGAAGGCTGTGACCTAGCGTTTGGAAGAAAATAGGAATTAACCAGATTGACACACACAGAGACACATTGTGGGCACAAACAAGATGAAGACTTTTAGTTATAGGTGCAGGAATAGATCATTCGGCCCTTAAAGCCAGCACCGCCATTCATAATGATCATGGCCGATCATCCAAAATCAGTACCCCGTTCCTGCTTTCTCCCCATATCCCCTGATTCCATTAGCCATAAGAGCTCTATCTAACTCTCTCTCTTGAAAATATCCAGTGAATTGGTCTCCACTGCCTTCTGTGGCAGAGAATTCCACAGATTCACAACTCTCTGGGTATAATGTCTATGTAATTGTCTTCCAGCTACTTTCGGATTATTAATGGGTCAAGGCTCTGCAAATCTCAGTCCTGGTAATGAGTCATTTATTTACTAATGCAAAACCAACATCCATCTTGTCTCAGAGCAGAGGTGAGAGAAGTCACTGATTTTAAATGAATTAATGCCTGTGAGTCCACAAAGTTGGTCATCTCAGGTGCACACAATTAGGTTTCCATGCATTACTTCTCTGTTATAATTGCAAGACCGCTCAATTCCACATCAAAAGTTAACAAGGGAAAACTACCAGTTCAAACAATTAACCCTGCAATAGTTTAGTTTATTGTGTTCAGTTTAGTTGATTGTCACGTGTACTGAGGTACAGTGAAAAGCTTAGTTTTAGTTTTAGTGATTCAGCATGGAACCAGGCTTTTCGGCCCACCGTGTCCATGCCGACCATCAGTCACCCGTACACTAGTTCTATGTTATCCCTCTTTCACATCCTGCATACTAACGCCAACTTACAGAGGACAATTAACCTACAAATCTGCACGTTTTCAGAATGTGAGAGGAAACCGGAGCACCCAGGAAAAACCAACATGATCACAGGGAGAACATGCAATCTCTGCACAGACAGCACCCATAGTCACCCGGGACTTTGGCGCTATGAGGCTCTGCAACTTCGCCACCGTGCCACCCATATTGAATCATTTCACAAATTCTAAGGATCGGGGAACTGTAGTTCTATTATGGGAATTGTAAGTTATTGTGCATGCCTCTTAATGTAAGTGGATTCACTTTGAAGACGTAGATAGCAACTAGAACATGAAAATGCCATTGTATGGTGTTTAACAGTTGCTATTTGCCAGATGAGAGCTTTTTTCCTAACTGCAAGAGCCACTCATTTATGAACATTGTACACTACAATGACATAAGAGCAGCTTGATGGATCAACCCTACCATGTCTGTCATGGGTGGGTAGCTACACTTCAAATTCATTGATCCTGTTTCTATTGCAAAACTGAGTACAAGATGATCAATGAATGTTTAATTCTTGAAATGGGTCAATGCAGTGGAAATTAATCCAGGGTTGTAATACAAATTGAGCAAGAGCAAATCAGTATGAAAGCCGTCTTTCTAAAGGCTCAGTTGCACAATGGGCAGCACAGTGGCACAGCTGGTAGAGCTGCTGCCTCGCAGCACCAGAAATCCAGGTGCGATACCGACCTCGGGTACTGTCTGTTGGGAGTTTGCACTTTTATCCCTGTGACTGCATGGGTTTCCTCCAGGGGCACCGGTTTCATCACACGTCCCAAAGACGTGTGAATTTGTAAGTTTATTGGCCTCTGTAAATTGCCCCCAAGTGTGTTGGGGAAGTGGGATGATATAGAACTATTAGTGGTCGGCATGGACCCGGTGGGCCAAAGGGCCCATTACCATGCTGTGTCTCTAAACTAAACTAAATTTGAAGATGATGAGATGGAGCTTTGGGCCAGATACATTATGCCTCTGTTTCTCTCCAAAGGCATTTTCTAAAGTCAGTCCCCCCTTCATCCTGAACTCTGGAATTTCAACTGTTTTAAGCATGGGTGCATTTGGGATGGTCAGGGAAGGGCTGAGAGATGTGTTTATGTACAAAGCTAAGGTAGGAGCCTGAGAGAATGGGCAGTACGGCAGATGTGAAGGATCTATTGAGTAGTGAGACCAACTGTGCGGCAACAGCACTCACAGTGAAAGAATAACATGAGAACTGGCAAAGAAATCTATCAGAAATGCAGTTAAGAATATTTTTGACAATTCTTAATGTTCAAACCTTTTAGGTGTGGTAAAATCAGGAAGGGTGAGCCATGTGTGTACTGATACTCATGGACTTGTGATATTAACAAAAGAAACAGTTTAGCAATTTAATCCCTAGAAGAGGAGGAATATTGGGTTAAAATATTGTTTCCCCTAACGAATTTCTATGGTGAATTTGTTATATAATTTTTATTTCATGTCTATTCCAAGACAGGCAGCACAGAGGCACAGCAGGTGAAGCTGCTGCCTCACAGAGCCAGACACCCAGTCTTGATTCTGACCTTGGTTGCTGTCTGTGTGGAGTTTGCACATTCTTCCTGTGACCATGTGGGTTTCCTCCATGTGTTCCCATATCCCAAAGACATCTGGCCCACCTCTGTAAATTGCCCCTAGTGTGTGGCTACGTAAGTGGGTCTACATAAATAGACCTAGTGTGGGGTGGGAGATTGCAACCTTCACGTGGTCCGCCCTGTTTTGACAAATGCAATCAACCCGGTGTGCACAATCAAATAAGATCAAATAGAACAAGTTGTCCTACAACTTTAGGCTGTGCACGCCATACGCAAGAAGAAGAAGTGTGAATGGGTGATCAATGTTCGGCGTTGACTCAGTGGGCTGAAGGGTCTGTTTCCATGCTGTATCTATCAATCAATTCAATCGCCTCCAGCAATACAAAACAAATTAACCGAGGGACAATGTGATGTTATAGGAAGAGATCCTGACTGGGTAGATACGGAAAAGATGTCTCCTCTTGTGGAAGAAGATAAAACTAAGAGTTACCATTTACAAAAAATAAGACCGGGTTGAAGTGAAAGGTTTTCTTTCAATGGGTTTTGAGTTTTCAGAACCGTCTTCCCCAAATGGCAGAGCCTTGGAATATTTTTAAGGCGGAGATAGATTTTTCAAGATTAAATTGAGTAGGTTGGGGGGAATCTAGATTTTGAGGGGATAATCCGATGAGTAATGATCTTATTGGATGGTGAAGTATACTCAAGAGGCTGGTCGATCATTTGGATCATTGTACATCCATTTGATGAATAATTTGAATTTCATCTCTTCAGTACAAAATATGTTCCAGATAGTCAGTCAATTAAAAATGTAAAAGCAGATTGCCCAGGGCTAACCCAAAAAGAAGAAAAATATTGCAAGTCAAATATATAATCAGTTATTAGCACCAAGAGATGAAAACATCTGTGGTAAGGAACTGCAGATGCTGGTTTAAACCAAAGATAGACACGAAAAGCTGGAGTAGCTCAGTGGGGCAGGCAACATCTCCGGAGAGAAGGAATGGGTGATGTTTCAGGTCGAGACACTTCCTCTGAGTATCTGTTCACAACATATGCAGCAGCTACTTAGGACTGTTTTCATTTGAAAAGGTAAAGATCCCCTAGATTGAATTGTAAGGTTTTATTAAATATTTGCTATTCTAGGCTGCAGGGTGAAACCTGTTGCAGCAGCAAAGACATTCACTGTTGGCACAGTTTCCAGAAAACAATTAATAATTCTTGCAGGATGCATCCATCAGGCTTGTGAAAAATTAACCACCTGAATCCGCTTCCAATGCCTCAAAAACTTTCCTTCAGTTAAGTGTAACACATTTTAAACTAGTTTACAAATCGCTTGTTTTTAATAAGCAAAATCCAACTGACTGAGTTTCTTGAGTATTTTTTAAAATATATTACAAATGGCACTTTACATCACAAAGATTTGACAATTGACTGTAATGTCAGCCCACGCATTGATATATTACCAAATTTCTTAGCACTATCCATCTAGATCTAGTGGCATCTACCTTCTTGTATCTGTTGATCGTACATATCTCATTATGTATCTCAGTCCTGAAGTCCACCTCCCACTGTCTACAAAACCATATATGTTGTATACCTTTTCGTACACTTTGCATTCCCTTAATAATAATTTTTATTTTAAGCAACATACTTCAATAAATATAAATTTATTTCGGTACACGTGACAATAAACTAAGCTAAACTAAAGTAAAACTCTCTGTGTGTGTGTGTGTGTGTGCGTGCGTGCGTGCGCGCGTGCGTGCGTGCGTGCGTGCGTGCGTGCGTGCGCGTGCGTGCGTGTGTGTGTAATTCATGCATTATTTCTCGAGTTATTAATCAAAATGCTCAATGCTTAAAAATGAGGGAGGGTGCATAAGGCGAAATGAGCAACCCCTGTGCAGTTGTCAGCTATGGGTGAGTGGTGAAATATTGCGTTGGAGAACGGGCTGCATTGGGGGACCTGGCCTCCAGTGGGGGCTATGCGTGAGTGGTGGAATATTGTGTTCGGGGACGGGTTGCGTTGGGGGACCAGGCCTCCAGTGTGACAGGGACCTAATGGGTCCCACTTGGTCTAGTAACTATTAAAAGTCTGATCTTGGATGTGGATGTGTTTGTTCGTGTGTGTTTGTTCATGTTTGTGTTTGTTTATTTGTGTATAAACACATCTTCTCGAAAAAATGATGCGCTAATGGTAAATTTTTTACATATTCCGGTAGAGATTTTTCCCGTGTAGTCTGAAATCACCTGATCTGAAATTTTCAGGCTTTATTTCTCGGGTTATTACTGAAAATGTTCCAAAATCGGACAAAACTTTGAAATAAAAATGACTGTCTTTCGCTGATGACATCACAATTGGTCTGCTCCACGCGCCGTCTTCATCGCGCTATAAGTGACATCACCCCCCGATCACTCCCGTCCGTTATTCAAAAGATGCAGAAAGAACGAGCAAGTCTGGCCCTGTACCAGAGCCCCGCGAACCCTCCTGAGAGCTCCCGAGCACTCCCGAAAGTTCCCATGCTCCCGGATCCCATTTCCAGAACATTCCCAATGGTCATTCTCACTTTGATGAATGATGCTTCATGCTGACTTCCACATCTTTAAAGGTAAGTCCGATTGAACTTAATTTTTTTAATACATTGACGTTGGATTTATTGTCTTAATTTTACTAATTCTTAAAGATAACATTTATTTTCAAAGACTTTGGGATTTTTTTACAACTCGCCAATTTCGCGGTTTTTAAATAATTCGCTGTTTTCTAACGTTACTGTTATACCGGTTTTTAATTTCTTTACAATTTTAAAAGTTTAACCACGTTTTTTTTTACTAATTGTACTGATTCTTAAAGATAACATTTATTTTCAAAGACTGAGTTTTTTTTAACAATTAGCCATTTTCGCATTTTTTCTTACGTTGGTTTTATCGTTCTTACACCATTTTCACTTCAAGATTACATTTATTAAAAGAATTACCGGTTTTTCACTTCATTGTACTATTTTCTTTACAATTTTAAAAGTTAGCGATTTAAAAAAAAAAATGTTTTAATTTGAAGTCTTGTACATTGCACCCTAAAATTATACATTTCTTGTACCATTTCTTATTTTAAACTTTAAAAAGAAGAAAGATAGAAAGAGTTAGCGAAGATAGTGAGTGGGTGAAAGAGTGGTCCAGAGAAACCCGTAGGGACATAAACCACAAGAAAGAGTTAAACAGAAAGCCAAAGAAAAAGAAAGAAAAAAAAATAGAGAACAGAAAGTAAGATAAGATAAGATAAAAGGGATGTACCTGCTTCGTATCTTTACACAACCCTCACCAGGTCCTGAAACCATTTATTTTCAACGTTTTGTTGCACCTTATGCTTGTAACAAGTCGATAAATGGAGACCAAATATTTTGGAAATGGTCTGATTTGCCTGCTAAGAGGAATCTCATGTCTTCCAGGTGTAACAGTTCAGACATATTAGAAATCCACATTTTTATGGTTGGTGTGGGAGCGTTTTTCCAGAATTTAAGTATACGTTTTTTTGCCATTATTAAGCCGTAATTAAGGAAGCTCTTTTGGAACAAAGTCAGCTCAAAGCTGGCTTCCATTGTTCCGAAAATAATCAGTTCTGCATTCGGTTTGTTTTATTTTAAATAACTTCGTAAAAATTTCAAAAATGTAATTCCAAATATTTTGGATTTTATACAAAAAACAAAAGAATGTGCTATAGTTGCTTCTTGGGATAGACATTTATCACAGATGGAAGAAACATTTGGATAAAATTTATTTATTTTAGTTTTTGAGTAGTATAGTCTATGTAAAGTTTTAAATTGAATTAGAATGTGTCTTACATTAATCGAGCATTTGTGCACATATAGCAAGTGTTTATCCCAACTCTCTTTCAAGATTTTTATAGCTAGTTCTTGTTCCCAATCTCTTCTAATTCTATCAGATGATGGTATTTCTATATTTAGAATGATATTATACAAGTATGATATTAAATTAGTTGATTCCGCCTTTATATTCATAGCATCGTCTAATAGGTCTGGAGATAAATTTTGATATTCTTGTGTATATTTTTTCCAATATTCACGGATTTGAAAATATTTAAAATATTGATTACTTCTCAAATTGTATTTAAGTTTTAATTGTTGAAATGATAACAAATTTCCTTTATCATACATGCCTCCAAACGTATTAATTCCTATTCTGTCCCAGTGTGTAAATGATTTATCTATAATAGATGGTTTAAACAACGGATTATTAACTATAGGAGAGAGAAGCGATAGGTTTCTTAATTTTAGAGTTAATTTTATTTGTTTACAAATTCTAATTGTACTATGAATAATTGGATTTTTACTATATATTGTATTATTCAATTTTGTTGGTGAGAGAAGGATCGCTCCTATATTAAAAGGGAAACAATCCTCTCTCTCCATTACTATCCAATCCACCTGCTGGACCGAGTTGTCCAACAGGTGAATCATATTTTTGACATTTGCTGCCCAATAATAATACAAAAAATTTGGTGGAGTGTTAATCCACCAAATTCTTTAGGTTTGCACAAATGTCTTCTTTGAATTCTATGGGATTTATAGTCCCATATAAAATATGTGATATCGGAATCCAGTTTAAAAAAAAACTTTTTTGGTAAGTATATTGGTATTGATTGGAATAGATATAAAATTTGTGGTAGAAAGATCATTTTTATAGCATTTATTCGGCCTATTAGAGACATAGGAAGAGTTTTCCAAAATTTAATCAGTGCGTTTAATTTATTAAGTAAGGGCATATAGTTTGCATTAAATAAAGATTTATATTTTCTAGTAATTTCAATTCCCAAATATTTAAATTTTTCTGAAGCAATTTTAAAAGGGAATTTTAACAGGTGTGTTGAGTCTTGAGGTTTTATCGTCATAATTTCACTTTTATTCCAATTTATTCTATATCCTGAAAAGGATCCAAATTCCTCTATTAGATTTAATATATTTGGTATACTGATTTGTGATTTTGTGATATATAGTAGTACATCATCTGCGTATAATGATATTTCATTATTTGAGTATTTTGTATTATAACCATGGATATTCGGATGCATTTCTATGATTTCCGCTAAAGGTTCTATTACAAGAGCAAATAGCAGAGGTGATAATGAATATCCCTGTCTATTTCCCCTTGATAATTGAAATTTCGGGGACAACATATTATTAGTTCATATTCTGGCATACGCGATTTTTGACAGATTTTTCACGGCTTTCAAAAAGACCGCGATTTTTGACAGGTTTTTGACAGCTTTTAAAAAACTTGTTGATTTATTTTTGTGATTACTGTTTCAATAATACTTCAAAAAATTAATACATTAACGTTGCTTTTAAAGATAACATTTATTTTAAAAGACTTTGTGATTAAATAAGCTTTTTTCATTTACAGTTGTAATTAAAAATAAATTTCATTGAGATTGATTTCATTCCACAAGAAAGACTCCATTTTGATCAAATTGATCTGTCTTCATTAACAACTGAGATTTTTTTTTAAATTAATTGTGATTGATTTCATTCCACAGGAAAGACTCCATTTTGAACAAATTAATCCAATAACATTTATTTTAAAAGACTTTGTGATTAAATACACTTTTGTCATTTACAGTTGCAATTAAAAATACATTTCATTGTGATTGAATTCATTCCACAGGAAAGACTACATTTTGAACAAATTGATCTGTCTTCATTGACAACTGATATTAAAAAAAAATCATCGTGATTCATTTCATTCCACAGGAAAGACTCAATTTTGAACAAATTAATCTGATAACATTTATTTTTAAAGACTGCGATTAAATACACTTTTTTTTCATTCAGTTGCAATTAAAAATAAATTTCATTATGATTGATTTCATTCCACAGGAAAGACTCCATTTTGAGCATATTGATCTGTTCAAGAAACAACTCAATGTCTCAGAGATCAATGAGAGAGAGAGTGCAGACGAGAAGGGCACAAGAGACGCAGCAAGAAACAACTCAATGTCTCAGAGATCAACAACAGAGAGAGCAAGAGATAAGGGAACAAGAGACAGCAAGAAACAACAACATCTCAGAGATAAACGAGAAAGAGAGCAGGAGAGAAGGGCAAAAGAGACACAGCAAGAAACAAAATGTCTCAGAGATAAACGAGAGAGAGCAGGAGAGAAGGGCACAAGAGACACAGCAAGAAACAACTCAACATCTCAGAGATCAACGAGGGAGAGTGCAGGAGAGAAGGGCACATTGGACACAGCGATAAACAACTCAACGTCTCAGAGATTAACGACAGAGAGAGCAGGAGATAAGGGCACAAGAGATGTAGCAAGAAACAACTGAACGTCTTAGAGATAAACAAGAAAGAGAGCAGGAGAGAAGGGCACAAGAGACGCAGCAAGAAACAACTCAATGTCTCAGAGATAAACAAGAGAGAGAGAGCAGGAGAGAAGGGCACAAGAGATGCAGCACGAAACAACTCAACGTCTCAGATCAACAAGAGAGAGTGCAGGAGAGAAGGGCACAAGAGAAGCAGCAAGAAGCAACTCAAAGTCTCAGATCAACAACAGAGAGAGCAGGAGAGAAGGGCACAAGAGACGCAGCAAGAAACAACTCAATGTCTTGAGGAACTTCAAGAAAGAATACAAAGGAGAAGGGGTGAAGAGACGGGAGATGAAAGAACTAGAAGGCTGGATGAACAGCGAAACAGAGATACAGGACAACGAAATATACGACTCACAAGGAGAAATCTTTCTGCTGATGTTGGTGAAAAGACCAATGTTTGCCCTTAGTGTCGAGCGTACTGCTTCTCAAGAGAAATGGCCAACTTTTGCTGCATGAAGGGTAAGGTCAACATTGCTCCTCTGAAGACACGCCCTAATGCACTCATTAATTTGTATACAGGTGACACAGCACAAGCACATGAGTTCAGAAAGAATCTTAGACAATACAATTGCCTCTTTCAACTGACGTCATTCAGTGCCAAGGAAGTGGTGGCACATGGATGGAATCCTTCAGTGATCATTCAAGGCCAGATTCATAATTTCATTGGTTCGTTGATGTCTGACCTAGACCAACAAACTAAATTCTTGCAAATCTATTTCCTGGACCCGCAAGATAGCATTGAGTTGCGAATGAGTATTCTGCAAGATGATGGTATTCAAGGGGACATTGTTGAAATACTTGAAATGCTTGAAAACATGATAAGACTAAATGACAACTACATTGATTCCCTTGTGATGGCAATGGAGAGAATTAGAGATTTACCAGAGGCATCAATCGTTACTGATCCAAATTATCGGCCATCTTGGGAACATGAACAGAGGTTTAACACGCAAACTGCCAATAAAGTTGCCGTCCTCATACCAAACACTAATCAGCCTGCGGCAACATCACGCCACATTGTCCTGAGAATCAGAGGAAGAGGAGGAGCAGAAGGAGGTCTGCAAATCATTTCAATACATCCTTTTCTTTCCACTTGGAGATGATGGATGGCATCAACAACTCCAAATGAGTAACAGCAGGAAATTGACATTAATACGATATTATGCCCATCGGATCATGAATCATGAGAGGAGGATGACTTTTTCAATAATATGTGGTTGATATTGCGGCTAAAACTAAAAGTGATAGGGTCAATTATATTTGCATTAATCAGGTATCGTTGAGATCAACAACTTACATAGGCCTGACAGATGCTTTAAATGATAATGATGATTTGGAAAACATTGGAAGGCGCATCATCCTCTCCTCAACATTTGTCGGTGTACCTGTAAATTCTGGTTCTAGACTTACCCGCTTAGTCTGGTTTAGTCAAACACTGTCAAACTCTGGTTACAAAACATTACTTTATTGAAGGACAAACTACAGGGACGGTTGCTGATCCACCCACGCAAGACAACAATATCTCGTGCAAACAGAACAGAAGTCACATTCAACCGACACGCCCCAAAGAATTACACACCCCCTTATACCCCTCCAAACTAAGGACGTGACATTACTTGGGGGAGGCAACCCCTACAAACCAATCACACATATTAATTATAACAGTACATAATTGAGTTGCTAACCCAATAATATCTTTCTTATAACTATTAAAACTCTCTTTGTTTGTTCGTTTGTTTGTTTGCAGCCATTTCCTGTCAGTCATATCTCCTCCAAAACCCGACGCGGTAACGGAGAAGTTTTCCGGTAGAGATTTACCTCATAAATTCAAAAATCTCCTCATCTGAAAATTTGGTTCATTATTTCCCGAGTTTTTTAATTAAAATTCATCACCAATCTGACATTTTTTTCAAATCAAATTGCTGCTGACGTCACAATGCCTTTGCTCCTGGCCCAGCCCCCTCCCCCCCCCCCCCCGCCTCTGTTGAAGACCGAGAACACATGATCAAGTCATCCAGCGCTTCAACAACATGGCGGCCGTTGCGCCCCGCTCCGCCCACAATCCGCCCCACAACCCAGGTATGAAACATGAGTTCACAGGTATTAAACATGAGCCCTCCGCTGCTTTTTAACAGTCCTCAGAGCACTGCGGGTCTCGCTCTGGTCAATGACTCCCGCAGCCTACCTCAGGCCCTGCGTTTGTTCCGAGGTGAGTCTCGAGCCTTCTCCTTCCAAACCGGCGAGCACCCCCGCGCGCGCCGCCTCGTGTAACTGCCGCGGGCGGCGCGAGGCCATGGTCTGGGCCCAGGACTGTTCCTGAGCCAGAGGCGGCCGCCGCCGCCTCACAGTTGGAAGCATGGCCTCGGCTGCTGTCGGTGTCCGCGCCGCCTGCTGTCACTGCGTCGGGCACCGGCTGCTCCAACTCCCATGTTACGGTAGTGATGCAGCAAGCATCCACCAATTCTAATGTCAGAGGGGGATGGAGAGGGGGATGGGTGTCACTCTCTCTGCCTCTGTGCCTCTGTGTCCCTCTGTGTGCCTCTGTGTCCCTCTGTGTGCCCCTGTGTCCCTCTCACTGCCTCTGCGTCCCCCTCTCTGCCTCTGTGCCTCTGTGCCCCTCTCTCTGCCTCTGTGTCCCTCTCTCTGCCTCTGTGTCCCTCTCTCTGCCTGTGTCCCTCTCTATGCCTCTGTGTCCCTCTCTCTGCCTCTGTGTCCCTCTCTCTGTCTCTGTGTCCCTCTGTGTGCCTCTGTGTCCCTCTTTGTGCCTCTGTGTCCCTCTCTGTGCCTCGGTGTCCCTCTCTGTCCCTCACTCTGTCTCTCTCTCTGTCCCTCTCTAATTCCCTCTCTGTGTCCCTCTCTGTGTCCCTCTCTGTGTCCCTCTCGGTGTCCCTCTCTGTGTCCATCTCTCCCCACTACCCTACTCCACACTTCCTCTCTCCCCACTCCTCTCTCCCTTTTACTCTCACACCCCTCCCCCCCTCCCCCCTCTGCGTGTGTGTGGGGTGGTTAGTGTGTGTGTGACGCCGCAGGGCCCCCCGCAACCACGTGTTGAGGGGACGGGACCCAACGGGTCCCCCTTGGTCTAGTAATCTTGTTTTTGAAAGAAGCTTCTAAAAGGAAGTAAACATAGCAACATGTGACAGTTCCTCCAAGGCTCAACAGTTCGACCAATCATCAATTAGCAAAGTAAAGCTTTGCAACAATATTTACAGTGTGTATGTCTGGTTTGCATTCACCCAATCCATTTCATGCAATTTACACCTAATTGTAAGAATCTGCAGAGGTCCCATTCTTTCCCTGCAGCTCTAGACAAGCTGGCACCATTCTGCAGGTTGTCCCATTTCTGCATAAGGCACATTTAAATTGACCAAATGGCCTACTAGTCCAGAACCCTTTACTCAATTTTAGTGTCCTGGCATCTCCAGTTTGGCCAGAATTAACATTCCTTCCTTTTATCATATATGATAAACCATCATTTATGATAACCAAATAATCAGATAATCATATATACATATGTATGTCTATTACATTCTCCATCTATTAACAACAACAAGACAATGATGTTTCTTCCCAGAATCTTGTCAAGCTTCTCGAGTTTTCGTGGGCGCGAATTCCCTCCATCTGTGTTGTTGCCCATTCTTTCATCTCTTTCCATAGTCGAACCTATAACCTATAATTCCTGAAAAACTTGAGACAAAGCAAGTTACCATTCATGTACTAATGCTTTCCCATTCATTCACTGTACTTCTGTTCTGTCAATACTATCCCTTTTCCATTTCACTATAACTATCTCTATTATATTCTGCTCTATAATATATTCTTTACTATCCTAGGATCAACACTATTCAGCCCTCTCCATATTCACACGATGTTCCTTAATGTATATCTGATGATGGTTTCTCACATAAATTTCAGCTGGGTTCAGTCCAGATTTCCCAACAAGGGTGACTCTTATTTAAAGCAAACCATGAAGAATGTTTCAATTTAACCAAATTCATTCTCAGCCTTCAATTTAATATTTTAAGTTTCAGCGTCCATCTCACCCTTCTCATTCCACAGCTTTGTGGTCGATAATACAATTCCATTCCAATTCCCAGCTGTTCAAATTTAATCAATCAAGTTCCATATGTTATCAATTTTATCATAAAGCCAATTAAGAATGCCGAATCTAGGGACAATTTCTTTCCACCTTGATAATAGAAGCCGCTTTACAATCAGGGGTAAAACAAATTTAGATCCACCGGTCAAATACATCGACTGATATCTCAACACCAATTTCCTTATTCCTCCTTCTAATTCAATAGACTTCTCCTCCAGTACTTCTTCCTTAGTATGTTGGCTCGACTCTCAGTCCATAGGGGTTCTTCCTCATAACAAGTTTCCTCTTGCCTCTAAGTAACTTTCTCGATGGTTAGTATTGACCTTCCAAGAGGAACTCATTATCTAAATTTTCAGTCTATCTCATCATTTTATACTACCACCTTACATTTCCGGGGTATTTCTGTCAGACTAGCACCGCATTTCCTGATATCTTTTATGATATGTCTTATGTGCATTTACATCTCATACCAGAAATTTGTCTGGATGGCATTAAAGCCTCCAAGAAATCTGTCACCAATTAATTATTTGAAATTTGAGTCCCTTGTAGTGGCCTGGATGCGGTCAGGAAAAGATCAGACGCCAAGTAGGTTCATAAGTCGTTTAATCAAACATTGCAAACACACAGAATGCCCGTGAGCAACCCCCGGGAAACTCCGTAGCCAGACAATTGTCCCTGTCCCTCAAGAGCCGAGGGGGATGACCCAAGGAGTGGCCTAACCCCCAGGGACCGCCACAGGACCCCCCCCCCCCCCAAGAACCAGAGGCATGAAACGGACAAGAGGGTGCAAGCGGCGACCAGCCCGGGTGCGCACCATGCCCGGCACAGGAACGGGCAAACGACCAACAGATGCAGGGGATGGAGTAACCACTGGAGGAGGTACCCTAGACGGAGGGCGCCCACACTTGTGGGGCCATGCTACCAGCACCGGCCGATCAATGTCAATATGCGCCGGCTTCAGCCGTGCAACCGAAACAGTCTCACGCCGACCCCCCATGTCCAGGACGAAAGTGGACGAGCCATGTTCCAGGACACGGAAGGGACCCTCGTACGGCCGCTGGAGGGGTGTTTGATGAGCATTCCTGCGCAGGAAGACGAACTGGCAGTCCTCCAGAGCAGAGGGAACTTGCGGACGGAAGGACCCATGACGAGACGTGGGCACAGGCGCCAGCTTGCCCACCATCTGCCGAAGATGTTGCAGAGCGTCCAAAGGCTGCTCCACCTGGCCCCGTGCCGGCGGGATGAACTCCCCAGGCACCGTCAACGGGGACCCATATACCAACTCAGCGGAGGAGGAGGCCAAGTCCTCCTTGGGTGTGGTGCAGATCCCCAGCAAAACCCACGGCAGAGCGTCCACCCAGTCCGGATCATTGAGCCGTGCCTTCAAGGCATCCTTGAGTTGGTGGTGAAACCGCTCCACCAGTCCGTTCGCCTGCGGATGATACACCGTCGTGTGGTGGAGCCGAACCCCCAGGAGGCGTGCCATGGCCGACCACAGTTCCGACGTGAACTGAGGCCCACGGTCGGATGTTATGTCCAGCGGCATCCCGAACCAGGTGATCCAGTGCGCCACCAAGTCCCGAGCACAAGCGGCCGTTGAGGAATCAGCCAGCGGAATGGCTTCAGGCCACCGCGTGAAGTAGTCCACCACGGTGAAGAGGTAGGTCATGCCCCGGGATGGCGGCAGTGGCCCCACGATGTCCACGTGAATGTGGTCGAACCGCTGCCGAGGGATGGCAAACTCCTGCAACGGCGCACGGACGTGTTGCTGCACCTTGGTAGTTTGGCACGGAATGCAGGTGCGTGCCCAATGTCCAACCTCCTTGTGCAGCCCATGCCACATGAAGCGGGAGGCTACAAGGGCCGTTGTCGCCCAGATGGAGGGATGAGCAAGTCCGTGGAGCACCACAAACACCCTGCGCCGCCAGGCGACAGGGACGATGGGTCGCGGAAATCTAGTGGAGACATCGCACAGCAGCGTTGCGACCACAGACAACGTCCTCCAACTGTAAGCCCGATACCACCGTGCGATAGGCAGCCATCTCCTCGTCGACCAGCTGTGCAGCTGCCAATGCGGAATAATCATTTAGTGGCTTGTGATCCATGAAGGAACTACAAGTTCTCCCCTCCAGGAAGTAGCGAAAGTGGCGTACGGCGAGGTACAGAGCAAGGAGTTCACGTTCGAAAGCGCTGTAACGGCGCTGAGCACCACTGAGATGCCTGCTGTAGAAGGCGAGTGGCCGCCAGCATCCGTCAATGAGCTGCTCCAACACTGCCCCAACCGCCACCTCAGAAGCATCCACCGTCAGGGCGGTGAGGGCATCCTCTCGTGGATGGACGAGCATCGTGGCCCCAGCCAGGGCCTCCTCAGCACTCTCAAACGCCGCTACTGCTTCTTCGGACCACTCAACCTCCTTGCAATAACCAGCGATCAGGTGGAAAAGCAGGCACATGATTGCAGCCGCCGCCGGCAAGAAGGTGGTAAAACGCAACAATTCAATAGACAATAGACAATAGGTGCAGGAGTAGGCCATTCAGCCCTTCGAGCCAGCACCGCCATTCAATGTGATCATGGCTGATCATCCCCAATCAGTACCCCGTTCCTGCCTTCTCCCCATATCCCCTGACTCTGCTATCTTTAAGAGCCCTATCTAGCTCTCTCTTGAAAGTATCCAGAGAACCGGCCTCCACCGCCCTCTGAGGCAGAGAATTCCACAGACTCACAACTCTCTGTGAGAAAAAGTGTTACCTCGTCTTTGTTCTAAATGGCTTACCCCTTATTCTTAAACTGTGGCCCCTGGTTCTGGACTCCCCCAACATCGGGAACATGTTTCCTGCCTCTAGCGTGTCCAAACCCTTAACAATCTTATATGTTTCAATAAGATCCCCTCTCATCCTACTAAACTCCAGAGAGTACAAGCCCAGCCGCTCCATTCTCTCAGCATATGACAGTCCCGCCATCCCGGAAATTAACCTTGTAAACATATGCTGCACTCCCTCAATAGCAAGAATGTCCTTCCTCAAATTAGGGGACCAAAACTGCACACAATACTCCAGGTGTGGTCTCACTTGGACCCTGTACAACTGCAGAAGGACCTCTTTGCTCCTATACTAGACTCCTCTTGTTATAAAGGCCAACATGCCATTCGCTTTCTTCACTGCCTGCTGTACCTGCATTACTTTCATAGACTGATGAACAAGGAACCCCAGATCCCGTTGTACTTCCCCTTTTCCCAACTTGACGCCATTTAGATAGTAATCTGCCTTCCTGTTTGTGATACCAAAGTGGATAACTTCATATTTATCCACAATAATCTTAATCTGCCATGCATCTGCCCACTCCCCCAACCTGTCCAAGTCACCCTGCATTCTCATCGCATCCTCCTCACAGTTCACACTGCCACCCAGCTTTGTGTCATCTGCAAATTTGCTAATGTTACTTTGAATCCCTTCATCCAAATCATTGATGTATATTATAAATAGCTGCGGTCCCAGCTCCGAGCCTTGCGGTACCCCACTAGTCACTGCCTGCCATTCTGAAAGGGACCTGTTAATCCCTACTCTTTGTTTCCTGTCTGCCAACCACTTCTCTATCCATATCAGCACTCTACCCCCAATACCATGTGCCCTAATTTTGCACACTAATCTCCTATGTGGGACCTTATCAAATGCTTTTTGCAAGTCCAGGTACACTACATCCACTGGCTCTCCCTTGTCCATTTTCCTAGTTACATCCTCAAAAAATTCCAGAAGATTAGTCAAGCATGATTTCCCCTTCATAAATCCATGCAGACTCGGACTGATCCTGTTACTGCTATCCAAATGTGCGGCTATTTCATCTTTTATAATTGACTCCAGCATCTTCCCCACCACCGATGTCAGGCTAACTGGTCTATAATTCCATGTTTTCTCTCTCCCGCCTTTCTTAAAAAGTTGGATAACTTTAGCTACCCTCCAATCCACAGGAACTGATCCTGAGTCCATGGAACATTGGAAAATTATCGCTAATGCATCCACGATTTCTGGAGCCACTTCCTTAAGTACCCTGGGATGCAGACCATCAGGCCCTGGGGATGTATCAGCTTTCAGTCCCATCAGTCTACCCAACACCATTTCCTGCCTAATGTGGATTTCCTTCAGGTCCTCCATCACCCCAGATCCTCTGGCCACGACTATATCAGGAAGATTGTTTGTGTTCTCCTTCGTGAAGACGGATCCAAAGTACCTGTTCAACTCATCTGCCATTTCCTTGTTCCCCATAATAAATTCACCTTTTACGGTCTTCAAGGGTCCAACTTTGGTCTTAACTAATTTTTTCCTCTTCACATACCTAAAGAAGCTTTTACTATCTTACCTTCGTACCTCATCTTTTCTCCCCGTATTGTCTTTTTTGGTTATCTTCTGTTGCGCTTTAAACATTACCCAATCCTCTTGCTTCCTGCTCGTCTTTGCTACGTTGTACTTCTTCTCTTTTATTTTTATACTGTCCCTGACGTCCCTTATCAGCCACGGTCGCCCCTTACTCCCCTTGGTATCTTTCTTCCTCCTAGGAATGAACTGATCCTGCGCCTTCTGTATTATTCCTGGAAATACCTGCCATTGTTGTTCCACTGTCATCTCTGCTAGGGTATCTTCTAGTCAACTTTGGCCAGCTCCTCCCTCATGGCCCCATAGTCCCCTTTATTCAACAGTAACACTGACACCTCCGATCTACCCTTCTCCCTCTCCAATTGTAGATTAAACCTGACCATATTATGGTCACTACCTCCTAATGGCTCATTAACCTCAAGTTCCTTTATCAAATCCAGTTCATTACATAACACTAAATCCAGAATTGCCTTCTCCCTGGTAGGCTCCAATACAAGCTGCTCTAAGAATCCATCACGAAGGCACTCTACAAAGTCACTTTCTTGGGGTTCAGTACCAACCTGATTTTCCCAGTCTACCTGCATGTTGAAATCTCCCATAAATTCCCACAAATTCCTGGAGGCCCTTAACTGTGGTCGGACGGGGGAATATGCATGTAAGCATATTTAAATAATAAACAAGGTTCATAGTCACCCAGAATCCGAGCTGCCCGCTCAGACTCACTAAGGACAAACCTCCTGATTGTCAGTTCCTTAAGGCCCCTATATTTGTTAGTTAAGGGGGGAGCGCTGAGGTAATGTTTAACCTGCATCACAGTTGCCTGGTCAAGAGCGCTGACCATGTAAAAGTACTTAGCTTCATCTACCATCACCCCTTGCAGAGCAAACTGTGCCTCTGCCTGCTGGAACCAGATATCAGGCTCTTCGGTCCACAAAGTCGGGAGCTTCAGCGCAACGGCGTTGTTTTCCATCACGATACGTGATGAACGTCCCGGTCACCAGTTGTAGTCGCCTGGATGAGGTCAGGAAAAGGCCAGACGCCAGGCAGGTTCAGAAGTCGTTTACTCAAACATGGCAAACACACAGAATGCCCGCGAGCAGCCCCTGGGAAACCCCATGGCCAGACAATTGTCCCTGTCCCTCAAGTGCTGAGGGGGATGACCCAAGGAGTGGCCTAACCTCCAGGGACCGCCACACCCTACTGACGCGAGAAATCTCCTATTTTCATATATCGAGAATCTGTGTAAACATTTAACCTCAAATTTTACCATGATGCAATCCCAAATTAAAGCAAATAATTCAGCCTATTATGTTGAATAAGGTGACTTAAAAGTAACTGCTTTTACATTTTTCCCATCCTAATTAATAATTGCATACCCAGACATTTTCTGTCCTCACAGCTCGATATAGATGAACTTTCATCTACATACAAAGTCATGTCCAGGTCCTCTATGGGTGCGTCGCTTAAGTCCTCTCTCACAGACGTCCTCTCCTTGATGATCACTAAACAGTCCTGTCCTGCTTCTGACTGCTCTTCTGGGGGTGAGACAAGAAAAGATACTAGGTTAATTTATATACTGTGCCCAAATCAAAAATGTCAACTATCTCTGAAATAGATCCCATGCCATCCTGATAGGCCATTGTTAAGTGTTAAATTTTAAAGTCATTTCAATAATTTCCTGATAGAGGGTAGTTAAATTTGGGTGCATGGTGGGTGTCCCCTGGTTACAGAGCAATGTCTATTTCCATATTTTTAGACTTGAGATAGCCCGTTCAGACAAAGTAGTGCAGTAGAGCTTTCCAAAGTTGGAGCCTGCCTTGATGATCTCTCTGGAGGCATCCTGTACCTTTTAATTTACTGTGACTCGATTCGTCTTCCTTGCTGATACGAAGTGTTGGGTTAGTTAAGATGTTAGCAGGTTTGGCACTAGTATATACAGTATATGGAGCATCTTTTCAACTGTTAAATTTCATACCAGTTGATGTTGTTTTTCTTCTTTCAGTTTCAGAGCTGTAAGGGTAAGGATGTTACAGTGAGGAGCAATTCTTATAGTTCTCGTAGATGGTTTTATTTTAGTTTTATTCAGGCATTTCCCGAATCAGTTTATCAGTGTTGCTGGTGGCCTATGATCTTCTTGAAAAAGTATTACCACTTTCTGGGGAGCTACTTGGATGGGATTGATGCCCACACATCCTACCTGAGCTGTGTCTTCTCCCCATTCTTGAGGGTTCACATGCTCGTATACCTCACTCCCCAGATGATGCTGTTGATAGGTAACACTGTCCTGGAGGCCTGATAAAACTCAACAACATTTCAGTTAGATATATTTCCTCTAATTGTTCGGGTCTGTCATAATGATTGCTCCTCTCCACTATTGCTCCTAAGTCTCCTGCCTATGCTGGTTCTTACTGGTACCTTAGTGTATCCTAGAGCTCCCTCCTCTTCTTTCAACTAGTGCCAAACCTTTTCTCACAGTCCTGTCCTTCATATGGTTTAATGAAGACCTCCAGCCCCATTCGTCCCACTCGTGTTGTGTAAATCACTTCAAAGCATATAAGATTTACACACATCTTTATTCAGCACTTTAACTTGGCAGCATTACAGAGCGAGGTGTTGTCAGTTCATCCTGGCTGCTTCAACTAACGGTGTTGGGTATGGGCGTTAGTATAAATGTTATAATGGGGTGGAGTTGGTGATGCCAGCTAAGTGTGATTGATTCACATGCATCATCAATCTACATCCTTCCCCCTAAAGATTAAAAGCATATTAAACATACTCGCCATACCTGTCTGGTGGTCTACTAACACGGCCCGAACGCGTGCGGACCCAACCCTCCCCTCCCTCAACTGAAGGATGAGGCGGAGAGGCTGAAGGTGAAAACCGCACGGGAGAGGATTGCGGTGACCGAGGGGGGAAACATACGGTGGGTGAAACTCCGTGGTTAGTGGAGACCGATAGACGTGGGGGAGTGCCAGGCATGCGGGGACGGGCGGGAGACATTGCGGAAGGCGGCTGGAACTGGAGCGGCGGAGCATATGGATCGGCAGGCGGTGGTCGGGGCTCCTTCACAGCAAGCAGGTGTTGACGACTTCTCCGGTAAACCGCTCCCTCACAGTCCACAAGGTACGATCGCGGCTCATCAGTCGCGCGCACAACAACGCCCAGACGAGAATGACCAGTTGGAGTCCGCAGACGGACGACCTTGCCCGGCAGTAGAGGCTGGAGTTGTCTGCTGGAGCTGTCGTATGACCGTTTCTGTGTATCGTGCTTCTCTTGGAGACGTTGCTGGATAGTGGCGGGCTTCAACACCTGAGGAACCAGCTGCAGTTGTGCGATGGGGACCGGAGACCTCGTCACCCTCGACAGCAGCCGCTGTGCTGGTGACCCCAAGATTCCGTCTCTCGCAATGTTTCTGAGATTCAGTAGATCGAGATAAACGTCAGAGTTTGAAATGCGCGCTCCCTCCAGCAAGTGCTTGGCGCTCCTGACAGCGCGTTCAGCGAGTCCATTACTCTGTGGATACTCGGGACTGCTTGTGACGTGCTGGAAGTTCCATCGGTCAGCGAAAAGCTTGAACAAGTGGCTGGTGAACTGTGGACCATTGTCGGTTCTCAGAATAACAGGAATGCCATGGTCTGAGAAATGTCTTTTCAGCTTCCTGATGACCATCACCGACGTGAGGGAGGTCAGTTGGTCAAGTTCAAACCAGTTGGAGTACGAGTCGACCAGAACGAGGTAGTGCTTACCGCACCATTCGAAAATGTCCGCAGCCATCGACAACCATGACAGGGCTGGTGAAGGTTGTTGCAGAAGGGGTTGCTGAGGAGGTGCAAGATTGTTCCAAGTGGGGCAGGAGGCTACGCGGTCCCGGATGTACGTGGCCATTCCAGGCCAGTAGAACAGATCCCGGGCGCGTGCCAGTGTGGAGTCGGCTCCTGGGTGACCGCCGTGCACCTCTTTGAAGTAATCGTCTTGTAGCGATGCAGGTACAACTACCTTGTGGCCCTTAACGACAACACCATCCTGAACCACCAGTTCATCGTGGACCAAAAAGTACGGCTGCACCTCAGTGGGCGTGTTGGATTGTTTGCCTGGCCAGCCTGTCTTGATGATGGATGAGAGGGCTTGAAACATATCATCCTTGGCAGTGTGCGCGGCCAGGGTGCGCAATTGCTTGCTGGAGATTAGACCGACACCGAGAACAGTGAAATTCTCCTGTTCGTGTGGGTGTTGTTCGCAAGATGTTCGAGGGGCACGAGAGAGTGTGCCAGCAACATGCATGTCCTTGCCCTTTTTGTAGGTAATAGAGAAGTCGTACCGCTGCAGCTGCAGCATCATGCGCTGCAAACGAGCCGGGGCGGCGTGGATAGGCTTGTTCAAGATTGTCACCAGTGGTTGGTGGTCCGTCTCAACCATGAACGTGTTGCCAAAGACGAAGTCGTGGAATTTGGAGCAGGCAAAGACGACCGCCAGCAGTTCCTTTTCGATTTGCGTGTAGTGCTGCTCCGTGTCGGTCATGGTGCGAGAGGCATACGCGACGGGCAGTAGGGTACCATCACCAGACGGTTGCAGGCAGGCTGCGCCGAGCCCGAATTTCGAGGCATCGCAGGTGATCACCACCTGACGTTTCAGTTCGAAAAAAGTCAGGGTCGGTGCGCTGGTCAGTTTTGATTTCAGAACATCGAAGGCATCCTGATGTTGCTGGAACCATGACCATGCAGTGTCCTTTTTTGTCAGCTGCCGCAATGTGGAGCTTAATTCGCTGAGGTTAGGTATGAACTTTCCGAGATAATTTACCATGCCCAGGAAACGTTGCAGGCCTTTCACGTCAGTGGGTGCAGGCATTTCTGTGATGGCAGAAGTCTTCTTCGGATGCGGTTTGAGGCCGTCAGGGGTGAAGATGTGGCCGACATAGGAGACCACTGGAACCCTGAACTTGCACTTGTCAGGATTGAGTTTGAGGTTGATCTTGACAGCACGCTCCAAAATGCGCCTGAGATTGTGGTCATGTTCCGCCGCGTCTTTGCCATAGACAAGAATATCATCGACAATAATGGCCCAAGGCAGACCCTCGAACAATTGTTCCATAGTTCTTTGGAAGACTTCGCTGGCAGAGTTGATCCCGAATGGCATTCTCAGAAACTTATATCTGCCGAATGGGGTGGCAAATGTGGTAAGGTTTGATGACCTCTTGTCCAGCGGTATCTGCCAGAATGAGTTCTTTGCATCTAGGACGGAAAATAGGGTGGCCGTTCCGATCTTTGCTGCAACATCCTCTACTGTCTTCATGGGATGGTGCGGGTGCTTAATGGCAGTGTTCAGGTCTTTTGGATTAATGCACAGGCGGATTTCATCCTTTCCCTTCTTGACTGTGGCAATCATGGTTGAGACCCAGTCGGTGGGGTCACTGACTGCTTCAATTACGCCTTTGGAGACCATGTCCTTCAGCATAGAGTGAACCCTGTCAGTCATGGCAAATGACAATCTGTGCGGGTTTCGGACAACGGGTGTCACATCGGGGTCAATAGTAATCTTGTAGGACACAGGCAACCTGCCTAGGTTGTTGTCGAAATGACCAGGGAAGTCACTCAGTGGATCAAAGGAAACTTGCAGTTTGTGGACAGTTTTATCAAAGGAAATCAGCCCTAGTTCCTGACAGGCACGATTGCCAAGCAGGGTAACCGAATTAAAGTTCAGCACATGGAAAGTCAATTCCCTAGTTGTTTTCTTCAGTACACAGTTCAAGTTGGCTTTGCCCAGAGGAAATAGCACCTCCCCACCAAAAGCATGCAAAGTGGACGCGTCCTTGACAAGTGGCTCGTTAGCCCTGATCCTGTTAAAAAGGTTGATTGACATTGTATTGACCCTCGCCCCCGTATACAGTTTCGCGCCAAAAGCAACATTGTTTACAGATATCGTCACTGTAGGATCAGAGTTCTTGGCAGCAGCATGCTGTAACATGTAAACAGTAGGATCGTCTTGCAAGTCAAATGAAATACATTCGGGGCGGCTTCGAGCTGGAAATGGGGAGTCAGTGTGTTGCTGTCTCGTTGCAAAAAATTGAGATTAGACTTGGGACTGGGCGCATTCTTTCCTCGGGCCCTGATAGCAGCCCGACAGGCTGAGGCAAAGTGATTTAGCTTTTTGCAGTAATTACAAGCCTTCCCGAGGGCGGGGCAGGTGGATTGCCTGCTGTGTAGATAGCCGCAGTTAGGACATTTCTGTGAAGGAACGCTGAGAGCTGCCTGGCTAGCTTGGATCTTAGATCGGCTGTTATCTGTGTATGTCCGCTGCCTAGTGAGGCCCGTCAGATTGATGGTATTGCTTTCATGCGGAATGTCTATAGGGTCAACAAGTTCAGCCGTTCTACACGCATGCGCCGCGTCGTTTAGCGACAACTCTGGCCGTCTCAAGAGCTCTGATCTGAGCTTTTGATCGGTGATACCATTCACTAAAATATCCCTTGTTAACTGATCAGTCAACTGATCCGCTGGCATTTCCTGAAATCGACAACGTTGTGCTAGATACATCAAAGAGGAAATATATGCGTCCACTCATTCCCCGGGAAGTTGACAACGAGAGAAAAACCTTGCCCTGTCCAAAATGTGATTTGAGGGCAGGTCACAGATCTGAGCCAGTTTACGCAGCAAAACATTAGGGTCAGTGGGAGACTCCGCCGGTGTAATTACCTGGTCCTGGGCATCACGGATAGCCGGATCATAACGGAATGTTCTGGATCGACGAAGGGCACCAGGTCCTGCAAGGTTGAGCAAGAGAGAAGCCTTAACAGCATCTGGTTCATTTTGGTGTACAATGTTCATGTAGTGCTGGTAATCAATTTCAAACGTGGCCCAGCGTTCGCTGATATCGGCATCAAAGACAAGAGGCTCAGGCTTCCGACAAGAAGAAGCCATCGTAAAGTAAAGCAAAACTCACAAAAGATAAATAAAAACCGTTATACAAGAGGAGTGGGTTGGACCACATCTGACGCCATGTAAATCACTTCAAAGCATATAAGATTGACACACATCTTTATTCAGCACTTTAACTTGGCAGCATTACAGAGCGAGGTGTTGTCAGTTCATCCTGGCTGCTTCAACTAACGGTGTTAGGAATGGGCGTTAGTATAAATGTTATAATGGGGTGGAGTTAGTGATGCCAGCTAAGTGTGATTGATTCACATGCATCATCAATCTACATGTTGTAAGATAGTGTAATATGGAGTGGGGGTTCTTCGTCCAGATCTAAGGACCACCATTGAGGGGTCATTATGGAGTACACTGCCCTAAGGGAGCCCAGGGGATCACTATTATACCTTGGTCACCACATTAAATTTCTTCTGTGACCCTCTCTTTTGTTTCTTTCTTATTTGGGCACCCCCTACTCCAGTGACCTACCCCTCTGCAACTATAACACTGGCCTACTCCTGATGTTCGGTGTCTTCTCAAACTTGGTCTCTGTGGGATTGGCTCTAGGGCAGGTATTTCTCTATGATACCTATTTAAATATTCTGGAACCCTAATTTCTCCTAATCCGTAATTTGCTAGTACTCTGGGGGTACATGGTTCAGTCAGATTTTGGCACTTCTTTTTTGATTACATATTTTGGCCTTTGGTTTTACTGCAGACTGACTCTCCTGCTTTTTTACATCCTTCCAGTGGTATCTTACCGCTCTGGCCTTTTGACTGGGACTATTTTCCGACCAATCCATATTATTAGTTTTAATCGATTCAGCCACATTAGTTGAAAGGCAGTTCAACAAGATTGCACAATACTGAGGAGAATTTGTCCCATTCCTGAAATTCAGATCCCCTGATTGATCCATGTATAAATCAGAAAATCTTTCGAAGAATTCATCTGCTCCCTCTCCCTTTTTCGGTCTCACTTCCAGAATCTTTGAGATATCTACAGGTTTCTGAAGAGTATTGGTAAGTGCAGTTAAAACTGCATCTTCCCTTGTTCTACCATCAGTAATTATCTGTTTTATCACAGCCCATAAATCTCAGGAGTCTGCATGATACACATGCATTGTAGTTCTTAAGTAATCTACAAAAGAAGCAGGTGACTTCTTTCTATCAGGGATCTTGCTTAACACTGACATCAGAATTTTTGCCATATCAGGATCTCCTTCAATATCTCCAGCTATTGTCTCAACCTCAGATATGTCTTCCTCTTCATTAGGGGAATTACGGTACCTTCTAAATGACTCCATTTCCTCTCTCGCTACTCGTCCAACTCGTCTAGGTTTAAGCTCGCAAGAATACTCTGGTTGTTGTACCCTTCCCCTACATTCCTTGTCCTTAACTACTAGAATTGTCTTTTTTGTTTTGCTGTTGGTACTGTGAATTACCGGACTGTCTATTGTCAAGGGAGCAGTCGGAGTTAAAGAATCCTGTACTCGTGGTGCTGCTGTTTGTAGAGCAGACTTTATTATAGAATCTGCAGGTGGTGTTAAAGGTGCTGCAGGGTCTGAATGTCTGTTGTGTGCACAAGCTATACAATGTATGGGTGGAGCACGGGGAACGCAAGAGGAATATGGTGGAGGCTGCGAACTTCTTTAAATTTTAACACTTTCCCTATCTTCCAAATATTCATCTCCTTCCCCCTCGAGGAATTCCTAAATCCTTCACTCCTTCCTTTTGATCCCTAAATTTATCAAGCTCGCTCTTGAACAGTGCCTTGCACTTAGTTTCTCCTGTGCTCCACCAATCCTACTCTCTTATTCAAATTCTTCTCCTATCTCCCACAAGTCCACACAATTTCAACCTTACAATTTCCACAATCCTGTCATCCAAAGATCAGAGTACTCCAGCGAACAATCAAATACATACAAGCACAATCAAACACCTTCTCGCAACTCGTTTGACCCTCAATCAAAACACATGAAAATGAGCTCCAAACACACAAGTAACACTGTACACTGACAATAAACCACACCGCTTATTATTATCAGGCACAACTACACTCCTACATAAACCACAATCATTCATGTAATATCACATTCAGTAACTGTACAGTTCCAAAAGCAAATCACAATATTTCGAACTTCCAAAATTTAAATTAAAAACAATACACAATCTACAGCAAATACAATGCAATACACCATAAACTAATGTTGTCTCCACAGACCAATGAGTTGGTTTCCAATTATCAAAAATTCCTAGGACTTAACAAGTTTAATCACAAAATATTGGCAAAAGTTTTTCAACACACTAGTAAGTATCTCACGGATATGTCTTCTTACAAAACAAAGGCAAAATTCCTAACATCTAGCAAGTCCCCCAAACAAGTCTATCTTCTTTCAAATGGGTACCCAAGAACCAGTCACACAAATGCTACATACACAGAGATCCACACAGGCTTTTTAAAGTGGTAAACACATTTCGAATCCAGGCGGGACCACCTTCTCAAAAGAACAAGCAAACACAGTACAGCAACAAATTACCTGCACTTAAACAAGATTCAAACAAGAACAACTACAGTTGTAACACAAGTGCAAAACCACACTCAAACAAGAAATAATACAGCTAATAATTATAATGGAATGGAATGGAATGCTATTTATTGGAATGGAATGGAATGCTATTTATTGTCATTCAAACCTAGGTGTGAGGAATGGGTTAATAGGTATAAGTTGATTTAGACAAGAACCCTTTGTATAGTAGGGAGTATAGTAGGGAGGATAGGGGGACTGAAGGACAAGTACAGATGGTGACTTTTTCAAGGATGAGAACAGAGAAGATAGCAACAGCCCAGCATAGAACTAGGGTAAGGGTCAGAAGACACACTCAGTGCGCATGGGCAATGAACTTACATGAATATGTACACACACACTATGACAAGATGTCTCATTTAAATGCACATGCGATGCATGATATGGGAGGTGTCTTTGACGTCGGGTGGACTTTCCAGGACATTCTCGTGGGAATGTGGGCTTTATGTTATGATTGGAAGAAGCACAATGGGGAGGGATGAGGGTGTGACAATGATACCCATGAAATGTATAAAGATAGAAGTCATCCCGATCCTCGGTGTGCCTCTAGGGGACATCAGAGGAGAGGCACCTATTCTGCAGAATATGATTTGAATAAAAAGCTTCTTTGCCGACTTTGTCTCTAAAAGCGTTTGTGATTTTGAATCTCACAATTTTTGGGGGCTCGTCTCGGGACCCCCACTCCGGCTGGCTGACGACGGTATACGGAAGAAGGGACGGTGCACCCCGTTGATTTCAGCGGTCCCAGACCCCTAGATTGCCGTCAGCGGTTTGGGCGAGTGGTATCCCAGAACAGAGACTCAGCAAAGAAGTGGGAGTAGTTGGAAATCCGATCGGGAGGAAGATCGGGGGGAAATCGCGAGGGAGCCAAATCGAATGATTCTTGTGCACAGGACCCGGGTAAGAAAACTGACTATTAAGTACTATTCGGGCGATTTATAGATCTGGGGTAAACAGATCGGGGGCAAAATGATCGGGGGGAAATTCCGATCGGGAGGATGGGCCATGAGAACGGAAGCCCACCTGGGAGGGGAAGGGCGGTAACCCCGACCCCAGCATTCTGCCTGATAGTCCGTTGGGGCGAATGCTGAGCCTCTGGGGGCAGAGAAATACCCAGGGAATTGGAGGACAAAAATGATTGAGCCTCTGGGGGCAGAGAAATACCCAGTGAATTGGAAGACAAAAATGATTTGATTCTGTTATATTGAGTTTTAATACATGTAAAAGATGTTGCATTTATTTGAAGTAAGAATGAAACGAATGTGATTTGTGTGTAAAAACCGGTTTGGAATGAAAGAGGAAGTTTATATATGTGATAATTATTTTGTTTATTGTATTTGTAGACCACATTGTAAGAGTAAATAAGTAAGTTTTATTAAAATCAAAAATGTTCACTGTAGGTAGGTGTATGTTCCTTTAAATAAATCCGATCGGGAGGAAGATCGGGGGGAAATCGCGAGGGAGCCAAATCGAATGATTCTTGTGCACAGGACCCGGGTAAGAAAACTGACTATTAAGTACTATTCGGGCGATTTATAGATCTGGGGTAAACAGATCGGGGGCAAAATGATCGGGGGGAAATTCCGATCGGGAGGATGGGCCATGAGAACGGAAGCCCACCTGGGAGGGGAAGGGCGGTAACCCCGACCCCAGCATTCTGCCTGATAGTCCGTTGGGGCGAATGCTGAGCCTCTGGGGGCAGAGAAATACCCAGGGAATTGGAGGACAAAAATGATTGAGCCTCTGGGGGCAGAGAAATACCCAGTGAATTGGAAGACAAAAATGATTTGATTCTGTTATATTGAGTTTTAATACATGTAAAAGATGTTGCATTTATTTGAAGTAAGAATGAAACAAATGTGATTTGTGTGTAAAAACCGGTTTGGAATGAAAGAGGAAGTTTATATATGTGATAATTATTTTGTTTATTGTATTTGTAGACCACATTGTAAGAGTAAATAAGTAAGTTTTATTAAAATCAAAAATGTTCACTGTAGGTAGGTGTATGTTCCTTTAAATAAATCAGGTCATGGTGAAAGGCGACGAACAGCTGTAAGATAACGATTAATTGTTTGTTGGCCTTAACCTAGAAGGGGAAGTTGTGAAACCAGCTTTAGGTTTTTCTGATGTTCTTTTAGATTTCTAGTCAGTAAAGATAATTTGGAAAATTGTTACTAGTGCTAGGAATTGGATATTTAAAATAGAGGTGAATATGGATTGAAATAATTGGAAATAAGTTAATTGGTAAACATTCAAGTTTAGAAAGAAAGGAGAGAGAGGCAGTTAGAAGATAACAGAAGTAGGAAAACGACAGGCGTGAAAGTAATAAAGCAGGAGGAGTCAGTGGAAGTTTAAAAAGAAAGGTGAATGAATTTGCAAGAAGGCTAGAATATTTGAGAAGCAAGAAATTGAGTTTAGAATAAGAAAGAAGGCATACCAGAAAGGATTAAAGTTGGAAGCATTGGGATAAAGTGATGAGGCTGCTTTAAAGAGAAAAGAGAAGGACAGACACGGATTATCCCTTGGGGGCACCCATAAACTGAGAGGGCTAAAAAAAAAGGCTTAGGGCTTTGGAGGAGGAGAACGTGGGACGATTATTGACCATGGAAGATTTGAAGGCACTGTTGATAAAAGTGATAGGAACCACTAAAGTGACAGAACTACTGAAGATGGATGGTATAAACTGATGCGAACAATGTAACAAGCAATGGCATACTGTTTGACACAGTCAGGCAGAGGGTATGGCAGGCCCTCAGACAATGTTACCCACTTAAGAGGAACCCCAAGGAACAAAGGGGAGATACACAAGAAGGAAAGGCAAATAATGTAGTCTATCTGGAAAACCAGCTGAAAAGGTGGAGAGTTGATTGATGAACATTATATTATGAACTACTGTGGTGGATGTCATTCTTCTTAAAGTCAAGCAGATTCAGCGAACAGTTGGTCTCTGCGGTTGAGAAATATCGCAAAGAAAGAAAAAAGACTTGCAAACCAGCAGGAGGAGCTGTTGTCAATAAACAATGGACCTAAATGAGTCCTATGACGGAACCAAGCAGGGCCAGAGAATTACATGCCAATAATGAATGTCTTTGGGGTACGTTTCCTCAAAAAGTCCTATCAGGAGTGAAATTAATCTGGATATAAGCCCTAACAGGACTGGGGTCCCCAAGAGAGAAAGGGATTTAAAGGAGGATTTGTTGGTATTGTTCCATAAGTGAAAAGCAATGTAAGAGAGAGAGTTTAAAAAATTAAAAAAAATACTTCAGAATGTAGGACAGAGGATGATAACCTTGGGAAAAGGCAGGATATAGTTCAGACTAGATTAGGTATAAGCCCTGTAGTGTCGTTTATGATGAATAAGGTAATTAAGAGGTTTGGTAGACCTACAGAAATCAGCTTTGACAACGGATTGTTTTCATTTAGGGAGTAGCCAAGTTGGCGATAGAGACCCTTAGAGTAAAATACACATTTGGGTATGTAACACCTGCAGTCACAGGCATGGTGGAAAGAATAAATGGAACATTGAAGGTTAATATAAATAAGATTTGTTTAATTACAAAGTTGAATTGGATCGATGCCCTGCCATTGGCACTGAAGAGATGTTGCATACAAACTAACCGAGCAGGTGGCACAATGGAGAGGTCCCTACAAGAGACCGAGTTTGGAACAGTTAAAGATAGAATTTAAAAAGTATATGAAACAGTTAATTATGATATACAAGTCTATTTATGAACAGGAAAAGTAAAAGCTGTTGGATGTGGACCAGGAGGAAGGACCCTTTAAACCTGAAGACAAGGTGTATGTATGAGTTTTCTAAACTACCGACCGATGTTCAGGTAGAAGGTTGATATACTTGGTACCATTTCAATAATTACATGAGGGCTGTCCCGCAGGTACGAATAGATAATAGCCCTGAGGTAAGTGAACAGGAGGACAAAGATGTGAGAAAAGAGTAGAGTTTGAACAAGAACGTTGTTTGACATCAGTGGTGGGCAAAATAATGGAAAGGATACTTAAGACAATATATAAGAATAGGGTAGGATTAGGAAGAATTAGCATGGATTTGTGATTGTGATGTTTGACTAATCTTGAATTTTTTGAAAAGGTTATTAGGGAAATTGATGAGGGTAAAGTGGTGGATGTTGTCTAGATGAACTTCAGTAAGGCCTTTGACAAGGTTCAATAAGGAAATAAGGTTGGTTAAGAAGGGTTAGTAAGGAATAGCAAGATGGATTAAAAAGTGGCTGTATGGGAGATGTCAGAGAGCAATGGTGGATGGATGTTTGTCAGGTTGGAGGTCAGTGACTAGAGGGGTACCTCGGGGATGTGTGTTGGGTCCACTGTTGTTTGTCATGTGAATCAATAATCTGGATGTTGTTGTGGTAAAATAGATTAATAAGTATGTAGATGATACTAAGATAGGTGGTGTTGTGAATAATGAAGTAGATTTTAAAAGTGTACAGAGAGATTTAGGTCATTTGGTAGAATGGGTTGAAACATGACAGATAGGTATAATGTTGATAAGTGTGAGATGATACATCTTGGCAGGACAAATCAAAATTGAACGTACATGGTAAATGATTGTGAATTGAGGAATGAAGTTGAACAGGCGGATCTAGGAATAACTGTGCATAGTTCCCTGAAGGTGGAATCTCATGAAGATAGGATGGTAAAGAAAGATTTTGGTGTGTTGGCCTTTATAAATAAGAGCATTGTGTATAGAAGTTGGGTTGTAATGTTAAATTGTACAAGGTATTGGTGAGGTCAATTGTGGAGTATGGTGTATAATTTTGGTAGGCATAATTATAGGAAAAAGGTCAACAAAATAGAGAGAGTACAGAGGAGATCAATTAGAATGTTGACTGGGTTTCAGCAACTAAGACACAGAGAAAGGTTGAACAAGTTAAGTCTTTATTATTTAGGAAAGATAGAAGGAGTCCCAACAATGCAAGGGAACGATGTGTTCCTGAGGAACTATTTACTGGCAGTGTCCCAATCTCTTGCAGAACTAAAAATTAAAGGATTGCTGGTCCAGAGCCCACCACTGGACTTCCCGATACACTCAGTCAAAGCTGGAGACTGGGTATTAATAAAAACGTGGAAAGAAGAAAAGCTGCAACCTATGTGGACTGGACCCTACCTGGTGTTACTAATCACCGAGACCGCAGTACGAACAAAAGAGAAAGGGTGGACATATGCAAGTCGAGTTAAGGGTCCTGTGGAGGCCCCACCAGACAATATCAGCCCGTGGACTGTGCGCAAAGGAGAGGAACCATTGACTTTAATATTTAACAAGAACCCGCGGGAAAAATGAAGATTTTGTGTGGGTGGGTCGTGTGTTGGGTGGTTCCCCAACTATGTAAGCATACAGAGTGTTCAAATGCAGGAAAGTGGTAGGTATTGGATATGTGCAGATAGAACAGGGAGAATGAGCTTAAGGATTTGAAGATAATGATAGTAGCAGGAGAAACAGAATTAAGGCAATTATATGAGGAGGGAATACATACAGGAGGGAAGGGAGCCAACACCTGGCTTGCCTGGATGATGTACACGGCCAGGAGTATGCAACACACCAATTGCTACGCCTGCGCCGGAGCTAAGCCTCAGCTGGTTCCAGTACCATTTCCCTTGAATTGGGGTAGGACACCTAGGGCTATGTGATGTATACTACAGCTATTCACGAATCCCATCCTACCAAAGGATGCGACCTGCCAGAGTTATCATTATCTATTCCCGGCTAGCAACAACAATACAAAGGGCCAAAGGACAGACCCTTGACCTCCTCCATTTACCACTCCCCTTGGGGAGGAGGGATTTGAGTGCTATAATAATAATAATAATAATAATAATAATCATTTTATTTACTGGCGCCTTTCTAAAACCCAAGGACACCTTACAATGCATAGAATCACAACAAAACAAAAATAACAAAAAAAACACATTAAATAAAAAAACACCACAGTACACAAATCAAGGACAGAATTCAATTTCAAAAGCACCAAAAGAAAATAAGAAACACAATTTGAGGAGAGAGCAGCGGCGACCAATTCGCGCCAGCGTCCACTCTCCCCTCCGACCGCCATCTTGTACACGGACTGACAGGCACAGGCACAGGCACAGCACACAAAATCATCCCCCCACAATACCAGATATAACCCAGATGGACAGGAAAAGGGGGAGGTGCTCAACTGCAATCAGACGTATAACATAACGGCTGAGGAACAGGGGCCACTGTTCAAAAGCTCCTGGCTGAGAAAGCAGATAGTCAGTAGAGCTGATGTCTGGTGGTGGTGCAGGGAGAATACCCTGTGGCCCCGGTTACCGGGGTCATGGACGGGAACCTGTACCCTCACACAACTGATGATGCCCTTCACCATAGCAGTAGAACATGCTGTAGAACTCAATGAAGGAAACCGACGACAAAAGAGAGGGGTGAAAGGATCATTCGACACACACATATATATAGATGCGATAGGGGTGCCAAGAGGGGTACCCGATGAATTTAAAGCCAGAAACCAGATAGCTGCGGGCTTTGAGTCCATACTCTTCTGGTGGTCCACAAATAATAAAAATGCGGACTGGATCAACTAACTATACTACAATCAACAACGCTTTATAAATTACACTCGAGATGCGGTTGAAGGATTAGCGGAACAACTGACAGATACCAGCCTAATGGCCTGGCAAAATCGCATGGCCTTAGACATGCTACTGGCCGAGAAGGGAGGGGTGTGTGTAATGTTTGGGGAACAATGTTGCACCTTCATCCCCAACAACACTGCTCCTGATGGGTCAGTGTCGAGAGCCCTAGCAGGTCTCACCTCCCTGTCTATCGAATGAGAGGAAGATAGGGAGGCGAAGATTCTGCTGTTAGCATTAGAAAAGGAGGAAATAGTATAAATCAAAGGTTGCGTAGCAAAAAGTAAAAGTGTGGATTGTGAGGAAGGGGTTAATAGGTATAGTTGATTTAGACAAGAACCCTTTGTATAGTAGGATGCACGAGTACAGATGGTGACTTTTTCAAGGATGAGAACAAATGAGATAGAGAGACAGTCCAGGATAGAACTAGGGTAAGGGTCATGAGCAACTCTCTGTGCGCATGGGCAATGAACTTACATGAATATGTACACACACCCACTATGACAAGATGCCTAATTTAAATTCACATGCGATGCATGATATGGGAGGTGTCTTTGACGTCGGGTGGATGTTCCAGGACGTTCTCGTGGGAATGTGGGCTTTATGTTATGATTGGAAGAAGCTCAATGGGGAGGGATGAGGGTGTGACAATGATACCCATGAAATGTATAAAGATAGAAGACATCCCGATCCTCGGTGTGCCTCTAGGGGACATCAGAGGAGAGGCACCTATTCTGCAGAATATGATTTAAATAAAAAGCTTCTTTGCCGACTTTGTCTCTAAAAGCGTTTGTGATTTTGAATCTCACATAATGAAGAATGCAGCATAGCCATACTTCCAAACATACATCATGGCATCCTGGCATCGTTCCATCATGTTAATTCTGGCCAAATTGGAGATGCCAGGACATTAAAATTGAGTAAAGGCTTCTGGGCTGCTAGGTCATTTGGTCAATTTAAATGTGCCTTCTGCACAAATGGGACACGCTGCAGAATTGTGCCAGCTTGTCTAGAGCCCAGATAATAGTTGCAGGGAAAGAATGGAACATCTGCAGATTCTTACAATTAGGTGTAAATTGCATGAAATGGATTGAGTGAATGCAAACCAGACATACACATTGTAAATACCGTTGCAAAGCTTTACTTTGCTAATTGATGATTGGTCAAACTGTTGAGCCTTGGAGGAACTGTCTGAATCCCAGGGCACATGTTGCTATGTTTGCTTCCTTTTAGAAGCTTCTTTTGAATACAATGAATATACGATTATATTATTGGGTTAGGGAACTGTCAATTATGTACTGTTATAATTAATATGTGTGATTGGTTTGTAGGGGTTGCCTCCCCCAAGTAATGTCACACCCTTAGTTCGGAGGGGTATAAAAGGGTGTGCATTTCTTTGGGGTGTGTCGGTTGAATGTGACTTCTGTTCTGTTTGCACGAGATATTGTTGTCTTGCGTGGGTGGATCAGCAACCGTCCCTGCAGTTTGTTCTTCAATAAAGTAAGGTTTGGAACCAGAGTTTGACTAAACCAGATTAAGGGGGTAAGTCTAGAATTGAATTTACATTGGGGGCGTCGTCCGGGATCTCATCGGAGCCCCAGACATAAGTTTGCAGTCAGGGAGTTGAGTCGTTTCAGATTGCGAGAGGTGCAATCGGTGCCACGGTGCGGTTTTCGCATTGATTTTCCCCGCTTCGCTGATCAGGACGAATCAATCATTCGCGTGCTTGTGTTGGGGATCCCGACGACATAAGAGAATAGTAGTCTGGCAAACTCTGGTTTAGTGAGGGTTCGAATCTCTGGGGAGGGTTGCAGCAGCTTGTTTCGAATCTCTGGGGATGGCTGTCTGAGGATATGTCAGCAGCTGGTTCGAGTCTCTGGGGAGGGGATTCAGGTCAATTATGAGGGTATTACTGGGGGTCAAAAAATGAGGGCCAAGTCAGTTATGAGGGCTGGGTCAATATATGAGGGCTGAGTATTGGGGTAAATGATTGGCAACTTACCTTAAAGTACAATACTGACAGGTTATTAAGTCACTGAACTGTGATCTAAATTTTTGAAATTTCTCCAAATTTGAGATGTTCACATTGAATATCTGTTTTGATCTAGATCTTGTAAAAATGTAAAATGGCTCCGTAATTGTATATAACTCTGTATAACCGTAATTATAATATAACTACTTGCTTAGAATTGTGTAAATACTTTACTTTAAAAAACTGTTTGCTTAAAGGCCGTGTCTTACCTGTTTGCGGTCATCGGCGGTGAAGCGCGGTGTAGACGGTAGCGAGGTCCGCGCGGCAACGGCGAGAGCGTCGAGCCTATCCACCGGAGCATCGCGCGGATGCTGCGCGGGGGCCGAGTGAATCAAATAGGGCGGGTCCCACGTGCTTGCGGTAGGTTAAAAAAAATGTTGATTTACCAGAAGCTTTTGTTGCACGTACGTCGGGTGATCATCGCACGGCCTGTCGAACGAGCATGCGATCCCGGACTTTGACGGGAGGGACGGAGGGAGGGGAACGTCCATTTTTTTTTCAAGCTCGAGCCTGACGCCATTTGGAGCAGAGTCTTGAAATCTCGAGCCTGACGCCATCTTTATTTCAGGTAAACAAAAAGTAAAGGAATGTGTTTTATAAAAGTCTATTTTATAAATGACCACAGACTCGTGAGACAGGCCTTATAGTTAGCTTTAGAATTGCCCAAAAGATCTTTATATCATCAGTTGAGTAGAACATGTTTACATTCTTAAGGAAATAAGCATATTTGGAGGGAAGGAGGGAGGGGGACGTCCATTTTGAGAGGAGTCAAGCTCGGGCCTGACGCCATTTGGAGCAGAGTCTGGAAAGCTCGAGCCTGACGCCATCTTTATTTCAGGTAAACAGAAGTCGCTGGCTATTTTTTGTTCTTAAAACAACATGTGTTATAGAAATGTGTTTTATAAAAGTCAATTTTATAAAGTGGTTAGGGTCTAACAATTGTAGACCAGCAATAACAAAGTTAGTAATAACAATAGGATGATGTATATACAAAAATAAATCAGTGGTCACTCGTGGTTGTCTGCATGGAGTTTGTAAATCTGAGAACCATTTTCTTAGAGAGACCATGAACATAGAACAGTATAACACAGGAACAGGTCCTTTGGCCCACAAAGACCTGTCAACTCTCCACACGTAAAAAATTTCGGAATATTCACACTTATTCTCTCTTAATCTTGCAGCAAACTCGATTAGGACCTGTAAACTACTGCACAATGGAAGACATTGACATTGCATTGCTGCTACACCAACATAATCTTCTCTTAGCAGCAGCCATCATGGTTGCAGGTCATCCGTGCAGCAGTTCAACAAAGAAGGTTATGAAGAAGAAGCCCAGGAAGAGGTCTGTGTGGATGAGGCCTTTGTTCCTGATGAGACCTACTTTGGGCCAGTATGAGACCATGATGACGGATCTGCAGCGGGTAGATGATGCTGCCTTTAGAAATTTCACCAGGATCCCGCCTGACCTGTTTCAGGAGCTCAAGACACGAGTCGGACCTCTACTGCAGAAAATGGACACCGTCATGCGGAAGTCACTGGAACCAGGCCTGCGCCTAGCCATCACCCTCCGCTACCTTGCATCAGGGGATTCCTACAAGAGCCTGTCGTATAACTTCCGTGTGGCTCACAACACCATCAGCGGTGTAGTCCGAGAGACGTGTGATGCCATCAACAAAACATATGATGAGCTTATTGACTGCCCAACTACACCAGACGGGTGGAGGAGTGTGGCGCACGGCTTTGAAAGCAGATGGAACTTCCTGCACACATGTGGGGCTGTTGACGGGAAGCATGTGGCCATCCGGTGTCCACCCGGGGGAGGTTCTGTGTACTTTAACTACAAGAAGTTCCATTCCATCGTGCTGTTAGCTGTGGTAGATGCAAACTACAACTTCATGTTTGTGAATGTGGGCACACCTGGCAGTGCCGCAGATGGAGGGATCTGGAGAGAGACCTCCCTTGGGCAAGCATTGGAAGAAGGGAGAGCAGGCCTTCCGGATCCAGAACCTCTGCCTGGAGAAGACAACCCTGACATCCCCTACGCACTGGTTGGTGATGATGCCTTTGCACTCAGGCCATGGATGATGAAGCCATACCCTCACAGGGGGGTGTCAAGGGAGCAAAGGATCTTCAATTACAGGCTGTCCAGGGCTAGGAGGGTAGTGGAGAATGCTTTTGGTATCCTTGCTAGCAGATTCAGATGCCTGCTTACAACAATGGAGCAGGAGCCCGAGAATGTGCAGGCCATTGTCTACGCGGCATGTGTCCTCCATAACCTGATCCGCACCAGAGGTGCGTCTGCAGCCTTGGTGGAGGGTGACACGATGGACAAACAGACAGGTGAAGTCACACCAGGTTCATGGAGAGCTGCAAGACCGGCATCACCGATGATGGCACTAGGGTCATTGCAAGGAAACACCAGCAACAGAAGAGCAAAGGAGATGAGGGACCATCTCTGTGCGTACTACAACTCAGAGCGAGGCAGTGTACCCTGGCAGGACAATGTGTTTTGAGGATCAAAAGCAAACAGGGGATGTCAGGGTTGTGTTTTCACGGCAGAGGTACCCGATCATGAAGGCCCCAGATCTTACAAAAGTGCGATCTATGTATGTTGATGGATGGTTTTACATTGCGAAATTATTGAATCTGTGTTAATAGTACCACCTACATCACCTATTTTAAAGTTGCCTGATCTTGAAAGGGCTTAAATGCCATTGTATTATTTTCATGGCTTATAATGAAAATTTTGTGTAATTCAATGCTATTCTATGCCTGTGTTTTATTTCTCTAATAAATCAATGATTTTGTATGTGAGATGCATTCCATCATTTCAGGTTGTTTCCATATGAGATCTACGCCGCGATTAACAGACACTTTTTTCCACAATACTATATTAAATTTAAACTGTTTATTTAGTGGAAACAATTAACATATTGAAAAACAAGCAATTCTTTTTAAATATGCAACACAATTCAACAGAACATTGTTCATTAGTGAAAGCAAACAAATAACGTCGTGAGAAAACAGTGAATTGAACGGTAATGTGCAACACACAAGCAGGCACAACAGTGAATTTTGGGGGCAACGTCACTCCTACGGCACATGTCATTCTTATTAATTATATACGTCTGCGTCTTCGGTGCTGGAGTTTGTGCCATCTTCGGGAACCTCAAATTGTACATGGAATTCGCCTTCCCCTAGACTATCCATGCCACGTGATGAACTATGTTGCGGTGGGGTGTGTCCACTGACATAGTGGGGGGGGGGCTGCCATCCAGGGGTATGTCACAGGACGGTATTCCATCCTTGCCTGTGGGCAAAACACATAAGCGTATCAATATGTATCGGTGCCAAACAAATCATATAAAACAAATCACAACCTTTCACAAGCTGTGTGTTAGAGAAAATCATGAGTCAGGCTGAAGACTCAAAAATGTTTCACAGTGTACCTGGTGGGGATATTGTGGTGGCATCCTCCTTTGTTGCAGTGGCACTAATGGCATATGCCTTATCGGACTCTGCAACACAAAGAAAACCATAGTAAATGAATCATAGACGGCATTAAATTAAAACTTTTTTAATTTCAATGAACTTTGATTTAAATATTTTACTGGCTGCGGAAGTCTGTGCGCCCTTGCCAAGGACAATCCCTCCATGCTATAACGTTGCCAATTTTCCTCAGGGATTAAGAACATCTCCTCCCTGAGGAACATTGCATATGCATGCACAACTCTCTCATGGGACGTCCTTGGCTGTGAGAAAGAGGTGATCATGCCCGACGTTGTCTTTGCCTGTTCCATGATCTGCAACAAGAGAGTACAATCATGATAATTATATTGTGGGATGAGATGGAGAAACGTGGAAGTAGGGCGGAGTGAAAGAGATTTGATGATGGGTAATCCAAAAGCACTTACATCCCTGAACATGTCCCGTTGCAGAGTTTGGACAGGCACCTCGCTATCTGACGCAGTTGTGCTGACCCGCTTCCGTCTTGCATGCTGCTGCAGTTCTACCGCAGTGCATGACCCGGATGGTCCATGTGAAGGTCCTTCTAGCAGATCAGGCTCACCCTCACTCGAGTCCGCGCACGTTGATGCACCCACAGTACACTAGAAGAAAGTGAATGCGTATCATACATGTGCAAGACCATCCGGACGTAGCAGGGAAAGTGAACAAGTTATCATTGTTAAAAGTGTTTTGTACTGACTTCCCAACTAATATTTATTGTCACATAATTTTCTGAGTTACTCACCTTCCTGCAACTTTCCTTCGTGTGCACTCTTACAATGTGGTCCCGGACGAACCCCCATTTGTCATATATCCACTGGTCTCTGTCAGTCAGTTTCCTACTGCCAGAGCCAGACTTGCCAAGACCTTGTGATATTTTGCCGAACCGTGTCCTCTGACTCTTTAGCCATTGGCACAGTTGGTCATCTGTGAAAAGATAGCATAAATGAAGATAAGTGTTGAGCAAATTATAATATGAATTTGAACCTCAATTACAAACACAGAAATGTAGATAAACTGAAAGATATGTACTTACAAGAGCAGTCAGGGAACTCCTTCGCCTTTTCTCCAATTATGAGGTTACGGAGGCCCCTGTTCCTAAAATCACGGTTGGTCTTATCGTACAGCTCATGGTGGGACTGATACCATTCCACCAGGTCCCCCTCTTGCTCTCGGGAAAAATTATATGGCTGTGAGCCAGACCTGTTCCACACCCATGCAGGGACATAAGCTGGAGTAGGACATGGACCAGCAGATGGAGAAGCAGATGGGGCAGCAGATGTGGAAGCAGTTGAGGCAGGAGATGGGGCAGGAGATGGGACAGGTAATGAAGCAGGGGCAGGGGCAGGGGCAGGGGCAGGGGCAGGGCCAGTGGCTGGACCCTCCAGCACCTGAATTTTATTAGCACCCATACTAGAATACTGTACTTTATCCTGCAGCGATTTCTTCACACTCCTTGTTCTCCTCATGTTGCCAGTCAACTGTCAAAATACTCCGTTTGAAAAACGCGGTAAAAATGCTACACTGTTGAAGTCTCAGATCTCGCGTGGGTTGGACGTGAACAGTAAAGAAAAAGGGCGGGCCGACTGCGATGACGTCATTTTGAATCTGATGGGCTGTGGCGGCAGCTGTCCAGATCGCGGCGCTGCAGCGGTGGCTGTGCCTGCGGCCGTGCAGCACACGTGCGTCACTGGCGGCGGCACGTGCCTCACTGGCGGAGGCTGTGGCAGTGGAGGCTTGACGCACGGCGCTCGAGCCATACTGGCGGCGGGCCGTGCGAGCGGCCGTGCGCACTCGTGCATCACTGGTGGAGGTTGTGCGGTGAGTATAGTGTTTTCGACATTGTCGATTTTATTTTTGCACCGCGCGGTGTTGGGAACACCGTCGCACGGCCCGGGAATTGTTCTTTCTCACGAGTGCGCGGTCTATGGCGGCAGATTCTTCCCGTTTCGCCGCCAATGACCGCAGATTCGTGAGACAGACCTTTAAATTGTACTGCTCTACCTTTATTTGAGTTGTGATATTCTGTTCTTGCAATGTAACAGATTTTGTTCTGGTAATGTAACTAATTCTGCTCTTGTATTGTTAGAACTGTTTGCTTGAATTGTGTGATCTAGTATTTACCTTAGAATTGTATTGTAATTGAATGCTTATATTTCATATTACAGTGTGTTTATGCATCTGTGCAGTGGCGGCGCCTAACGGCAGCGGCTCAACTACAGTCGTCCGTCTTTTTTATTTTTTGTCTTGTTAAATGTATGTCTTGAGCTTAGTTTTTATTATTTTTTAGCTGTGCATATGTGGGGGGTGGAGGGGGGGGGGTGTGGGGGAAACCGTTAATCTCTTCCCTGTGCGGGGACCCGAGTTTTTCCTTGTCGGGTCTCCGGTGTCGTTGGGCCTAACATCGTGGAGCCGGCGGCTGCCTCCGGCCGGGACCAACCTGAGGGCTCCAGTCGCGGAGCCTACGGACCTGACATCGCGGAGCTGGTCGTCTTCGGAGCGGGAAGAGCTGTGGTGGTGCTCGGCTGCGACCCGACTTTGGAGCTTCGGAAGCTCCGGCTGCAGGCCCGGTGGACAGGAACATCGGGAGCTCCAGGTCCCTGGTGGGACACGGCTTTCAGAGCTCCCGCAACGGCAACTTCTCCCGCTGGACGCGCGGGGTTCAAAGGACACGGAGCGAGGCCTAACATCACCCGGCGCGGGTTAGCGGCCACGGGACTTACCGTCGCCTGCCGTGGGCTCTAACAACGGAGCCCCAGTTCGCCTAGACGCTGCAGGTGGACTGCTGGACCGCGGGTTGGACTGCTTGAACCGCAGGGTTTAAAGTACACGGAGCCGGGGCCTAACATCACCCGGCGTGGCTAAATGGCCACAGGACTTACCATCGCCCGCCGGGGGGCTTTAACATCAGAGCCCCAGTTCACCTCGACGCTGCAGTTGGACTGCTGGACCGCGGGAGGGGAACAAAGGGAAGAGATAATACTTTGCCTTCCATCACAGTGAGGAGGTGTTGGAGATTCACTGTGATGGATGTTTGTGTAAACTGTGTTAAGTGTGGGTCTTGGTTTTTTTTTTTGTAATGTAAAAAACTGTAGTAAATGATATTTCGTTCAGGCCTATGTGAGATTCAAAATCATAAACGCTTTTAGAGACAAATTCGGCAAAGAAGCTTTTTATTCAAATCATATTCTGCAGAATAGGTGCCTCTCCTCTGATGTCCCCTAGAGGCACACCGAGGATCGGGATGACTTCTATCTTTATACATTTCATGGGTATCATTGTCACACCCTCATCCCTCCCCATTGTGCTTCTTCCAATCATAACATAAAGCCCACATTCCCACGAGAACGTCCTGGAACGTCCACCCGACGTCAAAGACACCTCCCATATCATGCGTCGCATGTGCATTTAAATGAGACATCTTGTCATAGTGGGTGTGTGTACATATTCATGTAAGTTCATTGCCCATGCGCACTGAGTGTTTCTTCTGACCCTTACCCTAGTTCTATGCTGGGCTGTTGCTATCTTCTCTGTTCTCATCCTTGAAAAAGTCACCATCTATACTTGTCCTTCACTCCCCCTATCCTCCCTACTATACTCCCTACTATACAAAGGGTTCTTGTCTAAATCAACTTATACCTATTAACCCATTCCTCACAATCCACACTTTTACTTTTGCTGCTGCAATCTTTGATTTAGACTATCTGCCCCTTCTCTAATGCTAGCAGCAGAATCTTCGCCTCTCCCTATCTTCCTCTCATTCGATAGACAGGGAGGTGAGACCTGCTAGGGCTCTCGATACTGACCCATCAGGAGCAGTGTTGTTGGGGATGAAGGTGCAACATTGTTCCCCAAACATTACACACACCCCTCCCTTCTCAGCCAGTAGCATGTCTAAGGCCATGCGATTTTGCCAGGCCATTAGGCTGGCATCTGTCAGTTGTTCCGCTAATCCTTCAACCGCATCTCGAGTGTAATTTATAAAGCGTTGTTGATTGTAGTATAGGTAGTTGATCCAGTCCACATTTTTATTAAGTGTGGACCACCAGAAGAGTATGGACTCAAAGCCCGCAGCTATCTGGTTTCTGGCTTTGAATTCATCGGGTACCCCTCTTGGCACCCCTATCGCATCTATATATATATGTGTGTGTCGAAGGGTCTGTTCTTCGGCCCTTTGTATTGTTGTTGCTAGCCGGGAATAGGTAATGACAACTCTGGCAGGTCGCATCCTTTGGTAGGATGGGATTCGTGAATAGCTGTACTATACATGACATAGCCCCAGGTGTCCTATCCCAATTCAAGGGAAATGGTTCTGGAACCAGCTGAGGCTTAGCTCCGGCGCAGGCGTAGCAATTGGTGTGTTGCATACTCCTGGCCGTGTACATCATCCAGGCAAGCCAGGTGTTGGCTCCCTTCCCTCCTGTAGGTATTCCCTCCTCATATAATTGCCTTAATTCTGTTTCTCCTGCTACTATCATTATCTTCAAATCCTTAGGCTCATTCTCCCTGTTCTATCTGCACATCCTTCCACTTTCCTGCATTTGAACACTCTGTATGCTTACATAGTTGGGTAACCACCCAAAACACGACCCACCAACACGAAATCTTCATTTTTCCCGCAGGTTCTTGTTAAATATTAAAGTCAATGGTTCCTCTCCTTTGCGCACAGTCCACGGGCTGATATTGTTTGGTGGCGCCTCCACAGGACCCTTAAATCGGCTTGCGTGTGTCCACCCTTTTTCTTTTGTTCGTACTGCTGTCTCGGTGATTAGTAACACCAGGTAGGGTCCAGTCCACTTAGGTTGCAGCTTTTCTTCCTTCCATGATGTTACAAGATCCCAGTCCCCCGCTTTCACAGAATGGATTGGAAAGTCGAGATGGGGACTCTGTGCCAGCAGCCAACTTGGTTCTTAATTCTGTAATAGAACGAGATACTGCCAGTAAATAGTTCCTTAGGAATACATCATTCCCTTGTATTTGTTGGGACCCCTTCTATCGTTCTTAAATAATAAAGACCTAACTTGTTCAACCTTTCTCTGTGTCTTAGTTGCTGAAACCCAGTCAACATTCTAATTGATCTCCTCTGTACTCTCTCTATTTTGTTGACATCCTTCCTATAATTATGCCTTCCAAAATTATACACCATACTCCACAATTGACCTCACCAATACCTTGTACAATTTAACATTACAACCCAACTTCTATACACAATGCTCTGATTTATAAAGGCCAACACACCAACATCTTTCTTTACCATCCTATCTTCATGAAATTCCACCTTCAGGGAACTATGCACAGTTATTCCTAGATCCCTCTATTCAACTTCATTCCTCATGTACATTCATTTACCATGTACATTCAATTTTGATTTGTCCTGCCAAGATGTATCACCTCACACTTATCAACATTAAACCTATCTGTCATGTTTCAACCCATTCTACCAAATGACCTAAATCTCTCTGTACACTTTTAAAATCTACTTCATTATTCACAACACCACCTATCTTAGTATCATCTACATACTTATTAATCTATTTTACCACAACAACATCCAGATTATTGATTCACATGACAAACAACAGTGGACCCAACACACATCCCGAGGTACCCTTCTAGTCACTGACCTCCAACCTGACAAACATCCATCGACCATTGCTCTCTGACATCTCCCATACAGCCACTTTTTAATCCATCTTGCTATTCCTTACTAACCCTTCTTAACCAACCTTATTTCCTTATTGAACCTTGTCAAAGGCCTTACTGAAGTTCATCTAGACAACATCCATCACTTTACCCTCATCAATTTCCCTAATAACCTTATCAAAAAATTCAAGATTAGTCAAACATCACAATCACAAAGCCATGCTAATTCTTCCTAATCCTACCCTATTTATCCAAATTCTTATATTGTCTTAAGTATGCTTTCCATTATTTTGCCCACCACTGATGTCAAACAACGTTCTTGTTAAAACTCTACTCTTTTCTCACATCTCTTGTCCTCCTGTTCACTTACCTCAGGGCTATTATCTATTCATACCTGCGGGACAGCCCTCAGGTATTATTGAAATGGTATCAGGTATATCAACCTTCTACCTGAACATCGGTCGGTAGTTTAGAAAACTCATACATACACCTTGTCTTCAGGTTTAAAGGGTCCTTCCTCCTGGTCCACCTCCAACAGCTTTTACTTTTCCTGTTCATAAATAGACTTGTATATCATAATTAACTGTTTCATATACTTTTTAAAATTCTATCTTTAACTGTTCCAAATTCGGTCTCTTGTAGGGACCTCTTCATTGTGCCACCTGCTTGGTTAGTTTGCATGCAACATCTCTTCAGTTCCAATGGCCGGGCATCGATCCAATTCAACTTTGTAATTAAACAAATCTTATTTATATTAACCTTCAATGTTCCATTTATTCTTTCCACCATGCCTGTGACTGCAGGTGTTACATACCCAAATGTGTATTTTACTCTAAGGGTCTCTATCGCCAACTTAGCTACTCCCTAAATGAAAACAATCCGTTGTCAAAGCTGATTTCTGTAGGTCTACCAAACCTCTTAATTACCTTATTCATCATAAACGACACTACAGGGCTTATACCTAATCTAGTCTAAACTATATCCTGCCTTTTCCCGAGGTTATCATACTCTGTCCTACATTCTGAAGTTTTTTTTTTTTTTAATCTCTCTCTCTCTTCCATCGCTTGTTACTTATGGAACAATATCAACAAATCCTCCTTTAAATCCCTTTCTCTCTTGGTGACCCCAGTCCTGTTAGGGCTTATATCCAGATTAATTTCACTCCTGATAGGACTTTTTGAGGAAACGTACCCCAAAGACATTCATTATTGGCATGTAATTCTCTGGCCCTGCTTGGTTCCGTCATAGGACTCACTTAGGTCCATTGTTTATTGACAACAACTCCTCCTGCTGGTTTGCAAGTCTTTTTCCTATCTCTGCGATATTTGTCGACCACAGAGACCAACTGTTCGCTGAATCTGCTTGACTTTAAGAAGAATGACATCCACCACAGTAGTTCATAATATAATGTTCATCAATCAACTCTCCACCTTTTCAGCTGGTTTTCCAGATAGGCTGCTGGATTACATTGTCTGAGGGCCTGCCATGCCCTCTGCCTGTTCATAATATAATGTTCATCAATCAACTCTCCACCTTTTCAGCTGGTTTTCCAGATAGGCTATTTGCCTTTCCTTCTGTATCTCCCCTTGTTCCTTGGGGTTCCTCTTAAGTGGGTAACATTGTCTGAGGGTCTGCCATACCCTCTGCCTGACTGTGTCAAACAGTATGCCATTGCTTGTTACATTGTTCGCATCAGTTTATACCATCCATCTTCAGTTCTGTCACTTTAGTGGTTCCTATCACTTTTACCAACAGTGCCTTCAAATCTTCCATGATCAATAATCGTCCCACGTTCTCCTCCTCCAAAGCCCTAATCCATTTCCTCCCCCATCAGGGATATAGGGTGAGGTATTTTTTTAGCCCTTTCAGTTTATGGTGCCCCAAGAGATAATCCGTGTCTGTCCTTCTCTTTTGTCTTTAAAGCAGTCTCATCACTTTATCCCAATATCTCCAACTTTAATCCTTTCTGGTATGCCTTCTTTCTAATTCTAAACTCAATTTCTTGTTTCTCAAATATTCTAGCCTCCTTGCAAAAATCTTCCACTGACTCCTCCTGCTTTATTACTTTCACGCCTGTCGTTTTTCTGCTTCTGTTATCTTCTAACTGCCTCTCTCTCCTTTCTTTCTAAACTTGAATGTTTACCAATTAACTTATTTCCAATTATTTCAATCCATATTCACCACTATTTTAAATATCCAATTCCTAGCACTAGTAACAATTTTCCAAATTATCTTTACTGACTAGAAATCTAAAAGAACATCAGAAAAACCAAAAGCTGGTTTCACAACTTCCCCTTCTAGGTTACGAGGATACAAACAATTAATCGTTATCTTACAGCTGTTCATCGCCTTTCACCATGACCTGATTTATTTAAAGGAACATACACCTACCTACAGTGGACATTTTTGATTCTAATAAAACTTACTTACTTACTTACTCTTACAATGTGGTCTACAATAAACAAAATAATTATCACATATATAAACTTCCTCTTTCATTCCAAACCGGTTTTTACACACAAATCACATTCGTTCCATTCTTACTTCAAATAAATGCAACATCTTTTACATGTATTAAAACTCAAAATAACAGAATCAAATCATTTTGGTCTTCTTCAATCCCTGGGTATTTCTCTGCACCCAGAGGCTCAGCATTCGCCCCAACGGACTATCAGGCAGAATGCGGGGGTCGGGCTTACCGCCCTTCCCCTCCCTTTTGGGCTCCGTTTTCATTGCCCATCCTCCTGATCATGAATTCCCCCCCCCCGATCTATTTCCCCCCCGATCTATTTAATCGCCCGAGTAGTACTTAATAGTCAGTTTTCTTACCCGGGTCTTGTGCACAAGAATCACTCGATTTGTCTCCTCGCGATTTCCAACTACTCCCACTTCTTTGCTGAGTCTCTGTTCTGGGATACCACTCGCCCAAACTGCTGACGACAATCTAGGGGTCTAGGACCGCTGAAATCAGCAGGGTGCACCGTCCCATCTTCCGTATACCGTCGTCAGCCAGCCGGAGTGGGGAACCCGGACGAGCCCTCAAAATTGTGAGATTCAAAATCACAAACGCTTTTAGAGATAAAGTCGGCAAAGAAGCTTTTTATTTAAATCATATTCTGCAGAATAGGTGCCTCTCCTCTGATGTCCCCTAGAGGCACACTGAGGATCGGGATGTCTTCTATCTTTATACATTTCATGGGTATCATTGTCACACCCTCATCCCTCCCCATTGAGCTTCTTCCAATCATAACATAAAGCCCAAATTCCCACGAGAACGTCCTGGAACGTCCACCTGACGTCAAAGACACCTCCCATATCATGCATCGCATGTGCATTTAAATTAGGCATCTTGTCAAAGCTGTCAAGGTTGCCCGGCTGGCAACAGGGGAAAAAAATTAAGTGAGAGCCCTGCATGCCACTATCAGAAAAAGCCTTATCTGACATCCAAGCCATAAAGGGTGAACACCTCATTGCAGAAGATGTACCAGTCAATATTTTGGGAAGAGACCTACTTTGCAAGCTAGGAAGCACCTACTGGAATGACTTCGAATTCTTGAAGCACAGCACAGTCACGTTATAGCTCTTTTAGTATCAGAAAGAGAGCAAGGAGCCCAAGTCTGGAGCTGGAAAATATTGACTGATAACCTTTCAAGCCACGTCCTCCGTAAGATTGAAGGACTGTCTAGTTTTGGATATGCATCAGATCTACAATCCTGGCACACCAACCTACACTGCACAGCCTAAATACCATCCTACGGCACAAAATGACATTTATGCCAAAACTGCAACTTCCTACCTGGGTGACTGTGAACTGCTTAAAATTCATTCTGTGCACTGGAATATGAATTTTTCGTTTAGGTAACCTGCACCAGAGCGCCTATCGGCTCCCTTCAAACAGGCTACGTGATATCAACCTCCAGCTGTACAGTGGAATCAGCAGCATTACCTTCCAACTGCTCAGCTCAATTTGCTGAACATTTTTCCCTCACCCGTGCATGTATTTTAAACAAATCTACTACTGTTAACATTTATACAGATTTCCACTATGCCTTTGGAGTTGTTCATGATTTTGGCAAATTATGGGAAGCCCACGGATTTTTAACCTCTTCCAGTACCCCTATAAGACACGAGATAATGATCTGTAACCTTGTGAAAGCTACTCAACTGCCCACAGTTATTGCAGTAGTGAAATACTCCACACACACTATGGATGATATCTCCTCAGGCAACGCCCGAGCTGACGCCGCACTCCGAGCAGCAGCTACCCCACCCTCAGAATTAAAACAATAATACCCCAGTGTCTGCAAAATAAATGCTAATTCCCTAATGCTTTGGGAATTAAAACCCTCCAGACTCACTTGTTCAGAAATCATAGTCAGCCATCCCCAGCGAAGGTTAGATACAGGAGAGAAGTTGAAAACCCACTTGTTGTCTGCAATACAGGGTTCCACAGATTCCTCCGCACCCTGACACCTGGCCTGGGAGTAAATGAACTAGAGAAAGCAATCAGCAACATTTCAGCCACCATGGAACAAATAGAGAACAGGGCGGTAGACGCGATTTTGGCCCTTCACTCCGAAGTCCAGTCTCTGTCCAAGATGGTTATCAGATAGCTCTGGACTTTCTCCTGGTGGCCCAGGTGGGAGTGTGTAGAACCCTCAACAAATCCTGCTGTGTCTTCTCTAACCAAGATAAACAAATTGAAACTGATGTAAGGATTATTCGAGACCATATCCACACCTTGCATAAGATCTCAGAAATTAAACCCTTTGATTGGTGGGGGTGGCTCCCTGACCTAGGAAACTGGGCTGGAGGGCTCTTTAAGACCATTTTAAAATATGCTATTATTATTTTAGCCACTGTTGTCACCATATATGTATTGTTCCATCTATCATTTTGCCTCATTCGAGCTCTCTGCTTATCAATACAGCACTCCTGTCTCAGTGCTGAACCACAACACATCCAGCTTTAATCTGAAGTCTGAAGAAGGGTTTCGACCCGAAACGTTGCCTATTTCCTTCGCTCCATAGATGCTGCCTCACCCGCTGAGTTTCTCCAGCATTTTTGTCTACCTTCGATTTTCCAGCATCTGCAGTTCCTTCTTAAACAGCTTCAATATGATGCTGATCACACTATCATGTCGCCAAATGGAAAGCGGAGACTCTGATCCCGGCAGAGGAGAATGACCAGCGACAGCGCCCGCTGTGAGTCCGCTGTGCCTCGCTGGCTCCTCCTCCGCTCCCCCGTGATGCCCCCTCTCCCTATGGCTCTTCCCCTTCTTTTCTCCGAGCTCCCTCTCCCTCCACAACTCCCCCCCCCCCCTCCACAACTCCCCCCCCCCCTCCACAACTCCCCCCCCCCCTCCACAACTCCCCCCCCCTCCACAACTCCCCCCCCCCCCATACATTCGAATGTCAAAGTGCCCTGTCCTTGCACTGAAATTTTCAGCATCTGCTTAGTTTCATTTCAATGAAAACGAAACTATGATGTGTTTTCTTGGGAGTGGTTTCGTTTACCGAATTATATATGATTCACTTTGCAATTCACTGTGCTCGGTTGAGGGTGTATGAGTTGGTGCTTAGTTGTGTTCTTGGTCAACTAGCGATCACGACGAGTTCTGAGCCTGGTCCATGAGTGTCCTTTGGACCAAAGAAGGTCCAAGCCATGGCGGAAGCTCCTGCAACCCAGGACGTCGCTAGGTTAAGGACATCCAGTGTCAGAGAGCAAAAACCCAGAAGGCAAACTAGAGGAGGTCGAGAAAATGTTCGGGAACCAAATCTGGATGAGGAAGAGGCGGTGGGTCCGGTCAAGGAAGGCAAGGACAACCTGGACAGGGGAAGCAAAGAGAGTCTGGATGAAGAAAACGAGGACAGCCTGGATGTGAAAATCTTGGAAGAGATCTCTTCCAGCTCCTCGGAGTCAGATGAATCAGAAGAGGAAGAGGACTTTGGGGATGTTGGTAAGCATTGATCTAAATTTCAACCAAACCTGTGCAAGTGTAAATTGCCCTTCAGCCCACCATGTCCACGCTGACCAGTGATCACACGTACACTAGTTATTTTCTACACACCAGGGGCAATTTACAGAAGCCAATTAACCTACAAATCTGTACGTCTTTGGAATGTGGGAGGAAACCAAAACACCCAGAGAAAACCCACAGCCACAGTGAGTACGTATGAACCCTGTTTTGGCAGCACCCGTAGTCGGGGTCGAACCTGGGTTCTGTGGCACCATGAGGCAGCAACTCTACCGCTGCGCCACCGTGCCGGGGTGTTTCGTGGGGAGAGGGGGGTGGGAAGGGCGGATGAGCACACACTGAGTGTGCTTCGCAAGAGTAGGTGGTCATTTGGACTGACCGAGAACAAGATGTTGCCAAAGTGTGGCGACTCTTTGTGTTCTGTCACAAACAAGGATCTACTTTCTACTCGGACAACTGCCCCATTCTTTACTGGACACAAAATGCTGGAGTAATTCAGCGGGACAGGCAGCATTACTGGAGAGATGGAATTTGTGACGTTACGAGTCGAGACCCTTCTTCAGACTGCCCCATTCTGTTGAATCTCTTTTCCCCTTGAAACACTTTCACTGTTTACTTGTAAAAGACACAAAGTGCTGCCAGAATTCAGTGGGTCAGGCAGAATCTCGGTGGAACATGGATAGGTGACGTTTTGGGTCGGGTCTGAATAAGGGTTTCTGACCCAGAACGTCACCTTTCTTCAATAACCTGGTTAAATTTTGCTATATCAATATCATATCTTGCACTGAATGTACCCTTTATCCTTCAACTGTGCACTATGGACCAAAGATACTAGAGGGCTCCTCTAGTATCTTTGCTATGGACGGCTTCATCATAATCATGTCTTTTCTCTGACTGGACAGCACGCAAACATCCTTTACCTGCACCCTTTATCTGTGCCCTCTATCGTTTATCTGTACCCTTTATCTGTACCAGTTATACTTTATCTGTGTACTGCGAACGGCTAGATTGTATTCATGTATAGTCTATTCTTTGACTTTGACCTCAGTATACGTGACAATATACTGAGATACAGTGAAAAGCTTTTTAGTGCGTGCTGTCCTGTCAGTGAAAATATATGATTATGATGAAGCCGTCCATAGTGCACTGTTGAAGGATAAAGGGTACATTCAGTGCAAGATATGATATTGATATAGCAAAATTTAACCAGTAGCAATGTTACAAAATTTTGAGATTTAAAAAATCAAGTCTGCAATTTATCCCATCAGATAAAGCATAAAAATAAGTTTAATTTGACACCCAATTCACTTTCATATCTTCAGTATTAAAAAAGTTATGGCCATTTTCATACTCTGAAATTAGCACCTTGTTCCCAATTGCTTTTCCATTGACTTAACTCAAAAGCTGTGACCGAGGACAGTCAAAAGCCCATAACTTTCTTAAAAATTAAGAGAACTGAATGAAATTTTCAGTTATTATAGATTGAAGCATTCTGAAACAAATATGAAACAATCTTACTTGGATGACCTGAAATTAAAGCAAATAAGTAGTTAGTTACCTAATTGTAGTTAATTACAAAATTCAATTACTAGATCTAAACATCTATCCATTTCTTAAGAAAAGGTTAACATTTTTAAATAGCCTAAATGTCCAAATAACATTCACAGAAGAATTCACAATATAACATGATTTTTAAATCTCATTGTCATGAATTTATAGGCCAAATGGAAGGAATTTAGTGTTTAATTCCCATAAATTAATGCCCATTTAAATCATCTTGCGAGTGAGATTTTGTGGAACGCGATCGATTGGAACGTTGCGGTTTGCGGTGAATTTAAACCCCATATCGGCAGGAAAAACACTGCCGGTTCGTATATTTACATAATCACATTTTCGCTGATGAAATTTTGATTAAAGTAATCCTAAGAAGCAAGTTTATATGTAAAATAAACGACTTACCTTATGTTTTGTCCCGTACGGGAGATCCGTCCCATTGACGGCGTTAGAAGTCGCTTTTTTATTTTACTCCAGCGATTTAATTGTCCCGCGGTTTAAAAAAAAATTAACAGAACGGCAGTCGGAACGATTATTTAGCATTAGGTAGTAGCCCGAGAAGATATATATCGCACAGGCAGGAGAAAACGGCATTTTAACCCAGCTCCCCCCCCCCCTCAAAGGCGCCAAAGTCGTGCACATGGCCAGTGACAGAACTGCAGCGCCGCTGAAGGTAAGTTTTGTAACACGCCTATATACAGGATTACAATCAAGCCGTCTATTGTGTACGGAAAGAGGATAAAAGGAATAATGTTTAGTGATTTCAGAGAAGATTAGGAAGAGCTTAATTAGACTAAGAAATGTTGCTGTTGAAGTAAAGATTTAAGAGAGTGGCGCGTTCGTTCGTTCGCTCGTGTGTCAGACGATATAGCTCGCTGTTGACTTCTGTCATCGTCCAACATGTTGACAGAATTGTCGCCCGACGCGTCACAGAGTGCATCGCGTCGTCGCTTCCAGGGATCGCCACGAGGAGGCTTCTGTCATGATCCAAGACTGGCGCAATTGTAATGAATGATAGTAGATTCACTTCTCGGACCAGCATGCAATGAATCACCTGGCTATGGCACCATCCTTGTCCCACTCATTACTTTCTGAGATTTTTGCATTAAAGCAAATCAAATTAGCCAAAAGTGAATTGGGCAGAATAATTAGTGGGGAAGGTGAGAGGTGTTAGGAATAGATAACCTCTTCATCCAGAACTGTCACAATGATGGTGGCATCATCAGCCTTCAGAGAGAATTTGGAGCAATATTTGGAGGATATTTGGAGGATAAGACAGGTTTAGAGGGATATGGACCAAACGCAGGCAGGTGGGACTAGTGTAGAAGGGGCATCTTTTTTTAAATTAAAAAATGTATTCAATTATTAAAAATAATATTTATAATACAGTAAAACAAAACAGAACCCATCACCATAATACAAGACAAAGAAATATACTAAATAAACCACTATACAACTATGTTATAATCCATGTCAAGGATGCATTCAACCCCCCGCGGTGCCCAGAGGTCCCGGAAATCCCCCAGGGTGCCCGTGGACAGGGCGTAGTCCCTCTCTAACACCACCCGGGCACGGACGTACTGCCCGGAAAATGGGCAGGCAGCTGGCTCGGGCATAGAAGGGACTTCTTGGTTGGCCTGGGCAAGTTGGGCCGAAGGGCCTGTTTCCTTGCTGTATGACTTTATGACTCTCTTTCAATACATTCATGAATGGGAATCAGTGGACCGTCTTTGGGGGGCTGGGTGGCAGGAATCAGGAAGGGTCAGGGCTTGGAATCAGACAATCAGACTATGCGAGTGATAAAAAGAGCAGAGAACAGCACAGCACAGGAAGAGGCCCTTGGACCCACAATGTCTGTGCCAATACCAATTCACATCCGCCTGCACATAATCCATATCCCTTTTCTCCCTGCGTTGTTGCTTAGTTACTTCCTCAGTCATTTGGAAATATTTCTACAATTTTTCAAAACTAATCTTTTAATTAGTTGTCCCGGAGATCACAGGATACAGTCAGAATTAATGCATAATAAAGTGTACTTTTGCCTCCCTTTCTATTAAACCGTAAGGAAAATACTACGAACTTATTGGAAATCTAACATGAATATACTGTAGATAATCCTGGAACAACTCTGCAGATCATGCAGCACTTGTGGAGAGATAAAAATGTTCTTTCATCGGAAACATTTGGAGGTACTTCTTTGCACATATCAGTGAGTTGCTTTCACTACAGTGCCAGAGACCCGAGTTCGATCCTGACTACGGGTGCTGTCTGTACGGAATTTGTATGTTCTGCTCGTGACCGTGAGGGTTTTCTCCGGGTGCTCCGGTTTTCTCCCACATCCCAAAGACATACAGGTTTGTATGACCTGCAATCACCCCGTATACTAGCACTATCCTACGCACGACGGACAATTTACAATTTTAAACAAGCCAATTGTAAATTGTTCGTCGTGCGTAAGATAGTGCTAGTATACAGGGTGATTGCAGGTCGGCATAAACTCTTTGGGCCAAGGGACCGGTTTCTGCACTGTATCTCTAAAGTCTAACGTTGCTACCTCTCAGTGGCAGAGATCTGGGTTTGATCTTGACCTTGGGTGCTGTCTGTGTGGAGTTTGTACGTGACCATGCGGGTTTCCTCTGGGTGCTCCGGTTTCCAGAAGGGCATAAGACATAGGAGCAGAATTGGGTCATTCAACCCATTGTATCTACTCTGCCTTTCAATCATGGCTGATCTATTTTTCCCTCTCAACCAAGCACAGCAAAGACATGTGGGTTAATTGGCCTCCGTAAAATTGCCCCCAACACATGGGGAGTGGATGCGAAAGCGGGATAACGTAGAACTAGTATGAACTAGTATGACGCGTTGACTCGGTGGGCAGAGGGACCTGTTTCCATGCTGTGTCTCCATACTCAACATATCAGGAGTAAATAAATTCATCCATAAAAACGCCTGCTAGCTGAAATCTAGACAACAGAAGGGACACAGAATGCTGGAGTAACTCGGCAGGACAGGCAGCATCTCTGGAGAGAAGGAGGTGGCGTTTCGGGTCGAGACCCTCCTTCAGACTGGTTAGGGATAAGGGAAATGAGAGATATAGATGATGATGTAGAGAGTTAAAGAACAATGAATGAAAGATATGCAAAAAAAAACGATGATAAAGGAAACCGGCATTGTTAGGTGTTTGTTGGGTGAAAACGAGAAGCTAGTGTGGCTTGGGTGGGGGAGGGATAGAGAGAGAGGTTCTGCAGTTCCAGCATCTGCAGTTCCTTGATTTTACCTGTGCGTCCTGGAGAAGGATTTGAGGCAGGTCGTAATAGCAAGTCATAAAAGATGGAGGTCTGGGAGATCCCAAGATGCGGATCAGAACAATTGAGTGATGATTGTTAGGAAAGCACGGTGGTGGAATTCAGGGAGGTTTGGCCGGAGGATTCCTGAGGTTACCTTCTTTACTGTTTTCTGTTTTCAATCGGATTGTGCCCAGACCAGATTTTAAGAGATACAGCATGGAAACAGGCCCTTCGGCCCACAGAGTCTGCACCGACCATTAATCATCCATTCACACTAGTTCTGTGTTATCCCACTTTCTCATCCACTCCCTACACACTCGGGGCAATCTACAGAGGGCCGATTAACCTGCTCGTCTTTGGGGTGTGGAAGAAAATTGGAGCATTTGGAGGAAATCCATGCAGTCACAGGCAGTACGTGCAAACTCCACACAGACAGAACCCAAGGGCAGGATTGAACCTGGGTGTCTGGCGCCTTGATGCAGCGGCTCTACCAGCTGCGCCACTGTTGAGTTCCTTGTGTCTCATAACTACGACAGGCGACCAGGAACTGCAGCTGCTGGTTTATAAAGTAATAATTGCAAAGTGCTGGAGGCAGCATTTCGAGTCAAGACATTGTTTCCAATTGATTGTAGCAGTGGGCGGGGGGAGAAAGCTGGAAAAGCAGCAGGGGCAGGACAAAGCTTGGCAAGGGATGGGTGGATACAGAAGTGGGGTGTTTGATTTGCAGATGGGTGGACAAAGGCCAGAGATGGAAGAGAGACAAAAGGGTGTAAGATGAGAAGTGAAATGTGGCAGAGGAAGGGATATAGGGAGAAAGGGATGGGGAAAGGGGAAAGAAAGGTGGGGTAATGGGAGAAATGGGTGTGTGCCCAGATGGGGCACAGGGAAGAGGAGGGAAAAAGGGGAGGAGGGGAGCGCAACCAAATATTGGAGAATTCAGGTCTTGACCCGAAACATCACCCATCCTTTTTTTCACCAGAGACGCTGCCTGTCCCGCTGAGTTACTCCAGCACTTTATGTCTATCTTTGGAGTAAACCAGCATCTGCAGGTCTTATCTACACTATATTCATGCCATTGGGTTGTAAACTATCTAATTGCCTATAACTACCGTGGTTCCAACATTGTCTTTCAACAGAAAAGAATCCTGCCAATATTTGGAAGTGGCTGTCATCATGTTTGACAAAAATATTTTGCAAATTCCAGTAAGTATTGCTCACTTACATCAGCAGACTAATTATCTTTATTTGTTGTAAAAACAGAAACTACTGAAATTACTCCACAGCATCTGTAAGAAGAGAAACAGTTAATATTTCAGTTTTAAAAACCTTTTATCAAATGAAGATTAAGACTTGTAGATTGTATTCAGAACTGCCTTACCCGTAGAAGACATAGGTTATTTTTTTATTTTTATTTATCATTATACTTGTGGGTGCCTTTCAAAGACTCTCAAGGACGCCTTGCAGATAAGCAGATTACAAAACATATAAGCAGAATAAAAAATTAAAAATAGTAGGGACATCAACAACATCACAATACACAAATTAAGGACAGAATTCATTCTAAAGGCACAAAAAAGAAAATCAGAAACACAATTTGAGGCGAGAGCAGCGGTAGCTAAACCGCGCCAGCATCCACTCTCCCTTCCGACCGCCATCTTGAACACAGACTAACAAAGACACAGCACACAAAAATCATTCCCCCACAATGATTACCACTGTGGGGGAAGGCACAATGTCCAGTCCCCAACTCCAGTTCACCCAAAGTCAGGCCTAATGAGGCCTCCGCTATTGCCTCCAGAGGCCCGATGTTCCTGGCCGTTTTCACCGGGTGATGTTGCCCCGGCGTCGGGAGGGTCCACTCAGCGGCTGGGCCACCTGGAACAGCCGCATTCCTTACCGGAGGCCGCGGCTTCCGAAGCTGACAAGGCCGCGCCGGTTTGGAGCTCCCAGGCTCCCGATGGTAGAGTCGGCGCCACCCACTCCTCTCCGCAGACCCGCAGACGGTGTCAAACTCACGGTCACAGCTCACCAGAGCTCCAGCGCGTCGATCTAGCGTGGCAACCCAGGCAAGGCATCGCCCGCTCCGCGATAGCGCTCCAGCACTGTGCCGCCACCGAAGCTGAGGTGCTGGGAGGCCCCGCCAGGAAACGGCGCTCCAATGATGGTAAGGTGTGATTCTGACTGGAGGTCTTCACCTGTGCTGTTCCAAAGGGACCACTAATGTTTGTGATATATATATAAATAAGTTAGACAAAAATGTACATGGATTGCTTAATACGCTAATTGGAGGAACAGCACCTCATATTTCGCTTGGGCAACTTACAACCCAGCGGTATGAGTGTTGACTTCTTTAATTTCAAGTAACATTGCATTCCCACTCTCTCCGCCTCTTCCCCACCCTTGACATCCTGCTAGTTTCACTGTTCATATCCCTTCATTGTCACCTCTTCCACAGCCAACAATGGACCATTGTGGGCCCCACCTTGGTCATCGGTGCCGGCTCTGATTTGTTTTGTACTTTTGCATACCTGTAGCTTCCCTCTCCCCTGACTCTCAGCCTGAAGACGAGTCTCGAGCAGAAATGTCACCTATTCCTTTTCTCCAAAGATGCTGCCTGAGTTACTCCAGCTTTCTATGTCTTCTCTTCAGCAGTTCCTTTCTACATAAACATTGGTGGAGTTGCTGACAGTAAAGAAGGCTGTAAAGGATAAAACAGGATATGGATTAGTTGCAGATATGGGGAGAGAAGTGGGCAGTGGAGCTAAACCCGAGCAGATCTCAGATGTTTGCACTTTGGGAAATGAAATGTAAAGAGATCCCGATTGAAAGGGAAGCAGCTGGGGCCAGCACCTGCATGTCCCCAAGGACCAGGAAGCGGAGAGGGAGATGGAGGGAGTTGACAACGAAGGCGGACAAAGGGCCGGTATGAAAAACCAAGGATCTTATCTTCCATCCCCTCAAGGTCGGCTGCAGCAGGCACCCACGGGGCACAAAAACTGAGGGTGGCCGGGCGAGCAGAGGATCAAGATGGACGATCAAGATGGAGGCACGGCTGCAACGGGCATTTAATTTAGTTTCGTTTAGTTTAGTTTAAAGATACAGCGCGGAAACAGGCCCTTCATCCCACCGAGGCCATGCTGACCAGCGATCCCCGCACATTAACACTATCCTACACCCACTAGGGACAATTTTTGCATTTACCAAGCCAATTAACATACAAACCTGTACATCTTTCGAGTGTGGGAGGAAACCGGAGATCTTGGAGAAAACCCCCTCGCAGGTCGTGGGGAGAACGTACAAACTGTACAGACAGCACCTGTAGTCGGGATCGAACCCGGGTCTCTGGCACTGCTAGCGCTGTAAGGCAGAAACTCTACCACTGCGCCACCGTCCCGCTCATACTATTTGTTGCAAAATAAAGACACAAAGTGCTGTAGAAACTCAGGGGGTCAGGCACCATCTCTGGAGAACATGGATAGGTGATGCTATGGTCGGGTCTGAAGAAGGGTCCCAAACCAAAATGCCGGCTATTATATTCTCCAGAGAATCTGCCTGACCTGCTGAGTTACTCCAGCACTTTGTGTCATTCTTTCTGCAACAAATTAACCTATGGCGGCACAGTGACGCAGCACTAGAGTTGTTGCCTTACAGCGATTGCAGTGCCAGAGACCCGGGTTCGATCCCGACTACGGGTGTTGTCTGTATGAAGTTTGTACATTCTCCCCGTGACCTCCTGGGTTTTCTCCGAGATCTTCGGTTTCCTCCCACACTCCAAAGACGTGCAGGTTTGTAGGTTAATTGGCTTGGTGTAAGTGTAAATTGTCCCTAGTGTGTTCAGGATAGTTTTATTGTGCAGGGATTGCTGGTCGGTGCGGACTCAGTGGGCCGAAGTGCCTGTTTCCACGCTGTATCTCTAAACTAAACTTAACTAAACTAATGGTACATTTTCAAAGAATTTGTTCATGGTTTATGGAAAATATATTTTTCTCAAAGGCATGAAACTCAAAAGGGAAAATGGTTAACAAGGGAAGTTAGAGATAGAAGATTGTCAAAATAAACTAATCTCTTCTGCCTGCCCATGCCCCCATTCCCTGCACATGAAGCGACTTTATTTAAGAAACATTTAGACAGGTACATGTATAAGATAGTTTGGTGGGATATGGGCCAAACACAGGCAGGTGGGACAATTGTAGATGGGACATATTGGTCGGTGTGGGCAAGTTGGGCCTGTTACCACGATGTAAGCAGCATCTGTGGTTCTTTGTAACTCAGGTCATGCCATGTGTTTGAATATGTATTCACAATCTACCACGTCTAATTCAAGCTGCAAATCTCCCAGTATCTTTTTGTTTGTGTTTAACTCCATGTTGGGTCTCTTATATAATGGCGACTGCTTTTGAGAAGTACTGCATTCGATGAGTAGTAGTTTGGGGGCATCCTTTAAGCACCTCCAAGAACACAAATCTTTTTCTTCCTATGCTTCCTCCATTAGGATGACAAGCTTGCTCCGTGACTTTGTCGAATCGGAGTTCTTTGTCATCGATGGCGATTCTTTAATGACGATGTACATTCACAATGCAATGGTCAATGGTGAGCAGAACCTGCACTTTTTCTATCTGGTGGAATGCTTCCTGTTTGACTTGATCCAAAAGCAGGCCAAGTTTGTCATCACGTTCTTTAAGGTGAGAATTAAATCGCAAATTCTGCAGCGCTGTGTTACGCATGGACAAGGCTGTTACCGTCTCTGGGGGTTGCATGAGTAAAATGCATTGGGTTTAGGTTTGTAACTGTCACGTGTACCGAGGTACAGTGTAAAGTTTCATTTTGCATGCTATCCAATCAGACCAGATAATACTATACATAAACACAATGATGTAAAATCTCAAGTATTATAGGTAGAGCAAAGGGGAAGATACAGTGCAGTATATGGTTCTCAGCATTGTAGCGCAACAGTTCCAGAGACAAAGTTCAATGTCCGCAATGGGGTAGAGGTGAACAGGACAGTCCTCTAGTTTGTATAAGGACCGTTCAGAAGCCTGATACAGAGGGGAAGAAGCTGTTCCTGAGTCAAGCTTAAGGTTGATTGATTGATTGTAAGATATAGCATGGATATAGGCCTTTCAGCCTACCAAATCCACGCTGACCATGAATCACCCATTCATACCCATTCAATGTTATCCCACTTTCTCATCTGCTAATTAATCTACAAACCCGCATGTCTTTGGGATATGAGATGAAACCGGAAACCCATGCAGTCACAGGGAGAACGTGCAAACTCCACACAGGCAATACTCAAGGTTGGGATCGATCCAGGGTCTCTGGCTCTGGGAGGCAGCAGTTCTACCCGCTGCCACCCTGTTGCTGACCAACATTTAGAGTTCTGTTTGATTCAGAGTTGTGAGTTCAAACCCCACAAAGGCAGCCGGAGAAACTTAAATCCAAGTATTTAAATACATTTAGAACAGAAATCAATATTGTCATAAATTAAAGTAGTAAAACAACTTTATTATTGTAAACGTGAAAATGCATGCCTCCAGATTCAGGAACAATTTCTTCCCTGCCGTTATCAGGCAACTGAACCATCCAATCAACTACAGAACGGTCCTGACCTACCATCTACTTCATTGGAGACCCTTGAACTATCTTTAATCGAACTTTACTGAACTTTATCTAGCACTAAATGCTATTCCCTCTATCCTGTATCTGTACACTGAGGATAGTTTGATTGTAATTGTGTAGTCTTTCCACTGACTGGCTAGCATGCAACAAAATAGTTTTTTCACAGTACCTCGTTGCACGTGACAATAAACTAAACTAAACTAAACTATTGTAAACTGGCGTCTGGGGTCCGACTGTGCCGGTCAGGTACAATCGCTCCATTCTTTTAAACTGTTCCATTCTTTCTTATTGTAACTATGCTATTGGACATTATCTTGCACTAAACATACTTCCCTCGGTCCTGTATTTGTACACTGTACGCAGCATAATTGTAATCATGCACATAGTCTTTTCACTGACTCCATTGCAGACAACTAAAAAGCTTTTCACTGTTTCTCGGTATACGTGACAATAATAACAAACTATTAGAAGATAGGCGTAGAAGATAGCATCTGCAGTTCTTTCTTAAACAAACGTTGGAGTAACTCAGTGGGTCAGGCAGCATCTCTGGAGGAAAGGAATATGTGACGATTCGGGTCTTCACGCTCAGATCCTGACCCGAAACGTCACCTTTTCTCCAGAGCTGCTGCCTGACCCACTGAGTTACTCCAGCACTTTATGTCCATCTTCGGTATAAACCAGAACCTGCAGTTCCTTCCTTCACATTTTGTCCGCTGAACTGTTAAGGGCCTGTCCCACCAGCATGCGATAGCATACGTCTAGCGCAACCAAACGTGGTTGCTTGAGGCGTACGGCCTCGCGGGGCTTGTCCCACTTCGAAGCGCGGAGGCGTATGGAGTGTGCGGGGCTGGTCCCAACATCGCGCGGGGCTCCAAAAATCTTGCACTGTTCGAAAATTCCGCGCGCCAACGGCCTGTCGGCCCGCAGGCGCATTGAGGGCGTACGCAGCGTCTTGATGGCGTACGCCTAGCGCGTGGCATTGCGCGATGACGTCACCGCCCGACGCCGTGCGACATCCAAATTCAGTCGGCCCGCCTCCTGCCCAGCTGATTGGTGAGTTTGACGTAAATTACGTCACGCGCGAACTTTGCGCGTACTTACCGCGAACTTAGCGCGAACTCTGCTTCCGTTTGGTCGCACTAGACGCATGCAATCGCATGCTGGTGGGACAGGCCCTTTAGATGTTCCTGTGATTGATCTTGCCTTTTTAGTTGAGCTGGAATTGTTTGCTTTTGTTTTCCCAGGATATGGAATGCATTTGGAACTGTAGTTGCTCCTGCCTCACGCTCCGCACCGCACTGATTCTTCACCTGCAGCGCAACACAAACATCACAATCCACACAGAGTTCTCCAGCTGCTTCGATCCGAAGTGGGAGAACTTCCTGGGTGAGAACCAGCCCTATTTTGTGATGATCTCTGACACGGCTCACCCCCAGGAAAGGGGGCAGCATCATTCCACGGGATTGTTCCACAATCTGATGCTTCACACACTAGGGAATGGAATCAATGTTGTCCTCACATCAGGAATCTCCCAGGACATTCTCAGAGTTCATGGGTATCACCGGACCAGCAATGCCAACATTATTTCAGTCTTTCAGAAGGTAAAACGACAGAGTTCCGAAATACAGTAACACCTCGCAATAATGGACTGTGGGAGGGGGGGGGGGGGTAGGAGGATGGAGTCCGTTATTGCCGATTGTCTGCTATAACTGAGCGGGGTACGAAAACATTTGGCCCAAGGCCAGGAGGGAAGAAACATGGCCAATTTGAAATGTCACCTATCCAAGTTCTCCAGAGGTGCTGCCTGACCTGCTGAGTTACTCCAGCACTTTGTGCCTTTTTTTTTGTAAGCCAGCATCTGCAGTTCCTTGATTGCATGTTTGTGCCTCTCTATTCCTCTCCCTATTAATTTTTTTTATTTGTCTATCCTACCCTGCTGGGGATGTCTCAGTCGACAAGACTACAATATCACGCAGACTTCACAACATTAGCAACACATCACACAGATAATGGAGCCTGTTCAATGGCTGTGCCATGATAGAAGCAATGGCCAAGAAAGCACACCCATGTCTATACTTCCTTAGAAGGTGTAGGAAGTTCAGCATGTCCCCATCAAACTCTCACCAACTTCTACAGATGTGCCGTGGAAAGCATTTTATCGTGATGCGTCACAGAATGGTTTTGGAGCAGCTCCATCCAAGACCGCAAGAAATTGCAGAGAGTTGTGGACGCAGCCCAGACCATCGCGCAAACCAACCTCCCTTCCACTCTCCATTTATGCTTTCCGCTGCCTCTACAAGGCCTCAATCAAGGACGAGCTGCACCCTGGCTACTCCCTCTTCTCCCTTCTCCTATCGGGCAAAGGGTATAGAAGTGTGAAAATGCACACCTCCAGATTCAGGGACAGTTTCTTCCCATCCCTTCCAGAGTCTGAAGAAGGGTTCCAACACAAAATGCCACATATACATGTTTTTTCCAGGGATGCTGCCTAACCCGCTGAGTTACTCCAGCACATTTGTGTTCTTTTTTAGTAAACCAGCATCTGCAGTTCCTTGTTTCTATAAAATACAATTGTCAAACTCAAATACAATAGATAGACCAAAAGGGAAGATACAAAGTGCAGAAATAGTTCTCAGCATTGTAGTGCATTGCAACAGATCAGTTGCCTAGAATGTGTACCGTTAAAATGCGTTTTGTTATGTACTGTAGTAACCCATCACGGAAAGACTACGTGATTACAATCGAGCACAGTATACAGACACAGGATAAAGGGAATAATATTTAGTGCAATATAAAGCCACTGAAGTCTGATTAAAGATAGTCTGAAGGTCTTCAATGAGGTAGATAGTAGCTCAGGACCATTCTCTAGCTGGTGATAGGATGGTTCAGTTGTCTGATAACAGCTGGGAAGAAACTGTCCCTGAATCTGGAGAAGGGCCTCGACCCAAAATGTCACTTGTCCATTCATTCCACAGATGCTGTCTGACCAGCTGAGTTCTTCCAGCACTTTGTGTCCTTGTGTGTGTTTCCTTGTTCTCCCTCGGGTGTTGAACCTTCTGCTCTTGTCCCTACATGACAGCACAAAGCGGATCTGAAGCGAGCTCAGAAAGAGCTGCTGAGATGTGCCCCAGCGTTCCACAGCAAAGTGTTTTGTGCGGCCAATGAAAATGAACTGATGAAGAGACTGGAAAGTGAGGTAGGATTCCTTTCACTAGTGGGAGAGTCTAGGACCAGAGGCCATGGCCTCACAATAAAAGGACGTACCTTTAGGAAGGAGATGAGGAATTTCTTCCGTCAGAGGGTGGTGAATCTGTGGAATTCATTGCCACAAAAGGCTTTGGAGGCCAAGTCATTGGGTATTTTTAAGGCAGAGATTGACAGGTTCTTGATTAGTAAGGGTGTCAGGAGTTATGGGGAGAAGGCATGAGAATGGGGTTGAGAGGGAAAGATAGATCAGCCATGATTGAATGGCATAGTAGACTTGATGGGCTGAATGGCCTAATTCTGTTCCTATAACTTATGACATGAACTTATGAGGTACTGCTTCAAGAAGACGGCATTTATCATCAAGGATTCCCACCATCCGGGCCGTGCCTTCTTCTCACTGCTACCCTCGGGCAGGAGGTAAAGAAGCCTGAAGCCCCACATCAGCAGGTTCACGATCACTTCAGAAATCCCCCCACCTTTCTTTCCTCCCCTCTGCCCCACCTAGAATCCCAACTATTTCTCCCCCTCCAACTACTATCCCTCCTCTAGCTTCACAATTCACAACTCGTCAACCTTTTGCTGCTATCTCTGACCTATGTTCCAACCGTCTGCCTTTCACCACCCCCCCCCCCCCCATTCACCTGCCTCCAGCTATCACCTGCCATGCTTGGTCTTGCCTCTCCCCTCTACTAGCTTTCTTCTACCCCACTACAATCACTCTAAAGAAGGGTCCCGACCCAAAACATCATCCGTCCATTTCCATCCGCAGATACTGCCTGACCCGCTCAGGAATTCTCCCATCCTTTGTTCATGGCAGCTGCCCTTTAACAGAACCTGGATTTACATTGTCTAAACATCACTAACAGTAATATTTTATAGCTCATACAGATCATTGTCCCATGTGGTGGCTTTTGAGAAGGTATAAAAGAAGTTCATCTGAATGCTGCCTGGATTCAAAGGTATTAGTTATCAGGAGAGCTTGGTCAAACTTGGATTGTTTTCTCTGGGGAGTCAGAGTAGAGGGGAGACCTGATAGAAGTTTATAAAATTATGAGAGGCATAGAAAAGGTAGACAGTCAGATCCTTTCCTCAGACTGGAAATGTCAAACACTAGAGGGCAGAGCTTAAGGTAAGAGGGGCAAAGATTAAACGAGATGTGCTGGGCAAGATTTTAAAGAGAGTGGAATGTGCTGCCAGGGGTGGTGGTGGAGGCAGATACGACAGTGGTGTTTAAGAGGCTTTTGGGTAGGCACATGGATTTGCAGGGTACGAAGGGATGTGGATCAGAGGCAGGCAGAGGAGATTAGTTTAACATAGCATCATGTTCAGCATGGATATTGTGGGCCAATGGGCCAGATGCGGTGCTGTGATGTTCTATGTTCTATAATAGTTCCCAACTATATAAACTAACTAGGACTTCCGGTGGCGCCATGTTGGACTAACAGACGTGCACCTAGCTCCTCTCCCGAAAAATTTCACGATTTATCGTGTAAAACGGGTCCAGAAATCGGGATTGTTTTTAAAAACCATACCGGAGCTTCTGGTCGTCGCGCTGATGACGTCATCATTAAGCGCAATGTTTTAAACGGTGGTTTAAAGCCCTTTAAATGAGTAAACTGCCTCCAGCTGTGAGCCCTCAGAGATCAGTGAAAAAGCTGCTGAGAGACCAGAAGAAGTCTGAAGCAGAAGTTACCTCTGAAGTCTCTGAAGTCTCTGAAGTGGCTGCAGAAATGGATACAAGATCTAAGAAAGAGTTTGATGACTTGAAGAAATCAGTGAAAAATATGAAAGATGAGATTTTGGATGAAAATAAAATTATGATGGAAAATATGAAGGAAAATATGAAGGAAAATATGAAGGAAAATATGCGAAATATGATGGAAGGAATGGAGAAGATGATGAGGGATTTAAATGCTGGTAATCAGAAGGCTATGGATGCTAGCAATCAGAAGATGACTGATTCACTGGACATTATGAATAAACGAATTGATGAGGTGAAAGATGGACTATCGGGGAGAATGGACAAGATGGATGAAACTACTACGGACAAGTTCACGGCTGTGCTTGAAACAGTAGCTGCAAGTATGCGCACAATTACGGAATTGGAGAAAAACACGTCGAGTGGTTGAAGACATGGCGAAAATGAGGCAAGAACATGAGCAAATGAGGCGAGAAAATGAACAAACTTCACTACAGATGGTGACTCAACTTAGTAAAGTTTCAGAAAAATGCCTGGACCTGGAAGCTCGCTCTAGACGTCAGAATTTGAGAATTCTTGGAGTCTCAGAGGGAGCCAAGGGGGAGGATGTGCGTGAGTTTGCCATGGGCTAGCTTAAACAACTGCTGAATCTTTCCAAAGAACCGAAAATCGAAATGGCTCATCGTGTCCCAAGATTTAAACAAAGATCTGGTGTGGGAAAAACTTATCCACGACATATTATTGTGAAATTTCGGGATATTTTAGAACTGGAAGATGTTATGAGCAAAATCAAATACGGTGTGCAACTGCGGCTGGACAATGACACTATTAAGATATTCAGGGACTACCCGTATGAAATTGTGCAAAAAAGAAACAAATTCGAGAAGGTTAAGGATCTTTTAAGAGGGAGAGAAGGGATCAGATATGGGATTTTTTATACTGCGAAAATGCGTATTTCCTTCAAGGGTTCTGAAAAGTCATTTGTTAAGCCTGAAGACGCGTTTAAATATGACCAAACTATCGTTGAAAAATAGAAATCAAAGGGGGGTTTTGCAGAGCTGAACCATTCTAAGCAATGCTTTGTCTGGGGATAGCTAGACTGTTATCTTTGGAATGTTGAATCAAGGACACTTTCTGTTCAAAAAGAGTAAACAGCTGAACAGACGGGAATGGTATATACCAGAGGCATTTACTTGTTTATTAGATTATAATATAAAACCAATTGTAAGAACTTATCCTATTAACAACTTAATAAGTTATGCATGTTAGATTAGAATACTAACAAAAACAAAAATAAAAAATAACGAACTAACATACTAATATGAATTTTTAATAAATTGAAACCTTATCTATAAGTGGGAGGAGGGGATGAGAAACGAGCACCTGGCTTAGGCCCAGGGGCACGTCTCGTTAACCCCTTCAACCAACAGTTGATTCTTATTGAAGTCAAAAGTATCGGTTTAATAATTAGTAGTTAAAATTCCGATATATATATATGTTATAATGAAATATATAGGGTAAAATTGTATTATATATCTGAATGTGAGGCCCCGTTGTAATATTTTAATATGTTATGATTAACCAAGAGAGCGGAGCTATTTGTTTAACAACACAATGGAAGTCAAAACAAGGTTTTTTCCCACCTACAGGTGGGACACTCGCTACAGTGCCGACTATATCAGACACTGTATTTTCACTTTTTTCGTTTTTTTTTTTTATTATCACATAAAATCACATATTTGTGTTTTGTGTTTAGTGATAAGCGTAAAATGGATATACCAACAAAACTTAAAAATTCAAAAGTTCCCCCAATACCCAAAGACCTGGGATATGGATGCACCACAAGATTTAAAGGTACTATAATTATTCAAAATGCATGACACCAAACAAAAGAACCTAGGAGGAATCTCATTTTGAAGTTGGAATATAAGAGGTATTAACGAACCTATTAAAAGGGGTAAGATACTAGCTCAGCTGAAACTGTACAACTCCGACATTACCTTCTTACAAGAAACACACTTAAAATCTCAGGATCAAGTTAGGTTGAGGGTGAAATGGATAGGTCAAACATACCATTCTTCATTCACTTCGAAATCTAGAGGCACGTCAATCATTATAAGAAAAGGTATACCATTTAAAGCAAAGAATATCATAACAGATATAGAAGGGAGATACTTAATAGTTAATGGAGAAATCCATGATACTCCACTTACCTTGGTAAATATATATGCCCCTAACTTTGACAACCCCCTTTTTCAATAAAATTTTCAACATAATTGCAGAGTTTAACTATCAAAATGTTATAATAGGAGGAGACTTTTACTGTGTTTTAGATCCGTACTTAGATAAATCAAGCCAAAAACAGAGAGGGAATATGAAATCGAAAACCGGGGAACTTCTCAATACTTATATAAACAATACTAATATAGCAGATGTTTGGAGAATTGTTAATCCAACTGGCAGGGAATACTCGTTTTATTCAATGGTACATAAGACATACTCACGTATAGACTACTTCCTGCTGGATACAAAATTAATCCCCCAAACATCTAACCCAATATACCACACAAATTCGATTTCAGACCATTCTCCACTAACTTTCTTTTTAAAACTGGAAGGAATGTTTAAGAATAAATCGTTTTGGAGATTTAATTCTCAAATTCTAAAAGATCCACAAGCGAGTATATATTTAAAAGAACAAATGGAGGTCTTTTTTCAAATAAATGATACTCCAGATATATCGTCTACTGTATTATGGGAATCTTTTAAAGCATACATTAGGGGTATTATAATTTCATATCAAGCTTTTCAAAATAAAAAGAATAAGAATGAACAAAGACAGTTAGAAGAACTTATTAGACAAATGGATATAGATAATGCTAAAGATCCATCAATAGATAAACATAATAAAATAATAATTTTGAAATTTAAATTAAATAAATTATTATCTGCCAAACTTATAAGACTTTTTCAAATTACAAAACAAGAGCACTTTGAATTTGGGGATAAACCGCATAAACTTTTAGCTCGCCAGCTAAAAAAACGAGAAAAGGAACATACTATACCAAAGATTAAAGCAGATAAAGGGGGATTATTAACAACACCGAAGGATATTAATAAAAGATTTGCGCAATTTTATGAGAATTTGTATACATCTAAAACGACAATTGATTCCAATAATATCACAAAGTTTTTGGATAATTGTAATCTTCCAAAGTTAGAGCTGAAGGAACAAGAGGAATTGGGTGCACAAATCTCAATTAAGGAATTAGAAGATACAATAAACTCACTAAAGAATGGAAAAACACCAGGCCCTGATGGATTTACTAATGAATTTTATAAAAGCTTTTATGATAAAATAATACCAAGATTACAAAAAATGTACCAATATGCTTTTAAAAAACGAATACTACCTGATACATTAGCGGAATCAACGATTACACTAATACCTAAGAAAAACAAATATTTAGAAGAACCGGGTTCCTATAGAGCTATAGCATTGTTAAACACAGATCAAAAAATATTAGCGAAAACATTAGCTAGAAGATTAAGTAAATACATTAGTAAATTAATAAACCCAGATCAGACGGGGTTTATCCCTAAGAGATACTCATCTAACAATATGAGACGTCTACTCAACATAATGCACTCACACAAATCTGAAGATCAAGAATTATCAATTATTTCGCTGGATGCTGAAAAAGCATTTGATCAAGTAGAATGGAATTATATGGATAAAGTATTACAAAAATTCCAACTGGGAGAGAATTTTATTCTACGGATCAAGTTACTATATAATAAACCTACAGCTAGAATACTAACTAATAACATATTATCCTCGAAATTCCAACTATCAAGGGGAAATAGACAAGGATGCTCATTATCACCACAGCTGTTTGCTCTCATTATTGAACCGCTAGCAGAAAAAATTAGAATACACCCTGATATCCATGGATATAATACTAAAGACTCATATAATAAAATATCTTTATACGTGGATGATATATTACTGTACATTACAAAACCTCAAATCACTATACCAAATATATTAAATTTAATTGAAGACTTTGGATCTTTTTCTGGATATAGAATAAATTGGAATAAAAGTGAAATTATGTCAATAAAACCGAAAGATTCAACACATCTTTTAAAACTCCCTTTTAAAATAACTACAGAAAAATTTAAATGGGAATCGAAATTACCAGAACATATCAAGGTATGTTTAAGGCAAATTTTGATCCCCTAATTAATAAATTAAACACACTAATTAAATTCTGGAAAACGCTCCCAATGTCTTTAATAGGCCGAATAAATGCAATAAAAATGATCTTTCTACCACAAATTTTATACCTATTTCAATCGATTCCTATATACTTACCAAAGAAGTTTTTTAAAAAACTCGACTCAGATATCACTAATTTTATATGGGACTATAAATCACATAGAATACAAAAAACTCATCTGAATAAACCTAAAGTATTAGGGGGTTTAGCACTACCTAATTTTATGTATTATTATTGGTCAGTAAATATTAAAAATATGATTCAACTGATGGATAACTCCGCCCAGCAAGTGGACTGGATTGTAATGGAGAAAGAGGATTGCTCCTCTGGAAACATTGGAGCGATCCTCCTCTCTCCAATGAAATTGAATAATATAAATTATAATAAGAACCCAATTATTCATAGTACAATCCGAATTTGGAAACAAATAAAACAAAATTTAAAATTAAGAAATTTATCACTTTTATTACCTATAGTTAATAACCCTTCGTTTAATCCCTCTATTATAGATAAAGCTTTTACACATTGGGATAGACTAGGAATTAAAGCGCTCGGTGACTTGTATGAAACTGGAAAATTACTTTCATTTCAACAATTACAAATAAAATATAAACTCGGAAATAATCAATATTTTAAATATTTTCAAATATGCGACTATTTGAAAAAATATACAAAAGATCATTATAATAACCCAGTAGATGTATTGGATGAGGCAATGCAGATAAAAGCTGAATCAGCAAACTTAATATCATATTTGTATAATATTATCTTAAATGTACAAATACCATCTACGGAGGGTATCAGAAGAGACTGGGAACAAGAGTTAGCTATTAAAATTTCAAAGGAAAGTTGGAATGAACACTTATTAAACGTGCATAAATGTTCGATTAATGTAAGACACACTTTAATACAATTTAAAATTTTACATAGATTATATTATTCGAAAACTAAAATTCATAAAATTTTCCCAAATGTATCATCTATTTGTGATAAATGTCAATCCCAAGAAGCTACTATAGCGCACTCATTCGTTTTCTGTACAAAAATTCAAAAATTTTGGAATGAAATTTTTGAAATCTTTACAAAGTTATTTAAAGTAAGACTGATACCCAAAGCAGAATGGATTATCTTCGGAATAACGGAAGATGGTCCAGAACTAAATGTGTTTCAAAAGAAACGAATAGACTATGGGTTAATAACTGGAAAAAAGCTAATTCTAAAATTTTGGAAGAAGGCTCCAATACCAACTATAAACATGTGGATTTCAAATATGTTCGAAACATTACACCTAGAAGAGATAAGACTCCTCCTAGCAGGTAAACCAGATCACTTCCACCTGACGTGGTCTGCATTTATAGAATTATTACAAATATAGGGTGCAAAGGTACCTTTAAAAAAAAATTGAGGTCAGGTAAGGGGGGATGATAGTTGAAGAGTTGGTATGTCCCATTTGCGTAATGCTCATAAAAATATTTGTTTCTCTCTTTTTCCTCTTTCTCTTTCTTTTCTAGGGTCTATTTCTTAACTCTTTTTCTTTTGTTTTTAATTTTGTTCTTATAGGGTCTTCGTCCTTTTTTGTTGTCACATTTTCTACACTCTCACTTTTTCCTTCACTTTCCTCTTTCTTTCAATCTTTTCCTTTTCTAGTGTAAAAAATAAATGGAGTACATTAATTGTAAGAAGACATAAGTGACGAGTACTAATGTATGTGGTTGTAATGTAATATACTTCTAATAAATAAAAAATTAAAAAAATATATATATAAACTAACTAGACCAAGTGGGACCCGTTGGGTCCCTGTTACACGGGAGGCCTGGTCCCCCAACGCAACCATTTCCCAACCCAATATTGCACCACTAACCCATAGCCCCCATGAGAGGCGTGGTTAAAGCTTTAACCATCAATAGCGTGAAATATAGCATCGAATTTTAAGTGAACCTGATTACGGCGTGGAGGGCAAAAATGTGTCAGAATATGTAAAAATGTAAGCGCTAGCGCAAAGCTTTTTGAAGAAAATACAAAACATACATAGATACATAGAAAATAGGTGCAGGAGTAGGCCATTCGGCCCTTCGAGCCTGCACCGCCATTCAATATGATCATGGCTGATCATCCAACTCAGTATCCCGTACCTGCCTTCTCTCCATACCCCCTGATCCATTTAGCCACAAGGGCCACATCTAACTCCCTCTTAAATATAGCCAATGAACTGGCCTCAACTACCCTCTGTGGCAGAGAGTTCCAGAGATTCACCACTCTCTGTGTGAAAACGTTTTTTCTCATCTCGGTCTTAAAGGATTTCCCCCTTATCCTTAAGCTATGACCCCTTGTCCTGGACTTCCCCAACATCGGGAACAATCTTCCTGCATCTAGCCTGTCCAACCCCATAAGAATGTTGTACGTTTCTATAAGATCCCCTCTCAATCTCCTAAATTCTAGCGAGTATAAGCCAAGTCTATCCAGTCTTTCTTCATATAAAAGTCCTGACATCCCAGGAATCAGTCTGGTGAACCTTCTCTGCACTCCCTCTATGGCTATAATGTCCTTCCTCAGATTTGTAGACCAAAACTGTACGCAATACTCCAGGTGTGGTCTCACCAAGACCCTGTACAACTGCAGTAGAACCTCACTGCTCCTAAACTCAAATCCTTTTGCTATGAAAGCTAACATACCATTTGCTTTCTTCACTGTCTGCTGCACCTGCATGCCTACTTTCAATGACTGGTGTACCATGACACCCAGGTCTCGCTGCATCTCCCCTTTTCCTAATCGGCCACCATTTAGATAATAGTCTGCTTTCCTGTTTTTGCCACCAAAGTGGATAACCTCACATTTATCCACATTATACTGCATCTGCCAAACATTTTCCCACTCACCCAGCCTATCCAAGTTACCTTGCAGTCTCCTAGCATCCTCCTCACAGCTAACACTGCCCCCCAGCTTAGTGTCATCCGCAAACCTGGAGATGTTGCCTTCAATTCCCTCATCCAGTTCATTAAAATAAATTGTAAATAGCTGGGGTCCCAGCACTGAGCCTTGCGGTACCCCACTAGTCACTGCCTGCCATTGTGAAAAGGACCCGTTTACTCCTACTCTTTGCTTCATGTTTGCCAGCCAGTTCTCTATCCACATCAATACTGAACCCCCAGTACCGTGTGCTTTAAGTTTGTATACTAATCTCTTATGTGGGACCTTGTCGAAAGCCTTCTGGAAGTCCAGATACAACACATCCACTGGTACTCCCCTATCCACTCTACTAGTTACATCCTCGAAAAATTCTATAAGATTCGTCAGACATGATTTACCTTTCGTAAATCCATGCTGACTTTGTCCAATGATTTCACCACTTTCCAAATGTGCTGCTATCCCATCTTTAATAACTGACTCTAGCAGTTTCCCCACTACCGATGTTAGACTAACTGGTCTGTAATTCCCCGTTTTCTCTCTCCCTCCCTTCTTAAAAAGTGGGGTTACATTTGCTACCCTCCAATCCTCAGGAACTACTCCAGAATTTAAAGAGTTTTGAATAATTATCACTAATGCATCCACTATTTCTGGAGCTACTTCCTTAAGTACTCTGGGATGCAGCCTATCTGACCCTGGTGATTTATCAGCCTTTAATCCATTCAATTTACCCAACACCACTTCCCGACTAACCTGGATTTCACTCAGTTCCTCCATCTCCTTTGACCCTGCTATTTCCGGCAGATTATTTATGTCTTCCTTAGTGAAGACGGAACCAAAGTAGTTATTCAATTGGTCCGCCATATCCTTGTTCCCCATGATCAATTCACCTGTTTCTGACTGCAAGGGACCTACATTTGTTTTAACTAATCTCTTTCTCTTCACATAACTATAAAAACTTTTGCAGTCAGTTTTTATGTTCCCTGCCAGTTTTCTTTCATAATCTATTTTCCCTTTCCTAATTAAGCCCTTTGTCCTCCTCTGCTGGTCTCTGAATTTCTCCCAGTCCTCTGGTAGGCTGCTTTCTCTGGCTAATTTGTACGCATCATCTTTTGCTTTGATACTATCCCTGATTTCCCTTGTTATCCACGGATGCACTACCTTCCCTGATTTATTCTTTTGCCAAACTGGGATGAACAATTTTTGTAGTTCATCCATGTAGTCTTTAAATGCCTTCCATTGCATATCCACCGTCAACCCTTTTAGAACTAATTGCCAGTCAATCTTGGCCAATTCACGTCTCATACCCTCAAAGTTACCTTTCTTTAAGTTCAGAACCGTTGTTTCTGAATTAACAATGTCACTCTCCATCCTAATGAAGAACTCAACCATATTATGGTCACTCTTGCCCAAGGGGGCACGCACAACAAGACTGCTAACTAACCCTTCCTCATTACTCAATACCCAGTCTAGAATAGCCTGGTCTCTCGTTGGTTCCTCTACATGTTGGTTTAGATAACTATCCCGCATACATTCCAAGAAATCCTCTTCCTCAGCACCCCTGCCAATTTGATTCACCCAATCTATATGTAGATTGAAGTCACCCATTATAACTGTTTTGCCTTTGTTGCATGCATTTCTAATTTCCTGTTTGATGCCATCCCCAACTTCACTACTACTGCTAGGTGGCCTGTACACAACACCCACCAGTGTTTTCTGCCCCTTAGTGTTTCGCAGCTCTACCCATACCGATTCCACATCCTCCAAGCTAATGTCCTTCCTTTCCACTGCGTTAATCTCCTCTCTAACCAGCAACGCTACCCCACCTCCTTTTCCTTTCTCTCTATCCCTCTATGTATCTATGTTACGATGAGGGATTACGTGAAGACCCCGTCAGCACGCATGCGCATCAATACAATACAATACAATACCATTTATTGTCATTTGAACCTCAAATGAGGTTCAAACGAAATTTGGTTTCTGCAGTCATACAAACAAGTAAAAAGAACCAACACAATTTACACAAACATCCATCACAGCGAATCTCCTCCTCACTGTGATGGAAGGCAAAGTCTTATCTCTCCCCTGCACTCCCCATTCTCCTCCCGATGTCAGAGTCAGAGCCCCCGGCGGGCGATGGAAAATAAGTCCCGCGGCCATTATAGCCGCGCTGGGCGATGTTAGACCCAGCTCCAGGTCATCTTCAACCCCGCAACTCGGGCGGGAGAAGTTGCCGTTGCGGAAGCCCCGAAAAGCGGTCTCCCACCAGGGACCCACGAAGCAGCGGTGTGGAGTCACAGACAGGAACCGATTGACCTGAGAATAGTAAGATTCAAGACACTAGAAATACCAGTTAGCTTTATGAGGAAGGGTTGGGAGTGGAGGGCATGTAATCCCTCATCGTAACTCCTCATAAAATAAAGATCAAACTTCAAACTGGTAAGTTCTTTTTTAATCTTACTATTTTACTTCGGAGTCACGTGAGTGACTACGTGAAGATTTTAAAGCTCTGTGACTCCATGCCGTGGAACGAATCCATGCGTCCATGCCGTGGAACGAATACATGCCATATAACACCCCCTGGAAATTATATGTTTAGCCGTAACAAAGCTTTCCATTTTGAAATGTTTGTACTGCACAAAAGTGTTTAATTGGGTTAAATCCAATATGATGCGGCACCCCCCATCCTTCTTTTCTCTGGTGAAAATATTGGACACAAATTGGTGTGGCTCATGCCTGGTTTTTTCAATTACCCTTTTTTCACACAGAGTTTCAATTTCAGCCTGGACTTCCAAATCATTATTTTTTTAACGCAAAAAGGTACGGCTTGGAGCATGCTGTGTGGGTGGCAACGCGCCCGTAAATTCTATTTTAAACCCTTCAACACTATGCAGTATGAACAAATCAGAAGTAATCCAACGCAACTCATGCAAAAGGAAACGTAACCTACCACCAACATGCAATAACTCTACACTCGGTATGTTACAATGTGAACCAGACCCACCTACCTCCGTACTAGATGGATTCTGGCCAGTTATTTCCTTCCCCGATGTTTGGGGTTTTGGGGTGCTTGTGACGGTAGCTGCGCATCTTCGTGGTAGGTCGACTCGGTCCTTGCCCTAAAAAAGACTTCCGTCCGGTTCTTCCTGACCTCATTGGTTGCGCATCCGGTCTTGTGCTGGATGCAGGATAAGGCTGGAAATGGCGGAACGACGAAGATGATGACGGCTTGTTCACTGGTGGAGCCCGAAGACGCCCCACAGCCTTTGACTCCTCATCGAGGTCTTTCACCTGCCTGGACAGGTCATCCCCAAACAGCAAGTTTGGTAGCTGCACATTACTAGATTTGCACAACCCCGCAAACTTGGGGTTGAGAACGGGACGAATGGCATTCTTCCGAAAATAATTGATCTCAAAGTGTGCATTGCACAACAATGCCATTGCGTCCCGCTGCGCATCCAATAATGTGGAGCGGTCCACCGACCTGGCGAAAGCTGTCAGACCTGACCCCAGCAGATTCAGAATTCTCTGGAGCTTCAGTTCTTGGGTCTTTATACCACCCTCAATGTGGTTCCATATGGAACTATTTACCACCGGTACCTTCAGGGACGCACAGTTGCTCGGTGCGTGATACCGGATGGTTGTCTCCATAATGACCTGCTCCAGCAGCTGGTGGGAGACCAGATATTTGATACTTGCCGCCAGCTCATCTTCCAGCGGCTCTCCAACAAGCGACGGCACCGCAAACTTAGAAATCATTCCTGGTACCTCCGCTTGCCGCGGGTCCCGCATCGAGCGGTCGTCCCCACAGGACTCGTCTCCACTCCCATCTTCGGATGGGGAGACATCATGCAGCCCTCCAAGAGGTGCTGCTGCGGGTCCCCGAGCCCCACTGTGGTACGACTCCCGACCACGGAGCGTATTTTGTTGGAGCATTCTCTCCATGAGCTGCTTCACTAGGGAAAGGCGTCCAGCCAACCTTCCCGCTCTGGGAGGCGAATCCTCCCGGCCAGACTCGTCCGAGTCTACAAGCCTGTTGGACTTGCACTTTGCTTTCCCCCGCGGGGTATGCAAAATGCTGTCCATGGGCATCGAGCCCGAAGTCGCTGGCTGTGCAGCTGGCAGCGACCACGATGGTGAAACTGACTGCCGACCGCTGACCGTACTCCCACGGTCCTCCGAAGCGGTTCTCCCTGCAGTCTTACGAGCCTTCACCCTCGCGTTGTCCATGCTGTAACGAGAAGAAAAAAATTTCCACTGCAGCTAAGTTTCATACTCACCTGAGGTCTTTTAAAAGGACCGCTGCTGGAGCTGCGCGCCAGCCAGCCAGTCAGCGCGCCATGCGTTAGACGTAATGATGCGCATGCGTGCTGACGGGCTCTTCATGTAGTCACTCACGTGACTCCGAAGTAAAATCATCAATAACGTTAAATATCACTGGAAGCTCTTGGAAAAAGGCTCTCTGTGAGAAGCTGCGGTTACCATTGGCAACGTCCCATTGTGATGTCATTGTGGCACTCGGCAGCTTTAGAGCCCATTGTGATTGGTGCACTGTGAGTGGCGTTGCTGGGGGCTGGGTTCATCAGCAGCCTGCATGTGTGGCACAGACCAGCAAACAGTACAGCATGTCATTTTCGACTGCACTGTCCTCCGCCCCCATGGTGGAGGGGTAGACCTCACGGCCCTTGACAATAGCACATTGAACTGGCTATAGCGCCTGGAGGGCGTTACATAACCTTTGCTGCCGCAAATTTAAGAAGAAGAAGTGGCATTGTGACTATCACTGGAAGAAATGGTTTTGGCTTTTTTTTTAAACTTTAATCATGAATAATGTGAAATATAGGATGAAATCTTAAGTGAATACTTAAGATTCCTGATCACGGCATGGACAGGAAAAATGTGAGTTTGAATATGTAAAAATTTAAGCACTAGCACGTAGCGTTTTGAGGAACATACAAAATATACACACACGCACACAAGATGAGTCTTTTAGTAAATAGATAGATAGATGGCATTTAAGAGATCTTTGGATAGGCACATGGATATGCAGGTAATGAAGGGATATGGGTTATGTGCGGGCAGTTAAGAGATGGTCTTGACTTCATGTTTGGCACAGACATTATGGGCTGAATGGCCTGCTGCTGTATTGTCCTGCTCTATGTTCTAATTGACATCTCAATATAATGGTCAAGTTTGCGGATGACACTAAGCTGGGGGGCAGTGTTAGCTGTGAGGAGGATGCTAGGAGACTGCAAGGTGACTTGGATAGGCTGGGTGAGTGGGCAAATGTTTGGCAGATGCAGTATAATGTGGATAAATGTGAGGTTATCCACTTTGGTAGCAAAAACGGGAAGGCAGACTATTATCTAAATGGTGGCCGATTAGGAAATGGGGAGATGCAGCGAGACCTGGGTGTCATGGTACACCAGTCATTGAAAGTAGGCATGCAGGTGCAGCAGGCAGTGAAGAAAGCGAATGGTATGTTGGCCTTCATAGCAAGAGGATTTGAGTATAGGAGCAGCGAGGTTCTACTGCAGTTGTACAGGGTCTTGGTGAGACCACACCTGGAGTATTGCGTACAGTTTTGGTCTCCAAATCTGAGGAAGGACATTATAGCCATAGAGGGAGTGCAGAGAAGGTTCACCAGACTGATTCCTGGGATGTCAGGACTTTCATATGAAGAAAGACTGGATAGACTTGGCTTATACTCGCTAGAATTTAGGAGATTGAGAGGGGATCTTATAGAAACGTACAAGATTCTTATGGGGTTGGACAGGCTAGATACAGGAAGATTGTTCCCGATGTTGGGGAAGTCCAGGACAAGGGGTCACAGCTTAAGGATAAGGGGGAAATCCTTTAAGACCGAGATGAGGAAAAACTTTTTCACACAGAGAGTGGTGAATCTCTGGAACTCTCTGCCACAGAGGGTAGTTGAGGCCAGTTCATTGGCTATATTTAAGAGGGAATTAGATGTGGCCCTTGTGGCTAAAGGGATCAGGGGGTATGGAGAGAAGGCAGGTACGGGATACTGAGTTGGATGATCAGCCATGATCGTATTGAATGGCGGTGCAGGCTCGAAGGGCCGAATGGCCTACTCCTGCACCTATTTTCTATGTATCTATGTATCTATGTCACGAAAAGCTGGTTTAAGGACAGCACCCGTAGTCGGAATCGAATCTGGGTCTCTGGCGCTGTAATGCAGCAACTCTACCGCTGCACCACCGTGCCGCCCGGAACTGTAATGTTAATGTCATGTTACTGTAATGTTTCCTGACCTGTAATATTAAAGACAGGTACTGTCAGGTACTATCACAACGTTTAAAAGACATTTAGACAGGAATATAGATAGGACAGGTTTAGCGATCAGGGCAGGTGTGACTATTATAGATGAGGCATGTTTGTCAGCCTGGACAAGTTGGGGATAAAGGGCCTGTTTCTGTGCTATATGACTATGACTTATTGACTACATGGTGGGATAACCACATTATTCTTCTCCAGATTTCCCAGAGCTACTCAGCACTGAAGCTTGTGTGGCCCAAAGGAGCAGATGTCCGGAGAATTGTATGTGCTGTGTCTTGTTCTGTGGCTCTGAAGATCTATGGCCATATGATGGCAGTGGACAACTCCACAGGAAGCATGCAAGGAGCTTCAGCCAACAAGGAGGTGACACTGTCACTCTGTCTCTGTCTCCCTTTCATTCATCTCTTCCTCTCTCACTCATTCTGTCACTCCCCCTCTACCTCTCCCTCTCTTTCTTTCTCTCATCTCTCCCTCTCATTCATATCTCTCCCTCTCATACACATCTCCCTCTCACTCAACTCCCTCTCACTCAACTACCTCTAACTAAACTTCCTCTCACTCAACTCCCTCTCACTCAACTCCCTCTCACTCAACTCCCTCTCACTCAACTTCCTCTCACTCAACTCCCTCTCACTCAACCCTCTCACTCGACTCCCTCTCAACTACCTCTAACTAAACTTCCTCTCACTCAACTTCCTCCCACTCAACTTCCTCCCACTCAACTTCCTCTCACTCAACTTCCTCCCACTCAACTTCCTCTCACTCAACCCTCTCACTCAACTCCCTCTCACTCAACTCCCTCTCACTCAACCCTCTCACTCAACTCCCTCTCACTCAACCCTCTCACTCAACTCCCTCTCACTCAACTCCCTCTCACTCAACTCCCTCTCACTCATCTATCTTCCTCTCATTTATCCCTCTCTCACACTCACATCTTCCTTTCTCTCTGTCATCTCTCCTACCTGCCTGTCTCTCACATATTCTCACTCATCTATCTTCCCCTCATTCGTCTCTAGCCCTCTCACATATTCTCGCTTCCTCTCTTATCTCTCCCTCTCATTCACCTTCCTCTGTCTCTCTCCCTCTCTCTTTCTCCCTTTGTCTCTCTCTCTCTCTCCCACAAACACCCACCACTCACACGCATGCACACACACTCCACTCACACACACACACGCACACACACCCACACCCCACTCACACACATGCACACACACGCAAGCAAACACACACACCCCACGCGCACACACGCGCACACACACACACACACCACACACGCACACCCCACTCATACACGCACACACGCACTCCCCACTCACACACACACACGCACCCCACTCACGCACACACACACGCACACACTCACACATACGCACACACCCCACACACACATCCCACACGCACATGCACATGCACACGCACCTCACTCACACACATACACGCAGGCACACACACACACACACACACACACACACACACAAACAAACAAACAAACAAACAAACAAACAAATAAATAAATAAACAAACAAACAAACAAACAAACAAACACAATCAATCAATATGAATCCATGATGTTCCACCAGATTTTAGAAAGGAGGTGTCACTTGTGAGAGGAGTGTTTTTATTGTTTTTTGAAGGTGGGGGTTTTATTGGCCTGAAGGTTTTATTGAAGTTCAGTTCTTACACGCTGGTCTCGGCACATGTTTAAACAGGAGCAACCTGGGAAACTATCGGTGGAGGGAGCGACAGAGTTCTGCCGAGTGTACTGCCTTCACGTGGCTCTTCTCTGTAAACTACCCTTGGCACAAAGATCTCTCAAGTGCAATGCAAAGTGGAAAGAAACTGCTTTTCCATTCCTGTCACTGGTAAGTAAAGATGGTGGTGTCCAATGGGGAATGGGATCAGCCATTGACACAACTGGCTCCTGTCAATTTACCCCACGACTGGAGTTCTACTATACCCTAGAACTGGAGAAGCAAGGAACTACAGCTGCTGGTTTACAAAAGAAGGACACAAAGAACTGGAGTAACTCAGCGGGTCAGGCGGCATCTACGGAGAAAATGGACACGTGACGTGTCAGTTATAGTGTCATACAGCATGGAAACAGGCCCTCGGCCCAACTTTCCCATACCAACAAACATGTCCCATCTACACTAGTCCCACCTCCCTGTGTCCTCCTTTGTGTCCTATGTATTATTCAGCATCTGCATCTGTTTCCCATTTGCCCTCAATTGGCCCATATTCCCTACAAGGTTTCCTATCCAACTTTTCCCACAGCCTTACAAATCTTTCTTTTCAAGTATTTGGGTATTTGAGTAACTCAGCGGGTCAGGCTTTCACAGTTGCGCAGCGGCAGGGTTTCTGCCTTACAAGTGCCAGAGACCTGGGTTCAATCCTGACCACAGGTGCCGTCTGTATGGAATTTGTACATTCTCCCTGTGACCGCGTGGGTTTTGTCCGGGTGCTCCGGTTTCCTCCTACACTCCAAAGACATGCCGGTTTGCCGGTTAATTGGTTTCTGTAAATTGTTAATTGTCCCTAGTGTGTGGGATAGAACTAGTGCAGGGGGTGATTAATCGTCAGCGCCAACTCGGTGCGCCGAGGGGCCAGTTTCCGCACTGTGTCTCGAAAGTAAAGTCTATTTATGCATGATAGACACAAAGTGCTTGAGGAACTCAGCGGGTCAGGCTGCATCTGAGGAGAAAAGGTATGGGTGGCGTTTTGGGTTGGGACTTCCTTATTCAATTTTCCCTTTGGAAGTGGCATTTGATTCCTCCACCACCTTCCTTGCATACACAACATTCCAGATCCAAGCGAGTGTCGGGATTTCTCCTTTCTGCCCATAGAGGAGGATGACGGAATTCCTGGTCTTGAGGAAGCTGGCTTTTGCCCAGCACGGGGCGGCTGACATGACGTACTTGACTGACATGAACGATCAACAACTCTTCAGAAGTGTAGCCACGATCTGCTCCAAAAGGCCAGGTACATTTGCGTTTGAGTTGAGTTTAGTTTATTGTCACGTGCACCGAGGTACAGTGAAAAGCTTTTGCCGCGTGCTAACCAGTCAGCAGAAAGACAATATGGGATTACAATCACGCCATCCACAGTGTACAGATATATGAGAAAGGGAATAACGTAAATAACGTTTAGTGCAAAAAAGTTCAATACATTAAAAAAAACAAAAGCCTGAGGTCACTTGTGCAACTAAGAGAGTTTGCAGTTTGTAGTTTAGTTGGTGTTTCAAGAGCTCAATGGTTGCTGTGAAGAAGCTGCTCCTGAACCTGGTGTTCACAGTTTCAGACCCCTGTGCCTTCTTCCCGATGGCAGGAATGAAATGGGAGCATGGTCAGGGTGGTGTGGGTCCTTGATGATGCTGGCTTCCTTTTTGAGGCATTGCCTCCAATAGATCCCTTCAATGGTGGGGAGGTCAGTACTCATGATGGACCGGGCAGTGTTCAAACTCTCTGTAATTTCCTTCGTTCCCGGGGCGTTCGAGTTACTGAAGCAGTTCACGATGAAACCACGGTGCTGGAGGGGGTGGGGGGGGGGGGGATGGTTGCTAAGCAGAAATCGGGCGCTGGATGGTGGGAGGTCCGAATATTGAGAATGGGGATGAGGCCGGTTCTAGTGCAGTGAACCTCGAACGTTGTGACATCCGTTGTTTGAACAGGATCGGAGGTCCGATTGGGGAGGGAGATCGGGAGTGAATACCGAGACATCTGGGAAGCAGTTGCCAGGATTTCTCCTGCTCTGGATGTTGGATCTACTTTCCCTGTGACGTGCTCTCCTGACCTACTTCAGATGCCCACTGTCTCCACACCATCAGGTAACTCCAATACACCGTAGGGCAAAAAGGGGCCAGGAGGTAGCTCTGGCGGGTAGCATATAGACAATCCCAAAAGATTTTACAAATACATAAGGGGGAAAAGGGTAACTAGAGAGAATCAAAGCGGTCACCTCTCCGTGAAGCCACAGGAAATGGACAAGGTCCTACTTGAGCATTTCTCCTCTGTATTTACCGAGAAGAAAGACAGTAGGATGGAAGAAATTGGAGCAGTCAATCGAAGTGTCTTGAGAGCAGTCAGGGTTACTGTCGAAGTACTGAAGGTACTGTCATGTTTGAAGGTAGACAAATCTCCAGGGCCAGATCTGATATATCCAAGGATATTGTGGGAAACTAGAAAGGAAAGTGCGGGATCCCTGGTTGAAATTTACGAGTCGTTCTTAAATACAGGAGAGGTGCCGGTAGATTGGAGGGTGGCAAACGTTGTACCTCTTTTCAAGAAGGGCTGCAGGGAAAATGCTGGGAACTATGGGCCGGTGAACTTAACATCTGTAGTTGGTAAGTTACTGGAGAGTATTCCGAGGGGTAAGATATACAGGCATTTGGATGGGCAAGGGCTGATTAGGGATAGTCAGCATGGTTTTGTATGTGGGAGGTCGTGTCTCACAAATCTTCTTGATTTTTTTGAAGACGTGACCAAGAAGGTTGATGAGGGCAGAGCTGTAGATGTTGTGTACATGGACCAGTAAGGCATTCGACAAGGTTCCACATGGTAGGCTGCTCTGGAAGGTTAGATCGCATGGGATCCAAGGAGAGATAGCTGAATGGATAGCAAATTGGCTCCATGGAAGGAAGCAGATGGTAATGGTGGAAGGTTGCTTCTCAGACTGGATGCCTGTGGTGGGCCTCAGGGTTCGGTGCTGGGCCCATTACTGTTTGTCATCCACATCAATGATTTGGATGAGAACATACAAAGCAAGATTAGCAAGTTTGCTGATGATACAAAAGTTAGTGGTTTTGCAGATAGTGAAGATGGTTGTGAACGATTGCAGCAGGATCTGGATAGATTGGCCAGGTGGGCAGAGGAATGTTGATGGGATTTAATACAGAGAAGTGTGAGGTGTTTCATTTTGGGATGTCGAACAATAGCAGGACATACACAGTAAATGGGAGGCCTCTGGGTAGTGTTGTGGAGCAGAGGGCTTTAGGTGTACAGGTGCATGGTTCGAGGTTGAAGGTCGAGTCGCAGGTTGATAAGGTGGTCAAAAAGGTTTTTTGGCATTTAGGCCTTCATCAGTCAGAGTATTGAGTTGGGAGGTCATGTTGCAGTTGTATATGACGTTGGTGAAATGTGTTCAGTTCTGTCACCATGTTATAGGAAAGATATTGTCAAGCTTGAAGGGTTTTGGAAAGATTTACGAGGATGTTGCCAGGACTAGAGGGTGTGAGCTATAGGGAGAGGTTGAGTAGGCTGGGTCTCTATTCTATGTAGTGCAGGAGGATGAGGGGAGATCTTATAGAGGTATACAAAATCATGAGAGGAATATCGGGTAGATGCACAGAGTCTTTTGCCCAGAGTAGGGGAATCGAGGACCAGAGGATATAGGTTCAAGGTGAAGGGGAAAAGATTTAATAGGAATCCGAGGGGTAACTTTTTCAAACAAAGGGTGGTGGGTGTATGGAACAAGCTGCCAGAGGAGGTAGTTGAGGCTAGGACTATCCCATCATTTAAGAAACGGTTACTGTAGACAGGCGCATGGAAAGGACAGATTTGGAGGGATATGGACCAAGAGCAGGCAAGTGGGACTAATGTAGCTGGGACATTCTTGGCCGGTGTGGGCGAGTTGGGCCGAAGGGCCTGTTTCCACAATATCGCTCAATGACCCTAATCATCATCCCTTTCCCAGGGTGGGAAAAACAGGGTTTACGAGAGGTTTACCAGAATGATGCCTTGATGAGAGAGTATTGGAGAGCTTGACAAATTTGTTTTGTTTTCCCTGGAACATCTGAGGTTAAGGACATAGATAGAGTGAGAGACATAGATAGGGTAGACAGTCAGAACCTTTCTCCCAGGGTGGAAATGTCAAATACTAGAGGGTAGAGCTTTAAGATGAGAGGGGCAAAGTTTAAAGGAGATGTGCGGGGCAGCTTTTTTACACAGAGATTGGTGAGGCCTGGAACGCACTGCTGGGGTTGGTGGATGAGGAAGATACGATAGTGGCATTTAAAAGACGTTTAGATAGGCACATGGATATGCAGAGAATAGAGGGATATGGATTATATGCAGGTAGATACGACTTGTTCTTGGCATCATGTTTGGCACAGACTCTGTGGGCCGAAGGGTCTGTTCTGGTGCTGTACTGTTCTATGTTCTACATGCTTATCACCTCATTTAGGAGACACGCAGACAAAAACTTAAATAGACAAGACACGGAAAAATACAGCTCAAGTGCAGCCAAATAGGATTAGCAGAGATGGGCAGAAATAACAGCATGGATGTGATGGGCCAAATGACCTATTTCTGTGCTCTACAACTCTACAACCTGCACACCCTTCTGTTGAAAGGTGTCCAGTCTGCACTAGCAATGGTGCCATTAAACTGGAAAGTGTGCAGAGAAGATTTGCGAGGATGTTGCCAGGACTTGAGGGCCTGAGCTATAAGGAGAGGTTGGACAGGCTGGGACTTTATTCTTTGGAGCACAGCTAAGGGGTGATCTTGTAGAGGTGTACAAAATCAGGAGCAGAATTGATAGGGTAAATACAGTCTTTTATCCAGGGTAGAGGAATCAAGAACCAAAGGACATGTTTAAGGTAAGAGGAGAAAGATTTAATAGGAACAGTGGAATTAAGTGGAATTCTCTGCCTCAGAGGGCGGTGGAGGCAGATTCTCTGGATGCTTTCAAGAGAGAGCTAGATAGGGTTCTTAAAAATAGCGGAGTCAGGGGATATGGGGAGAAGGCAGGAACGGGGTACTGATTGGGGATGATCAGCCATGATCACATTGAATGGTGGTGCTGGCTCAAAGGGCCAAATGGCCTACTCCTGCACCTCTTGTCTATTGTCTATTGAACCAGAGGGGCAACCTTTTCACACAGAGGGTGGTAGATATATGGTATAATCTGCCAAAGGAGGTAGTTGAGGCACGTACAGCATCACTGTGTAATAGACATTTGGACAGGTACATGGATAGGGAAGGTTTAGAGGGATATTGGCCAAATGCAGGCAAATGGGATTTATTTAGATGGGGCATCTTGGTCTGCATGAATAAGTTGGGTGAAGGGCCTGTTTCTGTGCTGTCTGACTCTAGACTATGACTATATCTCTCTCCACAGAAGACACCTGACCTGCTGAGATTTTCCAACATTTTTTTAAACCACAAAATACACCACAGTTATCACAATACTGTCCGCAGGAGCCATCTGTGCACAGATTAGCAGTCTTTTGTTTCCTGTACTAAACCAATAACAAACTGCACTTCAAATGGGTGCGCCATTAGCTGTAAAATGCTAGGCATGGAAAGCATTATAGAGATGTAACGTCCCACTGCTGAAAGTTGCAAGCTCCCGGATCCTAAGGCCGTCAACACGTATGCATCAACATGTAGACCACCGGGCTAGAAATAGATCCCACCAGACATGCAGGCTAAATTACTGGACTGTGTATTGACAACGTAAACTAGCAAATCAGACAACACAAGTTCAAATCCCACTGTATCCCATACAATCCAACCTTCCAGTTGAGCCCACCATGTGGAATTCATTGCCACAGATGGCTGTGGAGGCCAAGTCAATGGATGATATTAAGGCGGATATCGACTGATTTCTGTTTAGTAAAGGTGTCAGGGGTTAAGGGGCGAATGCATGAGAATGGGGTTGAGAGGGCAAGATAGATCAGCCATGAGTGAATGGCGGAGTAGACTTGTTGGGACGAATTACCTTATTCTGCCCCTAGAACTTATGACCTCAAAAGCGTGCAAAGGTCCATGTAGACAACATCCAGACCTGCCCTCATCAATCCTCTTAGCTACAAGAATTGTATGACACTATTTCACCTGCACTTACTATCCCCAATCAATTGAACAGGTAAATGCTGGTAGATTCCACCCTCAGAATTCACTCCGGTAACTTACTCCTGATTTTAAAAAAACAACCAAAGTGCTGGAGTAACTCAGCAGGTCAAGCATCATCTCCGGGGAACATGGATGGATGTTTAGGGTCAAGGTCCTTCTTCAGTGGTCTGAGATGCAGCCTGACCCGCTGAGTTACTCCAGCACTTTGTGTCTAATTTTGTAAATCAGCATCTATAATTCCTTGTGTTTACAACTTACTCCTGACATCAGGATCACCAGCCTGTAGTTCCCTGGTTTGTCCTTGCTGCCCTTCTTAAGTAGTGGTACAACATAAGCTATCCTCCAGTCTTCCAGAACTTCATCTGCAGCTAAAGGGCGGCACAGTGGCACAGCGGTAGAGTTGCTGCCTTACAGTGCCGGAGACCTAGGTTCGATCCTGACTGCGGGTGCTGTCTGTATGAAGATTGTACGTTCTCCCCGTGACCGCGTGGGTTTCCTGCGGGTGCTCCGGTTTTGTTCCACATTCCAAAGATATACAGGTTTGTAGGTTAATTGGCTTTGGTAAATTGTAAATTGTCCCCTGTACATGGGATAGTGTACGGTGTGATTGCTGGTCCTGTGCAGACACGGTGGGTCGAAGGGCCTATTTCCACGCTGCATCTGTAAAGACTGCCAGATCCATCTCATATTCTCTTTAACCCTCCTGATGTCCCTCAGGTTCTTCTATATTTCCTTTATGCTAGTTAAAGGATTTGATTGACCCCGACTTTCTAAACTATTGTATGGCCTCCTTTGTCCTGAGCGGAGCCACAATATCTCAACATCAACAGCCAGGGTTCCCTGAACAATCCAACCTTGCCTTTTACTCTAACAGAAACAAGCTAACTTTTATTGCCGTTCTTCTATGGAGTTTTGGAATTCTCTACGTCATCCTATCCTATCCTACCCACGTACCTGTTTCTTAAATGTTATGATAGTACCTGATTCAACTACCTCCTCCAGCAGCTCTTTCCTTACACCCCCCAACAGGGCTCTCACTTAACTTTTTTTCTCTGATGCCAGCCGGGCAACCTAGGCAGCTTTTTAGGTTGCCAAATGACAGTTTAGGTGGTCATTTAAGACGGCTTGCATGACGCGTGCGATAATGTGCTCGGACGAAGTGCGTAGTTACCAGTCGGAATTATGATCAATGAAGCATTCACATATTTTTGTTTCAAATAAAGTCACAAACTAAACATATTCACCAATCAAGACATGATATATACCACAATGACATGCTGCAAAATTAATCTCAACTTTTTTACACGTTGCAATGAATGCAATTTCTATTATTTCTTTCCACTTCCAAACAAAAATGGTTGGATTGTTCAGCGTATGATCAACCTCGGTGAGACCAAGCGCAGGCTTGGCGATTGCTTTGCACAACACCTCCACTCAGTTTGCAGTAACCAAACTGATCTCCCGGTAGCTCAGCACTTCAACTCCCCCTCCCACTCCGAATCCGACCTTTCTGTCGTGGGCCTCCTCCATGGCCAGAGTGAGGCCCACTGCAAATTGGAGGAACAGCACCTCATATTTCGCTTGGGTAGTTTACACCCCAGCGGTATGAACATTGGCTTCTCCAATTTCAGGTAGTCCTTGCTTTCTCCGTCCTTCCCCTCCCATTCCCAGCTCTCCCATAGCCTACTGTCTCCACCTCTTCCTTTCTTTTTCCCGCCCCCCTGCCCCCCCGACATCAATCTAACGAAGGGTCTCAACCCGAAACGTTGCCTATTCCTTCGCTTCATAGATGCTGCCTCACCCGCTGATTTCCTCCAGCTTTTTTGTCTACCACCCATTCACACAAGTTCTGTTATCCCACTTTCCTCACCCACTCCCTACACATTAGGGGCAATTTTACAGAGACATGCCAATGCGTCTTTGGGATGTGGGAGGAAACCCACACGCTTGCAGGGAGAATGTACAAATTCAATGCAGACAGTGCCCGATGACAGGATCGAACACAGATCTCTGGCGTGTGAGGCAGCAAGTCTACCAGCTGTGCCACTATATTTTGTTTTCCAACATACAAAAAAATTATACGTTGATAACTTTGGTTACTAAAAAAAATAAACTATCCATTTTCAGTCTTAAATCTCTACATCACGCTATGTCCCCCTTTACAGCTACTCTATGTTTTAATTCAGTTCAAGACTATGTGGCAGTACATTGGACATAAAGTTGCTGCCCTGTCTGTATGGAGTTTGCTCCTTTTCCCTTTGATCGCATTGGTTTTCTCCAGGTGCTCTTGTTTCCTTCCACAATCCAAAGGTGTGCAGGAACCTTTTTCAGACCCAACCCAAAACGTAATATTTTCCTTTTGTCCAGAGATTCTGTCTGACCTGTTGAGTTACTCCAGCTTTTTGTATCTATCTTCGGTTTAAACCAGCATCTGCAGTTCCTTCCTACACACACGATACTATACGATAGAACTTTATTAATCCCAGGAGGGAAATTGTGTGTGTGTGTGTGTATATATATTATACACACACACACACACACACACACATATATATATATATATATATATATATATATATATATTTATATAATTATATATTCATATATAAATATACACTGTTTTGTTTTCTCGTTTATAACATTTGTTTACAGAGTACTATGTTTACATATTCTGTTGCGCTGCTGCAAGTGAGGATTTCATTGTTCTAACTGGGACGTGAGAGAATAAAACACTCTTGACTTAAGTCGCTAATGTGTGGGATAGAACTGTGTACGGGTAATCGGTGGTCGGCGTGGACTCGGTGGGCCAAAGGGCCTGACTCCACGCTGTATCTTTAAATTAAACTAAAAACACTAAAACCAGAGGTTCCTACCTGAAACGTCACCCAATTTCTTCTATCCAGAGATGCTGGCTGCTCCATGGAGTTCCCCCGCACAATTAAAGCATAGAATAGTCTTCACCCAACCATAGTTACCCAACCAGGCGCAACTAAATTTAAGGTAGACACAAATGCTGGAGAAACTCAGCAGGTGAGGCAGCATCTATGGAGCGAAGGAAATAGGCGATGTTTCGGGTCGAGACCCTTCTTCAGACTGATGTGGGGGTGGGGGGGGTGCGGTGCGGGAAGAAGAAAGGAAGAGGCGGAGACAGTGGGCTGTGGGAGAGCTGGGAAGTGGAGGGGAAAGAAGGAGAAAGCAGGGACTACCTGAAATTGGAGAAATCAATGTTCATACCGCTGGGGTGTAAACTACCCAAGCAAAATATGAGGTGCTGCTCGTCCAATTTACAGTGGGCCTCACTCTGGCCATGGGGGAGGCCCAGGACAGAAAGGTCGGATTTGGAATGGGAGGGGAAGTTGAAGTGCTGAGCCACCGGGAGATCAGGTTGGTTATTGTGAACCGAGCGGAGGTGTTGGGAAAAGTGAACGCCAAGCCTACGCTTGCTCTCACCGATGTAGAGCAGCTGACACCTAGAGCAGTGGATGCAATAGATGAGGTTGGAGGAGGTGCAGGTGAACCTCTGACGCACCTGGAAAGACTGCTTGGGTCCTTGGATGGAGTCAAGGGGGGCGGTAAAGCAACAAGTGTGGCATTTCCTACAGTGGCAATGGAAAGTGCCAGGAGAGGGGGTGGTTTGAGTGGGAAAGGACGAATTGACTAGGGAGTTACGCAGGGAGCGGTCTCTGCGGAAAGCCGAAAGGGGAGGAGATGGGAAGATGTGGTCAGTGGTGGGGTCCTGTTGGTGGTGGCGAAAAGGCAGACGATTATCTGTTGTAGGTGACGGCTGGTGGGGTGGAAGGTGAAGAAAAGGGGGACTCTGCCCTTGTTATGAGTGGGGGGATGGGGAGTGAGAGCAGAATTACGGGGTATAGAAGAGACCCTGTTGAGAGCCTCATCTATAGTAGAAGAGGGGAACCCCCGTTCCCTAAAGAATGAGGACATCTCCGATGCCCTGTTTGGAAGCCAGTGGTGGGAAATTTAAGGTAGCTCTTTTTTCTCAACAACCCATTTTTGCATAAGTCCATCCTCCACCACCTCCAGTTTAAACTCCATTTGGAATATTTTTGGAGGACCAGGAAACCAAGAAGCAAGAGTTAGTTCAGGGAGTTAAACCCCTTTCCCATGGTATGAGTTCATTCCAAGAGCTCTTCCGAGTTTGCCCTGATTCGAACTCAGAGATTTATGGTAATGGCCACTCGTCGGTACTCGGGACTCACATGGACATTTTTCAACATGTTGAAAAAACTTCATGAGTCTTCCCGTGCTTACCTGCCATTAGCGAGTCTTCCTGAGTACCTGCCGTTCGCGTTACGAGCCGGTAAGAGACGTCCCTGAGCACCGACGTACCCGCTACGTTCATTCTCCGTGCTTACCACGAGTTGGGGTTTTTTAAAACTCGGGAGAGCTCTTGGAATGTACTCGTACCGTGGGACAGGGCTATTCCTCCAGCTCCAGGGAGTGATTCTGCGTTGGGTTTCAGCGGTCACGGCGAGGCGGCGACCGGACAGCAATGGCAGCCAGATCTCCCACATTGCAAAGGGAGGGAGAAAGTGCCTGGCGCCGACCAGTGCAGGGCGGCCGATGATGTGCTGGCCGTGGTTGTGCGCCTGTGCAGGGGGAGGATGTGTTAAAGAAGGAACTGCAGATGCTGGAAAATCGAAGGTACACAAAAATGCTGGAGAAACTCAGCGGGTGCAGCAGCATCTATGGAGCGAAGGAAATAGGTAACGTTTCGGGCCGAAACCCTTCTTCAGTCTGAACCCGCTGAGTTTCTCCAGCATTTTTGTGTACCAGGGGGAGGATGTGCTGGCTGTGGCAGTGCGCATGTGCAGGGCAGCCAAGGATATACTGGCCGTGGCGGTGCGCATGTGCAAGGTGGCCGGCCGTGCCTGCGGATGAGGAGCAGCCGGAGAGGGGAGACTTGGCGCCCCGGACGCGGATGGCGGGCAGAGACGGAGAGTGACAGAGACAGAGAGAGAGAGAGAGAGAGAGATAGAGAGGGGGGCCAAGCCAGGCAAAATGACACGGCATTTAGGTTGCCCGGCGGGACTTTAGGTTGCCATTGGCAACCGGGCAACCGTTAATTTCGAGCCTTGCTCCAACTTTTGTGTAAACAAAAATGCCCCTCAGGTTCCTGTTAAATCTTTCCCCCCTCAAACCTACAGTATGTCCTCTGGTTCTTGATAGCCCTACTGTGGGTAAAAGACTCTGCATTTACTCGATCTATTCCTCTCATGATCTTATACGGTGTAGCACAGGAACAGACCCTTCAGCCCACAATGTCCATGCTGAACATGATGCCAGGTTAAACTAATCTGTTCTGCCTTCATGTGATCCATATACCTCTATTACCTGCACATACATGTGCCTGTCTAAAAGTCTCTTAAATACCACTATGATATCTGCCTGCACCACCACCACTGGCAATACGTTCCAGGCACGCATGACTCACTGTGTAAAGAAACTCTTTGTCACGTATTTCTCTGCACATCGATCTCTAATTCTACACTTGCTTTGCACAGGCCACCAAGAGCAGCCAATTCCCCCCATTGGTTTAATACCAGTGAGCTCGGAAGTCGTGGAAGAATATCTCGGGGAAATACTAAACCAAGTGCACCAGCTTCACAGGTGTGTATATAAAAGAGCAAAGAGCACCGGGTGCCTTGACCTGCATCTGTGTTCGAATCTTTATCCTGTATCTGTACCCTTTGTCCTTCATCTGCATACGTTATCCTGTATCTGTACCCTTTATCTGTACCCTTTACAGAAACATAGAAAATAGGTGCAGGAGTAGGCCATCGGCCTTTCGAGGCAGCACCGCCATTCAATATGATCATGGCTGATCATCCAAAATCAGTACCCGTTCCTGCTTTCTCCCCATATCCCTTAATTCCTTTAACCCTAATAGCTAAATCTAACTCTCTCTTGAAAACATCCAGTGAATTGGCCTCCACTGCCTTCTGTGGCAGAGAATTCCACAGATTCACAACTCGCTGGGTGAAATGTTTTTCCTCATCTCAATCCTAAACGACCTGCCCCTTCTTCTTAAACTGTGACCCCTGATTCTGGACTCCCCCAGCATGGGGAACATTTTTCCTGCATCTTGCCTGTCCAAACCCTTAAGAATTTTATATGTTTCTATAAGATATCCTCTCATCCTTCTAAATTCCAGTGAATACACGCCCAATCGATCCATTCTTTCATATTATGTCAGTCACGCCATCCCGGGAATTAACCGGTGAATCTATGTTGCACTTCTTTATCTGTACCCTTTATCTGTTTACTGTACCCTTTATCCTTGATCTGTACCCTTTAGCTTTATCTCTACCCTTTATTATTTATCTGTACCCTCTATTCTTTATCTGTGCACTGTGAACGGCTAGATTGTATCCATGTATAGTCTATTCTCAAAAGGACTAAAAAGAACACAGCTCCAGGGCCAGACAACATCTGTGGGCGGACCCTATGGCACTGTGCTGAGCAGCTGGGAGGTGTGTTCCAGCATCTGTTCCAGGGCTCTTTGACCAGCAGCACAGTCCCCGCGATGTGGAAAAACTCAACAGTGATTCCCATCCCCAAGAAGGGCACCACCAAGGTCCTGAATGACCTTAGACCGGTGGCTCTCACCTCCCTGGTCATGAAGGCCATGGAGAGGATCATCAAGGAGCACATCACCAAGGCAACTGGCTCGATGATGGATCCATTGCAGTTTGCTTACCAGGCTGGCAGGGGTGTCGATGACGCAAAAATATTCATCTTAAACACCATCCATAAGCATCTGGAAATCCCCAAGACCACAGCCAGACTTCTGTTTGCAGACTTCTCATCAGCATTCAACACCATGCAGCCACATATTTTGGCTGAGAAGCTCATCACCCGCTTTCACCTCAATCACCAACTCACTCTGTGGATTATAGACTTCCTCACCAACAGATCACAGAGGGTGTTGGTGAACCATACCTTGTCCGACACCCTCTTCACCTTCACTGGCTCTCCACAAGGCTGTGTCCTCTCCCCACTTCTCTTCATTCTCTACACTGATGACTGCAGATCCACCCAGCCTAACTGCCACTTTGTAAAATTTGCTGATGACACAGTCCTCCTGTCTCTGCTTCCCAGCCATACACAACATCATAGCTCAGCCCTGCAGGACTTTATAGTATGGTGTGAAAAGTCTTGTCTTGAGCTAAATATAAGCAAAACCAAGGACATGATTGTGACCTTTTCCCCCCAACAGAGACAGATGGCTGAGGCAGCCACCACTATCATCCAGCAGGAGCCAGTGGAGATAGTGGAGGTATACAAATACCTGGGAACAGCCTTTGACAACCTGCTAAGGTTTTCCTCTAACACAGAGGAAATCCTTAAAAAGTGCCATCAGAGACAGTACCTACTCAGGAAGCTGAAGTCATTTGGGATTAACAAAGACATTCTCACCACATTCTACTACGCATTCATTGAAAATGTAATAACTTTCTCTTTCACTAGCTGGTTCCACTCCATCACCCTGCAAAACAGAAACCGCCTGTTGAATGTGGTCAAGGTCTGCTCAAAAATCATTGAGCAGCCCGTCTGAACTCTCACTGCCTTATGCGACCAACAGTCTGTAAAGTTAACACGCAGGATTCTTCAGGACCGCTCTCACATCCTGTTTCCTGAGTTTGAGTGGCTCCCCTCAGGACGCAGACTTCGCTGTCCGGGTTGCCGGACACAGAGGAGGAAGGCAACCTTTATCCCCAGGGCTGTCCAGCTTCTTAATGCTGATCACTGACTCATGAACATATGAAATGAAATAACCTTCTATATGCACTTTTTAATTGAAGCAGTAAGGAAGCACTTTAAAAACTATTATTATGTGTTGAATGTTGATGTGCTGTGTGTCTTGTGTGATTGTGCAGTGTGTCTGTGAAATGCGTGTGTTGGTTGATTGTGCAGTATGCGTGCTGCTTATGTTTGTTGATTGTGTCCCTTTTTTTTAAAAGCTACTGTAATGCGCCCTTTTAAATTGCCACTCGGGGACGAATAAAGTGCTTTGATTGATTGATTTGACTGGATAGCACGCAAACAAAAGCTTTTCACTGTACCTCGGTACACGTGACAATGATAAACTAAACTAAATCTGTTCCTGTTTCTTAGCGAGGATCCCACCGTCACATCACTGCTGAAACTCAAAGAGTTTGATGAAATGTTACACTGGCATTCGAGCAAGTCCTTGATTGTATCCTTTCAAGAGCGGATGAGGAAACTTTCCACAGGTAAAACATTCCGCTGATAAGAATATTTAAATCTACACGGCAACACAGAAATCATAGCACAGTAACAAGCCACTCTGCCACTCCAAGGAATAACGCGAGGACTTTATGCCTTAGAGCACAGGGAGTTGGGGGTGATCTTATGGAGGAGTAAAACACAATGAGGGGGACCAGATTAGTTTAGTTTAGTTGAATTTATTGTCATGTGTACCGAGGAACAGTGAAAAGCTTTTGCATCTCAGTGGAAAGACTATACATGATTACAATCGAGCAATCCACAGTGTACAGATACAGGGTAAAGGGAATAAAGTTTAGTGCAAGATAAAGTCCAGTAAAGTCCAACTAAAGATAGTTCGAGGGTCTCCAATGAGGTAGATAATACCTTAGGACCACTCTCTAGTTTGGATAGAGTGGTCAGTTGCCTGATAGCAACTGGGAATAAACTGTCCCTAAATCTGGAGGTGTGCGTTTTCACACTTCTGTACCTCTTGTCTGATGGGATAGGAGAGAAGAGGGTGAGTGGTCTTTGATTATGCTGGTAGCTTTGCCGTTGCAGAGTGAGGTGCAAAATGGAGTCAATGGAAGGGAGGTTGATTTGTGTGATGGTCTGGTCTGGGCTGCGTTCATAATTCTCTGCAATTGCCTGCGGTCTTGTATGGAGCTGTCCCCAAACCATGCAGTGATGCATCCTGATAAAATGCTTTCCCAGATAGGGTGAACGCACAGAGTCTTTGACCAAGGGTTGGGAATCGAGAACTAGAGGAGTTAGATTTAAGGTGAGAGGGGCAAAATTAATTTGGAACCTGACGGGCAACTTTTTCACTCATCGATGATGGGTATAAACGAGCTGACAGAGGAGGTAGCTGAGGCAGGGACCATAACAATATTTAAAAGACACTTGGACAGGTACATGGATAGAAAAGTTTTTAGAGGGATATGGGCCAAACGCGAGCTTAGTTGGGACATCTTGGTCGACATGGATGAGTTGGGCTGAAGGGTCTGTTTCGGTGCTGTATGACTCTGAGTAGCTCATGAATTCCCAGCAGTGCAATCATAGAACTGTACAACAGAGGAACAGGCCCTTCGGCCCACAATGTCTGTGCTGATCATGCAGAACACGCAGAAACGTCGAGATTTCTTCCATTTCGGTAGAGATTTCACTTTTCATTCCAAGTATCCACTCCTGATTAAATTTTGTCGTGTTTATGTACACATTTTTTAAATAAAATCCTTCTCCCCCCCCCCACCCCAAAAAATTTCAAAATGTTTAAAAAAAAAGCTCTCACCCATAGAATGTTGGTGAACATTCCATCGTGTGATGTCACAATGCCCAATGCTCACAGATGTCCAATCGGAATGGATCCATTTACATATGCCTTTGCAGCAGCCCCAGCCCCTCCCCCCCACCCCCGCAGCCTGTGTCGCCGCGCGTCATCACGTGTGTGGGAATAGAGAAAGAGGATTGGGGGTGATAGGGAATGGGGAACAGATGGACTGTCCCTACCCCTCCCCCTTCCACTCTCCCTCCCCACTAATTCCCCTCTCTCCCCCCACCCCTCTCCACCTCCCTCCACACTCTTCCCCCTCCCTCCCCAACCCCATCTCCCTCCTCCCTCCCCCACCCCCCCTCCCCCACACCTCTGTCCCCTCCCCCATCCCTTTCTCCCCCACCCCATCCCGCTCTCCTCCCCCTCTTCACCTCCCTCTCCTCACCCTCCTCCCACCCCCTTCCCTCTCTCCCCCACCCCTGCCCTCCCTCCCCCACCCCCCTTCCCTCCCCCACCCCCTTCCCTCTCTCCCCACCCCCTTCCCCCTCCCCACTCTTCCCCCTCCATCCACACTCTCCCCCCATCTACCCCCTACCCCATCTCCCTCCTCGCCTCCCTCCCCCTCCCCCACACCTCTCCCCCCTCCATTCTCTCCCCCACTCCTCTCTCCTCCCCCTCTCCATCTCCCTCTCCTCTCCCCTCTCCTTATCCTCCCCCACCCCCTTCCCTCTCTACCCCACCCCCTTCCTTCTCTTCCCCCGCCCCCTTCCCCTACCCCTCTGTCCCTCTTCCACCATTCCCCCTAGCCCTCCCTCCCCACTCTTCCACTTCTCTCCCCCTTACCCCACCCCTCTCCCTCCCCCACCCCTCTCTCTCTCCCTCCCTCCCCTCTCTCCCCCACCCCTTCCTCTACCCCCTGTCCCTCCTCCACCACTCCCCCTGTCCCTCTTCCACCACTCCCCCTACCCCTCTCCCCCTCCCTGCCTCCCCACTCTTCCACTTCTCTCTCCCCCTCCCCCTCCCCACTCTTTCCCCTCTCTCCCCCCACCCCTCTCCCCCTCCCTCCACACTCTTCTCCCTCCCACCCCTACCCCATATCCCTCGTCTCCTCCCTCCCCCATCCCTCCCCCCTCCCCCACAGCTCTCTCCCCCTCCCCCATCCCTCTCTCCTCCCATCCCCCACCCCTCTCTCCTCCCCCTCTCCATCTCCCTCTCTCCGGGGGGGTGGTTAGTGTAACGCCGCAGCCCCCCCCGCAAATGCGCGTTGGGGAAACAGACCCAACGGGTCTGCACTTGGTCTAGTCTATATTTAAAATCTGTGTGTGTGTGTGTGTGTGTTTCTGCCTGTCTTGTGGGTGCCAGCCTTGCCTTTGATTCGTTGCTACGCCAACACCACACGCAGAAACGCCAAGATTTTATCCATTTCGGTAGAGATTTCACTTTTCATTCCAAGTATCCACTCCAGATTAAATGTTGTCATGTTTATGTACACATTTTTAATAAAATCCTTCTCCCCCACCCCCCCCCCCCCCCCCAATTAAAAAATTAAAAAAAATACAGCTCTCACCCATAGAATGTTGGTGAACGTTCCATCGTGTGATGTCACAATGCCCAATGCTCACAGATGTCCAATCAGAATGGATCCATTTACATATGCCTTTGCAGCAGCCCCAGCCCCCACCCCCCACCCCCGCAGCCTGTGTCGAAGCGCGTCATCACGTGTGTGGGAATAGAGGAATAGGATTGGGATGATAGGGAATGGGGAACAGATGGACTGTCCCTACCCCTCCCCCTTCCACTCTCCCTCCCCACTATTTCCCCTCTCTTCCCCCACCGCTCACCCCCTTCCTCCACACTCTTCCCCCTCCCTCCCCTACCCCATCTCCCTCCTCCCCCATCCCTCCCCCCTCCTCCACACCTCTGTCCCCCTCCCCCATCCCTCTCCCCCCTCCCCAACCCTCTCTCCTCCCCCTCTCCATCTCCCTCTCTTCACCCTCTCCCTCACCTCCCCCTCCTCCTCCACCCCGATTCCTCTCTCCCCCACCCCCTTCCCTCTCTCCCCGACCCCCCCTCCCCCAACCCCCCTTCCCTCCCCCACCCCCTTCCCTCACTCCCCCACCCCCTTCCCCTCCCCACTCTTCCCCCTCCATCCTCACTCTTCCCCCTCTACCCCTACCCCATCTCCCTACTTGCCTCCCACCCCCCTCCCCCACACCTCTCTCCCCCTTCCTTCTATTCCTCCCCTCCCCACCCCTCTCTCCTCCCCCTCTCCATCTCCCTCTCTCCGGGGGGGGTGGTTAGTGTGATGCCGCAGCCCCCCCTCGCCGCAAACGCGCGTTGAGGAAACAGACCCAACGGGTCTGCATTTGGTCTAGTCTATATTTAAAACTGTGTGTGTGTCTGCCTGTCTGTGTGTGTGTGAGTGTTTCTGCCTGTCTTGTGGGTGCCAGCCAGCCTTTGATTCATTGCTACGCCAACACCACACGCAGAAACGCAGAGATTTTTTCCATTTCGGTAGAGATTTCACTTTTCATTCCAAGTATCCACTCCTGATTAAATTTCGTCATGTTTATGTACACATTTTAAATAAAATCCTTCTCCGCCCCCAACACCCAAAATTTCAAAATGTTTTTAAAAAACAGCTCTCACCCATAGAATGTTGATGAACGTTCCATCGTGTGATGTCACAATGCCCAATGCTCACAGATGTCCAATCGGAATGGATCCATTTACACATGCCTTTGCAGCAGCCCCAGCCCCCCCCCCCCCATCCCCGCAGCCTGTGTCAAAGCGCATCATCACTTGTGTGGGAATAGAGAAAGAGGATTGGGGTGATAGGGAATGGGGAACAGATGGACTGTCCCTACCCCTCCCCCTTCCACTCTCCCTCCCCACTATTTCCCCTCTCCCCCCCTCCCACTCTTCCCCTCCCTCCACACTCTTCGCCCTCCCTCCCCTACCCCATCTCCCTCCCCATCCCGCCCCCACACCTCTCTCCCCCTCCCCAACCCTCTCTCCCCCTCCCTCTATCCCTCTCTCCTCCCCCTCTCCATCTCCCTCTCCACCCCCTCTCCTCCCCCCTCTCTCCTCCACCCCCTTCCCTCTCCCCAACCCCTCCCCTCTCTCCCCCCACCCCCTTCCCCCCCCCACTCTTCCTCCTCCCTCCACACTCTTACCCCTCTCTCCCCTACCCCATCTCCCTCCCCTCTTCCCTCCCCCTCCCCCACACCTCTCTCCCCTTCCCCTCTCCCCTCCCCACCGCTCTCTCCTCCCCCTCTCCATCTCCCTCTCCTCACCCCTCCCTCTCCTCTCCCTCCTCCCACCCCTATCCCTCTCTCCCCCATCCCTTCCCCCTACCCCTCTCTCCCTCTCCCACCACTCCCCCTACCCCTCTCCCCCTCCCTCCCCGCTCTTCCACTTCTCATCCCCCTTCCCCCACCCCTCTCCCTCCCCACCTCTCTCCCTCCCCCACACTCTCTCCCCTCCCTCCCTCTCTCCCCCCACCCCCTTCCCCTACCGCTCTCTCCCTCTTCCTCCATCCCCTACCCCTCTCCCCCTCTCTCTCACTTCCACCACTCCCCCCGCCTGTGTGTTTGGGGGTGATTAGTGTGAGTGTGACGCCGCAGCCCCCCCCCCCGCAAACGCGCGTTGGGGAGACAGACACAACGGGTCTGCTCTTGGTCTAGTAACTATTAAAAGTCTGATCTTGTATGTAGATTTGTGTGTGTGTTTGTGTGTGATCACATATTCGCCAAAGATATTTTGCTGATGACGTCACAATGGGGTCTGCTCCGCGCGCTGTGTTCCACACGCTGCGAGTGACATCAACCCCCCCAACCCGTCCCCCCCTCCCGGTTATTCAAAACACACAGAAAGATCGAGCAAGTCGGGCCCTGTATTGTGGTCTCTCTCTCGGGTCTCTCTCTCTCGGGTCTCTCTCTCTTGGGTCTCTCTCTCTTGGGTCTCTTTCATGGGTCGACGCCCGCGTCTGTGTCCCTCTCTGTGCCTCTCACCTCTCTGTGCCTGCCCTCTCTGTGCCTCTGCCCTCTCTGTGCCTCTGCCCTCTCTGTGCCTCTGCTCGCTCTGTGCCTCTGCTCGCTCTGTATAGAATAGAACTAGCGTACGGGATGATCGTTGGTCGGCGCAGACTTGGTGGGCCGAAGGGCCTGTTTCTACGCTGTATCGCTAAAACTAAAACTTACTTTATCTCCACCCTATAATGAAGACATGTACTGACCAAAGAAGGTGAAATGACATCACCTCTAACCTCATCTACTGCATCCGGTGTTCCCGATGTGCCCCTCTGAGACCCAGCGTAGACTTAGTGACCGATTCCCCAAACTCTTGCGTTTGGTCTTCCAAGTCCTGCTGGATCTCCCAGTTGCTAACCATTTTAATTCCCCTTCCCATTCCCACACTCACCTTTCTGTCCTGGGTAACTACAACCCTTTCCCTTTCTTCCTCCACCCTTCTCTCCCCCGTGCCCCACCTGTGTTAATTCTGGCCAAATTGGAGCTGCCAGGATATTAAAATTGAGTAAAGGCTTTGTGCTGCTAGGCCATTTTGGTCAAATTAAATGTGCCTTTGCAGAACTGGGACAAGCTGCTGAATGGTGCCAGTTGTCTGTGGCCTAGATAAGATCTGCAGGGAAAGAATGGGACATCTGCAGATTCTCACAATTGGATGTAAATTACATGGAACTGATTGGGTGAATGTAAACCAGACATACACATTGTAAATATTGTTGCAAAGCTTTAAGGGCCTGTCCTACGAGCATGCAACTGCATGCGGCAAGCGCGACCTAACGTGGTAGCTTGAGCCGTACGGCATCGCGGGGCCGGTCCCACTTCGATCGCCGGAGCCGTATGGAGTTGTGCGGAGCTGGTCCCGACATCGCGCGGGGCTCCGAAAAACTGACACTGTTCAAAAATTCCGCACGGCAACGGCCTGCCGGCCCGCAGCCGCCTCGACGCCGTTACGCACCGCCTCAACGCCGTACGCAGCGTCTTGATGCCGTACATCACGCGCGAACTTCCCGCGGACTTCGCTCGAACTTCACGTCACTCACTCGACCTCCGTGCGGTCCCCACTTCCGGTTTGGTCGCGCTCGCCGCATGCAGTCGCATGCTGGTGGGACCGGCCCTGTACGGGTATCATTCAACCTCTGTGCAGCCCCCGCTTCCAGTTTGGTTGCGCTTCCCACATGCAGTCGCATGCTCATGGAACAGGCCCTTTACTTTGCTAGATGTTGATTGGGTTAAGTGTTGAGCCTTGTCTGGGTTTCTTGAATATCTGGGCAAATGTTGCCTAATTCATCTCTGTTAACTTGCATCTAGAAACTTCGTCAGATACATTGTATTAGTTACTGTATTATTGGGTTAGGGAATTGTCTATCATGTACTGTGTTAATCGATATTTGTTATTGGACTGTATAGAGACCACCCCCATGTGGTTCGGCCCCTCAAGGTTCTGGGACCTATAAAAGGTAGTTCCCACGAGGTCCGATGTTGATCTTCTGGAAGAACACTTAGGACTGCGTGACCTTTTGGAGTGTCGCTGCTTGCACGAGGCTAGAAGGGCTTGGCCAAGCAGATACAAGGATCGAACCCGTGGTAGTTAGGTATCGCAGATGGGAACTGTTGTTGTGTTATTCAAAATAAAGTTTAGTTGCGCAAGTGCTTGATTCAGTATTTTATTGACTGAAAACTAGACTGAGGGGGGCTTAGAACGAGCTATTTACACCTGGACTTGCATCTATTTCTCCTCTTCCCCCTCCCCTTCTACCTACATTCCAGCTTCACAATTTGCAACACTTCAATCCTTTTGTCTCACACCTTCTGAAGAAGAGTCCCAACACAAAACGTCAACCATCCTTTTTCTCCAGGGATGCTGCCTGACCGGCTGAGTTACAGCAGCACTGTGTACCTATCTTCGGAAACCAGCTTCTGCAGTTCCTTGTTCCAGCACTCTGTGTCTATCTTTTGTCTCACACCTTCTGTGTTTTCATCTCTGGCCTTTGTCCAACCATCTGCTTATCAACCGCCCCCCCCCCCCCCCTCACTTGTATCAAGCTGTAATCTGGCAAGCTTTGCTCACTTCCAGCTTTCTTCTCCGTCCCCACCCCCACCTCCGCAATCGGTCTGCAGAAGGGTCCGGACCCGAAACGTCACCTATCCATGTTCTCCAGAGATGCTGCCTGACCCGTTAAGTTACTCCAGCACCTTGTGTCTTTCTTTGGTAAACCAGCATCTGCAGTTCCTTGCTTCCACGCAATGCGGTGACTGTTTGTTCACTTCCTCCCTTTGTCCCTGCCCCACAAAGATCCAGAGGAGAGGAAAAAGATGTTACGACAGAACCAGAAGCACGTTGTGTTCGAGAGGCTTTACGCGGAATCTCTGAATGAAAACGCAGAGTTGAGGATTATCACCGAGGCAGCGAAGACCAAGTCTAAATGTCCGCCGCATCCCAGCAAGGGGAAGGGCAAGAAGCCGGAGGTAAGCCCAGCGGCCCGTGCAAAACTATCATCATCTCCCCGACATTTCCCAGCCTGCGTCCAACGCCTGACAGGGTCCCACCAGCGGGAGGGGGGTATAAGGTTCATAAGTTCGTGTCGTAAGTGAAAGGAGAAGAATTAGGCCATTCAGCCCATCTAGTCAACTCCACCATTCAATCATGGCCGATCTATCTCTCCCTCCTAATCCCATTCTCCTGCCTCCCCCCCCATAACCTTTGACACCTGTACTAATCAAGAATCTATCTATCTCTGCCTTAAAAAATATCCATTGACTTGGCCTCCACAGCCTTCTTTGGCAAATAATTCCACAGATTCACCATCCTCTGACTAAAGAATTTTCTCCTTTTCTCCTTCCTGAAGGAACGTCCTTTAATTCCTTCTGGTCCTAGACTCTCCCACTAATGAAAACATCCTCTCCACGTCCACTCTATCCAAGCCCTTTGCTATTCGGTAAGTTTCAATGAGGTTCCCCCTCATTCTTCTAAACTCCAGCGAGTACAGGCCCAGTGCCGACAAACGCTCATCATATGTTAACCCACTCATTCCTGGAATCATTAAAGGTGGAAGAGAGGTGAGGGCAAGACAAAGCGTGGCAAGTAACAGGTTGACACAACAGGTTGAAGGAGGGGGTGGGGGGTTGATAGGCAGATGGTTAGACATTTTGGGTCGGGACCCTTCTTCATACTCTCTCCTCGTTCTCCAGAGATACTGCCTGACCTGCTGAGTTACTCCAGCACTTTGTGTCCATCTTTGGTAAAAAAACAGCATCTGCAGTTCTTTGTTTCTACACACATATAGATTCACTCACACACATAGAATCACACATGTCACACACACACACACACACACATATACACACACACAGACACAGACACAAACAGAATCGCACAGTCACACACAGAGACACACCAAATCACACACCTACACACCCACACCCACATTATCACAGCATCATCTCCCCTCTCTGACCCAAGAATAATGGCAATATCCCACTCCTGACCCTTGATCCCAGTTTCAGAGCTACAACTGTTGTTTCCTTTCCCCTGCACACCCCCCACCCCCACCCCCACCACCACCACCGGACCACTACACTCCGCGGATGTGAACTGCTGCATGTGCACGTTTTATAAGAACCTCCTTCTGTAAACAGAAGAAGAAAAGGTCTGAATGCATCATCGAGGACCAGAAAAAGAAAAAAATGTTGGAGGAGGAGAGGAAGGCGAAGGAACAGTGGAACTCCATTCAAGAGACCCTTGGAAAAGATACGACTCAGGACATCGAGGAGAGGATGAAAATACTGGACAGATTCCTGCTGACTTGTGGTAGTGATCAGGTGAAAGTTGATGCGGCGATGGAAGGAGTTAAATACTGCTATAAAGCCTGGGTGGAACATTACAGATCTACAGGTAGGAACCATACACCCACCCTCAGCACACCTTGCCCATCCAATAACAGAGCAAAAGCACAAAAAGTGCGGCAGTAACTCAGCGGGTCAGAGTCCCCTCTCCTCCCCTACATCCTCCTCCTCTCTTCCCCCCTCCCCGTCTCTCCTCCCCTACCCCTCTCTCCCATCCCACTCTCCTTCTTTGTCTGTCTCTCTCTCTCCCTCTCTCTCTCTCTGTCTCTCCCTCTCTCTGTCTCTCTATCTCTCTGTCTCTCTGTGTCTCTGTCTCTCTCTGTCTCTGTATGACCCACTCCTGTTTTGTGAACAATGAATTGAAGCACGTCATGGTGATGTTTGTATCTGCTTTCAATATTCTGAGCAGCAGAGCCCTTGAAAGACGTGAAAAATGCGGCCATTTTGATGCAAAGAATCCACACTGTTCTGAATCGATATGAGGAGCAGCTAACTCCTAAACAATTAACCCACCTGGCCAGTTACCTCCAAGAACTCGGATTCCTCAACCTCAGAGATACGCTGATGCAAAGAGTTGATACGCACCAGGTAAAGCGCTTGGATAAAAGCTGTAGAATGGTACAGCACATGGCAAGATATTTGGCCTATGGTTCAACGCTTTCTTTAGTATCATGTGTACCAAGGTACAGTGGAATACTTTTGCGTACAGACCAGCAAGACTATCACCATGTGTTCTCAGGCTACTGAAACATAAGGTCAGAAGGAATAGAAGCAGATTTAAGCCATTCGGCCCAACAAGTCTACTCTGCCATTCAATCATGGCTGATCTATCTCTTCCTCCTAACCCCATTCACTTGCCTTCTCCCCATAACCTCTGACACCTGTACTAATCAAGAATCTAACTAACGACCCTACCAACAACTTGAGAACAGTCCTAAACTATTTTCTACCTCATTGGAGACCGTTGGACTATCTTTCATTGGACTTTACTGGACTTAGTCTTACACTTAACATTATTCATGCTATTCCCTTTATCATGTATCAGTACACTGTGGATGGCTTGATTGTAATTATGTATAGTGTTTCCGCTGACTGGTTAGCACGCAACAAAAGCTTTTCACAGTAACTCAGTACACGTGACATTAAACTAAACTCATACATAAGCACAATCCCCCGGATAGTACAGAATGTACAGAACAACCCACTGAGACTAAATGCACAGATCGCCAGGTTTTGCTGCCATTTTCCCAGTCCCAGCTTCAGCTGGCCATAAAGGCCCGTTGCAGCCATCACCTCCATTCCAGTCGTCCCGCGAACTGTCGTCCCTCTCCTCGCCCGACCACCTTCAGACTGAGAGTCAGGAGGCAGAGAAACCAGAGGTATGAAAAAGTTCAGAACAAATCAGAGCTGGCACTGATGGCCAAGGCATGGTGGAGCCCACAATGGTCCATTATTGGCTGTGAAAGAGATGATAACGAAGGGATACATGGATGTGAACAGTGGAACTAGCAAGATGACTAGGGTGGGGAAGGGGTGGAGAGAGAGGGAACGCAAGGGTTATTTGAAATTAGAGAAATCAGTATTCATACCAAATATTGAACATACAACATCCAAATTATATTCACCCCTACTGCTCAAGATCATTAAACATGCTACTCTGCTGTGTTTAGCTGCAGAAAGAGAAGGAAAAGAAGTCGCTGGCAAGAGATCCCAAGTTTCCAGTTGGATTAGGAGCAGCCCGTTTCCAGCTGAAGCATATGGGTCCTTTTCTAATCCGGAATGTAAGGAATGATCCTGATCCCAGGGTGAAGCATTTCATACCAGACACCTGGCAGGTAACTCGCAACATTCATCAACAAACTGCAGATGCCGGAAACCTGACACAAAATCAGACTCGTCAAGTCAAGTTTATTCGTCACATACACATACGAGACGTGCAGTGAAATGAAAAGTGGCAATGCTCGCGAATTGTGCAAAAACAAACAAACAAACCACAAACAGAATGGAACAGAATCACATATTCACATATTACATAATTGTGGGAGGGAGGGAAGAAAAAGAAAAAAAACAGCAATTTTAAAAAGACACCACTGGTGAGGTAGGAGTTTACAGACCTAATGGCCTCTGGGAAGAAACTCCTTCTCATCCTCTCCGTTCTAATAGCAGGGCAACGGAGGCGTTTGCCTGACCGTAGCAGCTGGAACAGTCCGTTGCTGGGGTGGAAGGGGTCTCCCATGATCTTGTTGGCTCTGGAGTTGCACCTTCTGATGTATAGTTCCTGCAGGGGGGCGAGTGTAGTTCCCATAGTACGTTCGGCACGAACGCACTACTCTCTGCAGAGCCTTCTTATCCTGGGCAGGGCAGTTCCCAAACCAAATCGTGATATTTCCCGACAAGATGCTTTCCACAGCCGCTTCGTAGAAGCACTGGAGGAACCTCAGAGACACTCTGAATTTCCTCAATTGCCTGAGGTGGTAAAGGGGCTGCCTTGCCTTACTCACGAGTGCTGCAGCGTGTGATGTCCATGTCATATCCTCAGAGATGTGGACTCCCAGGTATTTAAAACAGCTCACCCTATCCACAGTATCCCCATTTATCTTCAATGGTGTGTATGTCCTCGGATGATGTGCCTTCCGAAAGTCCACGATCAGCTCCTTAGTTTTTTTGATATTCAAGAGGAGGCTGTTCTGACACCAGAGTGCCAGATCAGCCACCTCCTCCCGGTAGGCCTTTTCATCGTTATCTGAGATCAGGCCCACCACCACAGTGTCATCAGCAAACTTGATTATCGAGTTGGAGCTGAACCTGGCCACACAGTCATGTGTGTACAGGGAGTACAGTAGGGGGCTGTGTAGAAAATGTGTAGGAAGGAACTGCAGATGCTGGTTTACACCAAAGATAGACACAAAATGCTGGACTAACTCAGCGGGTCAGGCAGCATCTCTGGAGAGAAGGAATGGGTAACGTTTTGGCTCGAGACCCTTCTTCAGACTGAGAGTCAGGGGAGAGGGTGACTTGAGATTTGGAAGCGTAAGGTGTGAAAATGGCAGATCAAAGCAGCCGATGATTAAGGCAATGTAGAATGGTTCATTGATAGCTGAGGGGAAGGTGACAAGGAGGCATACAATCAGTAAAATTCATCCGAAAGACAGTGAAACTAGTCAGAGAACTAGGGTGGGGGAAGGATGGGGAGAGAGGGGATGCAAGGGTTACTTGAAGTTAGAGAAATCAAAACTCATACCGTTGGGGTGTAAGCTGCCCAAGCAAAATATGAGGTGCTGTTCCTCCAATTGGTGCTGGGCCTCACTCTGACAATGAAGGAGGCCCAGGATAGAAAGGTCATTGTGGGAATGGGAGGGGGAGTTAAAGTGTTTGGCAACCTCAGTCCGCCTAGACCTACCCGATCTCTGTCCAAGACCCCGACAATCCTTTCAGGTGAGGCAGAGGTTCAATTGCACCTCCTCCAACCTCATCTACTGTTTACGCTGTTCCAGGTGTGGACTCTTGTGTATCGGCGAGACCACGCGCAGGCTCAGCGATCGTTTCGCTGAACACCTCAGCTCAATCTGCTTACGCCGACCCGGTCTCCTCTGACTCTTCATCCATAAACTGCAGATGCCAGAAACCTGAAACAAAGTTAGAATAGAAATTTGCTGGAAGTGACTCAGCTGGTCATTTTGCGTGGTTTTTGTAAACCGTTATCCACAGTTCCTTGCGTGTAACCAATGCTTCTGCCTGGTTGGGTTTCAGAGAGAGCTGCTGGACGCCGTGGATAACAATGAATCTGCAGTCATTGTTGCTCCCACCTCATCAGGTAAAACCTACGCATCCTATTACTGCATGGAGAAAGTGTTGAGGAGCAGTGACGATGGCATTGTGGTCTACGTGGCACCCACCAAGGTAAGTGACCTGCTGGGACACCATGAAGACAGAGACGGAGCTAGAGGACTTGCACCTTGACCAGGGCCGGATTTAGATGAAGAGAGGCCCTAAGCTATTTCACTTGTGAGGCCCCCCCCCCAATCCCCCACCCCCACAACGAGAGGACCATGACTTCCCGACAGTGACATTGTGACACTTTTAGATCCTACTGTATGTTGTCATTAAACAGTTGGTTTTAAAATACATATTGGATTCACCGCGGAGTGGCCGATGCCTTACCTGGATCGCCGTTTGAAGCTCTGGAGTGTTGGGCCTGCTGCTTCAACATCATGGAGCTGTGGTTTGCGGCGCTCCCAGCCTCGGGCCGCGCTGATTTCAATATCGCGGAGCCCTGGGATTTCAATATCGTGGAGCCCTTTGCCGAGGGCCGCCAGCGTGAATCTCCGCCCAGCTCAGCCTGTGCACTTCAGGCGCTGCGGTCTCCGGTAGGAAGTTGCCGATTCGGAATTCCAAGCCGCTGAGAATGTTCTCCCGTTCCGACGTCGGATGGTGATCCCCAAATATCATTGTACCAATGGCCACGAGGGGGGTCCAAGAAGAGGGGATCCGTTGGAGACGGGAAAAGGGATCATCAATGGGGGCGTGGACTCCTTCCCATGGAAGAAAGGTGTGAGGCGGAGGCGACTGAAGAAGAGCTCCAAATCGCGGTGGGCGCAGAACTCATTGAACTGGGGACGGAGGGGGACAAAGGTGAGGCCTCTGCTGGGGACCTCCAGAGATGCTGCCTGATCCACTGAGTTACTTTGTCTGTCTTCGCCATAAACCAGCATCTGCAGTTCCTTCCTACACACGTTATTCCCTTTATCCTGTATCTGTACACAGTGGGCGGCTTGATTGTAATCATGTATAGAATTTCAGCTGCCTGGTTAGCACGCAACAAATAGCTTTTCACTGTACCTCGGTACGTGTGACAATAAACTAAACTAAACTAAACTATCCAATTTTGAGATAACTTCCCCCACGTCTTTAGCCTTTGTCATCACTGACTCCACTCATCTGCCTACCAACCTCCCTTCACCTTTAGACTTGACTTTAGAGATACAGAGGGGAACAAGCCCTTCAGCCAACGAAGTCTGCGCAGACCAGTGATCACCTCACACACTAGCACTATCCTACACTATCCTATCCTGAACACGATGCCAAGCTAAAAGAAGCACAAAGTATTGGAGTAACTCAGTGGGTCAGGCAGCATCTCTGGAGAGCATGGATAGCTGACGTTTTGGGTTGGGACCCTACATCAGACTTGTCGGAAATCACCAGTCTGAAGAAGGATCCGTAACGCAAAACGTCACCTACACATGTTCTCCAGGTCCCACTGCCTGTGTTTGGCTCATATCCCTCTAAACCTTCCCTATCCATGTACCTGTCCAAATGTATTTTAAATATTGTTATAGTACCTGCATCAGCCACCTCCTCTGTCAGCTAGTTCCATACACACATCATCAATGATTGAAAAAGTTGCCACTCAGGCTCCTATTAAATCTTACCGCTCTCACCTTAATCTTATGTCTCTCACTGATGAAGACCAATGTGCTGAAAGCCTCCTTGACAATTCAATTCAATTCAATTCAATTTATTTGTCTTTTGGACAAATTTGTCATTTGGACCCCTTGAGGTCCAAACGAAATGTCGTTTCTGCAGCCATACAATACAAAACGAAGAAGACCCGAGACACAACACAATTTACACATACATCCATCACAACACTGTGATGGAAGGCAAAAAAAACGTATCTCTCCACTGCACTCCCCCCCCCGATGTCAGAGTCAAAGTCAAAGCCCCCGGCGGGCGATGGTGATTATCCCGCGGCCATTAAAGCCACGCCGGGTGATGCAAGGTCGCGCACCGGGTCTTGGTGTTAGAGCCCCGGCGCGCGCCCGCAAAGTTCGGCGGCCATTCCAAGCCGCGCGGGGGGATAAAGCCCTGCTCCAGGTGCTCTTCAACCCCGCAACTCGGGCGGGAGAAGTCGCCGCTGCGGAAGCCCCGAAAAGCGGTCTCCCACCAGGGGACCCGCGGGCTTCCAGTGTTGCCGTCCGCCAGACCCGCGGTTGTAGCCTCCGAATCTCCGGCGGTCGGGTCGCAGCAGCGATTGTTTCCACCACAGCTCCACCCGCTCCGGACTCGGCCAGCCCCGCGACGGTGAGTAGTCCGCAGCTCCACAACTGGAGCCCCAGGTCGTTCTTGCTGGAGGCCGCTCCACGTTGCCCAGCCCCAACGACAACGGAGACCCGACAAAGAAAAGGTCGGGTCTCCCGTGCAGGGGAAAGATTTCAAAGTTTCCCCCCCCCCACCCCCACCCCCACCCCCCCACACACATACCCCGACAAAAAAATAATAAAAACTACACAAAAACGTGAATAATAAAAACTACACAAAAACAAGAACACTATCAACCTGTGACGCTACTTTCAAGGAACCATGTACCCTTAGATCATTCTGCTGAATCATCCTACCATAACTAGAGAACATTGCTGTACTGCTATCTACCTCTGTGGTGACCCCCGGATTACCCTTGACCGGACTTTGCTGGCTTTACCTTGCACTAAACGTTATTCCCTTATCATGTATCCATACACTGTAAATGGCTTGATTGTAATCAGCCATTACATTGAATTGTGTTTCCGCCGACTGGATAGCACGCAAAAAAAGCTTTTCACTGCAGCTTGGTACGCGTGACAATAAACTAAACTGAGGCTCTATCAGTTGTTATCAGGAAAGAGGTACATAAGTGTGAAACTCACACCTTGAGATTCAGGGACAGTTTCTTCCCAGCTGTTATCAGGCAACTGAACCATCCATCCAGCAACTAGAGAGTGGTCCAGAGTTACCATCTACCATATTGGAGACCCTTGGACTATCTTGAATTGGACTTTACTAGTCTTTATCTTGCACTAAACGTTATTCACGTTATTCCCTTCATCAAGCATCGGTATACTGTGGATGGATCGATTGTAATCATGCATTGTCTTGCACCTGACTGGTTAGCAAGCGACAAATGCTTTTCACTGTATCTGTGACAATGTGACATGTGACAATCAACTAAACTCAACTCTGCAACACTCCCCAGAGCCCTGCCATTCACTGTGAAGATCCTGCTGTGGTTTGACTCCTTTCTGACTTGTTCTCTCATTGTGTTTTTGCATTAATGCCATTGACTTGGCTTCCAGTTGTGTTTTGCACAATTGTCTTGTTTTTGAACAGTCTTTTTATTTTCGCTGAATATGTTACCATTTATATTTCCGTGTGTTGTCTATATGCCTGTGATGCCTCTGCAAGCAAGGTTTTCATTGCACCTGTACATCACGGTACTTCTGCATATAAGTTCTTAAGCTAGAGGAGCAGAATTACTCATGTGCAGAGAAAGGTTTCCACGTATATTTATGCTAAAGCAAGCCGGCTGATAAAGCTTAACCTCAGTCAGCCGTTCTTCAAGATTGCATGTTGTAAAATGTATATGTGTTGCTTTTATTTATTAATCCTCATGCTTAGTATTCCTGGGAATCACTTTGCAATCTCAGAGTCATCCACTTACTGTTTGAATCTTCCAGAGATCCTGTATTCAACAGGAGTCAGTGGAGATAATGTTCTGGCTCTGTTCTGATACCTCATGCTGTTTATCACCTTCACCTCTGCTCCAGTGCTCATACTTGCTACTCCACTATTCAATCAAGGCTGATCTATCTTTCCCTCACAACCCCATTCTCCTGACTTCTCCCCGTAACCCTCAACACCCGTACTAATCAAGTACATGACAAATATATGACAGGAAATTCAACTTGACTTGACTTTTCTCTTTACCAGGCTCTTGTCAATCAGGTAGTAGCCACTGTCTACGGGAGGTATACCAAGAACTTACCTCAAGGAAAGGTGGTGTGTGGATCTTTCACCAGAGACTATCAGAGCAACGTCCATAATTGTCAGGTACGCTTCATTGATATCAGCTGTCGTGGTTTACTGAAAGTGGAGGAGTTATCAATGGACTTGAGTCATAGGGTCATGCAGCGTGGAAACAGGCCTTTCGGCCCAACTTGCCCACACCGACCCACATGCCCCATCTCCACTAGTCCCACCAGCCCGCGCTTAGCCCATAACCCTCTAAACCTCTCCTTGTTTGACCTTCATCGCTCAGGGTTTCGAGATATGAGGAGAGGTTGGACAGGCTGGGTCTGTTTCCCCTTAGAGCAAAGGAGGCTGAGAGATGACATGATAAAAATATGTAAACTTATGAGAGGGGCATCGATAGTGCAGTAGCCAGATTACATGGTGGTGGTGTCCAAAAGTGGAGGGCATTGGTTTAAGGTGAGAGGGAGGGGGTTTAAAGTGGATCCGAGGAGGTAAATCTTTCACATAACGAGTAGTTGGCATCTGGAATGTGCTGCCAGCGGAGATTGTGGAGGCAGGACCAGGAATAGTAGTAACTTTTAAAAGGCCCTTCAGTCTGAAGAGGAGTCCCGACCCAAACCGTCGCTTATCCATCTCCTTCAGAGATGCTGCCTGACCCGCTGAGTTACTCCAGTACTTTTTGTTGTAAGGTTCCAACATCTACAGTTCCTTGCCTCAACATTTAAGAGGGATCTGGATAGGTGCATGTGCACCAGTAAAGGTGAATGGGCGATATGGAGAGATATAGAATTAATGCAGGCAAGTGGGGATCGTACAGATAGACATGATTGTTTGCATAGATGCAGTAGGCTGAAGGGCATGTATGACTCTTATTAGTCGAGGGTGGCACAGTGGCGCAGCGATAGAGTTACTGCCTTACAGCGCCAGAGACCTTGGTTCGATCCTGACTATGGGTGCTGACTGTATGGAGATTGTACGTTCACCCTGTGACCGTGCCGGCTTTCTCTCACACTTCAAAGACCTACAGGTTTGTTGGTTAATTGGCTGCGGTAAAGATTGTAAATTTCCCCCAATGTGTAGGATAGTGCTACTGTACGGGGTGATCGCTGGTCGGTGTGGACTCCGTGGGCCAAAGGGCCTGTTTCCCCGCTGCATCTCTAAAACTAAACAAAACCAAAAACTAAATATTTGAGCTATTATGTACCATCTACAAAATGTCGGGTAGTCTTTCGCCCAGGTTGCACCACTGCCCACCCTGTGACCTCTTCCTCTACGAAGGGAAAGGTCATGAAGCGCATGGGACACCCCCTCTTGTAGGTTCACCTCCAAGTCGCACTCCATCCTGTGTGGTGCCGGGGGGCACAGTGGCACAACTGGTAGAGTCACTGCATCACAGAGCCAGAGACCCAGGTTCGATCCTGACCTCGGGCGTTATCTGTGTGTGGAGTTTGCACAGGGAGTGGATGCGAAAGTGGGATAACATGTAACAAGGGTGAATATAATTTGGCTGCTGCATATTCACAATTCGGTATGAATATTGATTTCTCTAATTTCAAGTAACCCTTGCATTCCCTCTCTCTCCATCCCTCCCCACCCTAATCCTCCTGCTAGTTCCACTGCTCGCATCCATGTATCCTTTCGTTATCACCTCTTCCACAGCCAACAATGGACTATTGTTGGCTCCACCTTTCCTTGGTGATCGGTGCCAGCTTTGATCTCTTCACACCTCTAGTTACCCTCTCCCTGACTCTCAGTCTGAAGAAGGGTCTCGACCCGAAAAGTCACCTGTTTTCTCCAGAGATTCTGCCTGACCCACTGAGTTACTCCAGCATTTTGTCTCTAAAACTCTTAAGCTTCATCTATGCCAATGTGTGTTTGTCTGTCACTATTGGAAGGAATGATATTTTTCACTTCATCCACAGATCCTGATTACAGTACCACAGTGCTTAGAAATTCTCCTGCTCTCTCCCCCAGAACAAGACTGGACAAAAAAAATCCAATATGTGATTTTTGATGAGGTAAGAAATTAGAATCACTAGTTTAGAGATACAGTGTGGAAACAGGAATTTGGCCCACCGAGTCCACGCCGAACATTGATCACCCCTGTACTGTGGTGCAGCAGTTAATTTGCCATTTTATAGCGCCAGAGACCTGGGTTCGATCCTGATTACAGGTGCTGTATGTACGGAGTTTGTACATTCTTCCTGTGACTGCGTGGGTTTTCTCCGGTTGCTCCGGTTTCCTCCCACACTCCAAAGATGTGCAGGTTTGTAAGTTAATTGGCTTCTGTAAATTGTCCCTAGTATGTAAGTTCTGAAACTGGGATAACATAGAATAACATAGGATAACAAGTATGCCTCGTTGTCACCTTCCCCACAGCTAACAACGATCCATTCTACATTTACTTGAACATCGTCAGCTTTGATCTGTCATTTTCAAACCTTAACCTCCCACATATCTCTAGTCTCCCTCTCTCTTGACTCTCAGTCTGAAGAAGGGTCTCGACCTGCAACATGTAAACCAGCATCTGCAGTTCCTTACTAACAGAACCCGTGTATGAGTTCCAGGTGCCAAAGGACCTATTTCCATGCTGTATCTCTGAACTAAACTAAACTAAACTAAACTAAACACCTTTTCACACTAGTTCAATGTTTTCCCAACTGTGTATCCTTCACACTAGGGCCAATTTATAGAAGCCAATTAACTTGCACGTCCTTGGTGTGTGGGAGGAAACCAGAGCACCCAAAGAACGTACAAACTCCACAAATTTTATACCTATTTTAATCGATTCCTATATACTTACCAAAGAAGTTTTTTTTAAAACTCGACTCAGATATCACTAATTTTATATGGGACTATAAATCACATAGAATACAAAAAACTCATCTGAATAAACCTAAAGTATTAGGGGGTTTAGCACTACCTAATTTTATGTATTATTATTGGTCAGTAAATATTAAAAATATGATTCAACTGATGGATAACTCCGCCCAGCAAGTGGACTGGATTGTAATGGAGAAAGAGGATTGCTCCTCTAGAAACATTGGAGCGATCCTCCTTTCTCCAATGAAATTGAATAACATAAATTATAATAAGAACCCAATTATTCATAGTACAATCCGAATTTGGAAACAAATAAAACAAAATTTAAAATTAAAAAATTATCTTCGGAATAACGGAAGATGGTCCAGAACTAAATGTGTTTCAAAAGAAACTAATGGACTATGGGTTAATAACTGGAAAAAAGCTAATTCTAAAATTTTGGAAGAAGGCTCCAATACCAACTATAAATATGTGGATTTCAAATATGTTTGAAACATTACACCTAGAAGAGATAAGACTCCTCCTAGCAGGTAAACCAGATCACTTCCACCTGACATGGTCTGCATTTATAGAATGATTACAAATATAGGGTGCAAAAGTACTTTAAAAAAAAAAAAAAAATTGATGTCAGGTAAGGGGGGGTGATAGTTGAAGAGTTGGTATGTCCCATTTGCGTAATGCTCATAAAAATATTTGTTTCTCTTTTTTTCCTCTTTCTCTTTCTCTTTCTTTTCTAGGGTCTATTCCTTAACTCTTTTTCTTTTGTTTTTAATTTTGCTCTTATAGGGTCTTCGTCCTTTTTTGTTGTCACATTTTCTACACTTTCACTTTTTCCTTCACTTTCTTCTTTCTTTCAATCTTTTCCTTTTCTAGTGTAAAAAATAAATGGAGTACATTAATTGTAAGAAGATATAAATGACGAATACTAATGTATGTGGTTGTAATGTAATGTACTTCTAATAAATAAAAATTGTTTATAGGGTCTTCGTCCTTTTTTGTTGTCACATTTTCTACACTTTCACTTTTTCCTTCACTTTCTTCTTTCTTTCAATCTTTTCCTTTTCTAGTGTAAAAAATAAATGGAGTACATTAATTGTAAGAAGATATAAATGACGAATACTAATGTATGTGGTTGTAATGTAATGTACTTCTAATAAATAAAAATTAAAAAAAAAAAAAAAAAAAACTCCGCACAGACAGCACCCATAGTCAGGATTGAACCCGGGTCTCTGGCGCCATGAGGCAGCAACTCTATCGCTACGCCACCCTAAATCTCATTTAATTCTTCCCCACATTACCATCAACTCCCCTGCAGATTGCTACACTCACCTTCACACAAGGGACAATTTACCTCCAATTGGGATGTGGAAGGACACTGGAGCATCCAGGCAAAACCTACGTAGTCACGGGGAGAACGTGCAAACTCCACACAGACAACACGAGAGGTTGGGATTGAACCTGGATCTCCAGAGCTATGAGGCAGCAGTACTACCAGCTGCACCAGTGACATTTATTAGTACATAGATTGCTGAATAATAATTGCTAGAAACCTGTCCATTGAGTCTGCTCCACCATTCGATCAGGGCCGATCTATTTCTCCTTCTCAACCCCATTCTCCTGCCTTCATCCCATTGCCTTTGACGCCCTTACTAATCAAGAACCTGTCAAATTTTTATTTAAAAACCCAATGACTTGGCCCCCACAGCCGTCTGTGGCAATGAATTCCACAGATTCACCACCCTCAAGTTGAATAAATTCCTCCCCATCTCCAATCTAAAGGTATGTCCAATAAATACTGAGGCTGTGCCCTCTGGTCCTAGACTCACTAGTGGAAACATTCTCTCCACCACTCTATTCAGGCCTTTTGATGTATGGACATAGAGTCAGACCATTATGTGGTGCAGACAGAGTAGAAGAGGGTACTTTGTTCCATTTGATCCTATGCATGTTTATCTTCCCATTCACCTCCATAAACCTCTCCATGAACCCCATTCACTCTTCTGCTCCTATTAAAATTGGTGGTGGTTTCCAATACCACTGGAGTTTAGAGGGGGGGATCTCATTAAAACTTAGCGAATAGTGAAAGGCCTGTATTGAGTGGATGTGGAGAAGATGTGGAGAGAGAGTCTAGTACCAGAGGGCGCAGCCTCAGAATAAAAGGACCTTGCTTTAGAAAGGAGATGAGGAGGAATTTATTTAGCCAAAGAGTGGTAAATCTGTGGAATTCATTCCTACCGAGACCAAATTATTGGGTATTTTTAAAGCGGAGTTTGATAAATTCTTGATTAGTACGGGTGTGAAAGGTTATGGGGAGAAGGCAGGAAAATAGGGTTGAAAGGGAATAATAGATCAGCCTTGATTGAAGGGTAGAGTAGACTTGATGGGCCGAATGTCCTAATTCTGCTCCTTTGTCTTACGGTCTTATGGGAGTCTCTGTTGGGAGCCAGCGGAGAACCCTTTTGGTTGAAGGTAGACAAAAATGCTGGAGAAACTCAGTGGGTAAGACAGTATCTATGAAGCGAAGGAATAGGTGATGTTCGGGTCGAGACCCTTCTGCAGACTGAAGAAGGGTCTCGACCCGAAACATCACCTATTTCTTTGCTCCATAGATGCCTCCTCACCCGCTGAGTTTCTCCAGCATTTTTGTCTACCTTCGATTTTTCCAGCATCTGCAGTTCTTTCTTAAACCTTTTGGTTGACGTAAGTTGAAGGATTTTGACCTTGTGTTGCAGGTCCATTGCCTGGGTGGAGAGATTGGAGCAGAGGTTTGGGAACATCTGCTGGTGATGATCCGTTGTCCATTCCTTGCTCTGTCAGCAACTATCAGCAATCCTGAGGACCTCACACAGTGAGTCCAGCTGCACTTGCTCCGTAGCTGCAACACTTTAGTTTTCTCTTTGAACCGGCTGTCGTAAGGTCATAAGGAATAGGAGCAGATTTATGCCATTCGGCCCATCGTCTACTCCGCCATTCAACCATGGCTGATCTTTTTCTCCCTCCTAACCCCATTCTCCTGCCTTCTCCCCATAACCCATGACACCCGTATTAACCATAGTACTAATGACACCTGTACTAATCACCTGTACTAATCATCTGTATGAATCACTTGTACTAATCACTGCCTTCTCCCCATAACCCCTGACACCTGTACTAATCACTTCCTTCTTCCCATAACCTCTGACACATGTACTTGTGTGTGGCTTGATAGTATGCGTGCAAAGTATGATTTGACTGGACAGTTCCCAAACAAACGTTGTCACTGAATCTCAGTACATGCAACAATAACAACCAATACAAATGGGGTTGGCACTGGAGAGAGGGATAAGCCATCAGTCATGATGTTATTGAGTGGGGAAAGTAGGTGTTCCACTCCTGTTCTGCTTCTTGTATAGGAAGGAACTGCAGATATTGGTTTGGACCGAGGATAGACACAAAATGCTAGAGTAACTCAGCGGGACAGGCAGCATCTGTGCAGAAAAGGAATAGGTGACGTTTCGGGTCGAGACCCTTGTTTGGACTGGTTCTTGATATGGCCCGCTATCTGGTCATAGAATGCAAGGAACACAATCCCATGATCATGTGCTGGTCTTGTGTTTAGTTTAATTTATTTCAGAAACACGGTGTGGAAACTAACCCTTTGGCCCACTGAGTCTGCACTGACCAGCGATCACCCATACACTAGTTCTATCCTACACCATATAACCATATAACCATATAACCATAACAGCACGGAAACAGGCCATCTCGGCCCTTCAAGTCCGTGCCGAACATTAAATTTTTTTTTTTTTTTTTTTTTTTTTTTTTTTTAAATTAAAAATAAAATACTTCCCCCCAGTCCCATCTACCTGCACTCAGACCATAACCCTCCATTCCTTTCCCGTCCATATACCCATCCAATCTATTTTTAAAGGATAACATCGAACCTGCCTCCACCACTTCCACTGGAAGCTCATTCCACACAGCTACCACTCTCTGAGTAAAGAAGTTCCCCCTAATGTTCCCCCTAAACTTCTGTCCCTTAATTCTCAAGTCATGTCCCCTTGTTTGAATCTTTCCTACTCTCAATGGGAAAAGCTTATCCACGTCCACTCTGTCTAACCCGCTCATAATTTTAAAGACCTCTATCAAGTCCCCTCTTAACCTTCTGCGCTCCAAAGAATAAAGACCTAACTTGTTCAACCTTTCTCTGTAACTTAGTTGCTGAAACCCAGGCAACATTCTAGTAAATCTCCTCTGTACTCTCTCTATTTTGTTGACATCCTTCCTATAATTAGGCGACCAAAATTGTACTCCATACTCCAGAATTGGCCTCACCAATGCCTTGTACAATTTTAACATTACATCCCAACTTCTATATTCAATGCTCTGATTTATAAAGGCCAGCACACCAAAAGCTTTCTTTACCACCCTATCTACATGAGATTCCACCTTCAGGGAACTATGCACAGTTATTCCTAGATCCCTCTGTTCAACTGCATTCCTCAATTCGCTACCATTTACCGTGTACGTCCTATTTTGATTTGTCCTGCCGAGATGTAGCACCTCACATTTGTCAGCATTAAACTCCATCTGCCATCTTTCAGCCCACTCTTCCAAATGGCCTAAATCTCTCTGTAGACTTTGAAAATCTACTTCATTATCCACAACACCACCTATCTTAGTATCATCTGCATACTTACTAATCCAATTTTCCACACCTTCATCCAGATCATTGATGTACATGACAAACAACAGTGGACCCAACACAGACCCCTGAGGCACCCCACTAGTCACCGGCCTCCAACCTGACAAACAGCCATCCACCATTACTCTCTGGCATCTCCCATTCAGCCACTGTTGAATCCATCTTGCTACTCCACCATTAATACCCAACAATTGAATCTTCTTAACCAACCTTCCATGAGGAACCTTGTCAAAGGCCTTACTGAAGTCCATATAGACAACATCCACTGCTTTACCCTCATCAATTTCCCTAGTAACCTCTTCGAAAAATTCAAGAAGATTAGTCAAGCATGACCTTCCAGGCACAAATCCATGTTGACTGTTCCTAATCAGACCCTGCTTATCCAGATGCTTATATATATTATCTTTAAGTATCCTTTCCATTAATTTGCCCACCACTGACGTCAAACTAACAGGTCTATAATTGCTAGGTTTACTCTTCGAACCCTTTTTAAACAACGGAACAACATGCGCAGTACGCCAATCCTCCGGCACTATTCCCGTTTCTAATGACATTTGAAATATTTCTGTCATAGCCCCTGCTATTTCTACACTAACTTCCCTCAATGTCCTAGGGAATATCCTGTCAGGACCTGGAGACTTATCCGTTTTCATATTTTTCAAAAGTGTCCGCACCTCCTCTTCTTTGAATCTCACAGTTTCCATTGCTACTCTGCTCGTTTCCCTTACCTCACATAATTCCATATCCTTCTCCTTCGTGAATACCGAAGAAAAGAAATTGTTCAATATTTCCCCCATCTCTTTTGGCTCTGCAGATAGCTGTCCACTCTGACTCTCTAATGGACCGATTTTATTCCTTGTTATCCTTTTGCTATTAATATAGCTGTAGAAACCCTTTGGATTTACTTTCACCTTACTTGCCAAAGCAACCTCATATCTTCTTTTAGCTTTTCTAATTTCTTTCTTAATATTCTTTTTACATTCTTTATACTCCTCAAGCACCTCATTTACTCCATGCTGCCTATAATTATTGTAGATCTCTCTCTTTTTCCGAACCAAGTGTCCAATTTCCCTTGAAAACCATGGCTCTTCCATTTTTTACTATTTCCTTTCAACCGAACAGGGACATAAAGATTCTGTACACACTAGGGACAATTTAGAGAAGCCAATTAACCTACAAACCTGTCAATTTATGGAGTGTGGGAGGAAACCAGAGCACCCGGAGGAAACCCATGCGGTCAAGGGGAAAATGTGCAAACTTCGTACAGACAGCACCCGTAAGTCAGGATCGAACCGGGGTCTCTGGCATTGTAAGGCAGCAACTCTACCGCTGCTCCACCGTGCCATGCTGTATTGTGTTGTTAACAGGTGGCTACAGTCGGTGAAGGACTACTGGGAAGGAGCGGAGTGCAGTCCTGGAGCATCTTCTTCAGCGAGCTCCAATCCCAAGAGGAAGATCAAGCAACCCACTGAGGGGCAGTCCTTCAAAGTGAGACTAGGTATGGACCACAGCCCAGAGGGGGCAATGCTGCAATGTAACACTAGGAACTAAAACGCACCTTGAGTGCTTCAAATGAAGCAGAAAAGTAAGGTTGTAAATGGACGTCAGATGCTTATATATGTTTAAGGTGGGGATAGAGTCGTAGAGTCATATAGCGTGGAAACAAGCCCTTTGGCCCAACTTGCCCACACCGACTAACAAGGCTCATCTACACTAGTCCCACCTGTCTGTGTTTGGCCCATAGCCCTCTAAACCTATCCTATCCATGCACCTGCCTAAATGTTTCTTAAAAGTTATGATAGTACCTGCATCAACTTCCTCCTCCAGCAGCTCGTTTCATACACCCACCACCCTTTGTTTAAAAGTATTGCTCCTCAGGTTCCTATTAAATCTTTCCTCCCACACCTTAAACCTAAGTCCTTAGTTCTCGATACCCCTACTATGCACAAGACTGCATTTACGTTATCGATTCCTCTCATGATATTCTACAGTCTTAACCAATCATCCCTCATCTTCCTGCCCTCCAAGGAATAAAGTCCTAGTCTCGTTGGATGGTAGCTTCTGCTGCTTCGATGAGCTTATTACATCTGCTAGATAATATGTAAATGGAAGTCATCTCCAACACAAGAAACTCCACCTTTCTATTCCTTTATGGAATACAGAACAAGTGCATTAACCCTATGTATGCTTCTCTTGATCTTATACACCTCTATAAGAACACCTCTCATCCTCCTGCGTCCAAGGACTAAAGTCCTAGCCTGTTCAACCCCCCCCTATAGCTCAGGCTCTTGAGTCCTGGAAACATCCTCGTAAATCTTCTCTGAACTCTTTCCAGTTTAACATCTTTCCTACAACAGGGTGACCAAAGCAGAACACAATACTCTAAATGTCCTCTGTCCATGTTCGCCAGAGATGCTGCCTGACCTGTTAAGCTATTCCAGCACTTTGTTGTTGTGGTTAGTAACATTGGAAATAAGGAAATGCTGTATTTGGTGCCCCTGTAAGTGTGCTATAGTTTGTTGAAATTCCTCAAACTAAATTTTGATAGCATTATTTTTCCTCTGTTGATGCCATTGCATCAATTGACTGTCTAAGCCTTGTGTTCACAATACTGCGGATTAAAGCTCCTGTCACTACGAAGAACTGGTACAGAAAAGGGGGTGAGGCCAGCATAGATTATCCATGATTATACCAAATGGTGGGGCTGGTTTGAAGGGATGAGTAGCCCATTCCTGCTCTGCCTGTCCCGTTGAGTTACTCCAGTTTTTTGTGTCTATCTTTGGTTTAAACCAGCATCTGCAGTTCCTTCCTACTTATTTTCCTATGTTCTTACAAAATAATGAAATGATTGATTAAATGTCGCCATTGAAACGGGCCTTTCAGCCCACTGTGTCCACGCTGGGCATTTATCAAGGGCGACAAAGGTAATTGGGAGAAGGCAGGAGAGTAGGGTTAAGAGGGAAAAATAGATCAGCCATGATCGAATAGCGAATCAGACTAAATGGCCCGAATGGCCTCATTTCTGCTCCTATGTCTTTTCGTCACCTATTCACACTAGTCCTTTGTTATTCCACTTTTGAATCCACTCCCTACACACGAGGGACAATTTACAGAGGCAAATTAACCTGCAAACCCGCACATCTTTGGAATGTGGGAGGAAACCGGAGCACCCGGAGGAAACCCTCGTGGTCACAGGGAGAACGTGCAACATCTAGAGGGACACGAGTCAGGTGCAGACACAGTGGCACAACCGGTAGAGCCACTGCCTCACCATGTCAGAGACCCTGATTCGATCCTGACCCCAGGTGCTGTCTGTGTGGAATTTGCATGTTCTCCCTGTGACCGCATGAGTTTCCTCCAGGTGTTCCGGTTTCCACCCACATCCCAAAGACGTATATGTTTGTAGGATGATTGGCCCCCTGTAAATTGCCTCCTAGTGTGACGGTAGTGGATGAGACAGTGGGATAACATAGAACCTGTGTGCACAGGTGATCGATGGTCGGCATGGACTCGGTGGGCCGAAGGGCATGTTTTCGTGATGTATCTCTAAACTAAACTAAATGGAATAATATAGAACTAGTGTGAACGGATGAATTGGTGTTCGGCTAAAGTCTCTGTTATTGTGCTGTATCTCTAAACTAAAACTAAATGGAACTTGCTTGGGCGGGGCATATGGGTTGGCATGGAAGAGTTGGGCTGAAGGGCCTGTTTCCATGCTGCATGACTAGGTCTCTTGGACTCTACCTTCTTCCGCCAATCCCAGTAGCAACAGGATCCACATTATCAACACTCTCTGGGTTACTTTTGAATTCCCTGTTGCATTTATTAATGACTCAAATAGAGGAACTTTTTTTGACCCCTTTTCGATGTGGAACCATTTATTGTTTTCATTATTAAACTTGAAAGTATTTTGAAACAGGAAGCTGTGGTTTTGTTATGTGCCAAAGGATGTAAATTAATCGTACCCACTGCCATTTAGAGTCAGAGGCATAGCGACATACGAGCACGGAAACAGGCCCTTCGGCCCAACGTCCATGCTGACCAAGGTACCCTATGCTAATCTAATTTGCCCGCATCAGAACTCCTAAATCTTACCTATCCAAGTCGGTGAATAGTAGAATATGGGAGCAGTTGATGGGAATGTGGGGAGAATCAAATAAGGGGATTAGTGTAAAATTGGTATTTGAAACATCAGCTCATTTTCTCTCCCCATAAATGATGCGTGACCTGCTGTTTCCAGAACTTGTTTTATGTCTGTTTTTCAATGTTAGTAGATCAGTCTCTCTGCAAATCTTCCTTTCACTTTTGCAAGAAGCACGCTGTCCAAGTGACTTTGAAATGTTTTTATTATACCTTGTGCATAATCAAGGACCACTCCCTCTTCTCTCTCCAACCGGACAGGAGGTACAGAAGTGTGAAAACGCACACCTCCAGATTCAGGGACAGTCTCTTCCCAGCTGTTATCAGGCAACTGAATGATCTATTCACCAGCTAGAGTGTGGTCCTGACCTCCAATCTACCTTAATGGAGAACTTTGAACTATCTTTAATCAGACATTATCGGACTTTATAGTTATATCTTTGCACTACATATTGTACCCCTTATACTGTATCCGTGCACTGTGGACGGCTTGATTGCATTCATGTGTTATCTTTTCTTTGACTGGATAGCATGCAGACTAAAAGCTTTTCACTATACCTCGGTACACGTGACAATAAAAACCCACAGCCACGGTCACAGGGAGATGGAGAACATGCCTTGTACCTGAGGTCAGGATCGAACCTGTGTCTCCGGCGCTGTGAGGCGGTAGCTCTACCACTGTGCCACCTATATACCTGTTTGTCTTTGAAGTGTGGGAGAAAAACGAAGATCTCGGAGAAAACCCACGCGGTCACGGGGAGAACGTACAAACTCCAATCAGACAACATCCGTAATCGGGATCGAACCCAGGTCTTTGACGCTGCAAGCACTGTAAGGCAGCAACTCTGCCATTGCGCCACCGTGCCGTCCAAGTACATCAAGCGCGTGGGCTGACCGGACATTGGACTTTGAATAATGGTGCCAAAAATGGCGGCGCCCGCATGTGTAATATATGTAAAAAGGATTTCAATGTGCAGTTGCATATATGACAAATAAACAGATGATTGATGGTCGGTGTGGACTAGGTGGGCCGAAGGGCCTGTTTTTCTCAAACGTTATCTTGTTTGTTTTCAATCATAAAGTTGTCTAGCAATATTGTCAGTGGCAGTGTCCTCAAATGGCGAAACAAGGAACTGCAGATGCTGGTTTACAAATGCTGGGATGGAAAGGATCCTGAACCATCACCTATCCATGTTCTCCAGAGATGCTGCCTGACTTTTGTGTCATTTTGGCCTATCGATCAGTCCTGAAGCTCTGTTCATACCCTGCCACATCACTCATTGTTTAATCATTATGCCATTAATGGCTGCACATTGTGCTAATGGTATTTCCTGTTGCTTGCAGTCACTTACGGGGAACGGTACAATGACTTGGAAAAGTTTGTGTGTGACTTTGAAGGTGGTGAATACAAATTTGTGCCCTATCATCCCTGTGCTGCCTTAACAGTGGATCATGTAAGTAGCAATAGCTTTGGAAAAATACCAGATACAGTATTATCTTTGCACTCTGTCATAGAGTCATACAGCATGGAAACCGGTCCTTTGGCCCAACTTGCCCACGCCAACCAACATGCCCCATCTACACTAGTCCCACCTGCCTGCGTTTGGACCATATCCCTCCGAAGTTAGTGGGGAGATGGATGAAGTCAGTGAGTTGTGTTTGGGTGCAGGAGATAGCACCAATGCAGTCGTCGATGTAGCGGACGTAGAGTTTGGGGATAGGGCCACGGTACGTCTCGAACAAGGATTGTTCGACGTACCATACAAAGAGGTAGGCATAACTAGGGCCCATGCGCGTGCCCATAGCTACGCCTTGTATTTGGAGGAAATGGGAGGAGTCAAACAAAAAGTTATTAAGGGTAAGGACCAGCTCCGCCAAGCGGAGGAGAGCAGCAGGGGTTCCTGCAAAGATGGTCTGAAGTTCATTAAAGAGCATTTACAACGATGTGCTTTTGTCTTGCAGATTGTAAAGTACGGCATCCCGTCTGACCTAGCACTGTCTCCAGCTGAATCTCTCAGACTGTACGACACGATGTCAAATGTTATGCGGGGATGGTCCAGGATACAGGTGGGTGAAACGTGGAAGTGCCCGCCACAGGTTCACAAGAGAGAGTTAGATTTAGCTCTCAGGGCTAACGGAATCAAGCGATATGGGGAGAAAGCGGGAACGGGGTACTGTTTTTGGATGATCACCCATGATCATATTGAATGGCGGTGCTGGCTTGAATGGCCTACTCCTGCACCTATTTTCTATGTTTCTATAAGTTCATAAGACATAGGAGCAGAATTAGACCATTCGGCTCATCAGGTCTGCTTTGCCTTTCGATCATGGCTGATCTATCTTTCCCTCCCAACCCCATTCTCCTACCTTCTCCCTGTTACCTTTGAGGCCCTTATCTAGAATCTAGAACCTATCAATTTCTGCTTGAAAAATACCCAATGTCTTGGCCTCCACCAAGGATAATGAATTCCACAGATTCATTATGTGGCTAAAGAATTTCCTCCTCATCTCCATTCTAAAGGTAGGTTGTTTTATTCTGAGACTGCTCCCTCTGTTCCTAGATGCTCCCGCTACTGGAAACATCCCTCCTCATTCACTCTATCTAGACCTTTCAACTAAGCAATAGATTTCATTGAAATCCCTTGTCTTGTTTCTCAACTCCAACGAGTACAGGCCCAAACCGAACTAATGCTCCTCTTAAGCTAACCCAATCATCCCCGGGATCATTCTCATAAGCACCTCTGGACCTTCTCCAACAACAGCACACCCTTTCTCAGATATGGAACACAAAAGCAGTCCGTATACACCACCTTGTCAACTTGTGTCAACTCCACCACCTTGGTGGTTCCCCCCCCCCTCTTGCTTGTTGACCTCCCAGCGGAGCGAGATGTCCGTCAGGGAATGTTGCCGACTGGCCCGCTACAGACTGCAGGAATACGTGCTGAGGGACGCACTGAAGCTCAGTGCAGCCAAAGCTAAGGCTCTGTGGGGAAGGACCACAGTCTCGGGTCCTTAAGCTGCTGGACATTGAGGGGCAGAGTCCAGTGGGGCATCCCCAAAACAAGGGAATGGATAGCACCCCAGGGGGGCCACATGAAGGGCAAGAATATTTTGTTTATAAGATAACTGCAAACTCTACTGAATGTGACACTATTGAATTTACAGACATGGAGAATGTATGATGAATTTTTGCACTGTTTTTGTTGTGGAAATGTTTTTTATTCTGAATCGTTAATTTTTTGATAAAGAGACACAAAGTGCTGGAATAAATCAATGGGTCAGGCAGCATCTCTGGAGAATGTGAATAGGTGACGTTTCGGTTTTGGACCCTTCCTCAGACCTTCCGACCCAAGATGATGCCTGTCCATGTTCTGCAGAGATGCTGCCAAACCTGTTGAGTTATTCCAGCAATTTGTGTCTTTTTTTTGTTAAGCATCTGCTGTTCCTTACATCTCCATTTCCCTGCAGGAGTTGGAACCAGAGGAATACAAGTCTTTTAAGAACAAAATTGTTATCAAGAAGTCCGATGTGAGAGAATATGAGGCTGAACTGAAGAAGGAACTTGCCGGGTGGATTGAAAAGGGGCGGAGATATGAGGTAGGTGGTTGCCCGTCGGACAATGTATAAAAGCATAAGAAAATAAACTTTGGAGACATAAGGAACTGCAGATGCTGTTTTACAAAAACAAAAACAAAAGTGCTGGAGTAACTCAGCGGGTCAGGCAGGCATCCCTGAGGAACATGGATAGGTGTCGTTTCCGGTCGGGACCCTCATTCAGTGATTTTAGTAGATGTTGGAAGAGAGGTGGGGGCGAGACCAAACCTAGCAAGTCACACATAGGTACAGGTGAGGGAATTTCATTGACAGGGTGCTGAACTGAAACATTGCCTATCCATGGCCTCCAGAGATGCTGCCTGATCCGCTGAGTTACTCCAGCACTTTTTTTTTGTTGTAAACCAGCATCTGCAGTTCCTTGTATCTCAGTGTAAAAACATATCAGGCTTTTGGTGCAATAGACTGTGTTTATGCTCCTTCTGACCCTTTCTCACATCCCATTCCTTTCTCCCTCCTGTGGTGATCTGCCCTTCCTCGACCATTTCTTATGCTAGTAAGTTTCAGAATTTGTTGATCACTGGTTCGTCCATAATGCAGGAGTGGATTTGTCACATAAATACCTTATGGCACATAGTTCAGTATTCTCCTTTTATTTTTATATACTAAAACTCAGTACATTATATTGATTAAAGCACACGTTCAATAATCAGTTGTCTCCCAGCTTTCTTTTTAAAGAATAATGCTTATTCAGTATCCTCCTTTAAGGGGAGACTTTTTTCATGCAAAAATCCGATAAATTATTGGAGGCATAGATAAGATGGACGTTCAGAACCTTTATACAAGAATGATGCCTGGATTAGGGCGTATTAGCTACAAGCAGAGTTTAGTTTAGTTTCGAGATACAGCGCTGAAGCAGGTCCTTCGGCCTAACGACCATTGATCACCCACACACTAGTTCCATGTTATACCACCTGCCCAAGCTTTTAACTGGCTTCTCTATTATAGACGGGATTTGTTCTTCATCTACACAGAACCTTTTCTCTACCAACTTTCCTCTTGCCGTGAACTAGGCTAGATCTTCAATCTAGCCCATTTAAGATTATCATTTAACTTCTCTAACAACCTTGTACAAGCAACTGTTGTGGTCACCAAGGTCATATCATCCATATAGGCCTTGATTGGAGGGAGGCGCAGTCTGTCCTGCCGTCTCTCTGCCGCCGACGACCCACTCTAATCACTCGCTCCATCGCCATTGTAAATGCTAACGGGGAAATAGTACACTGCCATAATGCCCATCTCTAGTATCTTCCATGCTGTCGTAAAGTCTGCTGTGCTAAAACACATTTGGACATCTTGGAAATATGCTTTCACTAAATTTACTATTGATCCTGGAACTCTAAAGCAATCAAAAGCACTCCAAATATGACTATGTGGTACAGATCCAAACGCACTTGCCATGTCCAAAAACACAACATGCAAATCTCTTCTCTCGAGCTTGGCTGTCTGAATCTGGTGCCATATTACGCAAATGTGTTCTAGGCAACCTTCAAAACCTGGTGTACCTGCTTTCTGCACTGTGGTATCCATTAACCTGTTCCTTTATAAACAACTTGCCAGCCTCTGTGCTACTATGCTAAAGAAAATCTTGCCTTCCACATTTAGGAGACATATAGGCCTAAACTGACTTAACTCTGAAGACTCTATTTGGGAATGAAAATGCTAAACTCTTGGTATGACCTGCTTCTCCCAAACTATTCGCAAGAGCCTCCACAAGAATCAAAGCACATCAGGTGCACTTTTATATATGTCCTGGCACCGAAGAAGCCTTTGCACGCCTTCTTACTGCTTCCACTTCCTTCCACTTTGGTGGCCTAACATCTATCTTATGCTCTATCTTTCTTAAGGTGTGGTTCTATTTAGAAGTGTGAAAACGCACACCTCCAGATTCAGGGACAGTTTCTTCCCACCAACTAGAGAGCAGTCCTGAATTACTACCTAACTCATTGGTGACCCTCGGACTATCTTTGATTAGGCTTTAATGGCTTTACCTTGCACTAAATGTTATTCCCTTATCACGTATCTATACAGTGTAAATGGCTCGATTGTGATTATGTACGTATTATCTTTCCGCTGACTGGATAGCACGCAACAAAAGCTTTTCACTGTACCTCGGTACACATGATAATAAACTAAACTGACATCGGTCCTGAATTTTCCCAGGTCAAGGATGTGCTGATGATGTTGGAACCAGCGGTTGAAGGGATTTTTGGGAGAGCTCACTCAAGTAACTACCCACTTCTGGTGGAAACTCTTCAAAAGCAGAACAGTCTTCCAGCTATATTTTTCATGTGAGTAGCACTTACTGGATCTTTGTTCCTTGCGGCCGCCATCTTGAATTTCGTGAATCTTGAATTTCTTCATGTCCCCACAATATTGTTAGTCAAACTCTACTTTGACTGGATGCTTTGATTCAGAAATGTAACAAAGCAAATTCTAACATCCAATCAGAGTACATGCAGTTCTCCAATGAGATAGTAAGTTTAGTGTAGAGATACAGGCCCTTCGGCCCACCGAGTCCGTGCCAACCATCGGTCACCCGTTCACACTCGTTATATGTTCTCCCATTTTCGCATCCACTCACTACACACTGGGTGCAATTAACAGAGGGCCAATTAATCTACAAACCTGCACGTCTTCATGATGTGGGAGGAAACCGGAGCACCCGGAGGAAACCCACATGACCACAGGGAGAACTTGCAAACTCCACATAGTCAACTTCCGAGATCAGATTCAAACACCGGTTTCTGGCACTGCGAGGCAGCAGTTCTACCTGCAGTGCCACTGAGCCGCTCCTGAGTTGTTATCTGTCCCTCAGAATATCCGTAAGATGTGTGTGCTAAGAGTTCTACATGGTTTATCACTCAAGTCACAATCCGTGAAAATTGATTGGTATTATTATGATGGTGGATATTTCACTGGCTGCATGGTTTATCACAAGGTAGTGAAAGATTTGTTTAGTTTAGTTTATTATTGTCACGTGTACCGAGGTACAGTGAAAAGCTTTTTATTGCATGCTATCGAGTCAGTGAATAAACTATACATAATTGCAATCAAGCCATCTAGGGTATACAGATACAGGATAAAGGCTATGATGGTTAGTGCAAGATAAAGGTCTGATTAATGAATTAGTTTGAAGGTCTCTAATGATGGGAAGTCTGGACCGCTCTCTAGCTGATGAAACATATAAAATTCTTAAAGGATTGGACAGGCTAGATGCAGGAAAAAAATTCCCGATGTTGGAGGAATGCAGAACCAGGGGTCATAGTTTAAGAATAAGAGGTAGGCCATTTAGGACTGAGATGAGGAAAATCTTTATCACCCAGAGAGTTATGAATCTGTGGAATTCTCTGCTACAGAAGGCAGTGGAGGCCAATTCACTGGATGTATTCAAGAGAGTTAATTTGGCTCTTAGGGCTAAAGGAATCAAGGGATATGGGGAAAAAGCAGGAACGGGGACTGATTTTAGATGATTAGCCATGATCATGTTGAATGGCGTTGCTAGCTCGAAGGGCCGAATGGCCTGCACCTATTTTTCTATGTTTCTATGAAAGGACGGTTCAGTTGCCTGAGAAATGCTATATAAATGCAAGGCATAGTGTCATACAGTGGGGAAACATGCCCTTCAGCCCAACTTGTCCACGTCGACCATGATACCCCATCTATACTAGTCCCATTTGCTCGTGTTTAGCCCACATCCCTCTGTACCTTTTCCTATCCACGTACAAGTCCAAATAAACTCTGTTCTATTTCCCCATAATTACCCACAGGCACATTGTCATAAGGTCATAAGGAATAGGAGTAGAATTAGGCCATTTGGCCCATCAAGTCTACTCTGCCAATCAATCATGGCTGATCTATCTCAATCCTAATCTCTTTTCCTGCCTTCTCCCCATAACCTCTGACACTTGTACTAATCAAGAATCTATCGATCTCTGCCTTAAAAATATCCACTGACTTGGCCTCCACAGCCTTCTGTGGCAAAGAATTCCACAGATTCACTACCCTCTGACTAAAGAGATTTCTCCTCATCTCCTTCCCAAAAGAACGTCCTTTAATTTTGAGGCTATGACCTCCAGTCCTAGATTCTCCCACCAGTGGAATCATCCTCTCCACGTCCACTCTATCCAAGCCTTTCATTATTATGTATTTCAATGAGGATCCTCTCATCCTTCTAAACTCCAGCGAGTACAGGCCCAGTGCCAACAAACGCTCAGCATAGGTTAACCTACTCATTCCTAGGATCATTCTTGTAAACATCCTCTGGACCCTCTCCAGCACATCTTTCCTCAGATATGGTGCCCAAAACTGCTCACAGACTAGCATGCATCTTTAATTTCAGCTTCAATATATCAATGATTGAGGACTTTGCTAATAGCATACTAAAGCACCTGCAGAAGAAAGAGGAAAGCAGAAAGAAACCAGATGATAACAAAGTGAAACAGCGGATGGTAAACAGGCTCGACGAGCTACGGAAGTACCTGCAAAAAGAGGATACTCCGTAAGTATCTTTTTACAGTTTACGTTCTTGGGACCTATAAGGGGCGACAAAATATTGGAGTAACTCAGCGGATCAGACAGCATCTCTGGAGAAAAGGATAAGGTGATGTTTCAGGTCGAGACCTTTCTTCAGACCCAAAATGTCACCTATTCCTTTTCTCCAGGGATGCTGTCTGACCCGCTAAGTTACTCCAGCTTTTTGTGTCTATCTTCGGTTTAAACCAGCATCTGCAGTTCCTTCCTACACTTATAGGGAGACGCTGGTAGGCTCGGACTTCATTCCTTGGAGTGCAGGAGGATGATAGGTGATCTTGCAGAGGTGTATAAAACCCATAAGGGGAATAGATAGGGTGAATGCACCAATATCATCCTGGTCATTTTAGAGAACCCCAGTGTCTTTAAAAACTGTTCTTTTATTTCTTAAAATAAACTTTACTCAGAATAAAAAATGTATACAAAACAATAAACTATGCAAAGGCTCTTCAGATGTTCTCAGAATATACATTCATTAATGTCACACTCATTAATGCTTACATTTCCAACACAGTAATGAGAGAGCATCAACTTTGAAATTGAAAGTGGGATAACAAAATACATCTTTATGTTTTATGTTATCCCACTTTCTCAAATACTCCCTACACACTGGGGGCAATTTACCAAGACCAAATAACCTACAAACCCACATGTCTTTGGAATGTGGGAGGAAACCAGAGCAACCGGAAGAAACCCACGTGGTCACAAGGAGAACATGCAAACTCCGCATGAACAACACCCGAGGTCAGGATCGAACCCGGGACTCTGGCATTGTAAGGCAACAGGTCTATCTAGTACAGACATATATAGGATACTCTTTTGTTCTCTTGCGCTTATAGAGGTAATAGACTAAGTGGGACCCATTGAGTCCCAGTCATACGGGACGCCTGGTCCCCCAACGCAACCCATTCCACAACGCAATATTCCACCACTCACCCGTTCCCCCAACGCAACCCGTTCCCCCAATGCAATATTCCACCACTCACCCATGGCCCCTAACTGCGCAGGCGTGGCTGACAGGTTCCCGTTGTGACGTCCCTGACTCCCCCTCCTCCCCTGACCCCCCCCTCCACTCCGCCTCGTGCCCTTCCACCCCCCCCCCACGCACTCACTCCATCCCCCCACAACCCCCCCCCCCCCATCCACTCTGGCAGCGCAACCATTCCCGCCCATTGGGTTCCCATTGTGACGTAGAAAACGCAGGTATTACTGCGCAGGTGCAGCTGACGGGCACGACAAGTGGAAACGGGATTTATTAAAGCTTAAAATGTGAATAACGTAAAATATAACAACAATTTAATCGTTAAAGATGTGATTTATTCAGTCCTTTCTTTCTTGTTGTGTTCTGCAGCCGGGTGAGGGGGACGGTTTCAGGCGGGGGCTGTCGGGGGCCAGTGGGGGGGAGTGCCTGTGGCCAGGTGGTGGCTTCAGGTGGGGTTGCCGGGGGCCGGTGGGGATTGGGGGGAGAGACCTGCACTCACTCCATCCCCATTCAACCCCCCACCCACTCTTCGCAGCTCTCTGGCGGCTTAGCCATTCCCGCCCATTGGGTTCCTATTGTGACGTAGAACACGCGGGTATTACTGCGCAGGTACAGCTGACGGGCACGGCAAGTGGAAAAGGGATTTGCTAAAGCTTAAAATGTGAATCACTCTTAAAATATAACAATTTAAATGTTAAATATGAGAATTATTCATTCCATTCTTTCTTGTTGCGTTCTGCAACCGGGGGATGGCTTCAGGCGGGTGCTGTCGGAGCCGGTGGGGGGAGAGTCCTGCAGCCCGGGGGTGGGGGACGGCTTCAGGCAGGGGCTACCGTGGCCTATCGATGTCATGGTCTACCGCTGCCGCTGCCTATCGCTGTTGTGGCCGTGGCCTGTCGCTGCCATGGCCTACCGCTGCCGCACCCCACCGGCTTCAGGCGGGGACTGGTGGGGAGCATCCTGTAGTTGGGGATTGGGATGGCTTCTGGTGGGGGTGGGTGGTGGGGGAGCGTCCTGCAGCTGGTGACAGGACGGCATCAGGTGGGGGGGGGGGAGGGAGGAAGCATCCTGCAGCTGGGGACGGCTTTAGGCAGGGACCGGCAGGAGCATCCTGTAGCCGGGGATGGCTTCAAGCGGGGGCCGGCAGGTGCGTTCTGTAGCCGAGGGGATGGGGACGGCCTCAGGCGGGGGCTGAGGGGGCCGGTGGGTGGTTGTGGGGGGGAGAGGTGTTGGGGCATGGTGTGGGGTTTGTGGGAGGAGGGGGTGTGAGCGGTGGGTGGGTTGTGGGGAGAGGTGTTGTGTGGAGGGAGGGATTGGGGGTGTGTGGGGGCAAGTAGGGGGTGTGGGGGCGAGGGGGAGAGAGCTCAGGGAAAAGAGGGGTTGTGGGGGCGAGTGGGGGTAAAATGGGGGAGGGGGGAAGGAGCCAGCGAGGGGGACCAGAGGGGAAGGGGCTGGAGCTGACGGTGCGATGGGGACTCACAGCGGGTGCTGGTCGCTGGATGTTCTCCTCTGCCGGGGTCAGATTCTCCGCTTTCCGTTTGGCAACATTTCTCGCGCCAGGCTGGTCCGTGTCCGTTTCTGGTCTCTCCGAAAATTGTGTCCGGTTGGAAACTGCCGCCGGCCATCTACAGTAAAGACGCGATGGCGCAGGAAGGGGCGGACCATCCCGTGGAGTGACTGGAGAAAAGACCAATCAATGCGGCGCTGAACGGCAGGAGAGTAGATCGATTTTTAAAGATTTTTCAATCCTCGCTAACTTTTACATTAGACCACCAATTGGAACGAAACTTGGTGCAATCGCAGCACAGGAGAACAGCGAGTAAGCTGGCGAAAAATCGTAGCGCTATCGCATACCGTTTTTGCGCAAATAGAATGACCATGCAAACCGGAAGATAACAAGATCAGAGCTTTAGTTATGTATAGATAGATAAGATAGTAAGATTAAATGAGAACTTACCAGTTTGAAGTTTGATCTTTATTTTATGAGGAGTTACGATGATCGATTACGTGAAGAACCCCACCAGTCGGCATGTGCGTCAATCTTCAAAGCAGCGGTGTGAAATCACAGATAATAGTAACTGAAGTAACATAGTAAGAATATAAAACAGACCTTCCAGTTGACCTTTATGATATTGAGGGCCGGGAGCGGTGGGCACGTAATCGCTCATCGTAACTCCTCATAAAATAAAGATCAAACTTCAAACTGGTAAGTTCTCGTTTAATATTACTATTTTACTTCGGAGTCACGTGAGTGATTCCGTGAAGAATTCAAAGCTCTGTGATTTCATGCCGTAGATACGAATCCAGGCATCTCACACTGCATCAGTTGACTCAGGAGGAGTGAATAATGAGCAATACAGTGAAACATGGTACAGATTAACATGTTGCTTTAATTCACAAATATATATAGAAAATACAATAGCGACCCCTCTCTCACAGGGGGAAGCTAGGAAACAGAACTTAAAATGGAATGGGCGAACACCCCGGTTTCGATAAGTGGTTTATTATAAAACCGGTGAAATGTCAGTTCATTTGACCATCCTGCGGCCGCGAGGATACGGTCTAGAGGGACGTTCATTGCCCTCGCTGCTGACGTTGATGCCGCCCTGGTGGAGTGAGATTTAAAATTGTCAGTATTAACTCCTGCACAAACCAGCATTTGTTTCAGCCATCTTGAGATGGTCTGGACCAATACTTTCCCATGTGGCTTTTTGTGGCTAATAAACAATTGTACTTCCGATCCTCTGAGGCACTTGCTGACCTCAATATAACATCGCCACTACACACAGTCATAAATCCGTGGGATATGCTGACAGTACAAGCTTGAATCCTGACACCCCTGGTCTGCTCTGTTTTATGAGATCGTATATGTAGAACATAACGTCATTCCCAGATGACCCCATCCTGTCCAGTCGCAACTTCTGCCGAGTCTGAACCCTTTGCGCTGACACCAGCGCCATGAGCATGACCAACTTCAGGGTAATCTTTACCAAAGACAAGAATGTGGCTGGACCCCACTGACGAAGCAGCGTGAGTACCACACTCACATCCCAGATTTCTGCATATCTAGGCCTGGGTGGATTGGAATTAAAAACACCCTTCATAAATCGGGATATTAACGGATGAGATCCTACAGACTGTAGTTCTGACCCCAAACATAAATACGATGACAGAGCACTCCTAACACTATTGATGGCACTATAGCTCAACCCATCATCAAAATAAAATTTGGACAGAAACTCTTAACACACCTGGGATGGAAGCTGTGTGGTAACTAATGTTCCCTTGTAAGCAAAACGCCTCCCATTTCCTGACATGAGAGATGTACTGCTTTTTTGTACTATCCCTCCAGGACGATGTGATGATATCCACGGTCCGATTGGATAGTCCCAGACCCAGGTATGGCCTCCTTAAAACCTGCAAATTAACAAATTAATACGATCATACAATGGTTGTTGATCTCCAGTCACAGGGTTCACCAATAGGTTATTACGTTTTGGAACCACCATAATAGGTTGAGTTATAATGTCCGCAATGAGAGGGAACCATGGCTGTGTAGGCCAGTCGGGCACCACCAAAACTCCTGAAGCGGAGTCCTGCTTGATCTTTGTCAAGCACCGACTGATGAGGCAGAATGGGGGAAATGCATATATAAACACTCCTCCCCAATGTAGCGCGAAAGCGTCTACCGCTACTGCCCCTGGGTCTGGTTCCGATGAAACATACTTCGGCACCTGGTGATTAAGTCTGGATGCAAACAAATCGATATCTGGCATCCCATACCGAACAACAATATCATTAAATACATCATGATTCAACATCCATTCTGTGTTGTCATTGAATTTGCGTGACCTGGTGTCTGCCACCATGTTGAACCTGCCTGGCAAGTAAACAGCTGAAACCCAAATGTTTCTTTTAATGCACCAATGCCAAATAAGGTTAGCCAATCTGTCAAAAGATTCCGACTTGATTCCACCCATATAATTCACATACGTCACTGCCATGGTGTTGTCAATCTGAAGCTGAACATGTAAGTGATGCTTGGTGGTACAATAAGCCTTAAGCCCATAAAATGCTCCCAGTAATTCTAAATAATTAATTCCATGTGATTGGAGAATAAATGCCTCATGCACATTCCATCTGCCTCCACAGCTAGAGATGGTATCAGTAGCCCCCCAACCTATGGCACTAACATCAGTCTGTAACACAACTGAAGGTGCTTCAATCAAAATTTTGCTGGAACAACTTGAAATGTTTCTAATCCACCACAGAATTTCAACAATGGTTTCAGTTGGTAATTGCATGGGTCTGTTGAAATGACCTGCATGATTCCTGAGTGCCTGTACCTTTGCCCTCTGTAAATGTTGGTAATGCAAAGGTCCATACTGTGCAGCTGGAAAGGCTGCTACCAATTTGCCAATCAAGCTGGCCACATCTAATTGAAGGTGATTGCTCTTCCATGAGCTTGATACAGCCTTCAATTAAATCTAATCTCTTGCCCTTGGGCAGAGTTACAGACATGTGAGTTGAATTAACGGTGAATCTCAGATAATAACTTTAACCGGTATCAATTTTGATTTAGTTGGATGAATTAGAAACCCCAGTCTCTCAAACGTGAGTTTAACAACTGAAACAGATAACTCAGCTGCCTCCCGAGTTTTTCCAATTATTAAGATATCATCTAAATAAGCCATTACAATGTGACCCTGAACCCGGAGTAGCCCCAATGCTGGTTTTAGCAGCTTCGTAAATAATCTAGGGGCTGAGGTTAACCCATTAGGCAGCGCTTTAAATTGTCACAACTGCCTCATCCAACTAAATTTCAAATATCTCTGATGATCTTTATGAACAGGCACTGAGTAATATGCATCCTTTAGATCTATACATGCCATATAACACCCTCTGGAAACCATTTGCTTGGCAGTGGCAAAAGTTTCCATCTTGAAATGCTTATACTGCACAAATGGATTAAGGTCCGTCAGGTCCAAAATAATCCGACTACCACCATCTTTCTTTGGTCAAGGAAAAATGTTAGATACGAATTGGTGAGGTTGACAAACTGTCTTCTCAATTACACCTTTTATATATAATTTTTTTATTTCAGCCTGATCCTCGAAATTTTCTTTTTGTGAGAAAACAAGTGCCCGCCTTGGTGTATGTTGTGTAGGCAGACACAAATTAGAAATGAATTCAATTCGAAACCCTTGTATAGCTTGCAGTATAAACAATTCTGATGTTATCCCATACCATTCTTTCAGAAACCAGTGTAACCTCCCCCCAACTGGTAGGTAATTCTCACTGAATATGTTTCGACAAGCACCAAACCCACCTACCTCCATGGTTACCGGTGGAGTTCTTTGTCCCCTGGCTCTGGTGGGAAACGGCATGGTTGCTTGTGCTGCTGCTGGAGTGTGTCAGCTGCGCACATTGAATGGCCGGCTTGGTCCTTGCCCGGACCCGGTTTCGGCAAACCGCTTGTAGGGGTGCTGCCTCCGAAGGGTTCTGCTGGTCATTGGCACCTTAATGAGCCCGACGGTCTTTGCCTCATCATCCAGCTCCTTCACCCGTTTAGCGAGGTCTTCCCCAAACAAAAGATTTGGTGGCTGGACGTTGCTAGGCTTACACAGGACAGCGAATTTCGGGTTGATTGTAGGGCGAATGGCGCTCTTTCTAAGGCAGTTAATCTCAAAGTGCACATTGCACATGAGAGCCAGGTCATCCTGCTGAACCTCAGTCAGGTGCCCATCATCCACCGACCTCCAGAATGCCGTAATGCCGGAAGCGAGTAGCTTCAGTACCCTCTGCAGTTTCATCTCCTGCGCCCTGATGCCTACTACCATATGGCCCCAGATGGCATGGTTTACTGCCGGCACTTTAAGCAGGATACAATTAGCCGGTGTGTCATATTTTTGAGCTTTGCATCCATGGTCAGCTCCTGAAGCTGGTGTGAGGCCAAGTAGTTTATTGTGGCAGCCAATTCCTCACCCAGCGGCTCTCCTGAATCTGTCGGGACGGCAAATCTTGCTGCCAGGAACGGGACCTCCGGCTCGTGCCCTTCGTCCCTTGGGGCAGCCTCCAATGCTAAGCCCACAGACTCGGGGTCAGACTCATACTGACCCGGTATGCTCTCCTTCTCGAGGGAGACATGAGGCAGCCCTGTAGTAGGTGCGGCTGGCGCGGGCTCTTGGAGAAGCCGGCGCTCTGGATGGATCATCCCCTCCATAAGGAGCTCCATTCTGGATAACCGTCCAAACACGGTATCCATTCTTGGAGGGGAACCCTCCCGACCGGACTCGTTAGAGTCTATCGGCCGTACAGACTTTCTGATAGCTTTACGTCCCACCGGCATAGCCACGGTGCCCTCAGACACCATCTGCAGTCGCTGGTTTGACTATTAGTGACTCTGTAGATGAGCTAGGCGGCCGCCCGCTACCTGCACTCCCGCGGTCCTTGGTTACTTTCGCAACGGCTCGCCTTGCTCTCAACGATTTCTCCATGCTTGGACTTGCCCTCCTGTAACAAGATTTAACAAGCGCAGAAACGACCTCCGACTAAGTTTGACACCTGAGGCTTTTAAAAGTTACCGCTGGAGGAGCGTTGCACCTCCGAGCTGGTCGCTGCGCCATGCATCAGACGTAATGACGTACATGCTGATTGGCGGGGTTCTTCACGGATTCACTCACGTGACTCCGAAGTAAAATTATGTTTTTTATGCTCTTCTCTGCCTTCAGAGGTATAGCGTAGAAATAGGCTCTTTGGCCCAACTAGTCCGCGCCGACCAGCGTTCATCCCGTACACTAGCACTATCCTACACACTAGGGACAACTAGGTGGTGGTAACTGCTTTGAAATGCTGCACTGCAAATGGTTGTTGGTGGTGGTAACTGGTTTGAAATGCTGCACTGCAAATGGCTGTTGGTGGTGGTAACTGCTTTGAAATGCTGCACTGCAAATGGCTGTTGGTGGTGGTAACTGCTTTGAAATGCTGCACTGCAAATGGTTGTTGGTGGCGGTAACTGCTTTGAAATGCTGCACTGCGAATGGTTGTTGGTGGCGGTAATTGCTTTGAAATGCTGCACTACAAATGGTTGTTGATGGTGGTAACTGCTTTGAAATGCTGCACTACAAATGGTTGAAGTGGTAGGAAACTGCACTTGAGTTTAGTGGCCCTGCACCCTGCTTGAAGTGATATAACACTGCACATGAATTCGGTGGCCTTGCACTCTGCTTGAAGTAGTCGGAAACTGTACTTGAATTCGGTGGCCTTGCACCCTGCTTGAAGTGGTATGAAACTACACTTGAATTTGGTGGCCTTGCACCCTGCTTGAAATGGCATTAAACAGCACTAGTATTTGGTGGCCTTGCACCCTGCTTGAAGTGGCATGAAATTGCACTTGAGTTTGGTGGCCCTGCACCCTGCTTGAAGTGGTAGGAAACTGCACTTGAGTTTGGTGGCCCTGCACCCTGCTTGAAGTGGTAGGAAACGGCACTTGAGTTTGGTGGCCCTGCACCCTGCTTGAAGTGGTATGAAACTGCACTTGAATTCAGTGGCCTTGCACCCTGCTTGAAGTGGTCGGAAACTGTACTTGAATTCGGTGGCCTTGCACCCTGCTTGAAGTGGTATGAAACTGCACTTGAATTTGGTGGCCTTGCACCCTGCTTGAAATGGCATTAAACAGCACTAGTATTTGGTGGCCTTGCACCCTGCTTGAAGTGGCATGAAATTGCACTTGAGTTTGGTGGCCCTGCACCCTGCTTGAAGTGGTAGGAAACTGCACTTGAGTTTGGTGGCCCTGCACCCTGCTTGAAGTGGTAGGAAACGGCACTTGAGTTTGGTGGCCCTGCACCCTGCTTGAAGTGGTATGAAACTGCACTTGAATTCAGTGGCCTTGCACCCTGCTTGAAGTGGTCGGAAACTGCACTTGAATTCGGTGGCCTTGCACCCTTCTTGAAGTGGTAGGAAACTGCACTTGAATTCGGTGGCCTTGCACCCTGCTTGAAGTGGTATGAAACGGCACTTGAGTTTGGTGGCCCTGCACCCTGCTTGAAGTGGTAAGAAACTGCAATTGAATTTGGTTGCCTTGCACCCTGCTTGAAATGGTAGGAAACTGCATTTGAATTTGGTGGCCTTGCACCCTGCTTGAGATGGAATTTCAAGGAATAGCCGTGAGTTAACCTATCGCCCACCAGCCGTGAATGAGCTGCCAGCACATCAGTCTTGAGTGACTGAGCTGTCACCCCAAGAATCCATTCGGCCCACAATGTCCATACTAGCCCTCTAGAAACCAGTCCCTTCAGCCCACAAAACCCATACTAGTGCTGCAGAAAGCCCCCCCCCCCCACTGGCCACCAATATTGGAATTGGTGGAGAGGTGGAATATTGCGTTGGGGGACCAGCCCTCCCGTGTGTACATGGGACCCAACGGGTCCCACTTAGTCTAGTATCTCTTGAAATGGAACAATGAAATTCTTGCAGCTGCACGCATAGTACTCTGTAAAACCCATAACAAACATATACATATTTTTAAAAACAGACAAATAAATAGACAATAACAGTCCAAAGATTATGTCCCCAAGTCTATATATTTCTGAACCTATTTCGAGGTTGTAGTGTTTAATAGCCTGAATGTTGTCAGGGAAAAAGCTGGTCCTGAACTTGGACATTACAGTTTTCAGGCTTTTATACCTTTTTGATGGTAGGAGTGAATTGAGAGCGTGGCCAGGGTGTTGCAGGTTGCTGATTAAGCTGGCTGCCTTTCTGAAGCAGCGACCCTTGTAGATCCCTTCGATGGTGGGGAGGTCAGAGCACTTGATGGACCGGGCGGTGTTCACCACTTTTTGCAGTATTCTTTGTTCCTGGGCATTCGAGTTGTGACCGTGATGAAACCAGTCAATATGCTCTCTACTGTACACTCAGAGGTGAAAGAGAGTCATCTTTGAAATTTAAGGGCAAACTTGTTTTGTTACTTTTATTACCCTTCTGTAAAGATTTGGTTTCATTGTGTCCTCCATCCAATATTTGTCTTTTGAAAGGAAGCATCTCAGCAGAAAACAAGAGGAAAAACTGTCGCAATATCGGACAGAATATGATTTGTTACTGAAGAAATATCAATTACTTCAAGAACTCCCTCCCGACTGTACGTTTGCCCAGATTACTGCTGCAGATCGAGAGGTAAGGGCTCAATGCTGTTTTGTTGTCACAAGTACCGAGGTACAATGAAATTCCTTTTTTGCATATAGTTCAGTAAAAAGTATAACTATACATAAACACAATCTTAGTTAAGTACAGGAGTCTAAAGTGGTTTAATGACATATGTCCCGAACTGAAACAATGAAATTCTGACTTGCAGCAACACAGCAGAATATGTAAACTTCGTACTTGCGGGGTAAATTGAAATTCTGCTTTATCTTCCCACAGTTCATGGACAAGGTTTTTTACCGCATGCGTTGGGAGTTTCACTGTAAACACTTCCAAGAGATGATGCGCCGAGGAATTGGTTGCCACCATGGCTCTCTGAACAGCAAATTTCGGCAAGGCGTGGAGATGCTGTTCAGACGCGGTGTAATAAAGGTGAGAGCAGGTGCAAATCCACAGCATTCCATAGAAAGCACACTGTCGGATTGCATCACAGCTTGTCAACAGCAACAGCTCTGCCCAAGGCCGCAAGAAATTGTAGAGTTTTGTTGTAGCCACCACCTCCATTGACTACATCTACACTTCACGCTGCCTCGCAAAAGCAGCCGACATAACAAAGTACTAGTCCCACCCCCAGGTCATTCCTTCTTCTCTCTGTTCCCATAGGGTTAAAGGTACAGAAGCTTGAAATCACGCACCGCCAGACTCAGCAACAGCTTCTTCCCCTCTGTTATCAGGCTTTGGAATGGTCCTTCCATAAGCTAGGGTACTGTCCGATTCACCTCTACCCCATTGTGGACACTGGACTTTGTCTCTGGAACTGATGCGCTACAATGCTGAGAATTATATTCTGCACTCTGTATCTTCCCCCTTTACTCTACTTATTGAACTTGAGTTTGGACTTGTTTGCATTTGTAAGAACAAGGAACAGTACAGCACCAGAACAGACCCTTTGGCCCATAATGTTTGTGCTGAAAAACATGATGCCGACCAACTCTTATCTGCCTGCATGTAATGCAAATCTCTTCATTCTCTGCATATCCATGTGCTTATCCCCAAAAAAACTTGCCCCGCACATCTCCTTTAAATTTTGCCTCTCTCACCTTAAAGTTAAATCTTTAGTATTTGATTTCTTCATTCCTGGAAAAAGGTTCTGACTATTTTATATTTTATATACTTCCAACAGGTCTCCCCGCAACTGCTAGCGTTTTATAGAAAACAATCCAAGTCTGTTCAACTTCTCCACTGTAACTAATGCCTCTAACCCAGGCAACATTCTGGTAAACCTCTTCTACACCCTTTTCAAAGCCTCAGCATCCTTCCTGTAATGTCCAGAACTGCACACAATACTCCAAATTTGCTCCTTCTTCAGACATTTACCTCCTCTCCTCCAGGGACTCCAACAGTCCTTCCAGGTGAGACAGAGGTTCATGTTCACCTCCACTAACCTCATCTACTGTATTTGGTGTTCCCACTGCGGCCTCCAGTACATCGGCGAGACTAGGTGTGTAGGAAAGAACTGCAGATGCTGGTTTAAATCGAAGGTAGACACAAAATGCTGGAGTAACTCAGCGGGACAGGCAGCATCTCTGGAGAGAAGTCAAGTCAGGTCAATTTTATTTCTATAGCACATTTAAAAGCAACTCTCGTTGACCAAAGTGCTTTACATTAGTGCAGGTACTAATGTGCTACAAACAGTGGTACATAGATCAACAATACATACATACAGCGCTCCCTCAGAGAACCTCAAGAAAGGCTTGAGAGTAGAAATAAGTTTTAAGTCTAGACTTAAAAGAGTTGATGGAGGGGGCAGTTCTGATGGGAAGAGGGATGCTGTTCCACAGTCTAGGTGCTGCAACCTCAAAAGCGCTGTCGCCCCTGAGCTTATGCCTAGACCGCGGGCTGGTCAGTAACCCCAAGTCGGCCGATCTGAGGGACCTGGAGGTGGTATAGTGGAAAAGCAGATGTTTGATGTAGGTGGGGGCGAGCCCGTTAAGGGCTTTTTAAACAAAAAGAAGGAGCTTGAAATTGATTCGAAACCACACTGGGAGCCAGTAGAGAGAGGCCAGAATCGGGGTGATGTGGTCCCTTTTTCGGGTGCCTCGCTGCAGCGTTTTGGACCAATTGCAGGCGGGACAGGGATGATTGGCTGATGCCAGTGTAAAGAGAGTTGCAATAATCAAGGCGGGAGGAGATAAATGAGTGGATGATCTTTTCGAGGTCGTCAAATTGGAGGAAAGGTTTTATTTTAGCTATCGTCCGAAGCTGGAAGAAGCTAGCTTTTACCACGGCATTGACTTGTTTGTCAAATTTCAACGCAGAGTCAAATATCACGCCAAGGTTTTTGACGTGAGGTTTGAGTAGTGCGTTAAGGCTTCCAAGGCTGCCTGCTATCATTTTGATTGAGTCCGAGGGGCCGAGAAGGATGACCTCAGACTTACTCTCGTTTAGTTGGAGGAAGTTCTGGGCCATCCAACACTTTATATCCTCGAGGCAGTGGATAAGGCTGAGTAGATTTGATTGGTTGTTGGGTTTCAGGGGGAGATAGAGTTGTGTATCGTCTGCTTAGCAGTGGAAGGAAATGTCGTGCCTTTGAATGACTTGGCCTAAGGGGAGCATATACAGGGATATCGTGTCCGAAGAAGGGTCTCGACCCGAAACGTCACCCATTCCTTCTCTCCAGAGATTCCGCCTGTCCCGCTCAGTTACTCCAGCATTTTGTGTCTACCTTCGGCGAGACTAAGCGTAGGTTCGGCAAACGTTTTGCCGAATTTCGAGGTTAGAAAGGTTGGTCTCGACCTGAATCGTCACCTATCCATGTTCTCCAGAGATGCTGCCTGACCCGCTGAATTACTTCAGCACTTTGTGTCCACAACTAATGAATCCTCTGTTTCTGTTAAGGTTGTCAGTTCCACATCAACCCTTGCGCTGGGAATCAACATGCCCTGCAAGACTGTCGTTTTTCTTCACGATTCCGTGCAGCTGGATTCTCTCAACTACAGACAGGTAGTTGAAGAGCGCTGGTGTAAGGCATTAAAGCCGCTACAACGCTATCTGTAAAGAGCACAAGAGTACAAACTACGTACCGGCAAGCACCTGTAGTCAGGATCGAACCCGAGTCTCTGGCGTTGTAAGGCAGCAGCTCTAACGCTGTGCCACTGTGCCGCCCATCCACATAAGGCTCCAGCTGGGCCCATCTTCCTTAAATTAAACAGTAGCAAAACAGAATTTCTCCTCATTGGCTCCAAATCAACACTCACTAAAATTAACAACCCCACTCTCACTATTGACGGCACCACTGTCTCCCCATCTCCTCAGGCACGCAACCTTGGCGTGATCTTTGACTCAACCCTCTCCCTTGAGCCTCACATCCGCCATGTTGTCAAAACATCATTTTTTCACCTCCGCAACATTGCAAAAATCAGATCCTCTCTCACACCCCCCGCTGCTGAAAGACTCACCCATGCCTTCATCTCCTCCCGACTGGACTACTGTAACTCTCTTCTCTTTGGAATCAATTCCAGCAACATCAACCGACTCCAACTGGTCCAGAATGCAGCCGCCCAAATCATTACCCACACCAAATCCTGGCACCACATCACCCCAGTTCTCAAAGAACTTCACTGGCTTCCCATTTCCCACCGGATCATCTACAAAATCCTGGTCCTCACCTACAAAGCCCTCAACAACTTGGCCCCCCCTTATCTCACTGACCTCCTCTCCCCCTACCAACCCTCACGGTCCCTCAGATGCACATCAGCTGGTCTCCTCTCCACTCCGAAATCAAACCTCTGCACTTTTGGAGGCAGAGCCTTCTCCAGGGCAGCTCCCAGGCTCTGGAATTCCCTCCCACAACTGATCCGAAATTCCGAATCCCTCACCATCTTCCAGTCCCGCCTCAAGACCCATCTCTTCACCTCTGCATACCCTTAGTCCCATGTTCCCCTCCCCTTTGCATCTCTGTCTTACTGCTCTATTTTGTTTTGTTTATTCTTGACTCTCAATGTAAAGTGACTTTGAGTCCTGAAAAGCGCTATATAAAATAAATGTATTATTATTATTATCTTAACAATACAATACAGTGACGCTGCAGGTGGAGCTGCAACCTCGCAGCGCTAGAGACCTGGGTTCAATCCAGACCTTGGGTGCTGTAGGCAGTTTGAACCTTTTTAAAGCAGATAAATCCCCAGGGCCTGATGGTCTGCATCCCAGAATACTCAAGGAGGTGGCCCTAAAAATCGTGGATGCATTGGTGATCATTTTCCAATGTTCTCTTGACTCTGGATCAGTTTCTGTGGACTGGAGGGTAGCCAATGTAACCCCACTTTTTAAGAAAGGAGGGAGAGAGAAAACGGGGAATTATAGACCAGTTAGCCTTACATCAGATGCTTGAGTAGATTGTTAAAGATGTTATAGCAGCGCATTTGGAAAGCAGTGATGGGATCGGTCAAAGTCAGCATGGATTTATGTAGGGGAAATCATGTTTGACTAATCTTCTGGAATGTTTTGAGGATGTAATAAGTAGAATGGATAAGGGAGAGCCAGTGGATGTGATGTATCTGGACTTTCAAAAAGCCTTTGACAAGGTCCCACACAAGAGATTAGTGTGCAAAATTAGAGCACATGGCATTGGTGGTAGAGTATTGACATGGATATAGAACTGGTTGGCAGACAGGAAGCAAAGTGTGGGAATAACGGCTCCTTTTCAGAATGGCAGGTAGTGACTAGTGGTGTTCCACAAGGCTCGTTGCTTGGACCCCAGTTATTTACAATATATTAACGATTTAGATGAGGGAATTAAACGTAATTTCTCCAAGTTTGCAGATGACACAAAACTGGGTGGCAGTGTGAACTGCAAGGAGGATGCTATGAGGCTGCAGGGAAACTTGGATAGGTTGGATGAGTGGGCAGATGCACGGCAGATGCAGTTAATGTGGATAAATGTTGAGGTTATCCACTTTGCTGTCAAGAACATTATTAGGCAGATTATTATCTGAATGGTGTCAGATTAGGAAAAGGGGAGGTGCAAAGAGACCTGGGTGTGCTTGTACATCAGTTACTGAAAGTAAGCATGCAGGTACAGCAGGCAGTGATAAAAGCTAATGGCATGTTGGCCTTCAATGTGAGAGAATTTGCGTTTAGGAGCAAGGAGGTCCTACTGCAGTTGTACAGGGCCCAGACTTGGAGTATTGTGTGCAGTTTTGGTCTCTTAATTTGAGGAAGGACATTCTTGCTATTGAGGGAGTGCAGCATAGGTTCACCAGGTTAATTCCCGGGATGACGGGACTGACATATGATGAACGAATGGGTCGACTGGGCTTGCATTCACTGGAACTTAAAAGGATGAGAGGGAATCTTATAGAAAAATATAAAATTCTTAAGGGATTGGACGGGATGCAGGAAAAATGTTCCCCATGTTGGGGGAGTGCAGAACCAGGGGTCACAGTTTAAGTATAAGGGGTAGGCCATTTAGGACCGAGATGAGGAAATACTTTTTCAACCAGAGAGTTGTGAGTCCAATTCACTGGATGTTTTCAAGAGAGATAAATTTAGCTCTTAGGGCTAACGAAATCAAGGGATATGGGGGAAAAAGCAGGAGCGGAGTACTGATTTTGGATAATCAGTCATGATCGTATTGAATGGCGGTGCTGGCTTGAAGGGCCGAATGGCCTACTCCTGCACCTATTTCCTATTGTTTCTATGTTTCTCCCTGTCACCATGTTGGTTTTCTCCAGCTGCTCCGGTTTCTTTTGACATTCCAAAGACCTGCAGGTTTGTATGTTAATTGGCTTCTGTAAATTGCTCCCAGTGTGTATGACATAACTAGTGTGTGGGTTATCGCTGGTTGGCATAGACTTGGTAGGCCTGCTTCTCTAAACTAAACGGAACTAAACTAAATCACAGCTAGTGTGTAGGGAGTGGATGAGAAAGTGGGATAACATAGAACTAATGTTAGCGGGTAATTGATGTCAAGTAAAGTCACATTTATTTATATAGCACATTTAAAAAACAACTCTCGTTGGCCAAAGTGCTTTACATTTGTTATAAGAATAATATAAACAAACAAACTACATACATATATACATATAGCCTTCGCTCAGAGGACGTCAAGAAAGGATTGGGAGTATAGATAAGTTTTTAGTCTTGACTTAAAGGAGTCGATGGAGGGAGCAGTTCTGATGGGAATGCATGGACCTGTTTTCAGGCTCTATTTGTAATCTAAACTAAACAAAACCCAAAGTCAAAGTGAAATTTATTCATCACATGCACCAACTAAGGTACAGTGAAATGAATTTGCCATGCAGCGATACAGATGAAAAAAAGAACACACAATACACAATAGAATTTAACGCAAACATCCACTACAGCATTCTTCACTGTGGTGGAAGGCAACAAAGTTCAGTCAGTCCTCCTCCCTTTGTTCAACCATGGTCGGGGCCATAAACCCTCCGTAGTCACTGCTACGGATGGCCGGATGTACAGGCCCTCTCGTCGGGACGGTCGAACACACTCCGCGGCTTGGAGTGCCCGAATCGGCCACTTTCCCACCGGAGACCGCGGCTTCAAGATGTTATAGGATGGATGGGCAGAACGGTGGCGTAGTGGAAGAGTTGCTGCCTTACAGCGCCAGAGACCTGGATTCGAACCTGACTACGCACGCTTGTCTGTACGGAGTTTGTATCTTCTCGCCGTGACCTGCATGGTTTTCTCCGGGTGCTCTGGTTTCTTTCCACATCCAAAAGACATGCAGATTTGTAGGTTAATTGGCTTCTGTAAATTGATAGAACAAGTGTATGGGTTATTGCTAGTTGGCGTGGACTCGATGGGCCAAAGGGTCTGTTTCCACACTGTATCTTTAAACTGAACCAAACTAAACTAAACTAAATCACCCCTAATATGTAGGGAGTAGTTGAGAAAGTGGGATAACACCATTTTTCGCGGGTGAATGATGGTCGGCGTAGAGTCAGTGAGTCAAACGACCTGCCTTCATGCTGTATTTGTAATCTAAACTAAACTTTAAAAAAACACAAAATAATAAGTATACCCGGTAGATAATAAGAAACTTGCCCCATGGCAGAGTTGTATAAAACTAGGGGGCTGTGGGTTGGGATACGGGTGAGAAAGTTATAGGTGATAGTTTCAGTTAGTTTAGTTTATTGTCACGTGCACAGAGGTACTGTGTTAAATTTTTACTGCGGAAAGACAATATATGATTATAATCGAGTCATCCACAGTGTACAGATACACGATAAAGGGATTAACGTTTAGTGCAAGATAAAGTCCAGTAAAGTCCGATTAAAGATAGTCCAAGGGTCTCGAATGAGGTAGATCATAGCTCGGGACTGCTCTCTAGTTGGTGATAGAAACATAGAAAATAGGTGCAGGAGGAGGCCATTCGGCCCTTCGAGCCAGCACCGCCATTCATTGTGATCATGGCTGATCGTCCCCTATCAATAACCCGTGCCTGCCTTCTCCCGATATCCCTTGAATCCACTAGCCCCTAGAGCTCTATCTAACTCTCTCTTAAATCCATCTAGTGATTTGGCCTCCACTGCCCTCTGTGGCAGGGAATTCCATAAATTCATAATTCTCTGGGTGAAAAAGTTTTTTCTCACCTCAGCCTTAAATGACCTCCCCTTTATTCTAAGACTGTGGCCCCTGGTTCTGGACTCGCCCAACATTGGGAACATTTTTCCTGCATCTTAGCTTGTCCAGTCCTTTTATAATTTTATATGTTTCTATAAGATTCCCCCTCATCCTTCTAAACTCCAGTAAGTACAAGCCTAGTCTTTTCAATCTTTCCTCATGTGACAGTCCCGCCATCCCAGGGATCAATCTCGTGAACCTACGCTGCACTGCCTCAATCATAACGATTGAGGTTCAGTTGCCTGATAACAACTGGGAAGAAACTATCCCTGAATCTAGATACTGTCACTGGATCTGAGGGAGAATTATTTTCTCCTGGTTGGTGCGTGGAATGTGGAACACACTTCCTGAGCGGGTGATGGAGGCGGATGCTCTCATGACATACAAGATGTATCTGGAAATCACTTGAATCTCTAAGGCACAGTAGGCTTGTAAATGGGGTTAATATAGACGGGTGCTTCATGGTTGGCATGGGCATGGTATTGGTTTATTACTGTCACGTGTACCGAGGTACAGTGACAATCTTTGTCTGCCTGCTATCTAGTCAAATCATACGACACAAGAGTACAATCAAGCCATACACAGGTGCAACAGGTAGTGCGAAGAGAAAAATAACCAGGGTGCAGAATAGTCTTGCAGCTCAAGAGAAAGTGCAGTGATAAAGAAGGTTGAGAGATTGCGACTGGAATCTGGCGGTGCGTGGTTCCAAGATTTTGTGCCTTCTGCCTGACGGGAGAGAGGAGAAGCAGGAGAGGCTGGGGTGTGCGTGGTCCTAGATTATGTTGGTTGCTTTTCCGAGGCAGCATGAAGTGTAGATGGAGACTGGGGAAGCCAAAGCTGTATAACTCTAAAGGGCCTGTCCCACTTAGGCAATTTTTTCGGCGACTGCCAGCCACAGTCACAGTCATAGCAGGTCGCCAAGAAACCGGCGACTGGACCCCCCCCCCCCCCCCACCCACGACAATGTCTACGCTACCTACCACCTAGTCGACGTCAAGCTACGGCAAGCTACCAACCCATTAGGACGTCCATCTACGACCACACCTACGACAACCTACGACCGCACAGGCGACAACCGAAGTCAACCTACGTCCACCCACGACAAGCTACGACTCTGTCGGCAACAACTAAAGAGAACTGAAGACAATTCAGTCGCCGGTACATGTCACCGGTTGACATAGGTAGTCGCCAATGGAATTCACCAGTCAGCACCCGGTGACAACCAACAATACCTGGCGACAACCTGCCTCATCCGGCGACAACCGGCGACAGCACCTACGACAGGAGAAGACAAGCTGCGACAACCCCACAGTCGCCAAAATGTTTTGAACATTTCAAAATCCAGCGGCGACCAGAAAAACGTTACGACTCTTTGGCAACTTGAGGAGACTACTCGTGACCATACAGGCGACACCTAATCTCCTGTAATCGCCGAAAAACTTGCCTAAGTGGGACAGAGGCTTTACAGTTACAGAGAAATTACAGATTTTAAGAAAGTGTGAGGTGCGCATTGTGGTAGGTTGGAAGAGTTTCACAATTTGCAACTCTTCAATCTGTCTGCCTCATACTTTCAGCTTTAACCTCAGGTGCTTTTCCAACCATCTGTCTTTCAAAACCCCCCTTGCCTGTGTACATGAATTACATGTCACGCTTTGTGCTGCCTCTCTCCCCCCCTCCCCCAAAAGTCAGTCTGAAGAAAGGTTCCGACCCAAAATGCCACCTATCCATGTTCTCCAGAGATTAGTTTGAGATTTAGAGCAGAAACAGGCCCTTCAGCCCACCGAGTCCGCACCGACCAGCGATCCCCGCACATTAACACTGCGCTACACACACTAGGGACAATTTTACATTCATACCAAGCCAATTAACCTACAAACCTGTACGTATTTGGAGTGTGGGAGGATACCGAAGATCTCTGAGAAAATCCACGCAGGTCACGGGAGAACAAACAAACTCCACATAGACAAGTACCTGTAATCAGGATCCGGGTCTCTGGTGCTGTAAGGCAGTAGCTCTACCGCTACACTACCGTGCCACCCGATACTACCTGACCTGTTGTGTTACTCAAGTGCTTTGTGTCCTTTCTTCCCAATAACCATCAGCCACTTCTACACTGCACAACACTGACTAAACTATGACCTATGGACTGTTCTGATGGCACAGGGATTTGTGCTTTTTTGCACTAGTATCGGGGTAACAAGCGCGGAAACAGGACCTCCAGCCCAATGATTATGTGCCGACCAGTGATCACCCATTCACACTATTTCTATTCTACACACTAAGGCCAATTAACTTACAAACCAGCACATCTTTAGAAAGTGGGGGAATCCTGAGCATCCGGAGAAAACCCATGTGGTCACAGAGAGAGCGTGCAAACTCCATGCAGACAGCAATCCTAGTAAGGATCGAACCCGGGTCTCTGGTGTGAGGCAGCAACTCTACCGCTGCATCTGTAACTCAAACACTGTTATTATATAATTTGTTTATTATATAATATCTACGAGTACTGTGTTTACAGGCCTGATATTGCTACTGCGGCTAAGAATGTCATTGTTTCTTTGTTTCTCTGTTGGTACACGTGACAATTAACCACACTTGAATCTTGACTCCTTTGAGTTATTCCCTCCTCCACATAGTAATGTGCATGGCTTCACTTTTTCTGTTCCCTCCTCTGCCCCCCCTCCCCCCCTCCCAGTGCCCAACGTGACACCCAAAGGGACAAGGGAGTGCTTGTGCAGGACTCCCAAAAGTTAATTTACTAGTCAAATTGGCAGTAAGGAAGGCAGATTCAATGCTAGCATTTATATAAAGAGGACTGGAATACAAAAAACAGAGATGTAATACTGAGGCTCTATTAGACGCTGGTAAGGCCGCATCTGGAGTACTGTGAGCAAATTTGGGCCCCATATCTGAGGAAAGGTGTGCTGGCTCTGGAGAGGGTCCAGAGGAGGTTTACAATAATTATTCCAGGAATGAGTGGGTTAGCATTTGATGAGCGTTTGACAGCACTGGGCCTCTACTCGCTGGAGTTTAGAAGGTTGATGGGGGACCTCTTTGAAACTTACAGAATAATGAAAGGCAGAGATAGAGTGGATGTGGAGAATATGTTTCCACTGGTGGGAGAGTCTAGGACCAGAATTTATAGCCTCAGAATTAAAGGGCGCTCTTTTAGAAAGGAGGTGAGGAGGAACTTCTTTAATCAGAGGGTAGTTAATCTGTGGAACTCATTTGCCACAGAGTGTTGTGGAGGCCAGGTTAGTGAATATTTTTAAGGCAGAGATAGACAGATTCTTGATTAGAATGTGTGTCAAGGGTTATGGGGAGAAGGCAGGAAAATGGGATTAGAAGGCAGAGGTCAGCCATGATTGAATGGTGGAATAGACGCGTTGGGCCGAATGGCCTAATTCTACTCCTATAATTTGTGAACCGTGGGCACAGAGGTGACTGTTCTTTTGATGCACAGATGGCGGGAAGAGCAGGTCGTCGAGGGATGGACAATGCAGGAAGCGTGATGTTCTACAACGTGCCGCTATCCAAGGTGAAGAGGCTGATGAAGGCCAATGTTCCCCAGCTGAGGGGCCAGTTCCCCGTGACTATATCCTTCATCCTCCGCCTCCTGCAGCTGGCTGCCAAATCTAGCGACAAGATGGACGCCAAAGCCAAGGTATTGTGGCAGTAGCCTTCCCTCCCTGTACCTTATCCTCCCCTTTCCAGCGAATATTCACATTAAGACTTGTTGATCCCTGCGCTCAATGGATTTGACATACCTCAACCTGCAGAAGATCTGATGTACGGTCCCAACTTAAAATGTGACCTATCCATGTTCTCCAGAGATGCTGCTAGACACACTGAGTTACTCCAGCACTTTGTGTCTTTATTTTACCTCAACCTTAACTTTGTTTATGCATCTATACATAACTAAAACTCTGATCTTCTTATCTTCCGGTTTGGCGGTCTTTCTATTTGCGCAAAAACGGTTCGCGATAGCGCTGCGAATTTTCGACAGTTCACTCACCGTTCGCCTGCGCTGCGATTGCACCAGGTTTTGTTGTAAAAGTTAGCGAGGTTGAATGTTGTAAAAGTTAGCGAGGTTTAAAAATCTTAAAAACCGCGCGTGCGCAGATCGATCTCGTTTCCTGCCAGTTGGCACCGCGTGGATTAGTCTTCCCCGTCACTCCCCGGGACGGTCCACTCCTTCCTGCCCCATCGCGTCTTTACTGGAGTGAGAGTGGCCGACGGAGGTTTCCAACCGGACTTTCGGAGGGACCAGAAGCAGCCCAGCCCAGCCCCAAGCAGCTCAGCCCCAAGCAGCCCAGCCCCAAGCAGCCCAGACCCAAGCAGCGCAGCCCAGCCCCAAGCAGCACAGCCCAGCCCCAAGCAGCAGCCCAGTGTCGGAGACCCAGCCCAGCTCGGAGTCGGAGATGTCGCCAAACGGAAAGCGGAGACTCTGCTCCTGGCGGAGGAGAACGACCAGCGACCAGCGACCGCTGTGAGTCCCCATCGCACCGCCAATTCCAGCCATTACCCCTCTGGTCCCCCTCACTGGGTCCTCCCCTCCTCAGCCATGATGCCCCCCTCTCCCCCATGGCTCTTCCCCCGTCTTTTCTCCGAGCTCACTCCCCCCTCCCCCACAGCCCCCCCCTCCCCCACATACCTCCTCCCCCACAACCCCCCCCTCCCCCACAACCCCACTGCCCCCATAACCCCCCCACCCCCACAAACCCCCAACAACAACCCCCCCACCGCCCCCACAACCAACACAACCCCCTCCGCCCCCACAACCACCCCCACCCCCACAGCCCCCCCGACCACCACAACCCCCCGCCCCCAGAACCCCCCACGACCCCCCACCCCCACATCCCACCCGCCCCCACAACCCTCCCCTGCCCGCACAACCCCCCTGTCCCCACTACCACCTCCCCCCGCCCCTACACACCCTTCCCCCGCACACACACCCCTCCCCCCATCAACTCCACCGCCCGCGCACCCCCCCACACACACACACACCCCACACACACACACACATACACCCTGGCCCACACAATGCCCCTCCCACAAACACACCCTCCCCCACACACCCTGTCCCCCACGCAACCCCCCCACATCCCCCCTCCCACCCACATACACACCTCCCCTCCATCCCACACCCCCCTCCCGCACACACCCCTCCCGCACACCCCCTCCCCACACCACCCCCTCCTACAACTCCCCGTCCACACACACCCCTCCTCCGTTCCCACCCCACTTTCCTCCCCCGTCCCCTCCTCCCCTCCCACACATGAGGAGGAGGGGGAGGGAATGCTCGTGGATGAGGGAAAATGAGCCATGCCTACACAGTTGGGAGCTATGGGTGAGTGGTGGAATATTGCATTGGGGGAATGGATTGCATTGGGGGAATGGGTGAGTGGTGGAATATTGCGTTGGGGAATGGGTTGCATCGGGGGACCAGGCCTCCCGTGTGACTGGGACCCGATGGGTCCCATATAGTCTAGTCCTTTCTATATCCCATTCCTCCCGTCTCTTTAATAGAGCTATACAGCAAGGAACCAGACCCTTTGACCCAAGTTGCCCACACTAACCAAGATGTTGCATCTACTCTAGTCCCACCTGCCCGTGTTTGGCCCATATCCCTTTTAACCTTTCCTATCTATGTTCCTGTCCAAATGTATTTTAAACCCGCGCGGTTACACGGAGAATGTGCAAACTCAGACAGCACCTGAGCACAAGATTAAACCCAGGTCTCTGGCGCTGTGAGGCACCAACTCTACTGGCTGTGCCACTGTGCCGCTCTGGAATTTTGGAGCCAGGATCTGGATTCTGGGATGACACATTCAGTGGGATACCGTAGACCAGAATCGAACAGCATGCCAAGAGGAAGAGATATGTAAGAGAATGAAGGAGAGGAGAAGGGCAAACGGAATGGAGGAGAGGTGATCACAAGTGTGGAGACATGACGGGTATCCTTCTGGATTGGGAAATGTTAGCAGGAGTAGATTAGGGTGGCATGATAGCGCAGCGGTAGAGTTTCTGTTTTACAGCACCAAAGACCTGGGTTCGATCCTGACTTTGGCTGCTGTCTGTACGGATTTTGTACATTCTCCCTGTGATCAGTGGTTGCACCGGTTTCCTCCCACACTCCAAAGATATACAGGTTTGTAGGTTAATTGGCTTTGGTAAAAGTGTAAATTGTCCCCAGTGTGTGAAGGATAGTGTTAGTGTGCGGGGATCGCTGGTCAGCGCGGATACAGTGGGCTGAAGGGGCTGTTTCCGCGCTGTATCTCTAAACTAAACTAAACCTAAGGATAAGAGGGGAACGGAAAATGGAGAGGAGGAGAGGGGGTCACAAGTGTGGAGACATAAGGTCATGAGGTCATAAGTTATAGGAGCAGAATTAGGCCACTCGGCCCATCAAGTCTACTCCGCCATTCAATCATAGCTGATCTATCTCTCCCTCCTAACCCCATTCTCCTGTCTTCTCCCCGTAACCCCTGACACCTGTCAGAGGGGGATCGGACTGGATTGGGAAATATTAGCAAGAGATGAAGGCTGTTTCATTGCTATGATGTTGTCTCGCTGTTTACCGTGTGAAATCTGTTTCACAGGTACTTTCCGTCCTCCAATACTCCCTGATGACCTTCAATCAACCCCAAAAACAGATTATAGTCAAATTCTACTTCCTCTTCTCTCTGCAGTTCTTGCTCAGAAAGGTGAGATGTCCCTTGTTTTGTTTCGTTAAAATCCCGGAGCTATTTCTGGGAATGTCCATCCATCTGCTCTGGTGTAACTCGGTGGGAAGTGGGCCGCAAGAGGTGGGGAATCTCGGGGATTCTCTGCCTCGAGAGTTGTGGACAGAGTGGTAGAGCACAGAAAAGGCCCTATGGCCCACCACACCCACGCCAAACTTTCTGGCCATCAACACAGATCACATTTCATAGTGTTTTGGAATCATACAACATGGAAACAGACCCAACTACACGCCAACTACACCAGTTCCACCTACCCACGTTTGGCCCAGATCCATCTTGACCTTTGCTATCCATGTATCCCTCCAGATGTCTTGCCTGCACTCTTTTTGTATCGTTCTCCACTTGTCCCATTAAATGTAATTGTATCTAATTCCACATACTCCTCTAGAGGTGTGTTCTACATTAACATAGGACTGTACAGCACAGGAACAGGCCCTTCAGCCCACAATGTCTGTGCTGAACATGATGCCAGGTTAACTTAACCTCCTCTGCCTGCACGTAATCTGTATCCCTCCATTCCCACAATATCCATGTGCCTATCCAAAAGCCTGTTAAACTTCACTATCATTTCCGCCTCCACCACCACCCCTGACAGCATCCATCATCCTCTGTGTAAAATAAAAATGTTACCCTGAACATTGCCTTTAAACGTTTCCCCTCTCACCATAAAGCTTTGCCCTCAAGTCTTTGACTGGGAGAAAGGTTCTGACCGTCTACCCTACCTATGCCTCTCATAATTTTATATATTTGTATCAAGTCTCTCTTCAGCCTCCGACGATACAGAAAACACAATCCAACATGTCCTTATAGCTAATACCATCTAATCCTGGCATATAGAGTATTTTGTCTGAAGAAGGGTCCCGACCCAAAATGCCACCTATTCCTGGAACACCTAGAACAGTGCAGCACAGGAACAGGCCCTTTGGCCCTCAATGTCTGTGCTAAACATAATGCCAAGATAAACTAATGTCATCTGCCTGTAAGTGATGCATTTCCCTCCACACCTTGCATATCCATGTGCCTATCTAAAATCCTCTTAAGTAGTTGCTTTACTCAACAGCCAAAACTCTGTAGCCTCCCTTTGATCTGGTATTTTGTTGGTTCACATGCTTGATCAATGGTGTTTTATCATTAATGTTTTATTATTATTAATGTTTAGTGTTTTCTGAGTCATTCGTAACTGTCACTGTATGTCATGTTGTTACTTGTGGGCGGAGCACCAAGGCAAATTCCTTGTATGTGAATACTTGGCCAATAAACTTACTTACTTACTTAAATCCACTATCGTATCTGCCTCCTCATCGAGTCACACAGCGTGAAAACAGACCCTTCGGCCCAACTTGCCCCATCTACACGAGTCCCACCTGCCCACGCCGATCAACATGCCCCGTCTACACTAGTCCCACCTGCCCACGGTTTGCCTATATCCCTCTAAATATGTCTAGTTTAGTTTAGAGATACAGTGTGAAAACAGGCCATTCGGCCCACCGAGCCTGCACCACACATTAACACTATCCGACACACATTAGGGACAATTTCACATTTATACCAAGCCAATTAACCTGCAAACCAGCGCGTCTTTGGAGTGTGGGAGGAAACTGGAGCACCTGGAGAAAACCCACGCTGGTTACGGGGGGAACATACAAACACCATACAGATAGCACCCGTTGTCAGGATCGAACCCAAGTCTTTGGCGCTGTAAGTGCTGTAAGGCAGCATATCAACCACTGCGCTACTGTGCCGCCCATGTACCTGCGATTGCGATTGTCCCTGCTTCAACTTCCTCCTCTGGCAGCTTGTTCCACACACCCACCCCCCTTTGTGTGAAAAAGTTTCCCCTCAGGTTCCTATTAAATCTTTCACCCCTCACCTTAAACCTATGTCCTCTGGTTCTTGATTCACCTACTCTGGGCAAGAGATTATGTGGGTCTACCCGATCTATTCCTCTCATGATTTTGTACACCGTTATAAGATCACCCCTCATCCTCCTGCACTCCAAGGAATAGAGTCCTAGCCTGCTCAAACTCTCCCTAGATCTCAGGCACTTGAGTCCTGGCAACATCCTCGTAAATCTTCTCTGCACCCTTTCCAGCACGAACATTGGCCTTTGAATCCAGTCTTGGATATTTATACCCTGGGGGAAAAAAGGTTTATAGAGTCATTGAGCCACAGAGTGATATAGTGTGGAAACAGGCCCTTCGACCCAACTTACCCACATCGGCCAACATGTCCCAGCTACACTAGTCCCACCTGCCTACGTTTGGTCCATACCCCTCCAAAAAAAGTCCTATCCATGCTCCTGTCTAATTGTTTCTTAAATTTAGTTTAGTTGCGGGAAAGGTTTAAGTGAAGTGATTGGATGTGCTGATGGATTGTTTCAGTGTTTCCTGGACCGAGAGTGTCAGCCTCAGGGTTTTGCGGGCCTGGTGATGCACCTCCACTACCATGAACCTGCCAACTTTGTCCTCATCCACTTCCTGATGCAAGGCCTCCTGCACCGAGTCTGCCGGCCCACGAAGAAATGTGAGTTCACATCTATCTGAGAAGTGCTGGCGTTGGAGAAGGTCCAGAGGAGGTTTACGATGGTTAGGTTGACGTATGAGGAGCAGCTGACGGCACTGGGCACTGGGCCTGGATAGTTAGCATGCAACAAAAACTTTTCACTGTGCATTAGAATAAAAGAACATATCTTTAGAAAGGAGATGACAATAGACAATTGGTGCAAGAGTAGGCCATTCGGCCCTTCAAGCCAGCACCGCCATTCAATGTGATCATGGCTGATCATCCACAATCAGTACCCCGTTCCTGCCTTCTCCCCATATCCCTTAACTCCGCTATCTTCAAGAGCCCTATCTAGCTCTCTCTTGAAAGTATCCAGAGAACCGGCTTTCACCGTCCTCTGAGGCAGAGAATTCCACAGACTCACAACTCTCTGTTTGAAAAGGTGTTTCCTCATCTCTGTTCTAAATGGCTTACCCCTAATTCTTAAACTGTTGACCCTGGTTCTGGACTCCCCCAACATCAGGAAGATGATGTGGGATTTCTTTAGCTGGAGGGTGGTGAATCTGTGGAATTCATTGCCACAGAATGATGTGGAGGCCAAGTCAATTGATATTTTTAAGGTGGAGATTGACAGATGTTTGACAAATGTAAACACAGCAATTGCAGATAGTGTTTTTTTTTGATTTTTTTATTAGAAGTAAATGTACAAAAATAGAACCAACGGCATATAAAATAATACAGTTATTGTACAGCTTCAATTTTAACTTTTAGCTATAGTTGGAAGAAAAGAAAGAAGAAAAAGCAAGAAAGAGAAAAAGTGAGATGTGCAAAGATAGAACCACTAGACTACCAAAGTGGTGTAGTCAAAGAGTGAATAAATGAAAGAAAGAAGAGAGGAATAGAAAAAATAAAAAAATAAAAGGACAAAAAGAGAAAGAAAGAAAAAAGTGGTGATATACCTGCCTCACATCCCTCCCCACCCACGGATCCAAGCCGTAATTAGATTTAAATCTAAAGTTGTGTTGTACCATACTATCCTTGTAATAAATCAATGAATGATGTACATGTCTTCGAAAAATGATCTGGTTTTTCTGCTAAGACAAGTCTAATATTTTCAAGATTTAGCGTCTCGGACATGTTTATAATCCACATCTTAAGAGTAGGGACTGATGTGTTTCCAAAATTTGAGTATTAGTTTTTTTGCCATTATCAGGCCATAATTAAGGAAACGTCTTTGAAATAATTATAACTCAGAGCAGGCTTCTGACGTACCTAGAGTGATCAATTCCGTATCGGGATCCAATTTTATTTTTAGTATTTTTGAAAAAATTTCAAAAATTCCTCTCCAGAAATTATGTTACTTTATACAAGAGACAAAGGAATGGGTTATAGTTGCTTCCTGAAGGAGACATTTATCGCAAATAGGAGATACATTTGGAAAGATCTTATTCAGTTTAGACTTTGAATAATAGAGTCTGTGCAGTATTTTAAATTGAATTAACAAATGCCTAACGTTAATCGAACAATTGTGTATATATAGAAGGCTTTCCTCCCATCTGTCTTTTAGAATTTTTAGGCCGTTCATCTTCCCAAGCTCTTCTAATTACTTCTGACGATGGGATTTCTATATTTAAAAGGGTGCTATACAGATATGATATTAACTTGTTTGACTCCGAGTTTCTATTCATACATTCGTCTAGTATGTCTGGCAACAAAGATTGGTAGTCTTGGGTATATGAT